>OX411764.1:19098004-19828485 GCA_948252205.1 Orthosia incerta | reverse complement strand
TTACTGAGCTCCTTTTAAAGGTTTTCTGTAAGAATGGGTACTGGCTGAAGTTTCGGCGATAGTGTATTCTTGTACGAGCAAGGAGTTTTTAACGAAGTCATGTTCTAAATTCAAAAATGGATTATGCAAGTGCATAGAACTTGTGCACACAGTGTCGTGAACAGAATAACATCTGAGAAAGAAAATAGAAAGGACAGGAAAAGCATTTATTTTGCCAAAATTGGCGCACAAATATAAAAATAAAAAAGTGTATTTTTTTTTTACTCTACCACAAAAAGTCGCGCTCCGGAAAATATTAAACAAGAGAATATTCAAAGAGAATAGCCCTAGTCGTATGCTGTTTTTAACAAAACATCTTCGTTACGGGTGGTCAAAAGCCAGTCTTACCAAGAGCAGCCCGAAATGCTAACTAATTATGGATTTTGGAGATCCGAGATATGGATCAATCTACCCATCTGTTTACGTTAGCTTCCAGTTTGACCAGATACAGTTTTCATGGAGCCGCTGCCTATCGAACCTCCAAAACCTATGGGATTCACCAAAAAGTACAGATATGTCTGGGTAGAATTTTGGGCTGCTCTTGGCTTACCAAGAGCAGCCCAAAATTCTACCCAGACATATCTGTACTTGTGTTGTGTTGTGTGTGTGTGTGTGGTCAGACAGACAACCAGTCTTAACTGGTTGTCTGTCTGACCACCTGTCAAAAGGTTTTTGACCTGTAAAGAAGATTTTTTTGTAAAAACAGCATACGACCATATCTATTCTGTAAGAATATTTTCTTGTTTTATACTTTACAGAGTGTGACATTTTGTAGTCGGGTTTTAGTTTATTTATACGCTTTTCACATTAGAAGGCGATCGAAAAAGAAACTGCTGTGATTTTAAAAGAAATGAATTTTTATCACAAAAATTCTAACCCAATTGTCTAAAAAATACATTCACCAACGTAAATATATCCCCAATTCCGCCAACCTCTAGAGTTTTTCCTAACTACGAACAAAAATAGCTTCGTTCTAATACATAATGCATAAATTCAAGCTTATCACATACGGGTTCGACAGCACTGTTCCGATTCGCTTTCACACACAAATAGAACTCATACATAATTGTATGGGATTACATAGCTTACTGGTGCTGGGCGATTGCTGTAAAATGGTGGAAAATCTGGATAGATAAATCTACAAACTTATGTTATAAAAAGGCAATTTGTAGGAGGTGCTTGTCTGATTTCTGCTGGTGTTGGCACATTACTTTCTGTAATTTATTTCATCACCACTGCTCTCAAAACGGTGAATGAAAACATCGTAAGTAAAGCGGCATGTCCTACTACCAAAAATTCGAAGAAATGTGACGTCTACCAATACGCATTGAGCCTGCGTGGTGGATTGCCCACTCTCTATGAGAGGAGGCCTGAGTCCCAGCAGTGGGGACATTAAAAGGCGATGTGGATGCCTAGTTGTATTACTGAAAATCTTACACTGACAGAAAGCCACACTGGTGCAGAGTGCGGAAAATATATATTATTGTTGAATAAGTTGAGGGAGCAAAGCCGTAGAAAAAACTAAAAGGAAATAAGGTTGCTTTTTCTCTATCAGGGTAAAGAGCTTTTCATATAAAGAGAAGAAACGAGCAACGGCGGCTTGTTCAGAAACATAAAAGGTGCAGTGCATATCAAGGTTTATGGAATGTTCGTTCACAATCACGAAATTACCGCGACGGCAGTTACTAGGACGCCATTACTACTAATAATATAATCTTTTTTTAAGACAAGCTTTTTTCTTATTCTTCTCAGCAAACCCTTTCATTTGATACCCATATCATTGCAGTGAATAAAAAATAACTAGTTCGCCATCTTGGGCCGTCCGCCATATTGGATTTAAAATGAAGTTACCTTTTTTTTTTTTGCGTGGAGAAATGCTCATGCATACTGCACTACCACGGGGAGATAGTGCAGTTATGTGGGACTCTAACCCACTAAAACTCCACGGTGTCCTCCAGTGCCGCTTATGGCGGGAACACGGGCACGCGTTAGCACTCACCGCGAACCCGCCGCGGCTGTCCGTCACTGGACCCTCCTCGGGGGGGTACCCCCCATCACCGGCGCACCAGAACACACTGTGCGCCGTGACCACCCCAGGGACCAATTCAGCACATGGGTGCCAGATGACCCCGTGTATGGCACCCTTGGACTCACACTCCTCTTCCCCTGCGGCCCCACCGCGTCCGCCATCAGACGGTGTCGACCCGTCTAGGCCGCGGAAGGTAGGGAGAGCGGCGCACCGCAATACCGGCACTCCTCTCCCGCCGCGGCCTCCAACCCTCAGCCGCGATATTGTATGGGACCTGGGCATCTCCATAAGACATCGCGGCCCGCCTCAGATGCGATGTCGCCTGTTACCAAGCGGCACCGCAAACTACTAGTTGGCCGCTACGTCGTCGGCTCAATTCAGTTGCAAGATTTGAACCGAACACACTACATACATACATTACAAGTTAAATAAAAGCTTGTAATAATAGTGTGCGCTGAGGAAAATAATTGACTGTCAAAGTCAGAATTGTCACTGGTTGTCGATTTCAAATTCTACACAGTGACACTCACTGACACGTAATGTTGATACGAAAAGTTTTGACAATGCCGACTCAAGCAGTGACCGCCAAGGCGTCTCCTTGTCTGTGTAGACTAATAACCAATAAAGATACTGTGGTGAAGACAACATGTAAGATAGTTGTGACGTCACCCAAATCTGAACCAACATTTTGTAAGATAATTGTCTACAAGTGTCGTATCCTTTAAAGAATTACTGTCCTCATTAGCTACCATTGGTTTACGGTTCAAATTTAACGTTAAACATTATCCTCTTCATAAAGGCTCAGAGAAATATTTCTAAAGATATTCATTACGAATCCTTTGACGATTTAAAATAATTAGTAACTGAAATGATATTAAAATAGACCAATTCAATGGGATATAATATATTCAAAGGTTTATTTAAGTCTAAGCTTTGCCCGCAGCTGTTCTATTTACCTAAGATAACATTTATATAAAGACCCCATTCCACCCTCTTCAGGATGATATCCAGGATAAAAAATATCCTATGTTTTTTATTTATTTATTGATTATATTCTTTTTTGTACACCACAAAAATATATATATACAGGACAAAAAACATAAAAACAAGTGTACAATGGGCGTAATGGTGTAAACTATTTTCATACCAAATTTAATCTAAATCAGTTCAGCGGTTTAGGCATGAAAAGGTAACAGACAGACAAACAGAAGGACAGAATTACTTTCTCCTTTATAAATTTGATTCGATTGATATTTATGAATTTGATTTCGTATTAGCTTCTGCTAGCGGATTGCAGCGTGAACAGTTTTTATTCATCCCAAGGGAACATAATACCGGGATGAAAAGTAGCTATTATTTATAACTATGTGCTATTTCATATTATAATCTATCTCTGTGCCAAATTTCATCCAGATTCGTTCAGCAGCCGTTCTGGCGTGATTGATTAAAACATACGTCCATACATCCAGTTTCACATTTACCTTTAAACGAGCAATTCTTGTATATGTATTATATATATATATCACATCACACATCATCAGCCTATTAATGTTCCCACTGCTGGGACACAGGCCTCCTCTCTGTGAGAGGGAATGGGCCGTTATCCACCGCGCGGGCCCAGTGCGGGTTAGTGGATGTCACATGTCTTCGAATTATTGGTTCTAGGACATGTCGGTTACCTCACGGTGTTTTCCTTCACCGTTTCGGTTATATATATATATACATATATATATATATATATATATATATATATAACCCAAAATATTTGGAGCCGTTACCGAGATTCAGATTATATAAAATTATATATATATAAATATATAATTTTAAAATTCGGTTTCGGTGGCGAAAAATCGATCAAGCCAGGTTTCATTTTTACAAAACGTCGTTATCTCTATTTTCGCCCGAGCAGAGATCTGTCGCCCAGGTACTAATATTACTAAGATCAGTAACCCGAAAATCTTAATATTAGTAAGGAAGTATGTACATCTTTATTTGATGGAAAATAGAAGTATTATTTTAATATTATATAACAAAAGTAAAACTTGTCTTTATACTCGTACAAGACATTATTTGTTAGCCGTAGGTAATCTGTTTACGTCAATTACACTTGCCATTTAGATAGTACTTAATATAATTCATAAGTAAAATTTAAAAGACACTTTAAAACATTTTATTTTCATGCTTTTTTAATTACATAATTGATCTAGTAGTAGACACGCTTCGATCGATAATCTATCGAACACGTAAGCATGACACGATATCTTGCGAAAATACCCCGATTCAAAGAATAAAATTCATTCTATGATGTCACAGACAGATACACAAATACACAAACACACCGACACATTCGTCAAACTAATAACATCCCTCTTTTTGTCCGTAGTTAAAAAATACTGTTGACGCTTAGACAAAATTATGGTGATAAATTAGTAATTTTCCGCTGGTTATGAGTGCCATGTGTGGCCAGCTTGTCACAATAAAAAAATATGTTGTTAACATAGCCTACGAAATCGCAGCGTCTAGAATTAGCAGATTTGCGGCAGTAATTATCAAATTCGTAGCCCCAAAACTGTATATTTTAGAATTGCCAATTGTAAAGAAAAAAACTCAATAAAATTCGTTTTAATATTAACATCATAAAAACATTATATAATATTCAAATTGATGAATTGCGAAACCAAACACACGTCTAAACTCGTTGCGTCATGCGCGAAGCAATTTCGTTTGCGTAGGCGTGATGCTACGAGCGTAGGCGTAGCGCTACGTGTCGTAGCACTTTGCTACGACGTAGCTCGTAACAATTATGCTGCGTAGCACTCAGAACTTATTAACTTTTTAATTTAGCAAGGAAAACTGGGCTATGTTATCGAAATATTTAAAGTGGGGTTGAACCAATTAATGTATTTCTAGATGGTTCCGTTTAAAGTTAGCAGAGAACAAAAAGTAACATCCTTAATAAATAAATGCGAATGTGAGTTAATTTGTTAATTACGTTTTCACGTTTAAACGGCGGAACGTATTTAGATGAAATTTGTCATATAAGTAAAAAGACCACAAAGTGGATTACGACTTAAAATACTTTTCATCCCGTTATAAAATAGCACAAATTATTTGCCCTAAGTAGGTAAAATTACGTTTGTTTGGCAAATGTTGAATAACTAATAGAGTTGCGATATCCTTTAATAACTTTTTCCTGTGGCTCTTCTCACGTGGCCGATTTTACAGGAACCGTTAACAACTACGTGCATAATATAATAACACTCTTTTATTAAAAATGGAACGCGAACAATTGATTGCACTTTGGATTTTGTACTGGAGATAATATATCGCCGCAGGAAAATAACGTCAAGAAATTTTTGGGTTCACCCGATTAACATATCCAGTGCCAGTTACCCGGCACCGGCTACCCGGCAACCGAGGCTTATGAAAAGGCACTACCTCTAACAACACCCAGTTAATAGCTCTTAAAAAGTTAGTATAGATTATGACATAAATCAACCTGCGCACGTTTCACTATATCATAACTTCCAAATCTTTGTTTACTGCTGTTTTTGTTTGTTCACAGAGAGGTGGCCTGTGTCCCAGCAGTGGGAACATTAATAGGCTGATGATGTGATGTGTTTTTGTTTGTCTGTAGGGCTGTTTTTTTTTTCTTTGCTTTTTGATTTTTTATCTCTTTTTATCATTTAATTTAAATTCAAATTGCCAACTTTAATGATAGTTATTCTAGAGATACTACCTATGGAATGACTATTATTAAAGTAACATACCTATACCTATGAAACATTTGTAATTTAAGCTTGCACTAATCATTGATTATTATTAAGGTTACACTAGTCAACGGCACGAACTATTTTGTGCGCGGGGTTAAAATGCATTTTATATCAACCGACAACACGTGCGGAAGAGATAGATGCTGTGATGAGCAGCAGGAAGCTAGTTCGCGTACGAATACACACTTTTGCAAATTTGTAGCGAAATGGATAATGATTTAGGAAGAAACCAAGCGCGCGAAATTTTAGAAACAGACCTTTGGGAGTTTGGATATCATGAAAAAATGACTAAACGTATCTGTTCAAAATAAAATAATTTGCATTTTTGAACGAATAATCTATTCCTGTATGGTGGCCGTTTTTTAATTTTCCGTCTTCTTATGGCATTTATTTGCGCCCAAAAATCGTTAAAATTAGTGTCGAAATGTGGAACTTTCGACGTTCATAACTTTCAAATATTTACTTTTTTTACTTTTTCGCTTCCATACAGGGCTAGATAATGATGAGACAAATTGATATTACTTTTTTTTTGAACGTACATCGTCAAACAGTGGAATAATCCCTAGACTACGTTTGTATGGAAGAATTTTCGACTAGTGTACCCTTAAGGAAAGAAAAGGAAAACTTTAAGTAATGATATTAAATAACTGTAACTTTAGCTGCCATATTCTAAGTTGGGTGTTCCATACTGTTTGTTTGTTCTCTATTGCATGATGTCGTCTCCTATAATTGAAGAACATAGTTTTTCTTGTGTTCTGTTACTTTATAATAATTTAGCATGAAGGGTGAATTCTTTGTTGGAGATCCTAATAAAATAAAATAAAATAATCTTAAGCACAAAAAAAACTTTCAATGTTATCAGTACTTCTTTAATTCGAAATCAAAGTCCCTTCAAAGGCAACTCTCAGAACTGCAAACTACATTTACCCAACCGCGTCAATAAAAAGCGTAATGTTTTTTATCCTCATTCGATTCGAACAAGTCGTAAAGATAATCAGATAAAAATCTGTTTTTCTTACATTGCTTCCAGCTATAAAATTGTAAGTAGAAGGATTTACGTAATAAAGGAATTGAATTAAGTACTGTTTTTCTGTGTTTACGGCTTATTTCAAGAGATGTGTGGGTGAATGACTGTTTTTGGGATTGGCAAAAATAAGATTCCTTTTTTAGGGTTCCATAGTCTGATAGCGAAAACGGCACTTTTGGGTCTAGGCAATTTATCCAACAATTAGTATTTTTTTGCAGGTAGGACCAACAAAAGGCGCCTGGAATTTTTGAAAAAAGATCAGGGAGTTTTATCTTAGGTTTTTACCTTAGTTTTACTACCCCAGTGATCATCATCAGCACGTGGAAGGAGCTCCGTGACCACTCAAAAGACCATCCCGGAACCCCCCGTGCACGCTTGTTCGGACACACCCCAGCGGAGACTAAAAAAGCGCCTTCCCTGAGCCCAACATATTATACTTATGCGATCGAATTCACTACCAAAATGTCACGTTTTCAATCCAAAACGTTTTGGCTTTTTAACCGACTTACCAAAAGGAGGAGGTTCTATGTTCGACTTATGGTTTGTTTTTTTTATTTTCTTATTAACATTATATACAATTGATTATTCTAAAAAAAAAACATACCTATATACAAATACAAAAGGGAGACGGCAAAGAGCTCCTGCATCAAAAAATTCGTCCACATCGATGTCAACGGGAAAAGTGCCCAGAATGCTGGCAGCATTGCCACGTTGGATGGCAATGCTGATTCTCTGGCTGAAGAAACGGCCAGCCCTCTGGTCACGTGAAGAGTCGACTCAAACATATAACTTCCAATAAGATTGTTATATTTTTTTGTTTTTTTTTTTTTTTTTTTTTTTTTTTTTAGAATAGAATAGGTTTTTATTTGCTTAGAATGTAGGTACATAAAATAAGTTGTTACATTATAAAGTAGGATCCATGTACATTCTGCCTTAATATAGCATGCAAAATGTGATACAAAGTAAAGGTTATGGAAGACATTACTTAAAATTATCATTTAGGAAATCCTGCACAGAATAATAACACCTTTTTACTTTCGTTATCGCGTCCAAAGAAGCACCGATTAGCGAGATCAGAGAAAGCAGATTGCGTTGGTACGGCCACATACTGAGACGTGGAGATGACAACCCTATCAAAATACCCTAAATATCCCCGATCGATCGCGAGGAAGGGGACGACCGCCCGCCACTTGGTGGTCAAACATGCAGAAAGAGGTTCTGAAGGAGAACCTGAGCACTCAGACAACCCAGAACTGAGCTATCTGGCGCAGACGTATAAAGAGACCCGACCCCAGCTGAACTGCGAAGATGGTTGGACAAAGAAGGAGAAGAATCGTTATTATATCGACAAGAGATACGAAAGTTATTTTAATCACACAGACGGAATGACAGATTGACAGACAACCAATTATTATAAGAGCGTAGGCAGAGAAAGTAAGTCACGATCTTTATACATCATAAAAGATAGCTTGATCGGTAGCTGCGACGTATGTCAAACTGACGTATACGTTATTGTTACCTTATTGTTAGCCTGTCAAGCGCTATTGTTACTGTATTGATACTGTCAGCTGTCGCAGAGATCAAGCTATCTTTATGAAGTACTAGCTGTTCCCCGCGGATTCGCTCCCGTGGACCACACCACAGGGCCGTTTCCGGGATTAAAAAATAGCCTATGTCACTCAGGAATAATGTAGCTTTTTATTGGTGAAAGAATTTTTTAAATCGGTCCAGTAGTTTCGGAGCTTATTCGGTACAAACAAACAAACAAAAAAATCTTTCCTCTTTATAATATTACATTAGTATTAGTATAAATAAAGATTGTCACTTACTTTCTCTGCCTACGCTCTTATAATAATTCATCGTCTGTCAATCTGTCATTCCGTCTGTGTGCTTAAAATAATTTTCGTATCTCTTGTCTTTGGCACCTCTTGTTTTATCATTTTGCAACACCGACTGCCGAAACGAAAGTTAGTTTTGCATTTTTTTTGGGAGTTGGTTTATTTTGCCTTATCAAATCGACACTGTAGCATGCACCGTCTTGAGACTCCACGGGATTTAAACTACCAAAATTTAACGGTGTATTTTTGTTAAAGGCATGGTCTTGTGATGAGAAGTTACTAAAAGTGTACGAATATAAATGTGGATGGATGGAGAGGGAGAGGAAGGCAAAAGAAAATATGGATGGACTGTGTGAAGAATGATATGTAAGAAAAAGGTGTCAGTGATAGCGTGACAGGTGACAGGACGGTATGGAAGAAGAAAACGTGTTGCGCCGACAACAAGTAACATTGTTGAAGGCAATATCTGTATTTATTTATTTATTTAAACTTCATGTACAATAGTGGTACGTTAAGCGGACTTATGCCACAAGGCATTCTCTACCAGTCAACCTTTGGGTTAAAAATGACAATATTGTGAATGGGTACAAAATAGCATTTAAAAATAACAACTAGTATACGAAAATATATATACTTACATATATATTAATAATAAACATATACAAATAAAATAGACTAATAAATACCAATTAACAAATCAGGATTAGAATATTTTTTCACGCTGTAATTCATAGACAGCTAGAGTACAAAGACTATTTTTATCTCCAGCAAGGTTCACGATTCTTGCTGCTGTATTTTGCAACCGAAAAAACTTAGTCCTGCTTTTTGCTTAAAAATATTTTTTGCTTAAAACCTACAGAACCTGCGGGGGGTAAGACCTAGCCACTATTTTTCGTATTTTTTTCACTTCCTAGCACGCTTAATTTATTATTTCGTCTGTTAATATTAATAACATAAAACTCCAAGACTAATATAAAATGAAAATGTGGGTAAGTCCCCACCCACCTTTTCATTTTATATTATTCGGTCACGCTTTACAACCATTGTTTTTGTATAACGATGGGGCAGAAATGGCACCCCGCGGACTCGGGGCGCATTATACATAGTTTCATTATGGTAAAGTATAACATTAAATTGTATAATATTATCATTATGCAAAGGGGAAATGTGGAACACCTCTGCTGACATCTTTAGGGAATATTTTCGTGATGTTATGTTTCAGATGGGGAATACGTAAATGTATTAGTGAGCAGCAATTGTGCATTTATTCCTTGAAAATCGTCGCCGAGTTGCCAGCCTGTCGGTTTTTTATCGATTACATTTCGGGGAGTGTGCGTTTCATCATCGGACTACCAGACGTACGGCGATGCGCCATCGGTACATGGTGGACATCCCACCCATACGCACTAAACGTTTTGAGAATACTTTTATTATGCGTACAGCTAAGGAGTGGAATTCCCTACCGGAGTCTGTGTTTCCCGATAGCTACAATCTAGGGGTCTTTAAGTCAAGAGTGAATAGTTTACTTCTAGGCAATTGTGCTCTTTCGTCGACCACATAATCGCTTTCGATCAGGTGAGATGGTGGTCAAGCGCGAGCCTATATTAGATATAAAAATCTTATATAGTCCCCGGCATGTAACTTGGCAAGGTTTTGGTGTAGTGGGGATAATTTCGCGCATAGTACGCGAACTTATCAACCACCATATAAAGCGAATGGAACGTGGACGCGATGCGGTTGGTCAGTCGATCCTTGTGTCAACTGACCAACCAATCGCAAGTCACCAGTCTTTTGCCAACTTACGTGCCGAAAACTATATCAATCATTAAAAAAAATTGAATATTAATAACTTTTACTATGGAATAGAAAAGAGAGCAGTGGTGGCCCAGTGGTATCGGCCGCGACTAACAAGTTGTAGGTCATGGGTTCGAGCCCAGGTAGGCGCTTTACTATGTGTAAATTATTTCATCACCACTGCTCTCAAAACGGTGAAGGAAAACATCGTGAGGAAACCGGCATGTCCTAGAACCAAAATTCGAAGACATGTGACATCTACCAACCTGCGCTGGGCCCGCGTGGTGGATTACGGCCTATTCCCTCTCACAGAGAGGAGGCCTGTGTCCCAGCAGTGGGAACATTAATAGGCTGATAATGTGATGTGTGATGTGATGGAATAGAATAAGAAATGAGCTCAAAGAAAGAAAGAATGACTGAATATGGCACTGGTGAATGAAAAGTTGAGTGGAAATCAGTTGTAGTTGTATGGGCATGTGATCCGGAGAAATGACAAAATGACATGAAATCGTCTTGAATAAGCATCGTGATTAATACTCATCATCATCATCATCATCACATAAGCCGAAAGACGTCCACCGCTGGACATAGGCCTCCCCCAAACGTTAATACTTAATAATTAAGTAAAATATAATTATTCCATTAATACTCATGCCTTCTTTAACGAGCTGCATATTATTTGTATTTTATTTAATTAACTAATGTACACAAACATAATGGACAGACAAGAAGAAGGGACAGAAAAATAGGTGTCGAGATTCCTTGTACCTATTTGAAGAAGCCTTGGCCCTGTAGTAGGATGTTAATAAACTGGTATTATATAGATCAGGGCTACAATTGGGGACTCAGACCTTGTCTGCCATAAACATCTTTTGTCCATAGAGATGTCCTCTACTGAAATATGAATGCGGTCCTTTCTAATCTATTTGGGTGAGTCTGAGTGACGCGTGTAATGCAATGAGAGTAGGATACGTCCGGTGTGGAGACGTGACCGTGAAACATTGAAGTTTGGGGTTGGCAGAGGTTACAAGGACATCGGGTGGATTGTATAAATTAATTTGTAAGTTGCGGTTGATTTTTGAAAGTCTGATAGTTAAGTTATCATCTACATCCTGAGGTGTCCCACTGCCACTCTTTTATAATTTATTTATTTATATATACTTTATAACCATAATAAACAAGAAAAAAGAAAAGTAAAACTAAAAACATACAAAGGGCGGCCTTATCGCATTCCGCGATCTCTTCCAGGCAACCTGGAATGGACAGAGATTACCTGGACATGACGTGGGGTTTTCATTGGTGCGACAATACCAGCAATGAACATAATATAGATACAATAATACTTACTAGAAGCAAAAATACATAGATATGCTAAATAATAGATCAGATACATATATACTTAATAAAGAAAATAAATGATGTACGACAATCATAGCACATTATGTCAAAAAACTGGCCAAGTGCGAGTCGGACTCGCACAAGAAGGGTTCCGTACCATTATCGCAAAAAACGGCCACAAAAACACGTTTGTTGTATGGGAGCCCTACTTAAATATTTATTTTATTCTGTTTTTTGTATTTTTTGTTATAGCGGCAACAGAAATACATCATCTGTGAAAATTTCAACTGTCTAGCTATCACGTTTCATGAGATACAGCCTGGTGACAGACGGACAGACAGACAGACAGACAGACTAATCGCGGAGTCTCAGTAATAGGGTCCCGTTTTTACTCTTTGGGTACGGAACCCTAAAAAAGAAAGATAATACTAAAAACATACATTGGGCGGCCTTATCGCATTCCGCGATCTCTTCCAGGCAACCCGGGGGGTGACCATAAGTTCTTAGAGCGGTATCAATTTGATATCGAATAAGGGACAGATGTATATGACTTGTATATATCTGTCACTTACTCGATCTCTAATTGATACCGCTTTAAGAGCTTATGGTCACCCCCCTGGAATGGACAGAGATTACCTGGACATGACGTGGGGTTTTCAGTGGTGCGACAATACCAGCAATGAACATAATATAGATACAATAATAATTAGGTTTGTAGGATTTGTTGTTATAGCGGCAACAGAAATACATAATCTGTAAAAATTTCAACTGTCTAGCTATCACGGTTCATGAGATACAGCCTGGTGACAGACGGACAGACAGACAGACAGACAGACGGATCGCGGAGTCTCAGTAATAGGGTCCCGTTTTTACCCTTTGGGTACGGAATCCTAAAAACCAAGAGCACAATCACAGCGATAGGTAATGTACTTTGATGAGTTTTTTTAAATACAGGCAACGACTCTTTTCTTAGTGTTTCAAAGCGTATGTGAATTTATGGTTGATTTTAATTCTCAAAAATAATAAATACATACATTCACATCATTGAGAGAGTAAATGCACCACTTAAATAAATATAGTCAAATCATCATCATCATCATCTCAGCCGAAAGACTTCTACTCGTACTGCTGGACACAGTCCTCTCCCAGGCGTGGCCATTTTGACCGATCTCGTCTCGCATCTAGCGGATCCCCGCAACCTTAACCAGGTCATCGGTCCACCTAGTAGGAGGACTTCCAACGCATCGTCTTCCAGTTCCTGGTCGCAAATCCAGTACTTTAAGCCCCATCGGCCATCCGTTTTGCGAGCAATGTGCCCTGCCCACTGCCACTTAAGTTTCGCAATTCTTCGGTCTATGTCGGTAACTTTGGTTCTCCTGCAGATATACTCATTTCTGATGCAATCACGCAAGGAAACTCCGAGCATAGCCCTCTTCACCCTTTGGGTGACTAAGCTTTCTGATGAGGCCCATTGTGAGCGACCACGTCTCAGTCCCATAGGTTTTTACTGGCAACAAACACTGGCCATACTCTTTTGTCTTGAGACACTGTGGTAATTTGGACGAGAAGATACCGCGCAACGGATAGTATAGTCAAATGGATACGTCAAAAAGGTGTGATTCAGTCGTTAAAATCGAAAGGTACGGTGGTGTTCAAGGTGTTCAAGCCGTGGTGGCGTGGTGGCGGTGGTGGTTCAAGGTGTGGTGACCGACGATCCTTGTACCTCCTTTTACATCATTTACGTTCTGGTTATTTAATGTTCTTTTAAGCCACGACGGAAAAAGAGGGGTGTAATAAGTTTGAAGTGTGTACCTGTGTGTTTGTGTATTTGTGTATCTGTCTGTGGTGACATAGGTACTAAACGGATGAACCGATTTTAATTTAGTTTTTATTTGTTTTCCTAGCTGTATTCAATGAAAATCGGTTTAGCAATTCAAAAGTTAAGGGCGTTTTACTGTTTGAATCGGGGTATTTTCGCAAAATATTGTGTTCGATAGATTGTTATTCGGAGCTTGTCTTATACTAGATAAAGTATGTAGTTTAAAACCAGCCAAGTCCGAGTCGGACTCGCGCACGAAGGGTTACGTACCATTATCGCAAAAAATGGCAAAATGATCACGTTTGTTGTATGGGCGCCCCCCTTAAATATTTATTTTATTCTACTTTTAGTATTTTTTGTTATAGCGGCAACAGAAATATATCATCTGTGAAAATTTGAACTGTCTAGCTATCACGGTTCATGAAATACAGCCTGGTGACAGACGGACAGACAGACAGACGGATCGCGGAGTCTTAGTAATAGGGTCCCGTTTTTACCCTTTGGGTACGGAACCTTAAAAAAAAGGGTAAGTGAAGTAGTATGCAATAAAAAAAAATGTTGGGACTTTTGGATTATTTTTATTTTTACTTGGAGAAGGTTTTTCCAGTAGCACGGCTAGGCATCATTGGATAGAGAAAATAAACATGAACCTACCTATGATATCTTTTGGTAACTGTTACTACATATTATTTAAAGGGCTTTGTGTTTTTGACTCGCACTTGGCCGATTTTTATTTATATCTGCTGGTAATTGAATAGAATCAAGTGTCATTATATTTCGTCCTTTAATCTCCAGATAACGTTTCCGCAAATTCAAGACGACAAACTGGTCCTCATGCAAATGAGCCTCTAAATCCTGCCACACGACAATTCTGTTCATATGCAAATTCCACATCCTAGTCTTACCACGTCCTGCCATAACTGACAAGTTATGACGTACGTGTTCCACACAGGTGCTGTGTGCTTAGCAGATGTTAATGTATAAATTCGAATGGGGACTCCTGGTTTTGGTTAAGGTTATTTTGATAACGATATATATTAGCTAAACCAAAGTTATTAAGGTTTACACTAGTCGAAAATTATTCCATACAAACGTAGTCCAGGGTTTATTCCACTGTTTGACGATGTACGTTCAAAATAAAAAGTGATATCAATTTGTCTTACAATTATCTAGCCCTGTATCGAAGCGAAAAAGTAAAAAAAGTAAAACATTTGAAAGTTATGAGCGTTGAAAGTTCCACATTCCGACACTAATTTTAACGCATTTTTGGGCGCAAATAAATACCATAAGAAGACGGAAAATTGCAAAACGGCCTCCATACAGGGATAGATTAGTAGTTCAACAATGCATTTATTTTATTTTAAACGATAAATTTAGTAGTTTTTTCATGATATCTAGACTCGCAAAGGTCTGTTCATAAAATTTCGCGCGCTCGGTTTCGCCCTTAATCATTATCCATATCGCTAAAAATTTGCAAAAGTGTGTATTCGTACGTGAACTAGCTTCCTACTGGTCATCACAGCATCTATCTCTTCCGTACGTGTTGTCGGTTGATCTAAAATGCTTTTTAACCCCGCGCACAAAATAGTTCGTGCCGTCGTCTAGTGTACCCTTAATGTTTCAATTCGAATGGGGGCTCCTAGTTTGGTTAAGATTATTTTGAAAATGATAGTACTCGTTAGTACCTAAACTAAAGTTATTAAGAGGCAAAATTGAATGAATAAGGAAATGTTAGCAGTACTGAAGCGGTATCAATATTTTTACACTAATAGGAAGCTACACTATCGTTGTTTTTAACCGACATCTCATAAAGGCGGAGGTTCTATGTTCGCCTTTATGTGTTTTATTTTTTGTATGTATTTTTTTCTGATTGAGGAGCTCGTCGCTAAATAATAACAGCCGCACGGGACGATCATCAAGGTTAAGCAACGCTTGACGAGGTTGGTCCGTGGATGGGTGATCATTTTCAACATACCGAGTTTCCTCCGTGCCTCAGAAAGCACGTTAAGCCGTTGGTCTCAGCTGTCATTTGAAAATCTTTGATAGTCGTTACGGGTAGTCAGAAGCTTGAGATCTGACGCCAGTCTTGCCAAGGGTTACCGTGTTACCCATTTACTGGGTTGTGGAGGTCAGATAGGCAGTCGCTCCATGTAAAACACTGGTACTTAGCTGAATCCGGTAAGACTGGAAGCCGACCCCAATATAGTTGGGAAAAAGGATAAGCAGATGATTTTTTTCCGATTTTTCCGTCAATTGTCGACCGATTTTGAATATTCTTCTTTTGTATGAAAGGGTATACTCCCGAAGTGGTCCCATAGTCACCAAGTCAGAATCTGGTGATGGGATCCCATGGAAGTCGTGGGAACTTTTTAAATATTATAGGCATATAAATAGTGATTTTGGTATTTTAGGTCATTTTCATCAACAATACAATCATTTCCACTCCTTAAAGATAAGTATCACGGGTATAACATTTCTCGAATAGTTAACCGACTATGATGATGCAAAAATTTATAAGTAAATGTTACCGATGAAAATGGTACCATCGAACTGATCTGATGATGAAGCCGGAAGGCACTGGAACACTGAAATAAAACAACTTATCCTAGTCGTTTTTGGGTTTATTAGAATCCACATGAGATGTACAATGGCTTCAAATGATTTTCATTGAAATTTGAGGTACCAAAACTAAAAAGAGAAAATAAAAAACTTTTTAACAAAAAAATAACCGACTTTCAAAAAAATTTATTCAAAACGTAAATGTTAATTTGTCAAAAAACGACCTACATCTATACCAATATTATAAAGATCTTTTGTATTTTTGTTTTTACCGAATAGGATCCGAAACTACTGTACCGATTTGAAAAATTCTTTCACCAATAGAAAGCTACATTATTACTAAGGGACATTTTACGAGTATAGTTAGAGGCTGCCAAACGCACTCGAATTAACTCTATCCTAGGCCACTCAAAACCAAATTTTTTTATAACATCGCTAACTTAGAAAATTCCCTCTTTTAGAACACTGACAAAAAAGGAACAAAATAAGACTACTCTTTTAGCATTTCCCCGGCATCTTTTCCATCAGCAGTTGTTAGTGAAAGAAACAATGGGCGACTTTAAGAGGATAATGGGCGGAAATTTTTAACAAAAAAACACTACATAGCGAAAAATTACTTTTTATTCAGAAGTCGGTGTCAAAAACGATAAAAGTGGGTACCACCAAATAATAAAAAAAAAATCGCTTTGTTGTGTTTTTTTTGGCAGTCGATTTAATTTTTTGTTAAAAAGTTTTTAATGTCATCCAAATATTAACCCTTAAATTCTTAGGCCCGCGTGCTTCGCCCTGAGTTATCTAACTCCGAGTTAGTAGCTAACACGAGCCCATTATCTACGACATATTTTAATTTAACCTCGAATTAGCAACGAACTCTTTGTTTCTTTCTTAATTAAGTTTAGAGCGTTTGTGGGCCTTATAGTAGCACGGCAATGCTATTGTGAAAAAACAAAAACACCTTTTTTTTTGACCCGGACTCAATCATTAGCAGGATCTTTACTCTTGCAAAAATCATGTTGACTGGCAAAAACATTCATCCAATTATTGAAGTGGTCCCAACTTCCCCACTCTCCTTTCCTCGATGTTTTCCTGCACTAACAGATAAGGAAATAAAAGTAATTCATTAACGGAGCATTAGTTCTAATACTGTTACGTTAATATACGGAGTTTGTCCCAGAAGGAATCTTTGGAAGTCGGTCTTAATAATGTTAACAGGCTTTTGGCTACATCATAACCAGGGACCGAAAACCCTTATAAATTACGGTACCGGTATCGACGAATTTTGGCTACCTCTACGATATAGGTAACCGCTATCTGGGTAACCCAAGAAGAAGAAACAGGTTACCTTTATTTAGGTTACCGTTTTAATACCGGTTACCTAAAAAGGACCTTGATTAGAAAGAAACAGAATATCGCAATATCGACAATTTTTTAGCATTAGAAAATACATTACCAGGGAGGTCGTCGTGCGTGCTGGAGTACGTGTGTGTGCGTCTGCACGCAAGTACTGTTTACGTTTATTTAGTTTGCCTTTTTGCGGCGTATTTGAGTTAAAGTAAAAAAAAGGAAATGAACAAAGATAAACATTGTAAATTGGTAAAATACCATTTGGTTATCCTTTTCTTTCATCATAGAAATCAACTCGGTAGTTTATTTATTTAACTTTCGGAGAAACGTACTTGTCCTTTTTTCTAATAAAGAGGAGCACTTCCTTGTAAAGCTTATCTTTTTTGCTTCCAATTTGTTTGATAGCACGTTCACAGCACCTACACTTTTTACATTAAAACACTGTCATGAAGAGTTCGACCATTTCCTGAAATGGTTGTATCATGATGTGGTCAGCAGTCAGTATAGGCACCCTATACTGACTGACCCCATAACAAGGTTATTTTTCATACACGATCAATCATAATCTGTTTCATTTCGTCAACAACTTTCATTGCGTTTTTTACGTTGTCGAGAAGACAATTTTTTCGAACTTATGAAGCAAAAGAATGATTAAGAATTGTTTTGATTTATCGTGTGTTACGCAATTAGGGTGCTGGCCAGATTATTGAATACTCAACGTTGGACGATATGGACACTTGTAAACGCACGACCAATTCATAATGTGGCCAAACATTAACGATTATATCATGAAATAGAATAGTTAGATTATCCGCCGGTGGAGGAGTTGATGTCGCTTTGTTTTTGTTGTGCATCATGGCGGCGGTATAAAACAAATCAAACAAAGTAGGGTCACCATACTATTAATGTTATTAGTTTTAATTTTGTAACTAAGGCGTCAAACAGACGAGCAGCCCTTTGTAGTCGACGGAGCTAACTTCAACTGTCGACAGAGGCAACTACAGCTATCGACAGAAGTAACTGCTACTGTCGACAAAAGCACCTGCTGTACTCTGTCTAAGCTTGCAAAGCAAATGTTTAATGATGTCTCTGTGATCAATTCGGTGAAAACCGGGCGCGATCACTGCATGGTAAGAGGCACATTGAACATTAATATCAAGCTTGAAAGGTCTCGACTGATGAAGTCTATGCTCCGTCTAGCAAAGATCCAGATCGAAAACCCCGACACCATTCAGCTCGAAATCCAGAATCGTTTCATATGCCTGGGGAGCTCCGTGGACGAATACAGCGATGGATGGAATCTGTCCATGCGGTCGGGTCTAAGTTTTTTAAGGCCCGCCTTACAGATAGGAACAAAACGCTCTTTGATCCTACTCTTAAGCTCATGAAAGAGAGACGTGAGATGATCCTGCTTAATTTTGTAACTAAGGCGTCAAACTGACGAGCAGCACTTTGTAGTCGACGGAGCTAACTTCAACTGTCGACAGAGGCAACTACAGCTATCGACAGAAGTAACTGCTACTGTCGACAAAAGCACCTGCTGTACTCTGTCTAAGCTTGGCAAGCCATGGTGACATGACGGCAAGAGATAAGTTATAGTGAACGGTCTGAACTACGAGGACAGCTTATTGTGAATAAAAGCCAACCAAAAAGGTATAAATCTAAAATTAAGTGTGACTCCGGTTATACAAAAACAGATTTTAATTTGGTATCCATTCTGCTGATGAAGTAAAGAATATGGAAATTTCAAATAAACCACTGAACAGCAGCCTAATTGCGTAACTGAATTCGATTTTGGGAAAGAATCGATTCCTTCCCAAAAACGACTTTACGTATTGCATATTAATACCTAAAGTCGTTTTTGGGAAAGAATCAACTTGTTTGCTTTGCAGAATTCACTTACGCAATTAGGCTGCAGGTATCTACTACGTTAGATCCAGATGCATCTACTCCAATTAGATTTAAATGCCTCTGTCCCAGATTTATTTTCTGATAATTCAAAAAAAAAGACAACGGAAACCTGCCAAACTTAGTACAAAGTATGGAAGATGACGAAACCATTGTGCAAATTAGTCATAATATGTTTATTATTATAGGAATTGTGGTCAAACATTCAAATGCTTCTTGATGTTGAGATGCTGTTGAAGCCCTATTTACATGAAGTTTATTGCTACAGGCAATAAACTTGCATCGTGTAAATAGGGCTTTAGTCTCGTGGTGATACAGTCACTTTGACTTAAAGTGATAAAGACAGCAAGAGACTTAACTTAAAATTGAGCATCGTTTTAATATCTGGGCATTAGGTGCCAAAGCTTGACACAACTAAATAAAAAAGTACTATATAATTTCTGATCGACTTCATTATGTCAACCAGTAAGCAAATGTTTAATGATGTCTCTGTGATCAATACGGTGAAAACCGGGCGCGATCACTGCATGGTAAGAGGCACATTGAACATTAATATCAAGCTTGAAAGGTCTCGACTGATGAAGTCTATGCTCCGTCTAGCACAGATCCAGATCGAAAACCCCGACACCATTCAGCTCAAAATCCAGAATCGTTTCATATGCCTGGGGAGCTCCGTGGACGAATACAGCGATGGATGGAATCTGTCCATGCGGTCGGGTCTAAGTTTTTTAAGGCCCGCCTTACAGATAGGAACAAAACGCTCTTTGATCCTACTCTTAAGCTCATGAAAGAGAGACGTGAGATGATCCTGCAGTCTTCAGACGATACGTTGAAATACCGGCAGCTAAATAGACGGATCTCAAAGTCCTTGAAAAACGACCTCCACCGCTTTAATACCGAAAGTATTAAATACACGATTGAGCGGAATAAGGGCTCCAAGGTCTTCGCAAGAGATCTGTCTATTGCCAGCTCACGAAACTGAAGATCGATGATTGCAGGATCGTATCCGGCAAACCGGAGCTTCTGCGGGAGATCGAGATATTCTATGGGCAGTTGTACACGTGTACCAGTAAAACGTCGCGAATCTAGCCAATGACCCTAGAACTAGACCCGATACTATACCAAAGACATTCCGGACGTCAGCCTATATGAGATAAGGATGGCTCTGAAACGGCTTTAAAAACAACAAGGCACCGGGTGGTGACGTAATTACGACCGAACTCCTGAAGGCGAGTGGAAAACGAGTACTTAAGGCCCTCCAGAAGCCGTTTGATTCCGTCATACTTGAGGGGAAAACGCTACAGGTATGGTGCAGCAGAGGTCTGGTGATACTCTTCTTCAAAAAGGGTGATAATGCCCTACTGAAGAGCTATAGGCCCATCTCACTCTTAGTCATGTCTACAAGCTGTTTTCAAGAGTCATCACGAATCGTCTCGCGCGGAAGTTTGACGATTTCCAGCCTTCCGAACAAGCCGGATTCCGTAACGGCTTCAGCACTTTAGACCACATACATACCCTGCGGCAGGTAATACAGAAAACCGAAGAGTACCTGCCTCTCTGTTTAGCGTTTGTGGACAACGAGAAATACTTCGATTCGATCGAGACTCGGGCTGTACTGCAGTCTCTCCAACGGTGCCAAATTGACTACCGGTAAATTGAAGTGTTCAAGTGTTTGCACAAAAACGCAACCATGTCAGTTCGAATTCAGGATCAGTCCTCGAAACCCTTCCTTCTGCAGCGAGGTGTGAGACAGGGAGACGTCATATCTCCGAAACTATTCACCGCTGCACTGGAGGATGTCTTCCAGGTTCTGGACTGGAGAGGGCTAGGCATCAACGTCAATGGCGAGTACATCACTCACCTTCGGTTTGCCGACAATTTAGTGGTCATGGCTGAGACCATGGAGGACCTCAGTACAATGCTTGATGACCTCAGTAGAGCTTATGAAAGAGTGGGTCTTAGGATGAGCATGGACAAAACAAAAGTGATGTTGAATGCCCATGTTACACCCACTCCTATCAAGATCGGAAAATTAATTATGTTCACGAATATTTAGCTACATCATGAAGTAGTCAGTAGTCGTGCGTCTAACCACATCATGATCGTTCGATGTTCTATTTCAAGAAATGGTCGAACACCTACATAAAATGATCAATACTAAGATCTTGCCACGACAGATACACAATTGTTAGCCACGTTCTGTGTTCTGTTTTACTACCTTCACTTGCCCGAAAGCATAAATTAGAAAAAAAAAAACATAACAATAACAAACGTTAGCCGCAGCCTCAGACCAAATAAAAAACCAAGACAGCGCTGCGAACGATACAGTGAAGAATGCCATAACTAAGTGCGCGATTCTTTCAACTAAATTCAGTTTATGCAAATACAGCGATCTGATTGGTAGTTTCTCAGCACTACCAACCAATCAGAACGCTAAACATGAAATTTGTATTTATTTATTTATTTTTATAGGGAAAACAAACAGTCATGAAAAATATACAAAGTGTCCTAAACATATGAGTTAACAAAATAAATATACTACCCACTACATTTTCCACAGATTACTACTTACACAAATAAGACAAACTAATTAGCAAACGTTATTGTAGTCAGGGCATGTAGAAACATTAGAAGCTACTGTTGATCCTTAAACATTTTGATTTTGTAACGGATGTGACGTCGGCCTACGTGCAACCGACCAATACCCGCCGAGCCCGCCGAAGCTAAGCCGCCATATTGAAGCCTCCCCTCCAGTCAAGCCATGACAGCAACGAGGATTATGTTAATATAAGCGATTGCCCATCATTTTATTTGCCTCTTTCGATTGTGAATACAAGATCTGAACAAAGCTCTGCCCGGTTTTTATTTATCCGTTTCAATTTACAAATAATATGACAATGTATCGACTAAACGGCGTAACGGTGAGCGCACACCAGCATTAGATTTGTAAGAGTTAGTAGCGAATAGTTGCCTGGTGCGCAAACTGTTGTATAAACTGAGTTTAGTTAAACTAATCGCGATTATTTTCATTGACCATTAAAGGTATTTGTTTCCCTTGGGTACGTTATTATTATTTTTATAATTATTATTATTATTTTACCTACCAATTCAATTTCCATAAACATTATTTTTTTGATTTCGTCCCATTTCTAAGTATAATAATAATATGTTTTATCTATAATTTATTAAACCAACAAAACTATCCAACACGGCCACCACAAGCCTCGCTAGAAAACTGAGAGACACGTCGCCGTGCCAGCCAGAGCCGTGATTGGTCGGCGTTCGCCGGCGCGCGCGGGTAGACTCGACTTTTTGACACACACACACACAGGCGATGCGCGCCCTTTGACAGTTTGACTAATGCCGACGGACGGCACGTGTAAGATAGAGGTAATTTTTATTTCGGTAACCGGTATTAATAAAGGTTGTTTTTATTATTTAAAAATTAAGGTAACCTTTTAAAATACCTGTAACTAACCGAAACATACCGGTATTACTCATACCGGTTTCGGTCCCTGATCATAACAGCCCCATGGGTCGATGGAATGTTAAGCTTCTCTTACCGAGGTCAAAATACGTACAAAATGATTGTGTCCTTAAGAACCACGTCGCTAAGTGATTACTTACGCTACGGTTGTTCAGTACAATAATAGTGTAAGTTCAAACGGTACACGGCTTGCTTTCCTTGCATTAATTTCTTCATTTTATGTTCAAAAATCCGTCTACTCGACTGCGTAAAACACGCAATGAATAATGTTGAGTTACCAAAATGAAATCGAAGGAGTGTGCTTCGTGCTGTTAAAACAGATACGCAGTTAAGGTGCAGGTCAATTCGTGGGTGGATAACCTTCCATTACAAACCAGAATTCCTGCGTGTCTCGACTGATGTTTGGCCCTACTGTTATTCGTAAATGTTTGATAGCCGTTATGGGTAGTTAGAAGCTTAAAAATCTGACATGTTTTATCGCTTGATATTCTGTAACCCAATGTTTGTGGATATCTGTTTTAATATTATCTATTATTCAATGTTTTTTTTTTAATTTGAAATTTAATGTATTTTTAATTGTTGTTTTCCTTTTTTCTCAAGTTGTCATTTTTGTAGAATTTTAGGTTAAATCGCATGTAATTTTTTTATTTGTGGGAAATGTGTTTGGTTACACATTTGGTCATATACTGTTATTCTTTTTATAAAATGTAATATTATCCCCGAATAAATAAATAAATAAATATCTCAGAGACGATTTCAAAATTGGTGGTATTCAGCTGGATCTGCTTAGACTGGCAGCCGACCCAAAGATAGTCGGGAAAAAGCTGGGAAACTTTAGGCAGGTGATGATGATGAAAAACGCATGTGTTTGTAGATAAACCACGTGGTATTTATTGTACATTTTTAAAGGCAGAGGTACCACTTATCCTCAGGTGGCTTATATACAGGCGGTTTAATCATCTGTGTCAAGGCCACCGCCTAACCGACACACGGAATAGTTTTCCATATGAAGTTATTGATATACGCGAGAAAAACATTGTAGCAAATAAAATAAAAATTGATCCACTACTATTTTTCTCGGAAATCCGTTTGGATTTCCTCTTAATATGTATTTGTGTTATTTACTCAAATAACTTAACAGACCATGTGACGGCTCTTATTTGAAGCCGAAGTCATGTCGCCATATAATAAAACGTGTACAATTACAACGAGATCGTCTATATATCTTCATATTTGGCTGACAGCAAACTTGAAAGCTAGTTCTCGAATTTAAGCAAGTTTTACGCAACACAACACAACATTTTATAATAAAAATAAAAAAAAAAGATAATTTGGAAATCAAAAACCCGACTGCTTAAGCGAAGCGAACTAAAAATCAAATCAAATCAAATAATATTTATTGACATAATTTTTTACAGCAGTTTTGAAGCCTCAAAAAGTTGTAGTTAAACAAGAAACAAATCATGCTGTGCAGTAGCAGTATACATATTCGCGAGCTGGCTGAGCCCCTGATCCTTCGACTGAACAGCATGTTTTTTTCTTGTTTACAGCTTTTAGTTCGCTTCTTAAACAGTCGGATTTTTTTTTTTTTTTAAGTTAAGTTTTTTTTTTACAACATTTTAGACATTTTTTTTTTTCGAATTACTTTTATGCATATAAGTCACTAGAAGTAGTTAACATTTTTGTAATCACCTCTTAAAACCCTTCATTTTGATACCCCACTCGATGGGTCTGGAAGAAAAAAATATTGAGACACGCACAAAATGGCCCCCAAAAGCCCCCATGTTTGTTTTATTTTTAACTTCATCTATCTAAGAACACTAACGGAAGGTTAAGACGTATCTAACGATGTCTTCATTATATAAATCCGTTTAGCGGTTTGAAAGATATAAGGTAATAATGAATATTGCAAACATACATAGAGTTTTTTATTGCGCGTATCTTGATACGCGCAATAAAAAACTCTAAAAACTGTTTCCTTGCAGTTGGGTAAAAATTTCATAGTCATGAGGAAAAAACGTGCGGACAATTTTATAGCTCAATCCAAACACTGCAAGGGGGGGTAAACATTGCAAGCTTTGATTACACACAAACACAGGCAAAAGTGAAACTAATTATAAACTTGTAACAAGTAAAACTTTCCAAAACCTCCGATATTTTTATTTATTTCATCCTTTTAAACTACATAATTCATTCACAATTAGACACGCTTCGGTCAAAAATCCCTCGAACAGGTAAATATGACTCAATATCTTGCGAAAATACCCCGATTCAAAAAGTAAATAGCCCATAACTTTTGAACGGATGAATCGATTTTCATCAAATATAGCTTAGAACACTCCCGATAATATCAAACAAAACAACTAAATGAAAATCGGTTCATCCATTTAGGAGCTATGATGGCACAGACAGATACTCGAATACACAAATGCATAAAAACACGGGTTACACTTGTAACACCCCTCTTTTTCCGTCGTGGGTTAAAACGGTTGAAATCCAAGTCCCAATCTCATCTCGGTGACGATCAATGGCAAAAACTGGTCAGTATATAGGGATATGCTTTTAGACACATTGAGACTTTAGAATTTAGAATGCCAACGTTATACAACCCAGTAACTGCCTAACACGCTACCACTTGGCAACATGGAAGACCCATCACACATATTTTGCAACGAGCTCCATCTATTTCATCCGAAGGAAACAAAACTATATTGTCTCTGGCTTGCGCTCTGTTTAACAAAGACATCGTTAAACCATCAAATTTAACCTACCTACCCTTCAAACTTGAACAAGAACAAAATAAAGAAAGAACGCAACACTTTCTTAGAAGAAGTTTTTCAAAGAGCGCAGCTACTACACTAATTAGTATTGACAAAGGAATTCTTTGCTGTGCTGAACACAGAGGTTTTTTTCTTTTGTAATTAGAGTATTGAGACCTTGATGTAGTTGGGGTGGGAAAGGGGTGAAACTTTACAAAGACAATGACAAAAAATCTTTGTTTTTACGTTATTAAGTGACACTTTTGAACGTCAAAATCTAAATTAAAATGTACTTGTAATGTATTCTACTGTCCATTCGGGAAAGTAGCTTATTATGGAGAAGAATGGATTAGAAACTCCACTCTTACTCTTTTAAAAATGTGTCATACAACATTTACATATATACGTTAATTCATATATGTGAGGAAGATGCACTTAGACTAACACTACTATACTGCGTATAGGTATAAAGTATTACAAGCACTAACATACATTTGATAAATAGGAATATAGTTCTCACATACTTACAAATATTGCAAACATAGGAAAATTACATAATTCAACAATGGAACAGTGTGGCAGTCAATTTCATAAACAAAAAAACTGGCCAAGTGCGAATCGGACTCGCGCACTAAGGGTTCCGCACCATTATCGCAAAAAACGGCAAAAAAATCACGTTTTTTGTATGGGAGCCCCCCTTAATTTATTTTATATTAATTTAATAATAATTATTTTTTGAAGTGAATATACAACTAAATATTCTGTGAATATTTCAAGCCTCTACCTGTTGCCGTTATTAATATCGAGCAAAAAACGGCAAAAAAATCACGTTTGTTGTATGGGAGCCCCCCCTTAAATATTAATGTTATTCTGTTTTTAGATTTCTTTGTTATAGCGGCAATAGAAATACATCATCTGTGAAAATTTCAACTGTCTAGCTATCACGGTTCATGAGATACAGCCTGGTGACAGACGGACAGACAGACAGACAGACAGACAGACGGATCGCGAAATCTCAGTAATAGGGTCCCGTTTTTACCCTTTGGGTACGGAACCCTAAAAAAGAAGAAAAAGATAAATTACTTTAAGTGAATATTGGAAAAGAATTATGGTATAGAAAATTGTCGAATAAAAGATCACGAGGAAACAATTACTTACATATGCTATTATGATTGTTGTTTGTTCCTGGACCAGAGGCATTATTCTAGAGCGTTCAGTTCTTGTAGTATAAGCCAGATCATTAATTTTGCCACATAAGTAAAAAGTAGCTATTGGCAGCTTCGCCTGCGAGAAAGTCGAAAATTATCTTACGGGAACATAGTGACAATCGGAATAAAATATATATTTTAAGCCAGGTCATAGTCTAAATGAGGGCTAAGTTTAATCAAATCCGTTCAGAAGTTGAAGCGTGATTGACTAATAAACATGCAAACAAAAATACATAAATTTTTATTGTGATACCATAAGACAGTCACTAGTATTGAGGCATTAGATGGAGAAAAGTTGGCAAGAATTACCCTTCTTATTCTTTTAAAAAAATAGTTGATTTAGCACTTATCCACAACACAGATTTTCAATTTGCCCTTGACATGAAGCCAAGCACTGTTTCATTTTACGACCATAAACCAATAAAAAAGAGTTGTTAAAATTGGCAGCAGCCAAGTAAATACAATCATACATCATTCTCTATAAAAAGACGAATATTGTAAACGAAAATTTGACTTTCATTTTATACAACTGCCCTTGTGACGCAATAAAAAAACATCTGAATTAAAAACTTTTCGGATAAACATTAAACTTTATTTTTAAAGACATGTCCTTCAAACTCGAATCATAAAATCGATAGTTACAGCTTACATTGTAGTGACGTTAATCGATGGTTTGTCAATTTCAAGTAGAAGTCCATCAAACTGACTTAAAATATGGGCCTAAGCCCATGAAAAAATAAATTATGCAAACATGGCCACTCCATTTGCAATAAAACTACTCATTCTTCGATTTATATCTTTTAATAAGAACTCACATTACTCAGAGTACAAAGGATTTTGAAGTAAAAAAGATAAACTTAACGGATATCATGATTAAAGGGTATATCGTAAAAAGATAGTTTTCTTTCAAGTTAGGGTTAAGTCGGATGTAAAAGCAAGCATGATATTTTTTATACCGTTTTACCCCAGTTGTCTTACTCTAGTTACCTAATTTGGTTTCAATTAGAATAGAATAGAAAACATTTATTCGACACAGACACAACAAAAAAGCAACAATTACAAAGTAAAAGAACAATAGTAAAAAAGTACAAACAAGGTTTAAGAATTGCGCAATACCGAAAGGGTTCCCAACTCAGCGTATGCTGGGCGTCAGACACCCAGCGCTGATTTTCAGTTGGCACCCCGCTCGTGACACACGGACGTAAATAAATAAAATTAATAATTAATATAATGTTATAATGTAAATATGTAGGTGCTTAAACTTGTAACTTTTAATTAGTTAAATGCTTTATGATTTCCACTAGAGATTTATTACTTCTTCTTTCAAGTCTTTTCCAAATGCGTTGAGGTCATTCAATATTTTAACAAGTTAAGCACTATGTTATAGTAATTTTCGGCAAACTGCACAATTGAGGTTATTATTTAAAATTGGCAATACCTTTGTTTACATTTTTGATTTCACATTCGATTTTTTTGTTTAGTTCAACTCATCTTTGCGCATGGCACCATGTATTGTGTGCGTGTGCTTGTAATTATACATTATGTGTTTGTGTGGCAGTTAAGCGGCAGTGTCGTCCGACCAGACAACCACCCACATATGCTTACCCACACATAGTGCCGCGCGCACAGATATGTTGAACTATCTATACTTACATAGATAAAAAATACGAATAAGTAAAATCTACTTTTTTTGAAGCAACAAGTTAGCTCTAGCGACTTCGATAATTACTTATAGAAGTCGAGAAGCTACAATTAATCTCCTGTATACGAAAGAAATAATTAACTAACCTTTTTCATATTCGGACAGCTACAATCATCTAGATTTGTTTGACTCGGCTGTTATTTTTTAATTGGAAAGATTCGCTTTTTTAGAATTAATTTTTGTTTCGGGATATTTACCATGACTTAGATTTTTGCTGAGGGCTCGATATTTCGGCACCGTTACAAGCGCCATGATCACGACGATTTTAAAATGTTAGCGTTTGTACAAGACTAGCTGTTCCCCACGGCTTCCATGGACCACCCCACAGGAAACGTTTTCGGGATAAAAAAATAGCCTATGTCACTCAGGAATAATGTATCTTTCTATTGGTAAAAGATTTTTTTAAATCGGTCCAGTAGTTTCGGAGCCTATTTGGTACAAACAAACAAACAAAAAAATCTTTCCTCTTTATAATATTAGTATAGACAGAAGCGACGGTCTACAGAGCCAGTTTATAAAACTCAACGTGTATTAACCGTCGAGTATTATACTCAAATCGAGGCCATCAAATTAAATTTCACCCAACACTCAGAATTACACATTCTGCCAAAAAGGCTAGCTTCCATCCTAATATTTAGGCCATACCCTCCTTTATTAAGATATTATAAGGGTACCATCGTAAAGGCTATAATAAAAGGGAGCGATGGACGTCGATTAAAGAATGTAGTCCATTTTTATTGGCTGCCAGTGTTAGAGAATTACTTAAGTGATAAAAGGTAAGTGTATATCTTCGCTCTCATCACATGAACCATGCGACTTATTCATATTTTCAGGTCGCTAAGAGAGTCTGCAAACCGTGATACTCTAAAAATGGTTTATCTAGCATTGTGTCAGTCGATCCTGGGCTATTGCATTTCCGTGTGGGGCGGTGCTGCAAAGACTAAATTTCTGGGATTTGAGCGTGCCCAGAGGGCCATACTTAAAGTTATGACTCGGAAACCATTTAGATACCCAACATCGGAGTTATACGCGGACTGCAAAGTGCTAACAGTTCGACAACTCTTCGTGCTTAAATCCACCATCAGAACTCACTCCAAAATACCCACCACTGACACTATCAAACGGAGGATCCCTTCCACGTTTACACAGCACAAAACCACGTTTGCTAAGCATCAATATTATACACTGTGCACCCACATTTACAGTCAAATTCACAAACAACTCAACATACAAAACCTCAACAGATACACACTGAAAGGTAAGGTCACTGAGTGGCTACTACACAAGGACTATTCCTACACCGAATCGTTACTCACCTACATCTCTTAGAAAAATACCCACAAACTCCATCTTTATTGACAACTTCGTCTTCATTGACTCACTACTCAACCTACACACACCTTACTTTTATATCTTATTAATTCATCTTATTTTTAAATTGTTTAATAATAATACTTTGTGATAGAATGACTATGTTGTACCTTTTCTGTAATAATATTAGGTATGCAAATACCCGAATACTGTCTCTCAAGATACAGGCTGCCCTAGTTTGAGAGGCAGGGTTCATTCCACAATGGTTACAATGTAGTTCCTACAATATACCTGTATACTATGTAAACACTTATTATTGTAACCTTTTTTTGTACCAATAAACATTTTATTATTATTATTATTCTGATGTTTTAATAGTGTACGCAGAAGTGTTTTTTACCGCCGACAAAAAAAGAGGGATGATGTAAATCTGTGTCTGTGTATAAGGGTATCTGTCTGTGGCATCAAAACTTCTAAATAGATAAACCGATTTTGATTTGGTTACGTTTTTCATGTTTGAAAGGTGACTTTATCGAGAGTGTTTCTAGAGCAGTGGTGGCCCAGTGGTATCGGCCGCGAATTACAAGTTGTAGGTCGTGGGTTCGAGCCCAGGTCGGCGCTTTACTTTGTGTAAATTATTTCATCACAATTGTGCTCGAAACGGTGAAGGAAAACATCGTGAGAAAACCGGCATGTCAACCAAAAATTCGAAGACATGTGACATATACCAACCCGCACTGGGCCCGCGTGGTGGATTACGGCCCATTCCCTCTCACAGAGAGGAGCCTGTGTCCCAGCAGTGGGAACATTAATAGGCTGATGATGTGATGTGTGTTTCTAGCTATGTTTGATGAAAATCGGTTCAGCCCTTCTAAAGTTACGGGCGTTTTACTGTTTGCATCGCGATGTTTTCGCAAAATATCGTGTCATAATTACGTGTTCAATAGATTGTCGATCGAAGTGTGTTTACTACTAAATAAATTATGTAGCATGAAATGAAATTATGTCGCAGGTTTTTTAATTTTACTTGTTGTTTGGTTGTTTGTTGTGTGGAATCAAAGCAAAGATGCTCGAGGAGCTCTGTTGCACGGGTCCACTTCAAAGGTACGACTAGAATTATCCGTGAGCTAAAATAAATTGGAGTGTTGAATGTTTCAATTCTGTATAATTTTACCATGACCAATTTTCGCGAAAATTAAAACATTTTGACTTTAACCACGCAATATTCAACCCCAACACTTTCACACATACTTCGAAGAATTTCCGCCCTCATACAGTAAACACAGCTTTCGTTTTAACTGAAAAAAAGGACGCAAATGGAATCCGATATAGCGCCGAAAATATTTTGTTTGCAAACCTTTTTAGTGGAAACATCGGGGAACACCTGTTCTTACGTTTACCTATGAATTTATTTAGCAACCCTTTCAGAGAAAACAGAAGATCGACTCCATACAACGAGTGAAAACGCACGCATACATAGACACGTTTCACGTACAGCGAGTGTAAGCCCACTTGCGAGCGGCATTTGTTTTAGATCGCCGTACGTACGCGTCTATGTGTGCGTGCAACCGTTTTCGCTCGTTGTATGGAGGGGATCTTCTGTAGTATTCTGTGTCGGTTTCATCGTCTTCGTACGCGTCGATAATTTTATTTAGCTACTTTTGCTGCTTGTTGGAAAGTGTAAACGTATTTCGCTGTTTCGCTCTTTGAAGAAACTTTGTTGTAAGTTTTCTAGACCGGTAATAGAAGTTTAGTAATACTATTTATAGTGTTTACAGTTTCGCGAGAAAAGTTTTTGAGATATTGTAAAGTATTTTTCTTAGGCCGCAAATTCAGAGTGGCTTACAATTTGAATCATGGCTATATAATATGAGCTATTCCATTAAACGCCATGCTGTTTGGCATATACCACATGTAGCAAACTACTTAATCAAGACTGCAGAACTTTTTCATAAGCGAAAAGGGGAACTTACAAATATTGTTTCTAAAACAAAAAAAAAAGGTGGCTAAGAATAGTCAACTTTTTTTATTTTTTTAATCCTACTTTGATCCGCGACAGAAGTCGTGGATCAGTCGTAGAAGGATTATGTCAAGAAAAAATAATATATTGCGAACCTCGATTAAAATGGGGTGAGGACAGGAGTCTAATGATTACCAAAGGCAGAAAGGTAAGTTCAGTTCAACCAGAAAAATAATTTTACCCTGTCATTTGACAGTTCAGTAGACCCATTTAAACTTAGCAATTTAATTGCAAAACCTAGACACTATTCAGTGGTAAAGAACATAACATATTTTAAAGGGTTTGAAAAAAGTTTTAAAACCTTGCCGCACACTAGGAATTTCTTCCTGTATCGTGGAACAACAATTTAAACATATATACACAAGACATGCAGATCCGGAACAACTAACTGTAGAGTATGTTTATGAAAGGAGCAATGAATTAAGGCACTTCGAGAGAAAATGGTATTCAGTTAGTTTCAGATGTTTTGTTTATTCACTTATTCACATTTATATTATGGGTATAGTACATGTTACTTGAGTTCTACTTTCATTGTCCCCTGTAAACCGTTACGCCATCATTCACTCTCGCCTCTCTCATACCATTCCTCACACAATCCATCCACCATTTCTTCGGTCTTCCTCTCCCACTCCATCTTACTCCTTTCTTCATCATATCAGCCGAAAGACGTCCACTGCTGGAAATAGGCCTCCCCCAAGCGTCGCCACTTTGACCGGTCCCGTGCATCTCGCAACCATCGGATCCCCGCAACCTTGACCAGGTCATCGGTCCACCTGGTGGGAGACCTTCCAACGCAACGCCTTCCGGTTCGCCGTCGCCACCCCAGTACCTTTCTGCCCCATCGGCTATCCGTTCTGCGAGCAATGTGCCCTGCCCACTGCCACTTAAGTTTGGCAATTCTTCGGGCTATGTTGGTAACCCTGATTCACCCAAGGAAACTCCGAGCATAGCCCTCTCCATTGCCTCCTTTCTTCTGCTAAATCTAATTATCATTGACATCAAAGGCTGTCCTATCTAAACAATACACCCATAATACAATAATTAAACTTTCAAATCAGGCGAAGCAATTAAATTGCGCCACATAAACGGGCCCGTATTCATCTGTTTTTCCATCATTTGATTCTAAAAATAGAACAATCAATTAGCGAACGCGTTCAGCTATCTTATACAAAGAGAAACAAAATGTTAATGTTCAATCATTACACTAAGTACAATTGTATACATATTTGCCTATAATGTTCTCATAAATGGGACACAGGCCTCCTCTCTGTGAGAGGGAACAGGCCAAAATCCACCAAGCGGGCCCAGTGCAGGTTGGTGGATGTCACATATCTTCGAATATTTTATTCTAGGACATGTGAGTTTCCTCACGACGTTTTCCTTCATCGTTTTGATACCCAAAAAATAAAATAACACAAAGTAATGCGCCTGGCCTGAGTTCAAACCCATGCCCTTAACTTGTAAGTTGCGGCACTTACCACTAGGGTACCACTACTCTATTGCTGTTCTTTATTTCATTTGTCATCATTTAATGCAAGCTATTATGACCAGTGTGTGTTACCAGTGATTGGACCGAGACGTGGTCGCTCACAATGGGCCTCATCAGAAAGCTTATAATCACCCAAACTGCAATCAATAGGACTATGCTCGGAGTTTACTTGCGTGACTGCATCAGGAATGAGGATATCTGCAGGAGAACCAAAGTTACCAACATAGCCCGAAGAATTGCCAAACTTAAGTGGCACTGGCAGGGCACATTGCTCGCAGAACGGATGGCCGATGGGACCTAAAAGTTCTGGAATGGCGACCGTGAACTGGAAGACGATGCGTTGGAAGACCTGCCACAAAATGAAGCGATGACCTGGTTAAGGTTGCGGGAATACGCTGGATGCGAGACGCACGGAATCAACACGGAACAACGGGAATTGGATCAAATTTAGCTTGCAAACGATGATTACACATATACGTCGAGACAGATGAAACTAAAAATAAAAGCTTGTATTATAGGTTCACAATTGGGAGGCACATAAAATTAATTTTGTAATTTCATGTTAAGTTTAGTGATTAAATGTTAACGTTTCCCTTTGTACCTACTGGATAATTAAACGCGTTCGGTAATTGATTTTTGCATCATCATTTAAGCTGAAAGACGTCCACTGCTGGACATAGGCCTGCCCTAAGCGTCGCCACATTGTCCGGTCCCGGGCGTCTCGCAAACATCGCCTCGACCGCTACCGTAGCCGAGGGTAGCCGGGCTGTCGGGCACTCGTGGCCGTTTTATCTGTTTGCTATTCATTTTGGTTTGGGGGGGGGTTTGCCATAATCGCCACGCTTGGCAGGCGGGTTGGCGATCGAAGTTTGTTGTTAAAGTGCACAGAGAACGCTGCTGCCCATTCTCTGGTGCGTCCCTTAGTCGCCTCTTACGACACCCACGGGAAGATATGGGATGGTGAAATTCTTTACGTGCGTCACCATACGGTACCAGAGTGTAACAGTAAAACTCAATATTATATTGCACGACTTGAGTATCAAACCAAGTACCCTATGTTTAGCAGTATTTTTGAATCAAGTTTATATTTATAACTTCTACTGTCAGGGAAATTAATTGATTACCACCTTAAGTTAGCCTTGAAAATGATATAAGCATATAAATACTGTCAGGTTTCTACAACGACTCTGGTATGTTACGGTGTAGTGGAGAGATTCCTTATGGTGTACTAATAAAATTTGGAAGTTATCAATCGATATGATTTATTTCCTCATGTAACTGCCAGATAGTATCAAGCTTTAGAGAATTGTCGTCAAAAGTGTTAAACGCTACATTTATCTTTAGTTTACATAGCTATGAAAAATACATGTCAATACACAATACTGCTATCAAAAACACTAACACACTATCAAAGAACTAATCCATTGAAACAGTTAAAGGAATAGAATCGCACGTTTGCAAAACGCGATTCAATATATCGCAATCTAGATAAACTGCCTCCTGTATTTTTTACGTTTAAACCTTTTTATTTAGCTGTCGCTGTGTGTTGCTATCACTGAGTATCGCAACACTATTTTTCTGTATAGGATCAACTGATATGTAAGGCTTTTCTGAGTAAATCGGGTGCAGGAGATCGATATCTCGTTGATACGGGGAATGTTAGGATGGAGACGGAATAAGGACTTAGATACTGGAGTATGATAGCTTTTAAAGATATATACGTGGTCTTATGTAAAATAGTAAGACCTATATTGTTGTTTCAGACTTTATAAGGGTGTTGTCAAAATAAGCTTTGCCGTTATTATTTCATTTGGATAGAAACTTTAGTATGAGACCACACTGCAAAATTCTGCAGGTACATTGTTTTTGATAAAACTTGAGATTTATGAATGATTATTACTTATTGGTAGTAGAATAAATGTGATAGGGCTATGCTCGGTGTTTCCTTGCGTGATCGAATCAGAAGTATAGAGATCCGCATGAGAACCAGGGTTACATTGCCCGAAGAATTGCCAAACTTAAGTGGCAGTGGACAGGGCAAATTGTTCGCAGAACGGATGGCACATGGAGCAGAAAAGTTCTGGAGTGGTGACCACTAACCGGAAGACGTTGCGTTGGAAGACCTCCCACCAGGTAGACCGATGACCTGGTGAAGGTTGCGGTTGGCTGCGAGATGCACGGGACCGGTCAAAGTGGCGACGCTTGGGGGAATCCTATGTCCAGCAGTGGACGTCTTTATATGATGATGATGAATATAGATTGCTGCAGGGTTGCCTGGACGCATCTGGTCGCAAACAGATTTTTGTTTCTCAGATTTGTGTTTTTTTTTTTAACTTTGCCCCGTGGTACAAATTTATCTTGTGTTGAAAGTGCGTATGCAACATCATCTAGTTCTCTCAGTTAGCCGCCATTTATGGGTTACCAGTTTTAGCTGATGAATTGGCAACCCACAGCTTGCGGCCAACTGAGCGCTAAAAATCTTATTTTTTTCTATTTTTTACACCACTTTATTTTAAACGACGTTGGATTCACTTGAAAAACTTTTACATTTGAGGTTAAGATATCAAGTATAAATTTTAATATATTTTTTGAAGGTAATAGTGACTAGGTATTTCTAGGCAATCTATTCGATTGTAGATAGAATAGATTGCTATTATACTATCTACTTACGTGAATTACTCTAAGCATAACACTGTTACAACACCAACATATCACGACTGCTTGGCGACCATTTGTCACTGCAGGGATCCAGCAGAATATCAGCGTCAGGTATATTTGTCTGACACGTGCTGAGCTGGACTCCCATTTGGTGCAACCTTGAGACGCACACCGCACTGTGTTATGATTGTTTTGATTGTCAAAATGACTGTTACTGGTGTCATTTTTACTTTTGTTTCGGTTTCCTGTTTCTTTTTATGTTGGCACTTTGTTTTTAAACATACCTACATGACAATTGTAATAATTTTATGAGAATTTTGTGTGTTGTGTTGTGTCTTTTGTGTGCACTAAATAAATGATTTATCTATCTATCTATCTATCATTCTTAAAAATGTTTTAATCAAAAAACAATCTGCCTGCAAATACTGGCAGTGGAGTCTACTCATTGCACAACTCATTGGTATCATCATCATCAGTATTTTAACGTTCCCACTGCTGGGACACAGGCCTGCGTGTTTGTTGATGTCACATGTCTTTGAATTTTATATTTTTTTATTTTTTTGTTCTAGGATATTTTCCGCACGATGTTTTCCTTCCGTTTTTAGAGCAGTGGTGATGAAATAATTTACACAAAGTAATGTGCTTGTCTGTTTCGAACACACGACTTCGACACATAAGTCGCTTCAACTGGGCTACCACTGCTTTTTAGGTTTCCGTGCCCAAAGAGTAAAAACGGGACCCTATTACTAAGACTCTGCGATCCGTCTGTTTGTCTGTCCGTCGGCCACCAGGTATCTCATGAACGGTGATAGCTAGACAGTTGAAATTTGCACAGATGATGTATTTCTATTGCCGCTATAAACAAAAAAAGAAAAAAAAAAAAAAAAAAGGCTCCCATACAACATTTTTTTTTTTTGCCGTTTTTTTGCGATAATTGTACGGAACCCTCCGGGCGCGAGTCCGACTCGAACTAGGCCGGTTTTTCTCATTGGTATAAATAGCAAAAAATATGAGCACACTACATACCTACTCTCACAAAGAAAAGAACGAATATTTTACAATTAATTTCAGAAATTTTAAATATCTTATTCTGATTAAATAATACAGCGGAGTGCTGAAACCGCTTGCAAGTCTGAATATTGTTTGCGATGCAGTTTGTCACCATTCATTACGAGGATTGCAGAGGAAAGGAAATGCATTTTCAGAACGTTGTTTGTGAATATTTTATTTTATCATAAGGTGTTCATTATTTCAGTCTGTCCACGTTTTTTGGTGTATTCAAAGTACTGTGTTGAACTGTGGAAGAGTGTACTATACATTTATCATTTTTTATTGGATGTAGACAAAAAAAGCCTGCATTTTTACTCTACTGCCAAAGGAGGGTAATGTGTATATCATTCTATGTATGTATGTTTCTTCCTATGTGGCGTTCTAGAGATCAAACGTGTTGGACGATTTAGATGATTCTTACGTCAATTGATTCATCGGAACCTTTATGTTTAAATGTTTCAAATTCTACAAAAAAAAAAATATCGAGAAAGTTATAAATAAAACCCGAATGTTTGAGAAGGTTTTTGATTTTGAACTTTTTTTAGGTTTAACCTCGTCTTATGTAATGGAATAACGACCATTGATCCTCACTATGCTTGTTTTGACATAGGAAATTAAAAAAGTAGTTTTTTTCTATTACATCCTAAGGCGGGCCGCATACGTACGTTTTCCGCGTTCAATTTCCGAATACAGACTAGGAATTCCATGAACCTAGCGCAGACGTCAGTTTTTCCAGTTTGGAATTTTCACGAACGCGCGGGCTGGCATTTGATACGTACGTACGGAAAGTGTTCCGTTCGAAAAAAACGGACGTGTGCGGCAGTCAATGTATTTTATTAGCGTACGGTGAATTCGGGTTTCCGAATCCGGAAAACGCAAGTATGTGGCCCGCCTTAATCGAACGTCAGTATCTGATAAGTTTTGATAGGATCGTTGGCACTTACACAAAATGGTTTTGACAAGAAACATTAAACTAATTAGAATTCATTTGCGGAGGTCTTGAATTAACAAGAACATAGTTTCTGACATAAAGTTAAGTTCAATTATCAGAAAAGATTTGAATACGAACTAATTAGTAATGTAAATAATTTGGTGGACAATAAAGTACATTCTATTCTATTCTGGATAAATAATAAATCTATACTAATATTATAAAGAGGAATTATTGTTTTGTTTGTTGGTACCGAATAGACTCCGAAATTACTGGACCGATTTGAAAAATTCTTTCACCAATAGAAAGCTACATTATTCCTGATTGATATAGGCTATTTTTAATCTCGGAAGTGGGTCCTGTGTGGTGGTCCACAGGAGCGAAGCCGCGGGCAACAGCTAGGAATTTATAATCAAACTAGCGTCTGTCAGCAGCTTCACCCGCGTGATAAGTGTTTTTTATCCCAAGGGAACAATACAGGTAAAGGAATTTTATCCCTTTCAGATTGTTTCGATTCTTTGATACCAGAAGTAAAACTGCACAACTTTAAGTCTCTTGTCAAGACGTACGGCGATGCGCCATTGGTACATGGTAGTTTTGGGAATACTTTCATTATGCGTACAGCTAAGGAGTGGCATTCCATGCCAGAGTCTGTGTTCTCCGATAGCTACAACCCTTAAGTCAAGTCTTTAAGAAGTCAAGAGTGAATAGGTTGCTTCCCCGTCGACCACATCATCGCTTACCAATAGGTGGGATAGTGGTCAAGCGCGAGCCTATCGATACTAAAAAAAAAAATTATAACATTACGAAGATCCAAAATAAATTGCAAAACCAACACCAAAATATTTACAAATTGATAGTAGAGTTCAACCGAACTCCAGGACAAAGTTTCAGTCTTTTAGTTAACATCCAAACATTCAAGGAGGGTTCATGTTTATGCAATAGTTTGCTCAGCAAATAGACTCCATAAGTTTTAGTACTTTGGGTGTCAGCAGTGGTTTCGTAACGTTCTTTTGATAGAGTCACGGTGCCTGGTTTTGAAGGGTTTTCGGAAAGGAGGTTGTCTTTTCTAGGAAGGATGTATATTCAATGCTTACGTTGTTAGTACAATATCGTCCTCAGGAAGATACTGATTTTAGCCGCTAAGTTACCAGTTTGAAAGTACCTACCTTTCAAGCTGGTAACTTAGCGGCTAAATTAATTGTGACTTCTATTTACGTCGTCCACGTTGTGAATTAAGACTGCCTTTGTACTTTTTGTGAATGAAATCTAAATAAATAAATAAAATAAAATTCTACTAATTGTATTAATAAACTAAAATATTGTCTCAACTAATCTCAAATTTTGTCTCAACTATTTTCAAATTTTATCTCAACTATTCTTAATTTTTGAAGTAAAATTATAACAACACACGCAACTCCGATACTCGGACAGTCGAACTCGATATTCGATAGATGGCGTTGTGCATTTGAAGTTATTTTCTGAATGGCGGTGTTAAGTCTGCAAAAGAATGATGTTTATAGAAACAAAAATGGTAGGTAGGTAAGTAGGGTAGGCAGGAAGGAAAGTAGGGTAGGGTTGGCAGACAGATGACGGGAGCGAAGCCACGGGCACAGCTAGTAAATAAATAAAAATATATCTTCTACTAATCGTATTAATAAAATAAAATTTTGTCTCAACTATTTTCAAATTTTATCTCAACTATTCTTAAATTTTGTCTGACCAAAAGAAACTTGCTGAAATATGAGCAAAGGCTTATATCCATCGACTCATAACTTCATAAGTGTGGAAACTCACATTCACTTTTAGTAATGATCATCATCATCATTAGCCTTTTAATGTTTCCGCTGCTGGGACACAGGCCTCCTCTCTGTGAGAAGGAATGGGTCGTAATCCAGAACGCGGGCCCATTGCGGGTTGGTGGATGTCACATATCTTCGAATTTTTGGTTCTAGGTCATGCCGGTTTCCTCACGATGTTATCCTTCACCGTTTTTAGAGCAGTGGAAATGATATTATTTGCACGAAGTAAAGCGCCGTCCAAAAATAATGGTATAGTGGTGTTGGTGGTGGTATGTTTCGGTAATGAAGGATACTGTTTGATAAAATGCTTAAATGATAACTTATTTAGTGTTGTTTCAATAAAAGATGGTTACGGCTATTACTAATATGACATAAGAATAGAATAGAATATACTTTATTGTACACTATAAAATTATACACATTTACAAGAAAAACTTATTTCTATGGGTACAAAGGCGGTCTTATCGCTGACAGCGATATCTACCAGACAACCTTTGGATGGACTGAAAAAAAATTAGAATAAAAGAAGGGGGTAGTCTGCGGTGTACTGCTATTAGATTAAAACATAAATATATACAAGATTATATTACTGTAAAAAATACTATACATAACCTACCACTTGGGCGGATTTTCTGTATTTAAAATAAAAATAAAATAAAAATATTTTATTGCAGACCTAAAGGTCCATAGTTTTGTTATTATTTAATACGATTTTATTTCTATTTGATCTCAATATATCTTGAAAATTAGAACAATCTACTCTTACAATGTCTCATCTCATAAAATAGATTGACAAAATAACATCTCTTTATTGTTACTTGGTATTCCATTCATATATACCATCTGTCGAACCGAATGAAAGAAAACATTCTTCATCACATCTCCTCCAATAATCGTTTTCCCTCTCAAGATAACTCGATTTTCTTTTATTAATCTACCTCAATCAATTAAAACACGAGCAAAAGTTTGTTCATCAATTTTTCTTCACTGGCAATTCTTTACCTTTTATGCTAATACGGTGCGCTCGGGGTTCTCATCATTCAAATGATAATTGCGTTCGGAGTCTGATTAAACATAAGATTTGAAAAAGGAACCTCTGCTTTTTTTTTGTTTAAGGCGCTGGCTAACGCCTCGTTTGAATATTTTTGAAGAAATTATGGGGCTTGCAAATAGAAAATGCTTTTGAAAAGTAGATTTCCGATTTTTTAATGAACATATCTCTTAACATCACGGCATTTTTAATAATATATAATCTGACAATGATGATGCCTGATTAGAACGGATAATTTCTCGACCAATAAAAGGATAAACAAAAGTTTGGAGGAAGCAACTGTTCTGTAGTTTATTACTATGTTTATATGCTGGTATATTCAGAACTACAACCATTATATAACATTTCATATTCACAACTGTTTATGTTGAAAAACGAATCGGAAATTGGGGATACTCAGCGCCTTAAATTTTTAATAAAGTAATAAGTAATTATTTTCCGGGCGAGAATTGTTTGAATGACATAATAAAAAATACTTTCAAAATTATTTTCCGTGTAACAGAAAACCTTACAATTTCTTTTATTCGTTTCTTGAATGTATTTATTCAACGTCGTAAGGTTTCATATAAATTGCGTGAATTGGTAACATCGAATTACTGAGAAAGCCCCAAATGTATTTTAATAAAACAGAATTAAGATGGCGCGACGTTATTTAAATTGTTACTTTAAGAGATATCGTACAAGTATTTTCTAAGAAAATTTGAAGTTTACAAGAGAAAAAGATTGCGTCCATGTACTTGCAATTAAGCTTAATAAAAATCGCTTATCGGTGTGCTAACGCATCATGAAAAAACAATATAGCTTTTAATAAAGATTGTCATTCATCAAAGACACGACCGTTTTTAGTTTTATTTTTTAAATAAACTATTAAGCTAAAAGCATATAGCAATATTTTTAATATTACTTCAGCAGTACCGCAAAATAGAAAATATATTTTGTTCAGTTTTATACTTAATTTGTTTTTGTTAGTTGCAGTTGAATTCCACCAGTCTAAATTCAAAACCACAATTTTATTTTAAATTCAGCTACAAACTGCCAGTCACTAAAATACGAAAACATTTATTTAAAAACTGAAACAGCTAAACTGTACTTTTCAGCATCAAAGCATGAAATAACATTTTATTATTCATCGCGCTACACGGCATTGAAATCGTCATTTCATTTTAAAATCTATTTTCAAAACAAACATTCCATTTGATGAATTTTTGGCATAGGCATTAAACAGAATGCTAGATATGAAAACATCATACATTCATTTCAACAAAAAAGAAAAACATTTGAAAAAGGAACTTTCTTTTAACGCACAGGTAATGTTATATGCCAGTTTTTTTTTATTCCACATATTTTTGTCAAACAAACTTTTGTGTGGTTTCCTCCTTTGTCATCTTTTCGACATCAAAGAGACTTGTTCATCAAAAAACAAGTGTTTGTGTCGGGCTTAAATGTTGCAATTTGCCATACTTTGTGGTTCCCTTGGGCGTTGTTCGCCCTCTAAACCAAGAATGTGTTTCCGAGGTACAGTTAGCAGCGAAAGTTGGTGAATAAGTAGGTACTTCAGTTTTAACATAAAATGTGGAAATAGTATAAAAAAGATTTTAAAAATAATTTCACTCCTTTTACCCACGGGAAAACGGCGTGAGTGTTTTTACTATCCTTATTCGCATAAAAAACAAATACACTGATGTTACATTATTTAAAACAAAACATTAACTGGTTTACTTAATATCCAATTCATAATAATTAACAAAAATGAAAAAGTGTCCAAAAATAATAATTTCCAAAAATTTTAATGCCAAATCATAATAACGACCGAAAAACATTTCCATGAAATTTAATATTTAGGGAACTTATGAAACTAATTATTGTCAGTAAAGAGTCAGAATTGTTCACAAAGAGGATCCACTTTGATAATATTTTTTAATAAATCTTTTTACCGTGACTTTAATTATAAATTATGTCATCCAAAAGTATAGTACATTGGTACTGTACTTTTAAATGACATATCATCATATACCTACCTGGCGTCGGCCAATTTACCACAGTCTGTGTAATGACATACCAAAAAAAAAGTGTGGTATTGAGAGCATTGTCTCCTTCACTTATACTTGAGTGACAGTGAACCTGAAGCTCAATGTGTCACATTCTCGTCGGAGTACAGACTGTACGGTAACAGTGTTAACCCACTTTCGTTGCCAACCGTACCTACTTAATTTTTTACGGAAATATAAAGGTGCAAACAGGCTCAGCGAAGGAAATGATTGATGTTGGCATAATTGAAACGTATTATGTGTTCGGATAAGGAAACATATTTTTCATATTTTTTTCTGTTTCAGCTTAAGTGATGAAACTGTATATTATTATATTATATCCCCTCTCACTCATTCTCAAAAATCTTCATCATCATAATTAATGCCGAAAGACGTTAACTATTGGGCATTAGGCCTCTCCTTAGAGTCGCAACATCATTCAGTTCTGTGTCTCTCGCATAAAGTGGCCCCGCGGTTTTTACACGGTAATCGGTTAAATGATAAATGATTTTATTTCAGAGAGCAGTGGTGGCCCAGTGGTATCGGCCGCGACTTACAAGTTGTAGGTTCGAGCCCAGGCAGGCGCTTTACTTTGGATAAACTATTTCATCACTACTGCTCTCAAAACGGTGAAGGAAAACATCGTGAGAAAACCGGCGTTTCCTAGAACCAATAATTCGAAGACATATGACATCCACCAACCCGCACTGGGCCCGTGTGGTGGATAACGGCCCATTCCCTCTCATAGAGAGGAGGCCTGTGTCCCAGCCAGCAGTGGGAACATTAATAGGCTGATGATGTGATGTGATGTGTGATTTTATTTCTGTAAGTTGGTTTGTACAAACACTTTTAAATGTCGATCATATTATTAAAACTAGATGAGGTCAGCGTTTCCTGTCTGACTACTCTGAGAAGAAAGGCCGAAAAAACTCAGAGGTCAGTCTCTTTTAAAGTCCAGACAAAAATCTTGGTTAGATCATGTGAAGACCATGTAGAATGATGTCTGAAATGGTCTTTTGAGGAAAGAACCAGCCAGATTGAGTGGACCTGTCCAGTTAGTGCACGCATTTGTCAATAACCGAGCAGCTCAACACAGAATTTAAGGAGCTCAACGATTCGCCGAACAATACCAAAGAAAGGATATTCGGGTAGGCCACATAAACTACTCACACTGTCAGACCACGATTAAAAACTAAGATACATTAAAAATAAAAAAAATAAAAATAGAGAATGGTCCACATAGTCTTCACATTCACAATAATTAAAACAAAATAATATAATACTTTAAAAAGTAAATATTCTTGTCATTGCAAGAAAACCAAAAAAAAAAAGCACGGTGGAAAATATAAAAAATCAAAATTAATTTTAATTGGAGCAGCTCAATCCCAAGCCTTTTTGTCCTCAACGTAATCTTTAATGGTATAAAACGCTTTCTGGCACAACTTACGTTTAATGAATGATTTGAATGTATTAAGACTTAGAACTTGTACGTGGCTTGGAAGCTTATTATAAAAGCGCACACATTGACATCTAAAAGAGCCACCTATTTTCTTGAGCCTTTTTGTTGGTACTAAAAATGTCGGCGGCATTTCCCCACAACAGAATACCGTACGACATTACATACACTATGAAAATAGCTAAAGTATACTAAACGGGCTGTCTCTATGTCAGTTAAATTACGAATTTTCCTAACAGCTTATGCTGCGGAGCTTAGCTTTTTTGACAATTTATCTATATGTGGGCCCCATTGAAGCTTAGCATCCAAGGTTAAGCCTAAGAATTCTGTGCTATTTACAGGATTCAATTCTTCGCCCTTTATCAACACATCAGTTTTCACCTGCCTGACGTGAGGTAGGGTAAACTTAATGCATTTTTTTTTCTTTAAGAAGTAAATTGTTAACATTGAACCAGTGAACTACTTTTGAGATCGCGCTATTTACATCGTCAGTAACCAGCTGCTGACGTTTAAGTTTAAACAAAAGTTAAGTATCATCCGCAAACAACACTATATCATGGTTATCCTTTATGAGGTAAGGCAAGTCATTAATATAAATAAGAAACAAGATAGGATCAAGAATTGAGCCCTGCGGGATTCCCATTGTTACTATAGATCCAGGAGATCTTTTTCCATTAACGTCAACGTTCTGAATACTATTACTCAAGTATGAAGTAAGAAGATCCAGAGCGCTGTCCCGGATCCCGTAGTGGCGGAGTTTCCTGATTAGCGTTTCATAAAGAACACAATCAAATGCCTTGGACTAATCACAAAAGATTCCCAAGGTATCGCACCTATCTTCCCATGCATTATAAATATGTCCTAGCAGCTCAACACCAGTAGTTGAACGACCCCTTGTAAAACCAAACTGTTTGCTATGTAATAATTTATGTTTATTAAAAAATCTTTGCAATTGCTCTAACATTAATTTCTCAAATATTTTACTGAACGTAGGTAGTACTGAAATAGGTCTATAATTTGTAGGGTCAGATCCTATAAATTATATTTGTAGGATCTGATGTACTACCTGATTACAAAGGTATTATTTTACTATTTTTCATTAGGTCAGGAAACTCCCCACATTCGGTACAATTATTAAAGATAATAGCTAAACTAGATGTGACAATGTCAATAATAGACCTAGCAACTTCTATAGAATGACCCCACAGATCTGCAGTCTTTTTAACATTTAAAGTGTGAAAGGTTTTAATTATGTTCAAAAAGAAATTCCGAATCGCAAATATTAACATATTCTTTCAGCAACGTCTCAGCAACAGAAGGTGATATACATTAATAAATTCATGTACGTGAGGAAGATGCACCTAGCACTACTATACTACATATAGGTATAAAGTATTACAAGCACTAACGGGTAAAAGCCTTCACTTGATAACTAGGAACATGGTTCTCACATACTTACAAATATTGCATACATAGGTAAATTACCTGATTCAACAACAACGGAACAGTGTGCGACTCAAAACTTTTTAAACAAAAATAATAGAAAATAAGTTACTATAATTATGAATATATTTATATTCTTTTGTGGATCTCTAACCTACTCCATTTCCCGATTTTTTTTCAAATTCGTGAGGTAGTGCTAGCGAGTGATATCCAGTTACTGGGTTGTGGAGGTCAGCAATCACTACATGTTAAATGCTAGGACTCAGCTGCATTGAGTTACAGTGGCACATAACGAACAGGCTAGGTCGATTGATTTAATTGGTAATCGCCAGGGCACACTGCTAGCAGAAGATTATCAGCCACAGCAGTCCATAATATTACATTTATAAGCATTACATTAAAATTATTGATCCATTCGAAATAAAAATAAAATGTCATTTATTAACATTAGAATAGAGAAAAATAAAAAAATCATTAAAATTAAATCCATCCAAATTAAAATTTAATAGTCAAAATGAATAGTCTTTCTGTTGAATACTTATTCATTTTTATTCCTAATGAGCCAGTTCTTAACCTCGACCTTGCCGGCTGGAAAGCGATGGCTGAGGTCTACAATGGAACTATTGAGCCTAGAACATGCCTGTTCACTATTGCTTTGAAGGCAGTAGAGAACACAGACGCTGGCAGACAGTTCCGCATTTCGGCTGTGCGCATAACTTCGAATACATTCCCGTTCCTACGTAATATATTTTCATTGACATGTTAACTAAATCTCAAATGGTAATGCATACGGAATATACTAGGCACCTATGTAGGTACATAAGTTGACGGCATGCATCGGGTATGGAGCAAATGCAAATTATGTTTCAAAGCTTCTGTTTTAATAGCATTAACATTGCGGAAACCGTGTATCGTATCGCGAAGTAGAATCATCTAGGCCTAAGCTAGTGGTTCTTGCTGATAATGAATTGATTAATTTCCTATTTCAATCCCAACTAATAACTTCATATAAGTGGAGTACCAGTAATATGAATAGAGTGACTAGGCCACTTTTTATCGCGAATAAACGCGTGATATTTAGAAGAAACTAGTTGCCTTCCTTCATATTAAGAGATAAAACTGTTTAAAATCAACTGAGTTCAAATTCAACCAGTACAAATAAAAAAAGAGAGAGAGGTGGTCTATAAAATATGACGAAACTGAAATAACAACAACACAGCTGATCCTCAGTGTAAACACTCAATAGTGGCTGCTAGCGTAGGTACTGTATGTGTCTAGTCAGCGCGCTCTCGTACGTCTTCGGTTTTCTTCGTGCACCTCCAGCTTTCCCCTCGGTGTCTCCCTTTTGTGCGAATCTTCGCTTGTAATATCCTGCATGCAGCACGCTGTACCTCGCACCACGTCAAAATGATTATTTATATTAATAAGAAGGGTATTTAAACGTTAACATTATAAATATTGTTGCATATTCTCAAAATTGACGGCAAGCTGAATTGAATGAAAAAAGTTTTAAGCTGTCACCTCCTGCGAAGCAGTAATGCTCGCAAAGGAGGAGGCGGAACGCGTGAGGGAGACGCAACGGAGACGCCCTCACGCTCCTAGCCACAGCAGGAGACGCCCTGGGCTTCGGGAGTCGCAAGCCGATTCCCGGCCACTGTAGGCGCGGACTTGCGGACGGCGAGTAATGGGTAGCTCGCTGTCCGATAAGGACCAGGCCCGAGTCGACGGCGCGTAGTATGCCACGCGCGCCTCAAAGAGATGTCAGCAAAAAATTGACGGGGTCCGCTAGGGCCGATGCCTGTCTGGGTCGCGGATAAATTTGAAAAAGAGTTACCACGGCCCTGGCTCAAGCAACTGAAGGAATACGGGTGGGTTTTAGTAAGTAAAAGTCTGACACGCCCTTCCGCTTCACCCAGAGCGGGAGAAGTCATTGGATGATTTACCAACCAAAAAAAAAAAAAACAGGTGATCGGGAAGTGCCTCAAAAATCACTGCAAAAAGGAACTCTGTTACAAAAAATGTAAGCTTAATCCTTTTGCTTTGTTTTCGTTCATATATCTAGTAATACAGGCAAGCCGGTTATGAGCACTGCTCTCCTGGCCTTTTTTTAAAGTCTAGATTGCAATAAATGGGTTCTTTCAAAAGTCCTTAACTTACAGAAGCATCCTTTTGTCCGATGAGACCCTCAAAGTCGAGCATTTATTTCAATTAGTTTTTATTAGACCATTTATTCGTACAAGCACGTTTCAACTATTAAGAAGTCTGTCAGTTAAGAGAGTAAGTTCCAAAGCGTAGATTCGATCATTCACTGAACATAATATAAATTGTGGTACCCAAGTAAGTTAAGCGATCATGAAATTATCTTTTGATGAAATATGGTTTCATTTAAGCTCAGATCTTTAATTTTTATTGATTTTTGCAAAGCACAAGTTTAAGCTACCTCTATTACAAAAGCTTTTTTTCCCTTGTTTTAAAGTTCACCGAAATAATGCACCCCAATCTTATTCTAATCCTTTAACACTTTTTGTAAAACAAAGGTTTATATATGTACATGCAACACTAAACAAAAGTAAACTATTGTTACCGACCTCCGACTTTGGATATACCAGCTTGACTTAATTCTACAATACGTATAGTTCATCTTTTATTTTAAATGTTAATCTTCTAATATATTCATAATTACGTATTCCGAATGATTAAAACCTCTTAGGGCAACATCCGCTTGTCATCTTTCTGTGTATTTAATAAATAATAAACTTAATTATTATGCATGATTCTTTGATAAATATTACTGGTAATAATTGTTATTTAATATTAGTTATTTTATTAAGTAATTCAATTTGATTATTACATGAATATAAGTTTATTGGAAAAATATATAAAGCGGATGTATTAGGCAGTTTGAATTGATGGCGGTGACCGCCATTGTTGTTGACACTACGAATTGTAAGACAAATGCTTGTCAGATTGTATTTTTGAAAATAACTGAGAATAAACACTTTGTAAATTGTATGAGTGCCCTTTCTGTTCTGTGACCAGCCTATCCTGACCACTGGTTAACATTTCAGAAGTGGGATAATAAAATCTGGCCCATATATTAGTGGCGTTCGCGCCAAAAGAAAAAGACTCAAAAAAAAAATTTGGTTTTTTTTCTTCTACATCTGAATCATCTGATCTCGATGAAACAAACAGAACATACCATCAACGCAAGAAGGCACCGTGTTACCCAAATCGATGCTGAAGTCATTCCGAATGGAGGCGATCTAGCCGTATGAAAAATCAAGCAACGTCAATGGCATTGAGTTATTATTGTACATGGTCAATGGTCGCCAGTTCATCATGCAAATTCGTCTTCATGGATCTGCTCGAGATTGCAAGTGGAAGCTAGCAACTTGAAGGAAGTAAAAGCAAGTAACCCCAGGCGGCCGACTTAAACATGGAAGAGAAGGGGGAATATTTCTCTTGATTCAAAGTAAAACGAAATACTGTTGAAGAAACGCTACAACTGCAGACATCAAGGGCACGAGGCAAAAGACTGCAGGGTTCCATGCTGCGAGGTGTGTCATCGTCCAGGTCACAATGCCGCAGGATGCTGGTTGGCAGCCAGCTCTTCACAATAGCAACCACAAAAGGTTAGTTACGTACTATTGATTTCTTCATGACACTACCATATTGCATCAACCAAGGCATTAAAAATTAACTAGTATGTAGGGTTTAATGTGGCCTTTTTGTATAGATAAAGAAATGAGCGAAAAAATAAAACAACAATTGAGGAACCAATCTTTAATCATTAATTTTAATTATGGCAGATACATGAGTTCACAATAATTTTTCAAACTTATTGAAATCTAGGCTTGCCCTTAAGAAATTAATTAAATCCTTAATTAATACAATACAATAAATACTTAATTGTACACCAAAATTACAAAACAGCAATTTAAAAAAGATTTCTGATTTTATGGGTACAATGGCACAATCTTATCGCTAATAGCAATATCTTCTAGACAATGAGACAACCTAATTATGGACCGAACTAACTCCAAACATGGAATATTTGCACATATTGTTACGTGTTATCTTATTACAATCTAGGCTTGTTTATAAGGAATTTAATCAAGATCTTAACTATTAAATATCTGCCAAGAGATCGACACAATGGTGGGATATTTCACATCAAAACTTGGATGGTATCATAGTCTTATCGCTGATCACCCAGAAAACCTCAGGACTTTATATGGACTGCACTAACTTATAACCACTTTTCTTTTCCTCTATTATTCTGACGCTAAACACTGACAAAAATTGGAAAAGATCTTTCACATGTTTGGCTGATTGAAAAGCCCTTACGTCTTGAGGTTCACAAGTTTATGAGCTTCTGCATTCAGTTACTGTATTAGCTATAGTAGTTTAGATTCAAATCCCAATGGAATACACCATTGTTTTCTTTTCTCGTTGTTTCCATTGAGCTTGCGTTGCATTGTAATTCATGGTTTCCTTCTTAACTAATGAGCCTTCCAGTTATTTGTACATTATCTTGTACCTAAAACAAAGAATTTTGCATTTTAATTATTATATACATTGTATATTGGATTGAATAACGTTTTCAAAAAGATAAAGCTTGATAGTTGATACTCACTATGTTTTGTAGGACAGTCATTTTGTCTATTCGTGTATGTTTCTAGATTCATTGATTATCAAAACAGAACAAACAAAAACAATTCTAATTAGAGGTTAAGAATGACATTGACAACAAATATGAAAATGACATTGACTGGACATTGTCATCATTGTCGCGTTCCAGGCCCAAGTTACGGATTTACTTCAAACATAAGCTAGCGAAAGGGACAGCAATATGCGGGTAAATGTGCGCGGAACGGAAACAAAAACCACTGTATAACTCGGTATAACGCTTAAGATTACAGTCATTTCGCTGTTTTGAGAATGAACAGAATGCATTAATTCTACTAGGGTAGCCAGAAGTAATAAATTTAAGCCATTTATTAATTATTGTGGCAAGTGAATAAATTTTCAATGATCTTCTATCAAGAAATCCAAAAAGAACACTGATGTTACATGGGTTTCAGAAACCGGGCATAATATATGGCCATACCGGTCCGTATGTGCAATAAATCTGAAATCCGGCTGTATTTTTTTTATATATCATTTCATTGTCAATATTCAAATAAAAACAAGGTATAATTGCGCAACTAAGCAAACAATTAAATTTGTATTGTAACCCATTTTGGTAAAATGAAACTGGAAAAACATGGAAAAAACAAAACAAAGTAATAAAACAAATCTGTTCAAAGAAAAAAAATCAATTTACGAATGGAATTGAAACCCCTTTACTTACTAGTAATGGGTCGTTAACGTTAAAGTTGATTTAACTTCATCAACTAGTTAATTTATAAACGATTAGCGTTAATATCTTTGACAGGAGATCAAAGGTTTATTCAAGTAGTTCGTTGTTTCAACGCCAATCGCTACAATGGCACTGTACCTACCATTTATCACTTGGGACGGACCCGACCGCGTTCGATGTGCGTTTAGTAAAATAGACCGACGAAAAACTAGTTACGGCGGAACCGATTCTGTCTATGAGATGAGGCTAGTATTATATTATCTGTGGCCACAACGGAGTTTTTCTGCTTTTGTACTAGTTGATATTGATGATAATTTAAACCACATTCTTAGTGTGCATTTTGCGTAATTCGAGATAAGAAGTATGTCTTATGTCATTATAGAAGGACTTATAAGATCGAAAGAATGTTTTTTTAAAGTAATTAAGATCGGCGATGATTCTATTGAGTGACAGCAGAATAGACTGCAGTTATCAGATTTAGTTGTAGGTAGTTAGGCGTTAAAGAAATTAGTGAATGCAATCGATTGCTACAGTTATTAAATAAATTCAGAAACTTGTTTGCAGAAAATAATAAAGTATTAGGATGTACGGACGTGTTCATTATGTTTCCAAACATTTCAGTAGACTCAGATTGTTGGGCAACGTCCTACAACTTTTCTCAGAAGCTAATTTAAAACAATTAAAATATAAATGCAGAAATGCTTGAACCTCTAACACAGTTGCAAAAAGGATGGACTTGGTGTTCTAAATAAGAAACTGCTTTCAGACTCTCAAAGAACGTCTTATTGAATTGTTTGAGGCATTTACGACAGAAATGCACGTACCGAATTCCAAACTGATACTAGTAAAGCTAGGACATGCGGGATACTCCTGCAATACCAAACTGATGGTTTCTTAAAACAGATTGCTTATTTTAGTAGGGTTACTAGTAGATAAAGAAGAACAATTTTATCATAGCTATGAACTGCAGACATTGGCAGTCGTAGACTCTCTGTAACAGTTCAGAATTCATCTCGTAGGTATGCCAGAGACTGTACAAATCGTGCCGCGTTTTAAATTATATTAAATCGCTCGCATAAATTAGTAGAATAATTAAAATTACAGCTGTGTAAAGTTGATCACTAATTTAAGCTGCGTGAGTTAACAGCAATTAAAGCTGTGAGAGATATTAGAAATTAAAGCTAAACAATAATTAAAGCTGTGTGAGTTAAGAGTAATTAAAGCTGTGTGAGGTAGGAGTAATTAAAGCTGTGTGAGTTAACAATAATTAAAGCTGTGCGAGTTACTAGAAATCCAAGCTGTGTGACTTAACAGTAATTAAATCTGTATGACTTAACAGTCATTAAAGCTGCGTGACGAAAACTGTATAAGTTAGGAGAAATCAAAGCTGTGTGACTTAACAATAATTAAATCTGTGTGACTTAACAGTCATAAAAGCTGTGTGACTTAATAGTCATTAAAGCTGCTTGACTAAAGCTGTGTGAGTTAGGAGAAATCAAAGCTGTGTGACTTAACAATAATTAAATCTGTGTGACTTAACAATAATTAAATCTGTGTGAATTTACAGTCATTAAAGCTGTGTGACTTAACAGTCATTAAAGCTGCTTGACTAAAGCTGTGTGAGTTAGAAGAAATCAAAGCTGTGTGACTTAACAATAATTAAATCTGTGTGAATTAACAGTCATTAAAGCTGTGTGACTTAACAGTCATTAAAGCAGCGTGACTGAAGCTGTGTGAGTTACGAGACATCAAAGCTGTGTGATTTAACAGTAATTAAATCTGTGTGAATTAACAGTCATTAAAGCTGTGACTTAACAGTCAATGAAGCTGCGTGACTTAACAGTCATTAAAGCTGTGTGACTTAACCGTCATTAAAGCTGCGTTACTTAACAGTAATTATCTCAGTGTGACTTAATAGTCATTAAAACTGTGTGACTTAACAGTAATTAAAGCTGTGTAACTTAACAGTAATTAAAATTGTGTGTTTAGGAGTAAAAAGTTAACAATATTCATACAATACGAGACTGTGATATGAAATAAAAGCCACTATAACACAATAGCAAATAATTAAACAACACGATTTATCAAATACTATAGTGTTTCACTTTTAACACATTTTTTTTACGTTCACCTGTGCCGCTATAGAAATAAACAATTTTACTTTGACCACATCTGTTAATTACATGAACAAATGTACTGCCCATACTGTTTTTTATTCCAGACGCCAAAAACCAGCGACAGACCAGGCGCAAATGGAGGTGTTGATCGCCGTGGGTCACGGCAAGCGCAGGATGGCCGAGTGTTACCGACCTCCGACTTTGGATATACCAGCTTGACTTAATTCTACAATACGTATAGTTCATCTTTTATTTTAAATGTTAATCTTCTAATATATTCATAATTACGTATTCCGAATGATTAAAACCTCTTAGGGCAACATCCGCTTGTCATCTTTCTGTGTATTTAATAAATAATAAACTTAATTATTATGCATGATTCTTTGATAAATATTACTGGTAATAATTGTTATTTAATATTAGTTATTTTATTAAGTAATTCAATTTGATTATTACATGAATATAAGTTTATTGGAAAAATATATAAAGCGGATGTATTAGGCAGTTTGAATTGATGGCGGTGACCGCCATTGTTGTTGACACTACGAATTGTAAGACAAATGCTTGTCAGATTGTATTTTTGAAAATAACTGAGAATAAACACTTTGTAAATTGTATGAGTGCCCTTTCTGTTCTGTGACCAGCCTATCCTGACCACTGGTTAACACTATACAACATACTACACACATACTATACTTAAACTAACTACTTAAGGTGAAAGATACGGTCAGGTAGATAGGGGTAGGCAGAACGCCACCTACTACGATAAATTTAAACTAGTACTTTTTTGGGAAAATAAAAGTTATATTTTAAGGCATAAACCATTTAATTGATTAATAAAAAAAAACTATATACAAAAGAAAGGTACACTTAGGCGTCGAAGTACTCCTCCACATCGCTGTCATCCGAGAACGTGCCCAGAAGACTGGCAGCATTGCCACGTTGAATAGCAATGCTGATTCTTTGCGCAAAGAAAGAGCCAGACCTCTGGTCACGCACAGTGTCGATCAGTCGGCGAGAGATCTCCTTAAAAAAATCTAATCTAGTTTTATATGTATACTACTACGTAATCAATTTATAACCTAATAATATTGTCTTTACTGGCCGTGTGTCGTGGTGGCCCAGTGGCTAAGTCCTCGCCTGTCTTGCTAGAGGTCGTTGCTTCAAATCCGGGCAAGTACCAATGTGACTTTTTCAAATTCATATGTACTTTCTAAGTTTATTTCGGACATCACAGGCAACGGTGAAGGAAAACATAGTGAGGAAACCTGAACTTGTATAGTTAATGTAAGTCTGAAATAGCCAAGTCAGAGACCTGTGGGGTTTCCCAGAGGCGGCTCAATTAACTCTGACACCAGAGGTGGCCACACCTCATACGAAAAGAAAAAGAAGAATTGTCTTTACTAAGAATGTGTTTTAATGTCTCTATTAAGTTGCTCTGGTGGTTTATTTGGTAGCACTTGGGCTACCTTATTATTTATTTTTATGAGTCCGTTGTGTCCCACTGCAGGGCAAGGCCTCCCTTCCGTCTTTCCAATTTTTTTTCATGTCTTTTGATATAACTGACCGATTTTTTAGATAGGAGCATAACCTCGTCATGAAATAAATAGAAAAAAAATCTTATAACATTGTCAACTTAAGTTTTTAAGCTGACATGGTCACAATCATTAGAATTAACATTTGTTTCGGGATATTTACCATGTACATTTTGTTTTTTGTTGAGAGCTCGATATTATTTCCTATCATTGACAACTTATTCAGAACTAGCTGTTGCCCGTGGCTTCGCTCCCGTGGACCACCCCATAGGACCCAATTTCGGGATAAAAATAACCTTTGTCACTCAGGCATAATGTAGCTTTCTATTGGTCAAAGAATTATTTAAATCGGTCCAGTAGTTTCGGAGCCTATTCGGTACAAACAAACAAACAAATGAAAAAATCTTTCCTCTTTATAATATTAGTATAGATATATTTTTTCTCGAAATAAATAACTATTCTTGTAAGGCCACAGGAGCAATGCCACGAGATAAACCTAAAATAATTTTAGTCCTATTCGATCGAATTCTCGTTCAACAATTCACGCCCGTTGACCGTATAAAGCTCCGTCTGAAATTCAATGCATATTTCAATACATCTTCTAATGCAGAACATGTTTTTCCCATTAAGTGATATCAACAATTTATTCAGAATCTTCGTAACACTCACCTCCCTTGAGTATGGATATGGCATAAGTAGCGTATCTCGTCCCAAATGCTAGTACGGGAGTAATGAAAATTATGTTTGGAAACTGCCTATTTACATAAAAGTAGTTAACTATACTACAGTCCCTACATGAGTTTGTTTAGAAAATGAGTTAAATTGTGGGGTAAAGTGTTTATTGCTAAAGAATAGAAACTAATAATATATTTTTTATAGTACACCAAAATATTTCCTATTTTGGTGTACTATAAAAAATATATTATTAGAAATTATTAAAAATTATATTATTATATAAAAAGTAGAAGAAAGAGAAAAACCGGCCAAGTGCGAGTCGGACTCGCGCTCGAAGGGTTCCGTACCATTATCGCAAAAAACGGCAATAAAATCAAGTTTGTTGTATGGGAGCCCCCCTTAATTCATTTTATTTTTATTTAATCATTACTATTTTCTGAAGTGTATATACAACTAAATATTCTGTGAATATTTCAAGCTTCTACTTGCTTCCGTTATTAATATCGAGCAAAAAACAGCAAAATAAACACGTTTGTTGTATGGGAGCCCCCCTCAATTTATTTTATTTTAATTGAATAATTATTATTTTTTGAAGTGAATACACAACTAAATATTCCGTGAATATTTCAAGCGACTACCTGTTGCCGTTATTAATATCGAGCAAAAAACGGCAAAAAAAACACGTTTGTTGTATGGGAGCCCCCCTTAAATATGTATTTTCTTCTGTTTTTAGTATGTGTTGTTATAGCGGCAACAGAAATACATCATCTCTCATCTCGTTCACGAGATACAGCCTGGTGACAGACGGACAGACAGACAGAAAGACAGACAGACGGATCGCGGAGTCATAGTAATAGGGTCCCGTTTTTACCCTTTGGGTACGGAACCCTAATGAAGAAGAAATTTCAGTTAGTTACATTTACTTTTTTGTAAGCGATGATGAGGTCGAATGTAAAGCAGCTTGTGGTTATCAGGTAACAATTACTCCAGCAGGCAATTCCAATCCTCAGCTGTACACACAATGAAAGTATTCGCAAAAAGCTTTGTGCGTATGGGTGGGCTTTCCACCATGTATCGATGGTGCATTGCAGTACGTCTTGTAGCCCAATGATGGAAAGGGCAGAATCAAATTGTGCAGTTCCAACGCACACTCCCCGAAATGTAACCGCTAAAAAACCGACAGGCTGGCAACTAGGCGTCGATTTTCAAGGCTCTGGAGCTTTGAGTCGACGAGATCCGTCTCAGAGGTGAGAGCAGTACTCCATGCATGACCGAACTTGCGCTTTACACAAGTTGAGCAGCTGTTCAGGCGTGAAGTATCATCTCACCTTTGCAAAGATTCCTAACTTTTTTGCAGCCAACTGAGCCTTTGCATCAATTAATGTATAATACACATCATCAGCCTATCAATGTTCCCACTGCTGGGACACAGGCCTCCTCTCTGTGAGAGGGAATGGGCCGTAATCCACCACGCGGGCCCAGTGCGGGTTGGTGGATGTCACATGTCTTCGAATTTTTGGTTCCAGGACATACCGGTTTCCTCACGATATTTTCCTTCACCGTTTTGAGAGCAGTGGTGATGAAATAATTCACACAAAGTAAAGTTCCTGCCTGGGCTCGAACCCACGACCTACAACTTGTAAGTCGCGGCCGATACCACTGGGCCACCACTGCTCGTCTATAATACTAAATCATAACATTTAATGTATAATAATTACATACAAAGAATGCAACAACTGAATGGCACTTTTTAACAAAACGAGGTATTTACGAAAGAGATTTTGTTGTATCATGACATGGATTGACTGTCATAATATGTCCGTGTCGGAGTATAGATTACACTTAAACACAAAGGTATAATTATGATAGATCAACGCACGATCTAACTAGCTGACAAGATAAATAACAATAATTAATAACCACCGAGCAGGGGCGGCTGTACTTTAAGTTCACTCGTGCGTTGAACTGCCAGATTTTAATAGGTTTAGAAAAAAAATAAAAATGTTTAATAATAGGTATCTGATTAACGATCTATTCAATATTCACGAAATGATGACGAACAAATAAAAGCTCTTTGCTAAAGTAATAAGACGTATATTGCTGTAAAAAATATTTCCCGTGCGGTAGGCTAAAGCGCACGGCGAGAGTTCATACAATTCTACGAGAAACAAGCGAAAACGCCTGGCGCGTGAGACAGAGATAGTTCAATAGAAAATGTACGGCAAAATATGACCACTCTCACAGAACAAAAAAAACGCCTACTACAATAGAAGTCGCAAGTGGGCGGGGCCCGCGTACCCCGAGTTTTGCACAGTTCTGCATATGTTTCCTTCCGCGCACACACTACGCACATCAGTTTTGGTTCAACCGTCACGGTGACAAAAACTTGAAAAAAAAATACAAAAATGCCTTATTGTGCTGTTTTAGAATGTAAATACGATAGCAGAACCAAAAATGTATCAAATGTAGGTATATCTTACCATCGGCAAGTCTTAATTTATTTTATTTCGATAAAAATGTAAAAACAATATTTTATGAAACAAGACAAGTAAAAGTTGATTTTATGACGTTAAATTTAAGGTCTACTTTCTTTAAAACTCAAACATTGTTCTCGAAGATTCCAACTATGCACATGTCACATTCAGCTACTCAATTAGAGATTACCAATATCGATAATGAGTTATCGATACTTTAAACTTACAATATTCGAAAAAATCTTCTTACGCGCGAAAAACATAACCCTTTCCTTGCAGCCGTGTAAAAATAAAGATTACGACGAATTGAGAACCTCCTCCTTTTGTTGAAGTCGGTTTAAAAGACAACAGCCTTCAAAATCAACAAAGTGTAATAATAATAACACATGAACATATAACCTCCTTCTTTTTTTAAGTCAGTTAAAAAGTGGCTTAAGTGTTAGTCTGAAATTTAAGATCTACTGGTGTATAGACCTAAATTTCATCAGTTCATTAAGGAAGTTAGTCAAGCTAATCATAATAAGAGTGTAGCCGCAGGCGAAAGCGTAAGCTTCTCATATCAGTAGGACGTATTGCATTTGTAGTATAGTCTATCGCATCATCATCATCAATCATCAATACATATAATAAATATGTAGAAAAGTAATTTTTGTACATCGAAAATATTTCCAAAAAAAATAGCCAGTGTGTTAAAGGATAACCAACAAAACCTTTTTCCGGCATTTTTGGAATTTTTGTCTGTTTGTCTGTTTATTTGTGCACGCATCACGTGACATGTACGAAACCAATGTAAATAACTTTTATACATAAACATTGTGCGTAACTTGAAGAATTACTTAGTTTTTGTGTCATCGCAATCGGTTCACTCTATCAAAAGTTAGATGAATTTAAAGTGTTCAGGAAGTAAAATTATCACAACACACGCAATTCAGATACTCGGAGAGTTGAACTCGATATTCGATAGATGGCGTTGTGAATTTGAAGTCATTTTCTGAATCACAGTGTTAAGATTCTTCGCGAAAGATTGATGACTATAGAAACAAATATGGTCGGTAGGTAAGTAGAGTAGGCAGGAAGGTAAGTAGGGTAGGGTTGGCAAACAGATGAAGGGAGCGAAGTCGCGGTCACAGCTTGTAATTAATAATATTACACCAAAGACTACGTACAGTACTTTGAAAGGTTGTCTTGAAAAGATCGCTTTTAGCGATAAGGCCGCCCATTGTGCCACCCAGTGTAATGTTTTCTTCGTCTATACTTTTTTTTGGGACAATCCCACCGCACTATTACCAAACCACTGCAACTCCTGAAAGCCAGAATCAACAGTGGCGACCACCAGAAAAGCGCCGAGGCAATGAAGCTCGACGAAGTCCCGGAGAATAAATTTAACTGTCTTGGATCCCGCAACGAAATTAATCAGAAAATAATAACGGAAGAGTAGGAAAAAGTCGTCGTCGTAAGTCGTCTATACTTTCTGTAACTTATATGGTGTACATAATAAAGAGTATTGTATTCTATAATTCTATTGATAGAACAAAAACACCACATACAAAGATACGCCCATCTTTGTATCAATAGAATCATTTTTAAAATCGGATCAGTAGTTTACCATAAAATATCTTAATAATACTTTCTATAAATCGTAAGTATTGGAATAAATTTATATAAAAACTTGATTACAAACATAATAATATTTATCGACTCTAGTTATTGGGCGCACGGTTGGCGCAGTGGTTGAGCGATTGACTGCTGCGCTGCGTGTCGCGGGTTCGATTCTTGCACGGAACAAATATTTGTATGATCTATAAATAGTTGTTCCGGCTCTGGATGTTTGTGTATGTGAAATTATATGTTTGTAAACGCACCCACGATACAGGAGAAATTCCTAGTGTAGGGCAACTTTTTTTTTTAACTAAACTGTATTTTGTTTGAAAATAAAACGGAATGTCGATAAATAAGTCAACGACCGTGGTACATCACTACAGGAGGACGAGTGGTAATGACCTCATTACGCAAATATAAATCTTATCGGTAACGAAATACGACTTTAAATTAAATGTATTTACTATAGTGACATCTAGCGGCGGGTAGCGTAACTTGCTCATTAAACTATTCCGTGTGCGCTTTAAACGAAAAAAGTAATAAATACTCAAAAAGAGTAGAAAGAAAGAAAGAAAGAAAAATCGTTTATTGGCACGTACCACAAATAAAGTTACCTACACAATTATGAAAATAAACTTAAAAATAAAACTTAAAACTAACAATCATACTGTGTGACTCACGGCAGTGCCAATCAGGCCCTGTTCAGCAATATGTCAGACAACTGGCGTTGCCTGACGCTGATTTTCAACAGGACCTGGTTGAGAGGTGAACATACAAACATAAGTAATGTGTCCTGTATATTTACATAAATCTGTAGACAATAAACCAACTCTATTGTCATAAAGCTGTGGTTTATTTTCAAATAAGCGACGACTGACATATTTTCTACTTTCATCTAAAAATTAAACTACCAATCACATCAAAGATTTCTTAGTGTTAAGAAATACAAATATACTGTATATGTGTGAGTTTGGGTACGCTGGTTCCGATACTAATAAAGCTATATGCGATTTCTACTGTCTTCTCTGTTCTGTGACCACTCTCGTGCGCCGTCCCAGCGAACCGAAGATTACCGAGAACGGGCGAGGTTTGACGAACGAAATTTATCTTCGGGTCGAGTACCAACATTACTAGTTGTACAATGACGTAACTAGATGGCGTTGGCATCGAATTAGAAGTCGCTAGCGAGATGGTTTGCCGATTTACATAGGCTTCTGTGAATTTTAGTAAATCTAGCACAACTAGTAACTACCCAGTGAGATGGCAAAGTGAACTACTACTTCTATGATCCACCAGCCGCCACTGCCACCGAGGCTTGTTTAAACTACATAATTTATCTAGTATTTCGATCGACAATCTATCAAAAAACACGTAATTATAACACACACATTCATCACACATTTTTATCAATCATAGCTAAGAACGCTCCCGACAAAGCCATCTTTCAAACAAACAAAAACTTAACTAAAACCGGATCATCCGTTTAGGAGCGATTATAATGCCCCAGACAGATACACAAATACATAGTACGCACTTCATTTGAATATCTCTTTTATAATTATTTCATTATTATAATTATTTTTCCGTCTGAGGTTAAAAATAGAAACAACACATTTAGAAACTTGAAATAATTTTCAGAAATTCAATACCATACTAACGACATAAAGTTTGTATTTAGATAAAAAAATCACGAGCATTAGCCATTTAATAAAATAAAATAACTCAAAGATATTTTATAAAAATAAAATAGTATTAAACCATCAATTTACGTTACTTTAACAATAGATTCGCTAGACTGTTAATATGAACCAAATCTGTCTGCTTAAAGGATAAAACTCTGAACGCATTATAATCAAATCAACCTCAAACTGAACTTGATAATAATGACACTCAATTGAAAACTACACTAAAACTTCTTCAAGTAAACCTCTTAACCGAACTATTATTGAGAAAAAGTATTAGCATTCAATGGACGTATATTTGCGTAAAACTACTTAAAGCTATGTCTGAGCCATTCTCAGACAAGTTCAAACGTCATGTCCTCTGAGCAATGAGTAGGTTAGGTACAGATGGCTAGATTCATAGAACGAGCGAAAACAGTTTCTAGCCCTTAAACGCGTCTTCTTCTATTTTTCTTATTCGTTTTTTTTAAGCAAATCGAAGTCTTCGGAAGCTCGAATCGCCGTTCATAACAGCATGCTGGTGCCTACACTTATGTATGGAAGTGAAGGTTGGGTATGGGAAAAAAGAAATGAAAGTAGGATTAATGCAACAGAAATGCGCTCCTTGCGAAGTATGTGTGGTGTAACTTTAAATGATAGATTGAGGAATGTGGTAATAAGACAACGTTGAGGTTTAAAAGAAGATGTAGTGGCTAAAATTGAAAAGAGTATGTTAAGATGCTTTGGCCATGTTGAGAGGATGAACATGACAAGGCAGACGTAAATGGAAACGCCGGAGGGGACGCCCAAGAAAGACGTACATAAACCTTATAGTTCTTCAAAAAGGCCAGGTGCGCAGTACTCATAACCGGCGTGTGTGTATGACTAGATTTATGAATGTGAGTGAAGCAAAAGAAGTATGTAAGGATCGTAGCAGGTGGCTTTCTGTAGTTTCCCCATGGGAATAAGGCGTGAGTTTATGTATGTACTCGTATATATGCTGAATGTCGTGTACGCCTTGAAAAGCTTTGACAAAGACACTGACGAGCTGCTTCTAAACCTCTCTGTCTTCACAGTGGTCACCGTGAGTCCTATGATCGCACTGATCTGATCTGACCAGATCTTTTTCCATCCACTTGCCCCGCAAAAAACACAACGGGCGATGTCATCAAAGTAACTTAAGACTCGTTTGTAGGAAATTGGGGAGAGCCTGGTTTTGATGTAAAAAAAACTAGACTCGCATACATATATTGTGTACGTACGGCGGTCTCTAACAAAGGATGGCCGCGAGTGCGCTTGCACCCGCTGAAATTGAAGGGTGTGGGATGTGTGCGTGTGTTTTCGCTCGTTGTATGGAGTCGACCTTCTGTGTTTATATATTCTGTGTTCTGACTCTGCTCTCCAATCTCCAACTTTCAGATTAGTTGTTCTCTGTTTGTGCAGTCCATAGTTTGAAGATTTGTTTGATTAATTAAATTCAAGACTTTCACAATAGTCCGTATGCTATAGACTCAGACAAACATTTGATCTGAGGTTAAACAACGAGTGGATTCCGTTGATATTACTTGTAGAAAAAGTCTCTGTTTAACGGTTCTTTAAATAAACTTAAATTGCCAAGAAGAATTGCTGTGTCTGTACTTGAAGTACAAGTACGGGGACATGAAATCTTTGCATGTTATGTCAGTAAATATTGAAAATTTGCTTTCACTTGGTAACTTTTCAAATTGTCTGGGCTCACTTTAGACGAGTGAGTCGTCTGAAGTGAGCCCAGACAATTTGAAAATTTACTAAAGATTGTGATTGTCGAAGTTTCAAAATGTAAAGGATTTGATTACGTGACAATCCTATAGGTATATTTAAATCTTCATGCATCATACAAATTAAATTAAATTAAATTAAATTAAAATTTATTGCAAAAAATAAAAATATCATTAATACAACCAAACTTACATAATTACATTGTTGGTGCACATTACAATAAAAAAAGGCGGGTATTTTTGGTTGCCCGAGTATGATTCGCACAGTCCTCCGTACTAGTTTAAACTGTCTCACGGTAGAACAGTCTTCCTCCACTCTCACAATCACAACACTTGTATACATTTCCACTTAGTTACATAAATAATCACTTACTTCACAAACAACATTATTCATCCTTATTTGGGAGTTACAATGTGATTCAATTATTAATGTTAATTGTAATGCAGGTGGATCAAAATATCTTTTAGTATATGTAAGAATTACAGACAACAATTTTTTAGGTAAAACATTGATGACAAAAATAAAAAAATAAAATTAAAACAAAAGATAATAATGGTACAATGGTCGCATTATATAAATAAATGTGTATTTGGATAGTGTAACTGTTAAATGTTCATAAAATGTGATTAAAAAAAATATATATGTGTGTGTTTAAGTACTATGATAGGGTCTCCAACAGACGCTCAGTGTTCTCGTAATTTAGAGTGACAAAGTATTTATCCATTGCAGTTTTACACAGACGAATAGTCAAATCACGTAAAGTTATATTTTTAGATAACTTATTGTACAGAGTTGGACCAAGATACTTAGAGAACTTTTGAGCAAACGATGTTCTACATCTCGGAACTGAGTACACTAAATCTTTTCTACGCCTATGGATGAAGTCGGGTGGTTTTTTATGTTGCAGCAAAATTAGATTTTTAATAAACAATTGCCTAACAGTGAGCACTGACATATCTTTATAAAGGGCCTGAGTAGGGTATCGATATCGTCTAAAATTTATAACCTTCAAAACTAAGCGTTGCGCTCTCTCCAAAATTAGCATGGTAGTCTTAGCTGTCCCTCCCCATACCGTAATGCAATAGGTCAAGATAGATTGACATAGGGCAAAGTAGACCGATCGCAGTAGTTTCGATGGGCAAATGTTTCGGATATTTTTATATATGTATACCAATTTTCTAACCCTTGCTGTTAAGGTGACAATATGTTCCTTCCAATTAAGATTTTTATCAATATTTACACCCAAGTACTTAACTGTGGAAACCCTGGACAAGGCGCAACAGCAGCATGGTAAGGAGTTGTTACAAGTGTGTATATTAATGTTTACAGAATTCGTGGGCGGTTGTGTGTTGTTTCTAATGCTGAATGTAATATATTGTGATTTTTTAATATTTAACGTAAGTAGGTTTAGATCTAGCCATTTCATCACTAAGGAGCATCCATCATTGGTTAGTTGATTCACTTCAGCCCACGTTCTCCCACTAAACAGTAGTGCCGTATCGTCCGCAAACGTGACGATTTGTCCTTGTATCAGTTTGAGGTTGCACAAGTCGTTTACGTATATTAAGAACAACGTGGGCCCCAAAATACTGCCCTGCGGTACCCCAAACTGCACTTTCTCATAACAACTCAGGCAGTTGTTGACTCTGACACACTGCGCCCTGTTAGTCAAATAGTCCGCAATCAATGACAAGGGGATGCCTCTAATGCCAATATTTTCCATCTTCTTAAGCAGTATGGGAACAGATACCGTGTCGAACGCCTTGGCGAGATCTAGAAACACTCCAATTGTTTTGTCCCCCCTATCTATTCCTTCAGCAATAAAGGATGTAAGCTTATCTACTGCTTGAGCAGTAGATTTGTTCTCTCTAAAACCAAATTGATTAGCTGATAGAAGTTTTTTAGTTTCTAAGTACTTTTTTAATCTTGAATTAATAATACGTTCGATAACTTTTGACAATGAGGGTAATAGTGAGATCGGTCTATAGTTTGAGACACAGTCTCTGTCCCCAGACTTGTGTATGGGAATTATAACGGCTTTTTTGAGCGCAGATGGAAATCTACCCTTAGCTATACACATATTACAGATCACTGCTATAGGGGCGGAGAGGAACTCCACTCCCCACTTCAGGACAGTTGACGGTATTCCGTCCCATCCGCTCGAGTTAGAAGACTTTAAATTCAGTATGGTTTGCTTGACTTCATCCTCATCTGTTGGTAACATTACAAACGAATTGGGTGTCGCATGTGCTGAACCCACACTCATTGCCAGATCAAGTTCTGTTTTGTGAACTCTGGTTAGTATACTATCAGCCAATTGACTTCCCACGTTTGCAAAGTACTTGTTCATGTCGTCCAAAGAATCCTTTGGATTAGCTTTAATGCTCATTAACTGATCAGTGGATACAGAAGATTTATTGAGGCTACACATATCTTTTAAAATAGCCCATTGTTTCTTTAAATTGTTTTTGTGAGTATCTATTTGTGCGGAAAAGTAGTCCTTTTTTATATTCTTTAGTATACTGTTACATTTATTACGATAACGTGTGTAAGTAATTTTAAGCGTCAAGTTATCCGGGTCCTTTTTCAATTTATGGTGTAAGCGATCTCTATTGTACATACAGCGACAGAGCCCGGGCGTAATCCACGGCTTCAGTGTATGCTTTCTATGGGTGGTTTTGCATGTGCGACTATGTTTGTTTATGTATTCATTTATAGTCGACAGAAATGAATTCGTTGCTACCTCGGGATCGCCAGAATCTAACACGACCCGCCAGTCTACCAGATTCAAATCATTAATTACAGCAACGTAGTCGACTTTTGTGTAGGTTTTACATTTTATGTTTTTAGGTTCTTTTGTTTTACTTAACGAGATCATAACACAAGAATGATCAGTAATAGTGGAATGGCAGACAATAGTTCTATTAGAACAGGTGGTTTTAGCAAAGCAGTGGTCTAGGCAATTATTATTCCGGGTCGGCAGTGCATGAGTAGCAAGCAGGCCGTGCAACGCGAGAAGGTCCATATATTTGGTTGAGTTGTTTCCAGTATTATCCAGTATATTGATGTTAATGTCACCCAGTAGTATTATGGTTTTGTAGTGTTTATAACTATGTAAAATGTTGTCTATGGCGGTTAGAAAATTATCAATGTTTCTAAACGCAGGCGGTCTATAAATAGCTATAATCGCAAGTTCATTTATATTTGTACTGACCACCATGCAGTTCAATTCGTCCTCAGGCTGTGTTTTCTCTACAACTAAGGTTTTTAGTCCGTCTTTGATATAAATAACTATGCCGTCATTTTGGTTTAACTTAGTAGTTGTCGAGAAAGCCTGATATGAATCAATATTCGGTATTGGTGTACTTGCTGATAGCCAACATTCCGTCAAAACAATAAAATCAAATTCAATATCTAACCTGTGCAGTAAAACTTGTAGTTCATTAAAATTATGATTTAGACTTCTAATATTTTGTGTAAGTATGCAATAGGTGTTATCAGTTACGAAGTGCGGCTTACAATTCTCCGGAATATCCACGCTACAAGCATTTCCAACATTGATAGTATTATCAATGTCAGAGGACAATTTTCTAATGTCATCCATACTGTTGATGATTAGTTTGTAAGTTTTTATTTATGGCAGCCTTATAGCGAAGATAATCCGGGAAGAGAGAAAACAACACATGAGGGACCATCATAGAAGTATGTAAAGTGTAGTGTAGTGTGTTTGTATGTAGACAATTCAAATTTTGAAATATAATTATGTTACAACCATCTGCAATAAATATTTTATGAAATAGGTAAATCATAATTTCGGAATAGTATTCATGCATGTTAATATAATAAAAAAATAATGAAAACCCAAAAAATAACAATAAACCGACATTTGATAAAAAAACAACTGCTAGTCAATCATCAGTGTTTATGTTAACAGTAGCCTGTGCTTTAGGGAGTTCGGCAGTAATGCCGAATACAAGTTCATAGGCGGACTTTTTTCCAAATAAAATAAATGCATATTGACTGGTGGCCGTCCTGATATCGAGAGTAAGCGCATTCCAGAGAAGAATGGACTGAATTTGAAACGAAGAATGAATAAAATCAGAAGTATGAGAAGGAGCAAGAGAAGATTGTTAGACGAACGCAGATTCCTAGCGTGTCAAGTACACAGATATTGAAAGTGTGGGATAAGATAAGAAGGAGGTAATGTCACACGATCTATTCTTTATATTTTGGGATTTCGACAACCGCCATCACTGATAGGATGATACTCTGTCTCGAGCCTATAAAATTACTTAACAGACAGATCGATTTAAAAAAAAACTCGGGGTCACATAGTTTATCATCATCATCATCATATCAGTCGAATGACGTCTACTGCTGGACATAAGTGTCGCCACATTGACCGGTCCCGGGCGTCCCGCATCCAGCGGATCCCCTCAACCTTAACCAAGTCATCGCTCCACCTGGTGGGAGGCCTTGCAACGCAACGTCTTCCGGTACGCGGTAGCCACTCTTCTGAAATTTTTTGAACTTTTTCTTCTTTTTATTCACTCTTCTGAACTTTTCTGCCCCATCGGCCGTGCATTCTGCGAGCAATGTGCCCTGCCCATTGCCACTTAAGTTTGGCAATTGTTCGGGCTATGTCGGTAGCCCTGGTTCTATTGTGGATAATGGAGAGGGCTATGCTCGGAGGAAACTCCGAGCATAGCCCTCTCCATTATTACCCTTTGGGTGACTGCAAGCTTTCTGATGAGGCCCATTGTGAGCTACCACGTCTCAGAGCCATAGGTCATAACTGGCAACATGTACTGGTCATAGACTTTCGTCTTGAGACACTGTGGTACGTTGGACGAGAAGACACCGCGCAACTTCCCGAACGCTGCCCAGCCGAATCGGATAGTTGCGTCTAGTCTATAGAAGCCATAACGCATGCACGACGCAAGACAAAACATTTCAAAAACCATCTATAAAACTTGGCTAAACCACGAACAATTGTAACATCAAAATCCACAATTTATCGATCAGTAAACACAAAAATAACATGCTTAAACTAAGCCTTCTTCAAAACTCTTAAGCATTCGATACTATTTAGCGAAATAACTTAGTATTCATGGGTTGTAAAACTACTTAAGACCGTCTGAGCCTAACTCAGACATGTTCGACTAAGTTCAGCGATATTTACATCTAGATTACGCTATCGATCTTCGTTCACTTCAAATATTATGGAAAAGGAGCTTATAGATGACAAGATTGAACGAAGACATGATTTTTGTATGCGTTCAAGATAAGAATGTTATGATTGAGCTTTGGCTAGCTATAATAATTGTGCTTATAGACAAACTATTTATTTATCTATGTTCGCGTTTGGTGTTGACTACATTTAATTATATTCATATTGGATAACTGCTAACTTACGTCAAAATGACTTGATTGAAAACAACAGCGATAACAGAACAGAGATCTTGCCAATTTGGCTCTTGCGCTGGTGATATACGCTTTCGCTGATGACCCAGCTATTATTTTTAATGGCAAATCTTGAAAGGAAGGCTACCGTGCTGCAGAGGTTAGAATTCAGAAAATGATCATATGGCTGAAACATGACCTGCTTACCATATTCAAAAAACTAAGGTTCTAAACTTTTCTGTGAGCAGAAAGACCTGATACCCAGATACCCCTGATAAACTTGCATTCAAATTCCACCAATGCAATTGTGATGTCAGTTGTGGTTGCAGCTTTCCTATTTTGAAGCGTGTTAGGTACATTAGATATCTCGGGATTAACATGGAATTTTAAAAGGCTGATGATGACGTCAATATGCCGATTGACGTAGTAATACAAAAATAATTTCTACGACTAATATCCGTTCTAATTTGCCCACACCATCCGGGAAAAACATTCTAAATATTATGTATTACTCGTATCATTCACATCACACACATCACATCATCAGCCTTTTAATGTTCCCACTGCTGGGACACAGGCCTCCTCTCTGTGAGAGGGAATGGGCCGTTATCAACCACGCGGGCCCAGTGCGGGTTGGTGGATGTCACATGTCTTCGAATGTTTGGTTCTAGGACATGCCGGTTTCCTCACGATGTTTTCCTTCACCGTTTTGAGAGCAGTGGTGATGAAATAATTTATACAAAGTAAAGCGCCTGGGCTCGAAACTACGACCTACAACTTGTAAGTCGCGGCCGATACCACTGGGCCACCACTGCTCGTATCATTACTACACTATATTAGACAAAAGCCTTAGTAACAACGTACATTTCCCATTCACTTCACTTCCAAAAGGGATCATAACTTTCTCCAATATTCTATTATTGTTTTAGTTATCAAAGATATCGAATGATTGTCTAAGTTTCAATTGTTCCACAGAAACTCTTTGAAAGATATCGTCTAAAAATATTATAGATCTTCTTCTTCTTCGACCAGTATTCAGCCACGTCGATAGCCTTAGCGCTGGCCTCACAAAGGTCTTGCATGGTGCAGGTGTTTTTACATAAGGAGCAAGACAGGAGGTGGGGTATCGTCTGTGGGGTGGTTCCGCAGTCACACTGTGGCTGATTGGAGTACCCCCATCTGACTAAGTTATGCCTACAGCGGCCTACTTGACTTCGTAACCGGTTATATTATAAATGATCGCGTGGCTAAATAACTGCTGTGAGATTTAATGGCTTCTTTTTGCTAAGGGGTATCGTGTTACCCAGTTACTGGGTAGTGTAGGTCAGGTTGGTCAGACTGGAAGGCGAAATAGTGATGTTAACTAAAAATTATTTTTTGGTCCGTCTGGCGGATAAATAAAAAATATTGGACACGTATTTTTCTTTTATAACGTAAACAAAAAATAAAGACGATAAAGTGCGTTGAAAAGCGTGAGGTTTTGGGTTCAATTTTCAGGTCAGACAGTGTGAAATTACAAATGGAAAAACCAAATATGGTTTTTCCATCTGTAATTTCTCAATGGAAGTGCAGAGTGGACGGTAACAGGCCACGCGGGAGATCACCGTTGAGGTGGACTCCCGCGTGATAGAGGTGGATCAAATTAAGTCACAAAGTGACGTCAAAAGCGTCCTGAACTTTGATGCGCTTTATTTTGTAATTTTTTATTGATTTGATAAAGTAAAAAATACATGTCCAATATTTTTTGATAATGCAGGAATCATCCCTCACAGAACACTCCTGGATAGATTGATAGTCTAAAAAGTACTCATGTAAGTGCTCGTTCACACAGAGGTCCGTTTTATAGATCCGCTTTATCGTATACGTTTTTATTCGGCGCTGACGTATGTAGTTGCATGAGAGAGTTTACACACATGACAGTATTCCAGATACAGTAATAAATACCAATCCGACAAAATATACAGCAGCCCGTTTTACAGGTCCGCTTTATCGTAAACGATTTTATTCGGCAATGGCGTAGGTAGTTGTATGAGCGAGTTTACACACAACAATATTAAAACCAATCCGTTTTGTTTGAAAGTTGGTGGTAAACTGACTAAATGTGTTTATTTTTATTTTTTATTATTGATAGGCTTGCGTTTGACCACTATGTCACCTGATGGTAAGCGACGATGTGGTCGACGATGAAGCACGCTTGCCTAGAAGAAACCTATTCACTCTTGACTTAAAGACTCCCAGGTTGTAGCCAACAGGAAATACAGACTCCGGCAGGGAATTCCACTCCTTTGCTGTACGCATAATAAAAGTATTCCCAAAACGTTTGGTGCGTATGGGTGGGATGTTCACCATGTACCAATGACGCATCGCCGTACGTCTTGTAGTCCGATGATGGGACGGGCTAGGAGGAATTAGTTCATGCAAGTTAGTGTTGTGAATATTACCCCCAGTAGCGACGGATCCGTTAAAACGGTGCTATAAATGCGGTGTGAACATCACCTCCAGTAGCGACGGATCCGTTAAAAACGATAAAGGAAATGCGGTACTTTTGAATTCTGTGTGCACGTACCCTTATTTGCTGATGGTTCTTATTAAGTTAATAGGCTGAAAGGGTTAAAAGAATAAAGGAATATGATTCTTGTTTGGTTTATGAACGTACTTTTCATTGAATTAAAAGAGCCTTGTTCAATTTAGAGGCAAAGATAACTCATATAATTTTCTTTGCCTTTTTATGCTATCCTTCTATATTTCCTGCTTCCTTCTTATTTTTACAAGCTTTTCTTTAACTTGCAATGTATGTAAGTAAGTCTGTTCGGTTCAAATCTTGCAACTGAATTTTAAAGCAGTTATCCTGCACCGTTTAAGATGAAAATTTGCATACACGTTTAGTTTGGATGACAATGCATAGTTAGCTAAGTAAGGTCATTCTAAATCCAATATGGCGGACGGCATAAGATGGCGGTCTCGTTATTTTTTGTTCACTACCATTATATGCAGATATGCATAAATAAAAAGCTTGTTAAAATTTTTTTTTTTGACGATATTTTTATTTTTTTTTGTTTTTACTCATATATACTACTACTTTCTAAATATGAAATCCAACTGAAAATGAAAAATATTTAGATGACTTTGTCTGTTTATCAAACCGTCCAGAGGCACTAGATCCCGGCAAGTGACAAGTTCTATCGACGGAAGTGTCGCGATAGAGATAGGTAAGCGCTTTCGAAATGTCACGTCGCACACCCAAAATGAAAGTGACTTAACTCAAAAATTGCAACTGGTGGGCAATGAGAAAGAAAGTTTTCAAAATAGTATAGTTTTATGAGTAAAGCCTCTTCAGAATTTTATTACTAAAGACTTTTAACCTAAAAACGGTCAATAAAATCTAATAAATATTTTGAAAGGAGTCAGTTTAGCACAAATAAGAAATTGTATCTAACTTCCCAGTATTTGCAATAAACCGGCACAATCCGAGATCCGTCAATTTTATGCAAGTCCACTCGAGGGCACCTCTAACGCAATATCGATTAGGTCTCTTTCACATAACATGCATAGGTAAAAAGCGCGATCAACTTAAGTGACAGACGTCTTTAACTCTCCCTTTCTTACTCATAATTCGGGCTTTTTGCTCAACACAGGGTTTTAGCGTACGCTTTTTAAGGATAGTTAGTTTCTGGCAAAATCAGAGTGTTGGCGACTGGCTGGTGCAGCCTTTTTGTTTATATATTAAACCTTTTAGCTGTTTTTGTACCAACAATTTTTTTTTCGCATGTTTTATGTGTCAGGCTTTGGTGCCAGTCGATATATGTGTTTTAAGTTTGCAACTATTATAAAATGAACAACGAGTAACTATCTGAAGTGTTTTCATTTTACATTATCATACAGTCCACCAATCGTCCGTAACACAGAGTTTACAGGAATTTTGAGTTAAGTCACTTTCATTTTGGGGGTGCAATTTGATCAATACCTTACATTTTTCCATTTCAAATACTGCTTATAGACACTTTTTCAAGAGTATGTGATGTGATTGACGGGTCAAACGCGTACCATACCATACTATGGCCAGGAGGAGTTTTTTTGCACCACTTATTCTACCCAGCTAAAACACGAGGAAGTGGTAACAAGCGTGAGTTTTGGGCAATTGTCTCAAGTTATTATCCACGTTCAAAAACGTTGCTTATTCTAAACATAATTTGAAAAATATAACTTTGAATTTCGATTAGGTCATGAGTTCAACACATTACTATCTCTATAGCAGGGATGTAATTATGGTCATGACATTTCCGATCTGGATACGGATATACAAATAAAATTATACCGGTTTCGGATATGGAATTTAGTTTCGGATAGTTACGGATATTAGATTATTATCGATATACGTGACGCGCGTGGCTAGTGAATCAGGTCGGGCGGGCAGGTAAACCTGTCATAACATGTCTTTTTTAAATATCCGACAGTTTCCCTTACGGCTACGGAGCTCCTTGACATCCCTGCTCTATAGTTTGATCCTGAGGAATAATTTTCGACTTTGACGTGAACGAAGTGGAAAGAGCTAGTTAAACATAAATTTCACGCTTGTAATCCCCGAAGGGTTAGTCAGAGGTGCACCTGTATTATACTCTCACATCGCCTGATACGTTGTGCAAAAGCTAGTATCTACATTCTTCGTCTAGTCGTTCAATCTGCCTAGCCTTTTCCCAACTATATTGGGGTCAGCTTCCAGTCTAACCGGATTCAGCTGAGTACCAGTGTTTTACACAGAGCGACTGCCTATCTGACCTCCACAACCCAGTAACTGTACCCCTTGGCAAGACTGGTGTCAGATCTCAAGCTTCTGACTACTCGTAACGACTGTCAAAGATCTTCAAATGACACCCGGGACCAACGGCTTAGAGTGCTTTCCGAGGCACGGAGGAAACTCGGTATTTTGAAAATGGTCACCCATCCACGGACCGACCTCGTTAAGCGTTGCTTAATTTTGAAAATCGACCCGTGCGGCTGTTATTATTTAGCCACGAGCTCTATATTCTTCGTCTAGTATATATTTTATTTGTCGCGATAATATTGCCCTAATTTTCACAACATGTGACATGAAAGATCCCACACTCAAACTTTGTAAGACTATATTATAAATAATATAGTCTTGCAAAGTTTGAGTGTTACTTATTTTATTTTATTAATCTTAGGAAAACTTACAGCTGATACAATAAATACGCAGAAACAACATGCAAAAAAAGGGCCTATAAAAAAATGTATAAAATACATTATCAGCGAGTGTTTAACATAAAAAACCAGCCAATTGCGAGTCGGACTCGCGCACGGTGGGTTCCGTACCATAATCGCAAAAAAAGGCAAAAAAATTAACGTTTATTGTATAGGAGCCCCACTTAAATATTTATTTTATTCTGTTTTTGGTATTTGTTGTTATAGCAGCAACAGAAACACATAATCTGTGAAAATTTAAACTGTTTAGCTGTCACGGTTCATGAGATACAGCCTGGTGACAGACAGACAAACAGACAGACAGACAGACGGACCGCGAAGTCTTAGTAATAGGGTCCCGTATTTACCCAGGCAAATAAGTCTACATATCAAAGAAACGCTTACTCAAACTATTATTTAGGTTTTTAATCTTAGCATGGAACAAATCCAGATTAAAATCCCGACACACCATATTAAACGTACGAAAATCTCTTATCATGTACGAAACCTGTATGTAAATAGATTCTACTTTAGGTACATGAAGTGAAGCGAATGCCGAAGAAATGCGCACGGTATACATGCAGTCCAATCTTGCCCACCAGCTCAGGAACGTCACTGGATCCGTTCATAATTCATGAAAGAAAAACAAGATCTACGATTGTTCTTCGTTCGTGTAGAGGCAGAATGTGTGATTTTTTACAGCGACCTTAGTAATTAGGGAGATACGTATTCTATGGATACTGTGTATTGTGTTATCGACTTTTTCTTTGTTCGTCCTGAGTACTAGCAGTTCTACCAGCGGTGTTTTTTTAATCCCAAGGGATCATTTTACCGCGATGAAAAATAGCCTATGTGCTATTCCAGACTATAATCTATCTCTGTGTCAAATTTCTTTCAGATCCGTTCTGGCGTGATTGAGTAACAAACATACATCAAAAGTTTCGCATTTACAATACTAGCTGCAACTCGCGGCTCCACCCGCGTGGCATTAGTACTCCTCACAATATCTTTATAAATTATGTATAATTCAGCTATATTTCTAAAAGTCTCATCAAAGTCCGTTCAGTAGTTTTTGCGTGAAAGAGTCCATTCTCACAAAATTTTACGTTTATAATAGAAGTAAGATTAGTAAGAAGTAAAATAAACTCACGCCTTTTCACCAGGAACTTTCGAACGCTTTCTGTTACGATCCTTACATATTCCATTTTCTTTGTTTACTTTCATTCAGTTGGTCATACAATCAAATTCTTGGTTCTACGTACTGCGCACCTGGCCTTTCTGAAGATTTTCACCAATAAGATCTGTGTATGTCTTTCATGAAACCTGCCCCCGTACCATGACGCGCAAAACTAAAATGGTTCGACTATGAAAAAGGGACAGATTTAAACTAGTCATATACATCTGGAATCAGAAAGAATAATTTTCAAAATCGGTTCAGTACATCCAGAGATTGCCTCCTACAACCTCACAAACTCACAATCTCACAAACTTAAAACAAGTTTCATAATATTTAAATAGTCATTTAATTTAATTAAAGTGTTTCGTCAGCTTTTTCATCTGCAAAACAGATGGATTTTTAATTTGCATTTAAATCAAAATTATTTATAGTATTAATGGAATAAATAATTTGTTATTGAAATAAAGTTTCTTTGCAAAGAAATAATTAATATGAATATAATAGTTTAGTCCCTTACAGTTTTGATTCTACTGGACTTTAGCAGTGCTTTTAATTCAGTTGATTTTGACATCCTCTTGGGTATCCTATCCTCTCTAAATATGTCTCCTTCTGTGATTGCGTGGTTTAATTCTTATCTTCGGGGCCGCTCGCAGTCGGTTCGCTCAGAGGAGGCTTCCTCTGACTGGTGCGACCTCGCTGCGGGTGTTCCTCAGGGTGGCGTCCTTTCTCCTCTTCTTTTCTCGGTTTTTATAAACGCTATCACTAAGGTCTTAACTTCACACTTTCATCTTTATGCAGACGACCTGCAACTTTATCGACATTTTAAAATCGAAGAGCTTACTGAAACTATCGAGGCCATCAATAATGATCTTGGGAACATCTGTCAGTGGGCTAAAAGTTTTGGACTCTTAGTGAACCCAGCAAAATCACAAGCTCTCATTATTGGTGGCAGATACTTCATCAATCTGTTGAGTAGCCGGTCTCTGCCCCCTGTTTTGTACGATGCCGTCGCCATAGCCTATTCAAAAAAAGTTAAAAACTTAGGGGTTTTCCTTGACTGCCACTTGTCTTGGAATGTTCACATTGCAGAGGTAAGCAGGAGGGTGTTTTGCTCGTTTCGGTCTCTGAAGCGTCTCCAGAAGTTCCTGCCTTTTCCGACTAAAGTTACTCTTGCTCAGTCTCTCCTTCTTCCTCTTCTGGACTACGCTGATGTCTGCTTTCTTGATGCGACTGAGGAACTTCTTGATAAGCTCGAACGTCTACAGAATTTGTGCATCCGTTTCATTTTTGGCCTCCGAAAGTACGACCATGTGTCGGAATTTCGGAAGCGGTTGAAATGGCTGCCTATTCGACAGCGCCGAGATGCTCACACTCTTTCATTACTCTTTTCTGTTCTTCATAATCCTAACTCTCCTTTATATCTCCGGGAACGCTTTGAGTATCTTGTTCCAAGAGGAAAACCTTGTCGTCTGTCATCATCTCTTCTCCTTCGTTTTCCTCCCCACTCTTCAAGTCGCTACGGTGGATCTTTTACTGTTCGCGCTGTCCGCCTCTGGAATGCTCTTCCACACTCTTTACGGTATAGCCCATCTTTGGAAGTTTTCAAGAGAAGAATTAAGGAATATTTCCTATCAACATGACACATTAATTTATGTATTTACAATTGTAATATTTTAGTTGTGTAATTATAGTATGATGTATGTATTATGTTTATGCATTGTGTATTGCACACGTATTTGTTTAGTTTATTAGTGAGTAAGTGTTTAAAATTGTTTTATATTTTTAATAAGCTTTTGTTGTGCACATGGATGTACTATCCTCATATGCAGATTCCTTTACGCAACTGAGGTTTGCTGTAAGAGAACCCAACTATGGGTTAAGCTCGCCTTTGTACATAAACTTTCTTTTTGTATTTGTATGTTTTTATGTTTTGTGTACAATAAAGAATAAGAATAAGAATAGTTTACTATTTTAATCTTGAACATATTTTGTGTATGACCTACATGTTTTAAACTAACCCCTTAAATGGGGTCAGCATCCAGTCTAACCGCATTCAGCTGAGTATAGATAGTTCAACTCATCTTTGCGTCTAGCGCCATGTGTGCGTGCGCTGTGCGTAATTTGTATGACTGTGACGCGGCAGTGCAAACAATCACCCATACATGCTTACCCACACAGCGACTAAGCAAAGATGACTTGAAATATCTATACCAGTATTTTTAAGCGACTGCCTATCTGACCTCCACAACCCATGCAACTGGTGAACACGATACCTCTTGGCAATACTGATGTCAGATCTCAGGCTTCTGACTACCCGTAACGACTGTCAAAGATCTTCAAATGACAGCCGGGACCAACGGCTTAACGTGTTGTCCGTGACAAGGAGGACACTCGATATGTAAAAAAGGTTAACCCATCCATGGATTGACCTCGGCAAACGTTGCATAACCTTGAAGATCTACCCATGTGGCTGTTATTATTCAGTCTCGAGCTCCAAGTTTGGAACTTATCCAAAAAGTTTTATTCATGAAGGCATTCTGCTCGAATTGCGTTGTTAAAGCAATAATCTCTAGCCTGAGTTTTTCCATTTATTTCCGTTTTTAGGGTTCCGTACCCAAAGAGTCCAAACGGAACCCTATTGCTAGTTTTTGAATGCCTATTGACCTATGGACTTGAAATTAGGTGATAATGTTTATTATCTCCTACGTAAATTTTACTAACAATTACATTTTTTTTTTTTGTGTGGGAAATTATGCAATGACTTCTCCCGCTCTGGGTGAAGCGGGAGGGCATGTCAGATTTTTACTGACTAAAACCCACGCGTGTCCCTTCAGTTGCTTAAGCCAAGGCCGCGGTAACTCTCTTTCAAATTTATCCGCGACCCAGACAGGCATCGGCCCTATCGGACCCAGTCATTTTTGCTGACATCTCTTTGACGCGCGCGTGGAACACTACGCGCCGTGAACTCGGGCTTGGTCCTTATCGGACGGCGAGCTACCCATTACTCTCCGTCCGCAAGCCCGCGCCTTCGGTGGCCGGGAATCGGCTCGCGACTCCCGACGCCCGGGGCGTCTCCTGCGGTGCCTAGGGGCGTGAGGGTGTCTCCTTTGCGTCTACCTCACGCGTTCCGCCTCCTCCTTTGCGAGCATTACTGCTTCGCAGAAGGAGGAGACAGCTTCCCATGCCCTCTCGCTCTACTAACAATTACCTACAACTCTAAATGTGTGAAGTCCGACACGCACTTGGTCGGTTTTTTTTTAGGTACAAGCCTTCGTGATCCTTAAAAGCGAGGATAACACAAACGACAGAAGATTGTCTTTTGTTACTTTTGACTTCAAAAAAGCGCTGACACTTATCCTAATTTTATTAGGACGAATTTCTTTCATAACCACGGTGAGCACAAAAAATTGCTTAATTCATTTTACAGGTTGTTTGTCCCATCGCAAATTTCATTGGGGTTACAGCTTGTTTATGAATAAAATCTTCTATCTTTTGATTTTTAGTGTAAAATTTTTCCAAGAAGATATCTAGTCTAACTATTACAAAAAACTTCCTCGTTTATCGCTTCTTTTAGGGTTCCGTACCCAAAGGGTAAAAACGGGACCCTATTACTAAGAGTCCGCAATCCGTCCGTCTGTCTGTCTGTCTGTCTGTCTGTCCGTCTGTCACCAGGCCTAAAATCAGAATAAAATAACATTTAAGTGGGGCTCCCATACAACAAACGTGCTTTTTTGCTGTTTTTTGCTATAATGTTACGGAACCCTTCGTGCGCGAGTCCGACTCGCACTTGGCCGATTTTATAACACTGAAATCCGATTTTATTATACTATTTAAAGAATGAAGAAGATATACAGTTTAGTTCTAATAATAATATTTTAGTTTTTAGTTTAGCTCGCAAAACGCTAGATCCAGAGAACCACACAGCGACGGGATCGCTGTTGCGAGTACCGGTGCTGCAATCCCGGGCAGGGAACAGAGTTCCGTGACCGCTCGGCTCGCCCTCTTGCGGGGGAGACGCGAGTCCCAAAACTAGACAGTTTTGTTATTATTTGATCATGTAAGTAACCTACTTACCCTAAACATGTCACTGTAATTAGAGACCAATTATTTACTCAGTTCATTAATGAACTTAGCTTTGGTACCCATACGTTATAAGTAATTGATTAAGACAGTAATTAACATTAGCTTTGTTGTCGTTGGAATCTGATTTAACATTTCAGTGAGCGGCCTGTTCTATTAATAGTTTAAGCCAGTCATTGATATTATAATTGGCCAACAAACTCCTTCATCAATATAGTATTTAATATAATATAGCTGCCGGTATAATAAGGACTATATTCTAAATATTTTTGAAGGAAACTACTTCTATTCCAATCGAGTCGGATTCAAAATTATTTATTTGAATAAAACTTTTTTGCAAAAAGATACTACCGACTTCTACAAAGTGAAAAATAACTTTATTTTTGGAAGTCAGTGTCTTTGATAGGTACTATTTTTTACGATATGGACACCGACTTCCAAAAATAAAGTTATTTTTCACGTTGTAGTTTTCTTATTTGGAAGTCGGTAGTATTTTTTTGCAAAAAGGTTTTTTTATTTTTCACTTTTTATTTGTATCTACCTCATATGCGATTTAAGTAGTTAAGAAAGGTACCTATAATGCCAGAATAGATTACCCGAATATCATGAAACTGAACATAACCGGTAAAATGAGAGTGTACCAAGGTGAACTATACACATCTTTAGCACCATCCCGTACTAGCGAGAAATGAAATGGTATAAATAATATACAGACATGCGATTGCAGCAATCCCGAGAGATTTCGATCATTATTTTATTTAGAGATTTAGATCATTATTTATTAAACAGTTCTGTTGTATATCTCCGAAGTTCTTCATCAGATCTTCACCAAATTAAAATGGAACCAATTTCGGAACATACTCTTTCAAACAAGAATTTTCAAAATCGGTCCACAATTGACGGAATTATCGGTGAACATAAATAAAAAAAAAACAACAAACATGAAGTTGAACATAGAACCTCCACCTTTTTGGTAAATCGGTTAACTAAACCATTTAAAGGTACTTTTGAATTGACAAATAAAAACAAAAAATCTAAAAGCTACTCTCCGTCCAGTCTGTAATGTTACATTTGACAGCTCAAAAACTAAACATTCAATGATGAACGTGGTTCAGATTCAATTTCTTAAAACAACCGATTTTATCAATGAAGTAATTTTGATCAATTTAACACATTGTTATTCTATTTTTGCTAAACATTTTGTATTGTTTGATCTCAAATCAAATTATTGCATCAATAATCCACATCCAGGTGGTAAATATTCCCCCCCGTTGGGTTCCCGCTTTGTCAAGGCGGAGGGCTCAGTAACCGTGGCTTGGTCACCCACGGTGAAGCGAAGAGGAACCCGAGGTGAGGCCGCTCGTCAGGGCTTTTGCCGATTCAGCCGACGATGTAGCGGCCAACTAGTAGGTTGCGGTGCCGCTTGGTAACAGGCGACATCGCAACTGAGGCGGGCCGCGATGTCTTATGGTGATTCCCAGATCCCATACGATATCGCAGCTGAGGGTTTGAGGCCGCGGCGGGAGAGGAGTGCCGGTATTGCGGTGCGCCGCTCTCCCTACCTTCCGCGGCCTAGACGGGGTCGTCACCGTCTGATGGCGGACGCGGTGGGGCCGCAGGGGAAGAGGAGTGTCGGTATAGCGTTAGCCGCTCTCCTTAATACCCTGCGGATACCCTTCGGCCGCAAAATGGTAGGTGGCGGGGCCATTGACCTCGACCCGTCACAGTGGGACCAAGGGTGCCATACACGGGGTCGCCTGGCACCCTTGTGCTGAATTGGACCCTGGGGTGGTCACGGCGTACAGTGTGTTCTGGTGCGCTGGTGATGGGGGGTACTGCCCCGAGGAGGGTCCGGTGACGGACAGCCGCGGCGGGTTCGCGGTGACTGCTAACGCGTGGCCGTGTTCCCGCCATAAGCGCCACTGGAGGACACCGTGGAGTTTTAGTGGGTTAGAGTCCCACATAACTGCACTATCTCCCCGTGGTAGTGCAGTGTGCATGAGCATTTCTCCACGAAAAAAGAAAAAAAGGTGGTAAATATTAATAACAATAACAATGTATTTATTATTTAGCAACATTAACATGCATTTTAGTTATTTTATTTGCTGTTTTCCTATATTTATATATATCTAATAATACATTTTCAAAATGTAACATTAGCACCTACACTGCAATATTTACTGCTACGTAAATTTGATTTAACTGTGTATTTTAATTTATCGGAATAACCGAGCTAGTAAGCACGTCGCTTCACTACTGTAAGCGTCAATGAAGGTTTGCATTTTATTGTCTATGATTTCCTGTTAATAATTATGAAACTTCCTGTCAAATCTATACTAATATTATAAAGCTGAAGAGTTTATTTGTTTGTTTGGATCATATCTCAGGAACTACTGGTTGGAATTGTTTTTTTTTTTTGTGTTGCATTTATCGAGGAAAGCTATAGGCTATATTATTATAACATGCTACGACCAAAAGGGGCGGAGCATAAATGAAAAATATTGCAAAAACGGGCAAAATTATTCCTTTCTGAGAGCTTCCGTTACGTGCGCTGCGTAAAAGTTACGCAGGTTAAAGTTACGCAGCAATCATGTATGTAGGGTAGGTAGGGTAGATGGGTAGGTAGGTAGGGTAGATGGGTAGGTAGGTAGGTAGGGTAAATGGGTAGGTAGGTAGGGTAGATGGGTATGTAGGTAGCCAGTTGACGGGAGCAAAGCCGCGTGGAAAAGCTAGTATAAAATAACAGGCTGAACGGAGAGTACTTACACATTCGCATGCGTCAGTAGGTCTCTAAACAGAAGAACGTGCAAGAGTCTCCACAGATACTCTTTTCCATCAATAAAATTATCGGCAAAATGCTCGATGAATGTTAATAATAACATGCACGAAATCATTTTGATTGAGTCGAGTGGAGTAATTTCCTGTTTGTCACGTTTCAAATTATTTTTTAACACACTTCTCTTCACGAATACCAAAAGTTAGGAGATCCGGTTCCAATTGGTTGTTTCCTACGGAGATAAACCGACAAAAACTCCATGGATTTTTTTAAACATAATTACTATATTTTGGATTTTAAAATATTTTAATATATTACAGTGATTTTAGGTATCAGATTTTTTACGACCCAAAGCTTTTTCGAAACACTTTAAAGATTATAGAAATAAAAAGAAAACTAAATTAATTGCTTTACAGATAGGTATAAGCTTTCTTTATTAACAAACGAAATCATGTTTTAATCCTACTTACGGTAGGTTGAATTTTAATTTAGTTTCAGACTTTCAAAAAACGCTATTGATACTACGTGCAATAACGATGAAAACGTAAGCTTTCTCAGAAAATCGAACGTCAAATGTGATATCGTAAGTCTCTTAATTGGTGAGTTGACCTTCCCAAAGTTTCTAAAAGCAATTTGACCTCTAAACGGTCCTTCAAAATTAAGGGTCTCTCGCCAACTGAGCATGTAAAAACTTTTCTTCAATATTGACGAAAATATACGAGTGTTTAAATCCTTTTTACCCAACTACGGCGAAGCCAAAAGGAGGGCTATGATTTTAGCAGTATATATATGTTTGTACGTCTAAACTATTAATACGATTTTGATAAATAAGGTGTCAATCGATGCGTTATTATGGCCCAGGTTACATAGGCTAAATAAAAAACATTTTAACAAAAAAAATATTTAGTATTTTTTTGTAAAAAAGTTTTTTTTATTTTTCACTTTTTAGTTGTACTTACCTAATAGGCAAGTTGTTTAGGAAGTTTCCTATAACGCCAGAATAGATTACCCGAATATCATAAAACTTGAACAAAACCGATCAAATGAGAGATCTGCTTACCTCTTAAGAGCATACTGGCGTGATTTTATGTTATGAAATGGTATAAACAATAAACAGACATGCGATTGCAGCAGTCCCAAGAGCCTTGCCTTTATTTATTGAAGAGTTCTGTTGTATATCTTCGAAGTTCTTCATCAGATCTTCACCAAATTAAAATTGGACCAATTTCGGAACATACTATTTCAAAAAAAAAAAGAATTTTCAAAATCGGTCCACAATTGACGGAGATATCGGTGAACATAAATAAAAAAAAAACATACAAGAAGTCGAACATAGAACCTCCTCCTTTTTCAAAAGTCGGTTAAAAACCGTAGTCGAGTTTCAGTTTTTAAAATTTTTGCTTGGAAAATAATATAACGGAATATAACGGAAAAGTCAGTAAAAGTGGTTGTAATCTGATCTCTACAACCCACTAACTGGGTACCAAAAATCCTTTGGGAAGACAGCTAGTCAGATTTGCCGGTGTTTGATCTAACTAACCGTAATGACGGATAGGAGGCCTTTGGAATAACTAAGTTTGAAAATAAATGATAATAGTATTATGATCACACTAATAACACATCATCATAAAATTTAAAGTTTGCGAATGTGTGTGTGTTTGTTACTTCTTCACTCTCAAACGGTTGGACGGCTCTGGGTGGAATTTGGCACTGAGATAGAATATAGTCAGGAATAACACATAGGATACTTTTTATGCCAGAAATATGTTCCTTCGGGAAAATTTTCGACTTTTACGCGGGAGAAGCCGCTGACAGAAGCTAGTTTAGAATAATTGTATCCATCCCACATTCAATCCTAACTTTTTTCCAGACTTGTTCTTTTTTCTTCCATAATACCATCCATACTATAACCATAAATTCAACTCCACTTTTCAGTCACCGGTCCTATTTTCAGACACCCTCTTATTTTCTCAGTTTTCTTTAAATCTTCTCAGCCGAAATACGTCCACCTAGACCTCCCCAAGGGTTGCCACATCGACCAGACCTGCGCTGAGAGCAGCGGTGGCCCAGTGACCGACCACGACTTCAAAGTTGTAGGTCGTGGATTGGAACAAAGGCAGGCGCTTTACTTTGTGTAAATTATTTCAGCGCCACTGCTCTCAAAACGGTGAAGGAAACCACCGTGAAGAAACCGACATGTCTTAAAACCAAAGATTCGATGACATGTGACATCCACCAAACCGCACTGGGCTCGCGTGGTGGATAACGGCCCATTCCCACTTAAAGAGAGGAGGCCTGCACGCAAAACGAACCAAATAGAAGTCTAAATGCGGAAAAGGGGGTCCATATATCCTATCCTATCCGGCCTTGTGCTTCTCACATCCAGCAGATACCCGCAGCCTTAATGAGGTCATCGATCCACCTAGTGTGAGGCTCTTCTCTTAGAATATATTCTGGAATTAAGTTCTATATTTAGGTACCCTAACACTCTCGTGCAATATGTAATGTAATTACTCCTTTAATGCAACTAGCATTTCGGTAAGTGGGTACTGTAGAGAGTAGACCGCTTCAAATTTAATTATTATGAATTTGACAGTCGGGTTCCATATTGCATTCGCTCTCAGTCTAGCGTTGCATGAATTTATTTTACACTATCTGTGCCCACGGCTTTGCTCCCGTTTATTGCCTAACCTAACCTACTTTCCTAGCTATCCTACTTACCTTACCACCTACCATCAAGTGTGTCATCAAGTGCCTAACCTTCCCTACTTATTTTGCTAGTTACCTATCGTAACTTCCAACCAATTTATTTTCTAGTGTCATTCTGCCGCGGCGGAACTTAACACCGCCATTCAGAAAATGACGTCAAACGCTCAACGCCATCTATCGAATATGGAGTTCAACTGTTCAAATATCTGAATTGCGTGTGTTGTGATATTTTACTTCTTGAACATTGTAAATTCATCTAACTTTTGATAGAGTGAACTGATTGCGATGAAACAAAAACTAAGTAATACTTCAAGTTACGCATAATTTTTATGTATAAAAGTTATCTACATTGGTTTCGTACATTTCACGTGATGCGTGCATAAATAAACAGACAAACAGATAAACAGACAGACAGAAAAATAGACAAACATATAAACAGACAAACAGACATAATGCCGGAAATGGGCTCTGCTGGTTATCCTTTAACACCCAGTCAATTTTTTTTGGAAAAAACGACATTTCTATAGATTTATTATATGTATATTGATTACAGAGTCAAGTGTTGCAGTCGTTTTAAATTTGCTTAAACCTTGTTCCTATGTGTTCTTCGTTGGTCTAGTGATGGCAAGCACTACTGCTGCGTATGAGGTCCTGATTTTGAGTCCTTGGTCGGGCAAAGTGTAATTGGATTTTCTATCTAGAATACCTCAGTAGCAGCCCGGATTCTGGACTTTTGCACTGATATTCCCGCTACATGGGACTTTTTAAAAACACAACTGACAAGAAGACGCTTAGATATGGACTAATTTATTGAGGGAATGCTACAGACAGGGAACATGATTTTAGGGCGCAAAAGAAATGTCTTAGATCTGTTTGTGGCATATGTGCCCCAGATAGCTGTATGTCATACTTTAAAAAGCTTAAGATTTTAGCCTTTCCTGCCCTCTACATCCATGAGTTTGCTAACATACACTGCGGTCGACATGTCGACTAAATAGCAAATATTATGCCCTCAAAAACAGTACTACTTTCTAAAAGAATCTTCGGAATGTCTTCACGAATTTATAATCTAGGCAAAAAAGTTTAAAAAAAATTACTTCTTGGTAAATAGACCATATTATACAAGTACATGAATTTTTGTCCGACAGATTCGTGTTGAGTTAGTTAGCCAAATATATCTATCTATTTCTAGTTTCTCTATTGTTGGTTTGAGAGCAGTGGTGGCCCAGTGGGGCCGCGACTTAGAAGTTGTAGGTCTTGGGTTGGAACCGAGGCAGGCGCTTTACTTTGTTTAAATTATTTCATCACCACTGCTCTCAAAACGGTGAAGATAAACATCGTGAGGAAACCGCCATGTCCTAGAACCAAAAAATCGAAGACATGTGACATCCACAAACCCGCACTGGGCCCGCGTAGTGGATTACGGCCCATCCCGTCTCATAGAAAGGAGGCCTGTGTCCCAGCAGTGGGAACATTAATAGGCTGATCATGTGATGTAATATGATCTCTATTTCAATTGAAATGTCTATTTAAATTAAAAAATACCACATAAACTTAGGTATAAGATAATAAATTGATCAAACTATTGTAGACCTAACATGGTGGAGCAGTGCAAACGCATACCAAAATAACTCAATAAAAACTCTGTTACCACTGTCTCACAATAAAGATCTTTGAATTTGACTTTAAAGATATGGGTGTGAACTCGGCTACCCGTCAGGGAATACAAGCACACAGCCTATTTATGAAACTGTTTCAAATATCCTTGTTTCTAGAAATAAACTGGTTTATCAACGCGTCACAAATTAAACGCAAATCAAGCGATGCGATATTCGAAGACATGTGACATCCACCAACCCGCACTGGGTCCGCATGGTAGATTACGGCCCTCACAGAAAGGACGCCTGTGTCCAAGCATTTGGAACATTAATAGGCTGATGATGTGATGGGAAGTGATGCGATTGACTGTTAATAAATCATTCAACCGTTCATACCAGCTATCACACGTTTGTCAATTATAGCATTTACTTTTCATTAATTTTGAAATAATTGTCGTTCTTAAAACTGATCCTATTATTCTTACTTCCTGGAAGTTACGGTCATGAAATTGTTTTTAGAAATGAGGGTTCAAACCAGTACCTAAACAATTGACTATTACAGTGTGAAATATGGCATATAGTTACTATTTAGACCCACTATTGTGAAAAATTAACTCTGCTATAACACAAGGTTAAATAAAATTAATATGCCATTCATAAATTACATGAATAACACGGGGTTAGTTACTAACTCGGTCTCGTAGCAAGATAACTCTAGGTGCACAAGGTGCGCAAGCGGGTCTTAATATAATAAATAAACCTAATCTGACCTAAATCTTATATATCGATCTGTATCAAATAATAATCTTGTTTAAAATAACCGACCAAGTGCGAGTCGGACTTGCGCACGAAGGGTTCCGTACCATTGTCGCAAAAAACAGCACAAAAATAACACGTTTATTGTATGGCAGCTCCATTTAAATGTTTATTTTATTCTGTTTTTAGTATTTATTGTTATAGCGGCAACAGAAATACATCATACATACACTGTCTTGTCACTGTCATCTGTGAAAATGTCAACTGTCTAGCTATCACGGTTCATGAGATACAGCCTGGTGACAGACAGACAGACAGATGGACCGCGGAGTCTTAGTAATAGGGTCCCGGTTTTACCCTTTGGGTACGGCACCCTAAAAACCTTCATTATAAGTACTAAATGTTTTGGGAATACTTTTATTAAGAGTACAGCTAAGGAGTGGAATTCCCTGCCGGAGACTGTGTTTCCCGATAGCTACAATCTAGGGTTCTTTAAGTCAAGAGTGAATAGGTTACTTCTAGGCAAGCGTGCTTCACCGACGACCAAATCACCGCTTACGATACAGTTGAGATAGTGGTCAAGCAGGAGCCTATTTTAAATAAAAATAAAATAAAATAAAGGTATATGTCATATTTATGTACCTAAAAGTATTTAATACTTAATCACTTTCAAATAACAGTGGTGCTTGGGTTGGAACCGAGGCAGGCGCTTTACTTTGTGTAAATTATTTCATCACCACTGCTCTCAAAACGGTGAAGATAAACATCGTGAGGAAACCGCCATGTCCTAGAACCAAAAAATCGAAGACATGTGACATCCACAAACCCGCACTGGGCCCGCGTAGTGGATTACGGCCCATCCCGTCTCATAGAAAGGAGGCCTGTGTCCCAGCAGTGGGAACATTAATAGGCTGATCATGTGATGTAATATGATCTCTATTTCAATTGAAATGTCTATTTAAATTAAAAAATACCACATAAACTTAGGTATAAGATAATAAATTGATCAAACTATTGTAGACCTAACATGGTGGAGCAGTGCAAACGCATACCAAAATAACTCAATAAAAACTCTGTTACCACTGTCTCACAATAAAGATCTTTGACTTTAACTTTGAAGATATGGGTGTGAACTCGGCTACCCGTCAGGAAATACAAGCACACAGCCTATTTATGAAACGGTATCAAATAACCTTGTTTCTAGAAATATACTGGTTTATCAACGCGTCACAAATTAAACGCAAATCAAGCGATGCGATATTCGAAGACATGTGACATCCACCAACCCGCACTGGGTCCGCATGGTAGATTACGGCCCTCACAGAGAGGAGGCCTGTGTCCAAGCAGTCGGCACATTAATAGGCTGATAATGTGATGTGAAGTGATGCGATTGACTGTTAATAAATCATTCAACCGTTCATACCAGCTAACACACGTTTGCCAATTATAGCATTAACTTTTCATCAATTTTCAAATAATTGTCGTTCCTAAAACTGATCCTATTATTCTAAATTCCTAGAAGTTACGGTCATGAAAGTGATTTAGAAATTAGGGTTCAAACCAGTACTTAAACAATTGACTTCTCTGTGAAATATGTCATAGAGTTACTACTTAGGCCACTAGCGCCAAAAACCTTTTTTAAATGTGGCGACACTTGGGGCAGGCCCATGTCCTGCAGTGGACGAATTTCGGCTTAAATGTGGATGATAATGAATTGAAAAAGTACTAAGAATAAAACTATCTTGAAACTAACCAAATAATAAACAACTTACAATAAAATATTATAATAACAATACTTAAAATAATTTTCATGTTAAAATGTGTTTATTATTATTTTTCAGGCTTAAATCGTGGCTCTTAATAACAAAATGTTTATTTTTAGCTTGTATGCGTACGTTAATCTTATGAATACATTATACTTATATTTTCACACCAAATATACTGTTTATGATTTACTAAATTCTGCAATTGGCTTCGCTTGCGTGCTATTCCAGACTATAATCTATCTCTGTGCCAAATTTCATCCAGATCCGTTCAGCCGTTCTGGCGTGATTGAGTAACAAACATACAATCCACACTTCCAAACACACGTCCATCCAACCTGTACATATAAAATTAGTGAGATTCATTATTTATTCATATGTAAAACTACGGTTAATTATTTATAAGTAGGTATGTATAATTACTATATAATTACTTAATAAATGAAGAAATTATAAAAATAGGAGTGGCCTAATTTTATTGTCCATCTGTTTAGATGAATTATATTTTCATTCACAATATAACAAAATAGTCAAGCAATTTTATATTATTTTCAGTCTCTCAAAAACTCTCTGAAATACAAGAGGCATTATATTATATCCTCCTTTAATTTTATTCTCTCTTCAAATCAAAAGCCTCTTCGCATACGGAAAATGAACAATCATTGAATATTTGCTTGCTCCCTGTGTTTGAAATATTATCTCATCTTTTATTTGGATATCACTGAGAAAATTTTTTCATCGGCATTCTATAGACTTAACTAATAATATGCTTTATTTTCAATATTAATAATATTTTGCTGATTTAAATTATTTACTTTAGGTAAGCTACGGTTTGCCTAAAATACAAATTTGGTCTCAAATTAAATTAAAATCCCGAAATTACTTTTATAATAGTAATGTTGTATTCCAACTGTATTATTAAATGATAAAAGTGTTCACAATTATATAATAATCAAGTGATTATTTATGTCATAATAATCATTGTAGGTATATTTTGTATCATATATACTTTTTGAAACCAAACAATCAGAACCATTTTATTAAAGGCTGAAATTACGCAACAACCACGAGGTTTCAGAATTAAGTACCCATATATCAAAATTTTGTTTTATCTTATGTGCTTAAATCATTTATCATTGTATGTATTGTCATATTAATAAAGCTCATTTTCAATCCATTTTACTGCCAATATTTTTCATCAACCTGTTTATAAATCAATTAAGATACAAACGAAACACTTCAAATAGTTTTGAAACTTCACCCACTTCATAATTATGTAAGTTTAAAACTGTAACTTTAATGAACAAAATCTGCCGCAAAATCACATTTGTTTTGTTGTTAAAAAGACAGGTATATACCGGTATTTATAACATAAAAATTAAGACTAAAAACTTACCTAAAAACACTTTAAACACATCACATAAAACCCACAATATTTTTCTCAAAATTCGTCAACACTCACTCAACGAAAACACATAATTTTTCCGATAAATATTTTTATCCAAAAGTCACTTCACTGCATTTTTTAACACTACGCGCGAAATGTATTAACGGAGAAAAGGCGTGCACCCCCACACGATACGCGAATAGATCTACCCCCCACCGTGAAAGGCTATGGGCTAACCACGCATGCGCTATGGAAATATATTTCAGCTCCGGATGTTCAGCTTTTATATTTTTTTGTTAAAAATATAGTGTTAAATTACAGAGAAATATGTAGAAAAATTGAGATCCAGTAAAAGGAGATCTAGAGGCAATTATTTTTTAAATGGCAATCTGGCTTTTGAGACTCCGTTCGTAGAAACTGGATACATTTTTTTGCGTTCGGTTAATTTTGGGATAGATTAAAAACTACACTTCAAAAGCTTTGAAGTATTTTACAATTTCCAAAGGACTTTAAATCTACGTTTTTCGTAGACCGACAATGTTTTACCAAATGTATGTTTTCTAAGTATGAAATGATAGATGACCTTGAATTTCTACGCCACGGTCAACGCTTGGTTGAATAGAGTGTTTACTTATGAAATCTGAAAGCGCTTAATGGTATATTAAGACGAAAATTTAAATATTGGGAATAAGGTTTAAAGATATATTTATATTTTAATGAGAACAATGCTTAAAGTAAATATATAAAGTTCATTAGTTCAGTTTTAGAGATCCGCAAGAGAACCAGGGTAACCGACATAGCCCGAAAAATTGCCAAACTTAAGTGGCAGTGGGCAGGGCACATTGCTCGCAGAACGGATGGCCGATGGGGCAGAAAAGTTCTGGAGTGGCGACCGCGAACCGGAAGACGTTGCGTTGGAAGGCCTCCCACCAGGTGGTCCGATGACCTGGTGAAGGTTGCGGGGATCCGCTGGTTGCGGGACGCCCGAGACCGGTCAATGTGGCGACGCTTGGGGGAGGCCTATGTCCAGCAGTGGACGTCTTTTGGCTGATATGATGATGATGATGATGATTAGTTCAGACCGGATTTTTTTTTATGACTCTGTCTGATGAGGGTTTGTCAGAGCTGTCATCATCATTAGCTTTTTTAATGATCCCACTGCTGGGACACAGTCCTCCTGTCCGTGAGAGGGAATGGGCCGTAATCCACCACGCGGGCCCAATGCGGATTGGTGGATGTCACATGTATTAAATTTTTTGTTTCTAGGACATGTCGGTTTCCTCACGATGTTTTGTAAGAGCTGTGATAAATAAGTTTTATTGAGTTTTTGTTTACAAACGTCGGAAACTTTATTTTTAATTAATGACCACCGTAATTATATACAGTAGTTGGTTAGTATATAATTTTGTCTGTATATTTTTAGAACTTGACGAAGTTTATAACAAAGCACAGAAATACTACTGCCATTACAATTTCAGACAGGCGCTGTCGGTTGGGACTGGTCATCTCTTAGCTGCCATGGTTTATTTTAATTGATTCTAATTTTATTTCTGAATTGTCTTTTTATATTTACTATGGACACTTTTAACTTTCTACATCGTTCTCACATAATGTGTAATCTCAACATGAATGATGTAACAAATGATTTGTAATAATTACCTAATTGAAAAAGAGTGTCCATGGAATTTCTTGCCCGTTCTTCTCCATAGAGATCTACGCCTTGGAATGGGCATCTACGGTACTTTCACAGTTATTATGTCTTGTGACTGGGACTGTAGCACCATAATTTTGTAATATTTTATTTTGTCTTTTGACAATTCAAAAGTGCCTGTAACTGGCCTACTTGAAATAAAGTGCTTTGACTTTGACTTTGACTTAGACAATTTATGAAAAAAAAAAAAAAAAAAATACTGCCAAAGTGTCACGACCTGTGCAAAACATATTTTCAGTAAATTCATAAGAGATCGACTTTTTTGTTCACATTTTTTATGATTAATAACTAGCTGTTCCCCGCGGCTTCGCTCCCGTGGACTACCCCACAGGACCCGTTGCCGGGCGTAAAAAGTATGTCACTCAGGAATAATGTAGCTTTCTATTAGTGAAAGAATTTTTTTAATCGGTCCAGTACTTTCGGAGCCTATTCGGTACAAACAAACAAACAAAAAAAAACTTTTCTCTTTAAATATTATTAGTATAGATAAATAGTTGCTGAAAAATAAGAATGCCTACTTGTAACACTACTCTTTCTAAAATGCATAACAATTTTATTTTAATAAAACCATGCACAGCCAGGACGTCGCTTAACGAAAACCTTGGCTAGCTGCTGTTGGTTGAAGAAGGAACTCGACATGATATATAGAGCAGTTTGTCATTCGGACCATGCTACCGTTTAGAGCTAGAGTGCCGCTATCTGACAATATCATATTTTGAGTTATAAACGTAACACAAAAAACCGGGGAGTAATAAAAATAAATGCTGGTTAGCAACTATGATAATGATAACGAGCTAAAGATAATTTACTAGTCCAAACATGAGTTCACACACAACCGAAAATATGCTTCATAGTTGCTAACCAGCATCGGTTTTTATGAATTATATGCGAAAATTTACGGTGTCAAAAATAGATCTAATTACGCAGTTTCGAATTGGGTCATTGTTAGTTTAAATTAATGCCCTATTCTCATCAAAAATTGGTTTGTAAACATAGCAATTTGGGTCGTTTTTATTTTTTATTTGAAAACTATTGATAGTAAAACAATATTGCTAAAACAGATCTATCATCATCTGCCTAGCCTTTTTTCCCAACTATATTGGGGTCGGCTTCCAATCTTACCGGATTCAGCTAAGTACCAGTGTTTTACATGGAGCGACTGCCTATCTGACCTCCACAACCCAGTAACTGGGTAACACGGACCCCTTGGCAAGACTGGTGTCAGATCTCAAGCTTCTGACTACCTGTAACGACTGTCAAAGATCTTCAAATGACAGCCGGGACCAACGACTTAACGTGCTTTCCGAGGCACGGAGGAAACTCGGTATGTTGAAATGGTCACCCATCCACTGACCGACCTCGTCAAGCGTTGCTTAACCTTGATGATCGACCCATGCGGCTGTTATTATTTAGCCACGAGCTCCTAAAACAGATCTACCATCATTTAGCAATTTCAATGGTATCAATAAAACTAAAATCGGCCAATTGTCAGATAGCAGCACTCTAATTTTAGAAAGGCAGGATGTTGGGATATGCTGCTATCTTAAATTACGGACATAAGTCTGCCTTTTACATAATATTATTATATGCAGTTTTTGTGGGATATGCTATGGTTCATTTGTGGAGATTTGATTAAATGGTTAGCGGAATATTAAAAATTATATTTTATGTTACAATTGAGGAGACCCGACCCTGAATAATGGGACCAGTGAAGGAAGTAAGAGTACATCTTAAGTTACAATTATCTCGAAGTTTCGTGTAGTTAAAGTATAGAGTTAATGTTGATATAGCTAAAAAAGTTAATAAAATCAAATACTCGACTGCTTAAGAAGTGAACTAAAGAGATGTAAACGGGAACAAAATCATGCCGTGCAGTCGGAGAATACATATTCGCGAACTGGCTAACCAAAACTTTAAGTATCCTCCGGCTACACGGCATGATTTTCTTCTTGTTTCAATCTTTTTAGTTCACTTCTAAAGTAGTCAAGCTTTAATTAAAATTGTTTATTTATAATTTAATCAATATACAATTGAATATTTCTAATCTTATGCCTAATAACAAAACAAACTTACATACAAAGGGGAGAGGAAAAGGGGCTCATTGCGCATCAAAAAATTCATCCACATCGATATCAATGGGAAACGTGCCCAGAACGCTGGTAGCATTGCCATTCAACGTGATTCTCTGGCTGAAGAAAAGGCCAGCACTCTGGTCACGCGAACAGTCGACTAACCGTTTACTAATGTCTCGAAACACTCGTTGAGCACTTGGACCTCATGGACCTAATGTCTCAACCCAAACGGCTCAAACATATAACTGCCAATAAGATTGAATGAGCTTTAATTGATTTTATTAAAAAAAATTTTTTTTTTCGAATTACTTTTAAACATAAGTATACATATTTTTGTAATCGTCTCATGAAACCTTTCATTTTGATATGTATCTAACGATGTCTTAATTGTCTAGCGGTTTGAAAGATATGAAGTAATAAAGAATATAACATACATACATACAAGATACGCGCGAAAACCATAACACTTTACCCGAGTTGATGGCTACTATAGACGGAACAATAAAAAATATGACGCTAACCCAAAATAATTAGGATTAACAAATTGCTGTGCATTTGTGTAAAGATGACACGACATTCATTGACGCGAAGAAGACAAGATAGACTGGACATTTTTATGAAAGATTGGACTCATTTGTGAGAAATACATTACTTGAACCAGCTGTGGGATAGCTTGTAGAAATAAAATTTAATCAAATGTTTCTACGATCGGCTTCTATTGTTGCTATTATCGTACCTATTGAGTGATTGGATAATCTTTCTAATAAACTTTTATATCAAAAATGCTTTTTTGGCTACTGATATTTTCAATATAAGTTTTTAAGCTGACATGGCATGGCATGGTTTTGGAAATATCGAGTTCTTAACAAAAATCTAAATATACATGGTAAATATCCCGAAACAAATATAAATTCTAATGATTTTTCAAGTTTATCTGAAGGCATGGCTTTTTCTAAATAATATCTAACTAATAAATGAAGTTCAAAAATATAAAAAAACCCGGCCAAGTGCCAATCGGACTCGCGCACGAAGGGTTCCGTACCATTATCGCAAAAAATCACGTTTGTTGTATGGGAACCCTACTTAAATATTTATTTTATTCTGTTTTTAGATTTTGTTGCTATAGCGGCAACAGAAAAACATCATCTGTGAAAATTTCAACTGTCAAGCTATCACGGTTCCTGAGGTACAGCCTGGTAACAGACGGACAGACAGACAGACGGATCGCGGAGTCTTAGTAATAGGGTCCCGTTTTTACCCTTTGGGTACGGAACCCTAAAAATATCATCTGAAATTTTAATAATCAAACACTGAAATATAAATAAACCCTAGACCACACAACCGTTTCCTATCACTGTCCTAAGCCGGTTATTCATCAGTGTAGCCGAAACTTTTGAAATAAAGACTACTTAAAAACAGAACATTGTTTAACTAAACAATATGTATCTGAAATAAACATACAAAATTATTGTAACTATGTTAATTGTTCTCAAAGACCAATCTAGCCAGGAAATAAATATGAGGATTGCAATTGGTTGGAAAAATACTGGTCCCTCAAGGAGATAATGAAGTCTGAAGACCTAGGCATGACTTTGAAAAGAAAGACGTTCAACTCATGTATACTCCCATGTTTAACATATGTGTGTGAGACATGGGCACTAACCAAATTGCTCAGAGAAAAGCTTTCCAAGTGTCAGAGAGCAATGGAGAGAAGTATGGTAGGCTCAAAGAGACAGGATAGAATAAGAAACACAGATCTTCGGGCCAAAACAAAGCTGACCGTCATTCTAACAAGAATAGACCAACAAAAGTGGAGGTGGACAGGCCACATGATGCGAGACACTAAAGGCGAGTGGAGTAAGGTAGTGACAGAGTGGTATCCAAGGGACGGCAAAAGAAATCGGGGAAGACAGCTTACCCGATGGGAGGAGGAAATAAAGCTGACAGCAGGTCCAAACTGGAAGAGGGTACCCCAAGACAGACGACAATGGAAACTGTTAGAGGAGGCCTATGCCATGAGGCACACCGAAATTCGAGACATTTTGTGATTTTTGTTTTAACTATTATTGTAAATTTGCTTTGTTTAGTTTCGGATTAAAAGGCTTTACTATTATTATAATTGTTCTTAGACCTTCCATGCTGACTCTTGGGTAAATAGAAGCAGTGGTTTCGCGTTGCCTTATGCCCCAGATATTTTAGAGTTATTTAGACTTCACGGCCGCTGTCATCTCTTGGTGATATAGTGATATCCTGACCACGATCCTCAGACATAAGGCACCGCCCAAGGGAGAGAGAGAGAGAGACAGATGTATTGTAAGACTCATCATCATATCAGCAGAAAGAGGTCGGCTGGACATAGTATTCCTCAAAGCGTCACCACATTGACCGGTCCCGTGCGTCTCGCATCCAGTGGATCCCCGCCATCTTCTCCAGGTCATCGGTCCACCTAGTGAAAGGCCTTCTCACGGAACGTGTTCCGTTTCGCGGTCGCCACTCCAGATCTTTTCAGCCCCATCGGCCATTCGTTCTGCGAGCAATGTGCCCTGCCCCCTGCCGCTTAAGTTTGGCAATTCTTCGGGCTATGTCAGTAACTCTGCTTCTCTTGTAAGAGTATAATATTTATACAGCATATGAATTAATTTTTAATTACCATTTGATTTTTTTATTTTTACATAAAATGTTGGGAATAATCATGGCATCCGAAAGAACGCAATTTAAAAAAAAAAAAATATCCGTGATATCTTCGAAACTTAGCATTTTCGGACCACATTTATTGCATGACCTTTTGTATTATTTTTACTTATATACTAGAGTTATATGATATCAAAAATAACACATTGTGTATAAGCGTGGTATGTTTTATTTATGCGTTGAGTTACCAAAAAAATCTTAATCACCATTCTGATTAAAGATCTTTATTTTCATTATGAAAATTACATTTCACTTATATGAAAACAATAATTATAAACTTGGGTAAATTAATCATAAATCTTCGACATTCGGACTTAATAATATTTCATAGTGGGTATTCCTAAAATTTTGTTATTTAGGCGGTTAACACACTGTCACGCATCACGCTGCATGTTGCGTGAAAACGCACCTACGCGCGTACTTGCGTGCGTGTTTTCTATACAAACGGAGACAGGCAAGTACGCGCGTAGGTGCAATTTCACGCAACATGCAGCGTGATGCGTGGCAGTGTGATAACCGCCTAAGATCATGCATACCTACCTCACTTGGAGAAAAACAGTTCGATCCGGCGGTCATAAAGCAAAAACATCACCTTCGACATTCGGACTTAATAATATTTAACAGTGGGTATTCCTAAAATTTGGTTTTAAAAAAATGCATAAACATTCACCTTACTCAAAATTATTAATAAATATTTGCACTCACTAAATACATAAAATATAATTAAACCCTAGACCACGCCACCGTATCCTGTCACTGTCCTAAGCCGGGTATTCATCAGTGTAGCCGAGACTTATATTTTATGATCGCGTGAAATGCCTTGTCATTTTCACGGTGACGCGATACTCGAGCACAAAAGTGATTGTGTTTTGTTCTTTATTTTTTGTGTTGTTACAGTTTCACTTTCGTTCGCTGTCGGTTTCGGCTTAGAGAGTAATATGAAATGTGATGCTGAGTGCTAGTGTTTTTTGGAGAAATGTTGTAAGTTGATTGGTAGTATTTTTACCGTAGTTGATAGTAGGCTTTCTCTAGGATCATTTTAAAATGAATTCATCATTTTGTACAGCCTATTTTCATGCAGTTTTGATTTATCGTTTTTCTTTCAATATACGGCTTTAAAATGCAAGCATATAGGAACCACAGTCAATCTGCCTAGCCTTTTCCCAACTATATTGGGGTCGGCTTCCAGTCTTACCGGATTCAGCTGTACTAGTGTTTTACATGGAGCGACTGCCTATCTAACCTCCACAACCCAGTAACTGGATAACACGGTACCCCTTGGCAAGACTGGTGTCAGATCTCAAGCTTCTGACTACTCGTGACGATTGTCAAAGATCTTCAAATGACAGCCAGGACCAACGGCTTAACGTGCTTTCCGAGGTACGGAGGAAACTCGGTATGTTGAAATGGTCACCCATCCACGGACCGACCTCGTCAAGCGTTGCTTAACCTTGATGATCGACCAGTGCGGCTGTTATTATTTAGCCACGAGCTCCTCATATAGGAACCATAGTGGTAACAAAATTTTAAAAATAATGGTCTTTACGTTTCTCCCTTTCTTTAAAAAAAAACCATGTGTGGTAGGTGCGTTAACAAACATTTAAACTCCCACAAATAGCCAGACCCAGAACATTTATCTGTATGTCATATAAATATTTGGCTTTCCGGTTTTGCTAACAGAAAATTAGTTTGAAGGATAAATTAGAATTATTGAGATAAATAATAACTATTAAATTTATAATTTCTTTCCACAGCCGACTCAAAACAATATCCTAATTTATTAACCAAATAGTTGTAATTAAAACTGATGGAAAAGCGTGTCCGTGTAGTTTCTAGCACATTCTTCTCCATAGTGACCTACTAAAGCTTGCAAATGTGCAACTAGATTTATATTTCGTTTGACAATTCAAAAGCACCTAGATAAGGTTTAATTGAAATAAAAAAAAAAATATTTTGTTTAAGAAAAAAAAAGACTGGCACAAAAAATGAACCGTTATAACAAACGCTTCTGTTCCCAACTGTACTTCTCCTTGACGCGTCCGTGACGGTCTCTAACGAGGTTTACGCTTTAAAAGGATAATAACTAAAGTGAAAGCGTTGTGTAATAGGTTTTATACTGATTATTGTAAAATTAAAGCTGAACACTAAAATGGATTAAAATGATTGTAAATTGTTTGCAAATTACATTAATGTTCCCACTGCTGGGACACAGGTCTCCTCTCTGTGAGAGAGGAGCGACTGAATTTCCTAAGTAAAAAGTCATAATTCAATGTTTGGCTCTCGCCTATTTCCTCCTCCAATATTGAACCAATTTAAAAGATATTCCATAATCTGAAAATTAAAGATATATCCTATGTCCCTATGTTTTCCTTTTTGATTATACATTATCTTTAGAAGCACTAGAACTCTCAAAAAATTCTCAAAATTGCGCTGTCAACAGAGGCTTAGTGTACAAATTTGACAAACATAAATGGAAAAAGGAAAACATAGGGACATAGTATATATCTTACGTTATGATTTTATGGAATATCTTATAAATTGGTACAATATTGGAGGAGGAAAGAGACGAGAGCCAAACCTCGAATTATGACTTTTTGCTAAGGAAATTCAGTCTTCGCTCTCTGCCCATATTTCCTCTTAAGAACGTGTCAAACCCAACTTAATTGCCAAATTTTCACAGGTTTTCAGGCTAAATTACAAATTGAGAAATACTCAACTTCAAATGATTGATTCAGAAATCGGGGGTAATTCATCCAACAAAAAGAAAACTAAATCAAAATCGGTTCATGTATTTAGGAGCTATGATGTAGACAACAAATACACAGATACATACTTTAAACTTATAACACCCCTATTTTACCGAAGGATGTTAAAAACCGGCCAAGTGCGAGTTGGACTCGCGCACGAAGGGTTCCGTACCATTATCGCATAAAAATGCAAAAAAATCACGTTTGTTGTGTGGGAGCCGAACTTAAATATTTATTTTCTTCTGTTTTTAGTATTTGTTGTTATAGCAGCAACAGAAATACATCATCTGTGTCAAATTTCAACTGTCTAGCTATCACGGTTGATGAGATACAGCCTGGTGACAGACGGACAGACAGACAGACAGACGGATCGCAAAGTCTTAGTAATAGGGTCCCGTTTTTACCCTTTGGGTTTCGGAACCCTAAAAAGCGTGAGTTATGTACCTATGTATACGTAAGTAAATCATCTAAAACCTACATGTTTACGATCCCAGGAACCGGTTGCAATCTGAACTTCAGCCAGTTTAGATTTATTAATTTAAGTTCTCGCTAATTGTAAACATATTTTAGATTAATTATGAAGTTTATGTTAGTACTTGGGTATGTTTTAATCTTGCTGAGTTCTGTGGTTTAGGAGTTGTTTCTTTATCTAGTTAATTAAGTAATGGTATTAGTAGTTGCTTGCTGGGCTCTGGTGCCCAAAAAATAGGTGATCAACCGGGAATACTCCGTTGTTATGAGAGTGATACAGATGTGACTAAAATAATTGTGAACATGAATGTAGTTTTTTAGGGTTCCGTACCCAAAGGGTAAAAACGGGTATTACTAAGACTCCACGATCCGTCTGTCTGTCTGTCTGTCACCAGGCTGTATCTCATGAACCGTGTTAGCTAGACAGTTGAAATTTTCACAGATGATGTATTTCTGTTGCCGCTTTAACAAAAAATACAATAAATTAAATATTTAAGTGGGGCTCCCATAACAAACGTGTTATTTTTTTGCCGTTTTTTGCAATAATGGTACGGAACCCTTCGTGTGCGAGTCCGACTCGCACTTGGCCGGTTTTTTTATAAATATTTATAGGCTCGTGTTTGATCACTTCTCAACTGTTGGTTAGCAATAACTTTTACCTCTTGACTTGAAGACCTCAGGTTATAGCTATCGGGAAATATAGACTCCGTCTGGGAATGCCACTCTTTTACAATACGCACAATGCAAGTATTCCTAAAACGTTTAGTTCGTATGGATGAGATGTCCGCCATATATCGATGGTGCATCGCCGTAGTCAGTCCGATGATGGAAAGGGCAAGGCAGAAGAAAATTGTGCTATTCCATCGCACCGAAAAAAACCGGCCACGTGCGAGTTGGACTCGCACACGAAGGGTTCCGTACCATTATTGCAAAAAACGGCATAAAAATCACGTCTGTTGTGTGGGAGCCCCACTTAAATATTTATTTTATTCTGTTGTTAGTATTTGTTGTTATAGCGGCAACAGGAATACATCAACTGTGAAAATTACAACTCTCTAGCTATCACGGTTCATGACATACAGCCTGGTTACGGACGGACGGACAGACATACAGACAGACGGATCGCGGAGTCTTAGTAATAGGGTCCCGTTTTTACCCTTTGGGTACGGAACCCTAAAAACCGATAAAAAGCTTTTGCACAAAAAATAATCCGACTTCTATTTTAAAGCAAAACACTAAAAAGTGTAAAAATAACTTTCGTTTCGTCTTTGGTACCTCCTGTTTTTATCGTTTTTCAACACCGACTTCCGAAACGAAAATAATTTTTGCACTTTTTAGTGTTTTGATTTATAATTGAAGTCGGATTATTTTTGTGAAAAAGTTTTTTTTTTTTTTAGTTTTAGTAAGTACCCTATCACTAAAAAGTGGAAAAAGGCTACAGTTAGGTACCTAAAGGATTGACATAGTACCCATAATAACTTAATTTACACATTCGTGCTGTGTGTTGCTAAGGAGTTCCATATCTTGAAAACTGCTTAATTGATAGTGATGAAATTTTCACTGTTCCCTAAGTTGAGAGATACTTAATCCAACAACAAAGAATGATAACAATCCGATTAGTATATAGATTCGGAGAAATGCTTGGACAAACATACATGGTTACAATGCAGTTCCTACAATATACCTGAATACTATGTAAACACTTATTATTGTAACCTTTTTTTGTACCAATAAACATTTTATTATTATTATTATGTCCTTTATTTAAATTCGTTTCTTATTTTATACATTTTTAAATATTTTTGTAAAACATACAGAATTAAAAAAAAAAACATTAAAAAATATAGAAAATAGAGGCCCACCGGTATCGGGAACAGGGTCCAAGCTACCGGCGGTCAGGGCTCCAGAGAGAGGAACCTCCTAACAATGCGAGCCGTGTCCAGCAGTACTGCTTTCTGGATCAGGCCCTTGACCCAGCTGCCTAACGAGAGCCTCCTAAGGTGTTGGTCGAGGCTCGTGGCTATTAAGCCATTGGCTGACACGACTATCGGTACAATGATCGCTGTATCCACATCCCACATGTCGACAACCTCGCGAGCCAAGTCAAGATACTTGATTTGCTTATCTTTCTCGGCTTTCACGAGGTTCCCGTCATGCGGGACAGTTATGTCAACAATCATTGCACGCCTCTCGATTCGGTCCACCACCACTATATCAGGCTTATTGGCTACAATAGTCCTGTCAGTGATGATGGACCGATCCCAGTACAATGTGATATTGCCATTTTCGAGAACTGGGTCGGGCACATACCTGTAGTACGGTACTTCCGATGCCACAAGAGTGTATTTCAGAGCAAGTTGCTGGTGGATGATCCTGGCTACAAGGTTGTGCCTATGCAAGTACTCTTCGTTAGCTAGACGAGAACATCCAGAGATAATGTGGCGGATCGATTCACCCGGGCGGTGACATGCCCGACAGATGTCAACCGTGCCATCCTTCACAATAAATCTCCGGTAGTTATTCGTCATGATAACTTCGTCCATAATTGCACAGACAAAACCTTCGGTTTCCCCAAAGAGATCGCCGAAACGCAGCCAGGCTACCGACGCTGCTTGGTCTACATCGGACCCATGTAGGGCCCGAAAAAAGCGTCCGTGAAGCTCCTTACTCTGCCATACTTCCCTGCGGTCGTTAGTGTCAAGCACTACAGGCTTGCGCCAGTTCTCATTCGCCAAGGAGAGCGGGGTGAGTCCCTTGTCCACTGCTACTACATCTCGATGCATACCCACGTCGGTGTGTAGAAAATATTCCCTGAGATTGCATATCTCGCGGTTGTGGAGGTTTTTAGCATTTAAAAAGCCTCGGCCTCCACACTTCCGCGGGATATACAATCTCATGACCGACGATCGTGGGTGATGCATTCGATATGCAGTCAGCAGTGTACGGACCCGCCTATCCAGGGCGTCGAGTTCCGTTTGAGTCCATTTGAGTATGCCGAAAGAGTACATCAATACCGGCATGACCCAACCGTTGAAGGCGCGCACCTTGTTTCCGCCCGAAAGAAGGCAATTGAATACCTTCTTCAGGCGGCCAAAGAAGCGTTCCTTCAACGATTGCTTCATGTCAGTAGTGCTGATACCTAACGCTTCCGACATACCCAAATATTTATAGGTTTCGTTTGGAGAAAGGGATCTCAGGTTTATGGAATCCGCGAGTTGAATTCCTACGGATTCCACAATCTCCCCCCGCTTTACATGCATGACCGCACATTTGTCCACACCAAACTCCATCCTGATGGCGTTACTAAAAGTTTCAGTTACCTTCAGTAGCTCCATCAGCTGAAGATTGCTGGGGGCAAAGAGCTTCAGGTCATCCATGTAAAGGAGGTGAGATATAACCTGACCACCTCTCTTCAACCGATAGCCTAGCCCTGAATTCTTCAATTCTGAATTATTATTATTATTATACATACAGATAAATATACATACACTTAAGCAATTTGGCATACGCGTTTAGAAGCCCATACAGAGTAACATATGTGAATATTGTGCAATTCCAACAATATTACATACATACCACCGAATTGATTACCTCCTTTTTTTAACTCGGTAAATAACCAGCAAACTGGCAACTCGGCGACGATGTTCAAGGCTCTGGAGCTTTGGATGTTTGGAGAAGAAGCAGGCTAAAGAAAACGGGATTACTATATGCGCCATGGTTGGCAAAAGAGAACAGAAAATCAATTGTTCCTTTATTAGCTTTTTCCTACTCTTTCTCATGTTATGCCACTTCTCGCAAATTCCACCCAGTACACGATCTTAAGGGTACACTAGTCGACGGCACGAACTATTTTGTGCGTGGGGTTGATATGCATTTTATATCAACCGACAACACGTGCGGAAGAGATAGATGCTGTGATGATCAGTAGGAAGCTAATTCGCGTACGAATACATACTTTTGCAAATTTGTAGCGAAATGGATAATGATTTAGGACGAAACCGAGCGCACGAAATTTTATAAACAGACCATTGGCAGTCTAGATATCATGAAAAAACTACTAAATCTATCTGTTCAAAATAAAATTATATACATTGTTGAACTACTAATCTATCCCTGTATGGAGGCTGTTTTGCAATTTTCCGTCTTCTTATGGTATTTTTTTTTTTTAATTCGTTAAAATTATAACTTTTAAATATTTTCTTTTTTTTACTTTTTCGCTTCCATATAGGGCTAGATAATGATGAGACAAATTATCACTATCACACACAAGATATCACTTTTTATTTTGAACGTACATCGTCAAACAGTGGAATAATACCTAGACTACGTTTGTATGGAAGAATTTTCGACTAGTGTAACCTTAAGATAAAATAATGCACACTTTGCCAAAACGGAAAAATATCTACGTTAGACATCAGTTCCTAATTAACCTACTTAATGACTGAACTTCTGAAACCAGAAGCATTATTATTTATCTAGAATCTAGTTCTTAAGTTTTCCTAGAATTTGCCGAAACTCCGTTCTCTTTAATATTAAAATTATTATCACATTTCTAAGTGCAGTTTTTGGTGACTTGAAAATATGCTAGTGTAGTTTTGCGAGAATTGGGCAAGATTCCAATGTAGGTTAATTTGTGATTTTATAATTTTACTAACCGTACAATACCTAGATTTCTCGTGCATAGGTGATTTTAGGGTTCCGTACCCAAGGGTAAAAACGGACCCTATTACTAAGACTCCGCGATCCGTCTCTCTGTCTGTCTGTCTCGTGAACCGTGATAGCTAGACAGTTGAAATTTACACAGATGATGTATTTCTTTTGTCGCTATAACAACAAATACTAAAAACAGAGTAAAATAAATATTTAAGTGTCCCATACAACAAACGTGATTTTTTTGCTGTTTTTTGCGATTATGGTACGGAACCCTTAGTGCGCGAGTCCGACTCGCACTTGGCCGGTTTTTAGTCCTTTTAATCACAGAATTTTGGTATAAACTTCACTCGAAAATATGAACTAAAACCATCTCACCACATTCAAATAACCCCAAAATTCAGCAAAACATTTTCAATCATTCCCTTCCGTTCCAACATACCCCCGTTTCATTCTAACGCGTTACCTAATGAGGCCCATTCATATCGCAAACGAAATGTATCGTCAGCACTAGCCAATGAAATTCGGTCAAGCGTGACACAAATATTTGATCTGGAACTAAGTTAGGTACGTGTTTCAAAGGGGTATTTTAAAGTGTAAAATGTTTTTAATGAGGATTGATGATTATTGCAATTTTAAACAGTAAAATTAATTTGGCATAGTATCTTATAGCAGTAGTGGCCCAGTGGTATCGGCCGCGACAAGTTGTAGGTCATGGGTTCGAGCCCAGGCAGGCGCTTTACTTTGTGTAAATTATTTCATCACCACTGCTCTCAAAACGGTGATGGCTCTCAATCGTGAGGAAACCGGCATGTCCTAGAACCAATAATTCGAAGACATGTGACATCCACCAACCTGCACTGGGCCCGCGTGGTGGATATCGGCCCATTCCCTCTCACAGGGAGGAGGCCTGTGTCCCAGCAGTGGGAACATTAATAGGCTGATGATGTGATGTGATGATGTGTAGTACCTTATTGTTTGTATCTTTAATGTGTTGTAAATTATGTGTTGTAAAATTATTTTGTGTTGTTTTTTTGTATTGTTATTGTCTGTATTTTTTTTGTATATTTCAATGTTTCGTAAGTGTACCTATGGAATTTTTTTTTGGGACAATCCCACTGAACTATTCCCAAACCACTGCAGCTCCTGAAAGCCAGAATTAGCAGTGATGACCACCAGAAAAACACCGAGGCAATGAAGCTCGACGAAGTCCCGGAGAATGAATTTAAATGTCTTGGATCCCGCAACGAATTTGAATTTGATTTTGATTTTTGATTTCTCTTAGGGGTTGGATATCCAAAACCAGAAAACTATAGGCTCATATCTCCTAGTCTCGTTGTAAAACTCATGAAAACAGTTTTCAAAGAGATTGGGGAGGAGGAAGTTATCTAGGGGACCACAATAGATCTCAATGGGTCGAAGTATCCGAGTTGTTTCTCGGCCCCTCCATAAGATAAAATAAGATTCGGTAGTTAGGTACAATGTGGAAATTTGTACCTATGGACAGAGAGTCTGAAGTAAACGATAATTGAATTTAATTTATATGCTAAATATTGTAACAATACGCTCATTATTTTTCAGCCCATCCCAACCAATTTGGGGTCGGCAAAACATTTTTTTTTTGTACTCACCACATTTTCGTTTCTATCCACAGCAATACCTGAAAGCCGGCATCAATTGTGGTAACTACCACTTGGTTATTGGTGTTAGATTCTTTGGTACCTGATATCTCACTACTGTTAAATATCTACAAATAACAGCAGGGACCAACAGCTTAGCATGCTTTCCGCAGCACGATGGGGACTCGATACGTAATCGATGATCACCTATCCACGGATTAACCCCAGCGAGCATTGCTCAATCATGAAGTTCGACATGTGCGGTTTTTATTACGAGCTATTATTAGCGTTCACAACACATCATGTGACAAGACCCTAAGTATTAGTGTTCGTTTACACAGGGGTCCATTTTTCAAGTCCGCTTATCGTCCGTTTTTATTCGGCGCTGAAGTATGTAGTTGTATGAGTTGTGCGACTGCATACTTCCATGGAAGTAATCCAGATCCAGTAAAAAATACCGATCCGACAATATATACAGCTGTCCGTCTCACAGGTCCATTTTCTCATTTCGTTTTTATTCGGAAATGGCGTAGGTAGTATGAGCCAGTTCACAAACAGAACAGTAGTAAAATTCTGATCCGTTTAATCGGTTCGAAGCCACGCGGGGCGTGCCATTACATCCAGTAGTGACGGATTCGTTAAAATGGTACTGTAAATTTTGTGTGAACACTACCCTAGTAGTGACGGATCCGTTAAAACGGTGCTGTAAATGTGGTGTAAACATAACCTCCTGTAGCGACGGATCCATTAAAACGATCCTGCAAATACGGATGTTTTGAGTGAACGAGCCCTTAGCTGTATCTTAGTATACGTTACAACATTTGTCAATGATGGATTTATTTGGCATTTCCATTTTCGGATCACAATTCCCGATTATGTCCTACTTTATTTTTTTTTATTTCTATATATAGTCTAGGTCATAGGTGACAGAGACAGAGTCTACGATGGAGTGAGCTTACCCAGAAGAAGCCTGTTCACTCTAACTTTGAAGAGATTCGGGTTGAATGCGTTCGGAAACACAGACGCAGGTAGTGAGTTCCATTCATTCGCTGTGCGCATTATAAAGGATGTTTGGAAGCGCTTGGTTCGAATTAAATGTCGCTTTGCCTTTGAGAATAGAAATCGTTTCAGATCGTTGTACTGTTGAACTGGATTAACATTTCAGGATATGAAAAAGAAATGTGAAACCTACTTCCTCCTATAGAAAGGGAGCTGGTAGGGTTTTTGAACAAGCATATTCAGAGCGAAAATTTGATAGCTAAGAGAACATAGAGAATAAGTCAAAAAGTTTTAGAAAGCAGGTATTTGGTCAGGAGTTCATTTGCAGATTGCCAAAAAAAGACACTTAACGTGCACTGACGATAAAAAAAATTGTCGCGGTTTTACGCAAAATGACATAGGTAAGTAAATCTGTCGTCTATAACATTTTTTCGAAGTCCGTAATTTGTGGTTAGTCAATCACGCCTAAAAAACGGAAACGGATTTGTAACATAGATAGACTGTGGCCTTCACCTGCCGCCTGACTCAGGTCCTCACCGGACACAACTGCTTCGAGAGGTTCCTGTTCAGGATAAGGCGGGAGGAAACGCCCGGGTGTCACCATTGTGTGGATTGCCCGGTGGACACGGTGGAGCATACGGTGGACGTCTGCCACGCTCCGGCGGAGCACCGCCGTGTCCTCGTGGAAGCGATCGGCGGTGGCGACCTAGTCTTGCGTCCCTTGTTCAGACCATGGGACGGAGCGAGAGAACATGGGAAGCAGTCATCTCCTTCTGCGAAGCAGTAATGCTCGCGAATAAATTTGACAGAGAGTTAACGTTGCCCTGGCTCAAGCAACTGATGGAAAACGGGTGGGTTAAAGTCAGTAAAAGTCTGACATCTCCCGTTTCACCCAGAGCAGGAGAAGTCATTAGATAATATGCAAGCCAAAAAAAAAACTTTTGACTGTGGTATAGATAAGGGCGTAGTATACTTTAGATTCCGGTGGCACGTTCCCATGCGATCATTTTCGATATTCCCGCAGACGACGCTGCTTTCAAAAGCTATTTGTTAAAAGCCTGTAATTATTTTTGAAGCAGCACTTTCCTACCGTATGACTGTAACTACACCAAGCACCTGTACGTTCTTAATATTTTGAAAATACTTTCATTGTGCGTACATCTAAGAAGTGAAATCTTAAGGTCAAGAGTTGAAAGGTTACTTCTATGCAAGCGTGGTTAATCTAATGATAGAATGTTGACATGCTAATGAAATATATGACTGTTTGTGCTTATAAATAATTTTGTATATTGACATTAGTATTGTATATTGACATTAGTATTGTATATTGACATGATAATTTTATATTGACATTAAAATTGTATATTAACATTAATATTGGATATTGACATTTGTAATTTTTACCTATATTGACATAGCCTTATTATCTGTTTGTCAGTCTGTCTTGACATGTACTGTTTTGACATTTTGTATTTTTATATTATTGTTCCTATTATTATTTGTTTCTATTTTGATTGACATTGATTTCTATTGATATTTACATTGACATTGATTTTTATTAATTTGTATTATGCAATTCTTTATAATTGTTTGTTATATTGTACAGGCTTATTTTATTTAATTATTGAGATTCAGCTGGCTTGATTTTTTAAAAATTATTTGGAAACATTTGTACGCCTTCTGGCATAACATAGCGCACTATTTATTACCTGTATATACCACTATTATTGTACCTATGTTAAACAAATGAATAAATGACTTATGACTTATGACTTATGACCAAAAACTCCAAGACATGTGACATCCTGAACCCACATTGCCGTACCTTGTAGAAACTAGAACAAATTGCTGTATGTTCAAGCGTTTTTGCCATACTTATTATTGGAATCAAATATAACAGCTGACAATGTTAGGTCCCATTATTTTTTATCCGTGGTGAAACTAAGCTTATCCCAGTTGTAAACGACCCTTTGTGCCTATTAGCCTTGTTTGTTCTGTCTCCTGCTTGATATGGAGGGAAGTGGAAATTATGTATTTTTTTCCTACTCCTCCGATATTCTTTTATGAATAATTTTGTTGCGGGATCCAAGACAGTTCAATTCATTCTACGGGATTTCATCGAGCTTCATTTCGTCGGCGCTTTTCTGGTGGACGCCACTGTTGATTCTGGCTTTCATGAGTTGCAGTGGTTTGGTAATAGTGCAGTTGGTGAGCCCCAAAAAAAAAACCACACTGCTCCCGCGTGGTGTTTAAGGCTCATTCTCTCTCCCACAAAGAGAAGGCCTGAGTCCCAGTAGCGGGAAAGTTAAAAGGCTGATGATGATGATGAAGTGTAATTCATCGTTGACTACATCATTGCTTACCATCAAGTGATACGTTTGGTCAATCGCGTGCCTATCAATAATAAAAACACACAATATAGATCAGAAAAAAACTGATTTGGATAACGGTAATTAGTGACCAGATAAAAAAAAACTGTAATACAAGCCACTACTTGTATCAAAGTTCGAACAAGGCTAACGGTGACGTCACAAGGCGGTAATTGATTCCATAAAGACGTCCCCATTGTCGTTCATTAGTAGATAATTTCTTCTGTTACGTAGTCCGAAGCGTTAAGTGTCCGCTAATAGGTGTAGGCTTACTGTGAGTTGTGGGGATATTGGGATTTTTCCTGATCCGCAAGTCTATACTAGAGGTTTTGAGGAATAAAGTTTATGTAGCGTCTTAAGGACATACAGGTAAACTATGTTGTTCCGATTTTCTGTTTTTTTTATTGATTTTGCTCCAGGACTTAATAAATTTAAATAAAATTGTTTCTCGGAGACTCGTCGAGCTTTATTGGCAATTTCCTACCACTGTTGGTTCTAGCTTAAAGGAGTTGCAATGACGGTAATTGTGTGGCGGGCATGTCCCCAAAAAAAAGACATCAAACAGTTCTATGAATCTGAATATTATTATCACGCATCCAGTATATAAAGATCCAAAACCTAGAAGTCAGTGATATCGAGACAGGACGGAAAGGAAGAAGAAGACGTGTTGTGCTGACGCCAATAACAAGGTTCAAAGTTAAAACATAGTAACTCATGATTACAAAAATGTTCTGGCGACCCAAAAGCCTGGTGCTTTGGACCAAAATATGCGTTATAAAATTAGCTGCTATTGTCAATATTCTTAAATGTAATAAAGTGAATAGTTAATTTTAAAATCCGTTCATAATAAAATTATTTATTTATTGATAACAATTATTAACAGTAAGTAACTCAGTAACTCAACTCAGTAACAGACATTGACAATTTAAAATCTAGCAAGGCAACTCATAGGTATTTTGTAATTATATTCTGATTTACTATGTTTCGAATTTGTACTTTTGAGAAACGTATTATTTTTATATCCGTATATTTCAGATTACCGCAACTTACAGATTTATAATTACAAAATACGTACGAAAATGGCTGTTTCAACAGCCCAACCGCATGAGAATATGCCTAGTAAGTTCAGAAATTAAAAACGATTTTTACAAAATTTTGAGTTACCAGGTTTTCATTTTGAACAGCCGAAGGATAAGGAGATTATGATACATTCAAAGTGTGAACAGTAACGTCTACTAACAGCTAACGTCTTTGTTTCATTTTAAAGCTACGTAAACCTTTTGAATAAATATGAATCTACTGAGGTAAACTTCCTATTCATTACTAAAAATGACATGATGATTACCTCAAAAAATCTGTTTTAAATATTGACTGTTGGTAACACCAAATTAGTATCTAAACTGGCATATAATTTATCTCAATATCCGGTTAGGTTCAACATAAAGGTCAAATCATCAAATTCTACTTTAATTTTGATTTCACCTCTGAATTTTATTTTAGAATAGTCTGTACTCTTAATTGAATAACATTTATGAAAATTGTGAAAAGCGGAAACTGTAATTGTTCTTTTGGAATTTAAAATATTTAATCTGAAATCGAAAATGTAGCGTTATTAATCCGAGTTTTTGTTACAAAATCTCCAATATACGGATGATGAAATAATGATGAATGTGTAAAAATGTTTTATTTAAATGGCTATGAAAAATAATTCCAATATATTAATAATAAATATTTATGTAAGCGTATATATTCCCCAAAGTTAACGAAGTACCGGCCGTGTGCAAGAATGTTAATATTGGATCTCCTTTTGGACAGTTTTGTTTGCAAAAGAAGCGGAAAAATAGCGTGTTATTAATTATTTTGTATAGCAAAAGTATTAGTAATGCGAAAAAAACATGTTGCACAAATCAAAGCACATGTCAATGCACATGAATCAATAATAAATATACTTTTTTTCAAACCTTTTAACTTAGCCCTTACTAAGGTGTATGCTTTAGAAAGAAACCGTTTTGCGTCACTAAAGCGGAGTATGGAAAAAAGCAAAAAAAAAAACCCAACGCCAAGATAATTATACCAGTCTGTACTATCCAACTGCAGGGCAAAGTCCTTTTCTCATACAGAGAAGGCATGAGCATTGATCACCACGATCGCTGAAAACGTGGTGGTGATTTCAAACCTACATGAAATATAAGTTCAGATTTCCTCACGATGGTCTTCTTCACCGTTATCTGCGATGTTCAAGATAAACTTCATCATCATTTCAGCCGAAAGACGTCCACTGCTGGACATAGGCCTCCCCCAGGCGTCGCCACATTGACCGATCCCGCGTCTCGCATCCAGCGCCTTCCCGCAACCTTAACCAGGTCATCGGTCCACCTAGTGGAAGGCCTTCCAACGTATCGTCTTCTGGTTCGCGGTCGCTACTCCAGAACTTTTTGGCCCCATCGCATCGGCCATCCGTTCTACGAGCAATGTGCTCTGCCCACTCACGACCTCAAGCACGAGAAGCGAGGCATTAATATCAAATAATATGCTTTTCAATTAATTAGAAAGCGGGGAAGAATGGTTAGCAAAATGGTCGATCCGTAAAAATATTTATAAAACACATTTTGTGTAAAATAAATAAGTATATCTGTCAGTTGTAAAAATAAGGTGAAGTTGCTTAATTCTCATAAAAAGATTAGCAAATTCATTTCATTGACAAAAGTAGAACAGTGTCCCAGATATCCGCAGAGTTATAGACACCGTGTCACAGCAGTTACTGTTCATTAGCCACAAGTCTGTCCTAAAAAGTATCGTGTTACAATACACGCTCGGAGAATACGAGATAGAATAGTGCAAGGTATGGCACACATTTACACTTGTGACTACTACGATTTATTTTTCGAAAATTTTTAGTGAAGGTTAACTTATTTATAAAATGTCGGTACTGTTTCGCATCATGTCATTATTTGTTTATTTATTAGTAAACTTTTGTATAATATTTCGCCAACCGCGGATGGTCGATGGGGTCAAAAAAGTTCTGGAGTGACGACCGCGAACCGGAAGACGTTGGAAGGCTTCTCACTATGTGGAACGATGACCTGGTGAAGTTTGCGGGGATCCGCTTGATGCGGGACACCCGGGACCGGTTAATCTGGCGACGCTTGGGAGAGGCCTATGTCCAGCAGTGGACGTCTTTCGGCTGAAATGATGATGATGGTATCGGTTCACTGGCAAACCTCAAACTCGGGTCCCTGCTACACATTTCTTAATGGCCAAATAAATTATGGTGGGCTTCCAAGCAAAGCTGCTTCGGTGTAGGTGTCGCTGGAGCTGCTATGTTTTTTTTTTTTTACCTTTGTATAGATTCTTTTACCGATTGTGAATGTGTGAATATTGTAGGCTTTCTAGATTTCTAGATGATTGTTAACGTTTGTTAACTTTTTATTTCGTACATTAATTTCTTTGTTTGTTTTTTTTTCAATTTCGTACGACTTATTGTCGGGCCTACGTTGTCCCCCCATATCCAAGTACTGCTGTAACATGGAAATATTCTAAACACAAAAAAAATTAAAAGAGTAACCATGGAATTTCTTGCCGGTTCTTCTCCATAGGAAACGACTAACCCGAACCGTGCACCTTTTGTCGACGTTTTATAAGTGCCCATGTAGGCATATGTAAAATAAAAATATTTGATTTTGATTTTGATTATGTTTTGTTCGGTAGTCCACTTTTACAATATACCCACACACACTCACAAAAAACATGTGACAATGCACCTAAAATTACCAGTAAACTACCTTACTAGATAAACTCGAATTTACAGTTAGATCAACTCATTTACCTTAGTACTGACGCGTTAACATCGATAGCACTGCGTTAACAAAAGAAGAGAGCCTATTATCTTGCGATTATGAGCCTTATTGAATGATCCAACTCGTTTGATTACTATCATTTGTGGAAGCAGGTGATTTTGTCACGCTTTTGTTAAATGATTTTCAGTTGTTTCTTTGCTATTGGTTTTTATGAATGCAGTTTAATCGTGCAGGGAAGGTTTTCATGGCGCTACACTTGTTTGGATGTAGGGGGCTCCGAACTACCAGCGGGCTAACCATGACGTCATGAAATCAAAACTATCAGGTTGCACTGTGAGATAGAGACGGAGCGAAAAAAAATATAGATAGTCCTTTTTCACAGTCGCACTATGATAGTTTTGGCACGTCATGGCCCTTGCTCTAAGTTTGAAATTTATTTCTCCATTTAAAAGGTATATTAATAGATAGACATGTACTATTATTTAGTAATTATATATGAAAAGCACAAAAATTATGATTATATCCGTCAACTAAGTAAAAAAAATCACGATCTCTGCACCCATTTTCAGGGTTTCGGGCGTGGCTGCGTAAAAAAGCAAGTTACACAAAAATCATGTATTTAAGAATAGGTTGCTCATTTATAAATTCTTAAAATATTTCAGTGATATTAAGCTACATAGTACTTGAGTTTCATAGGTTATTTATCATCCCCAAAAAACAGAATTTCTGTGATATAGACCATGGGAGCGGAGCAGCTGGCAAAATTAGTGCAGCAATATTTTATGAAATAATTCTGTGTGGGGTTGGGTATATTTTGGAAAGCTTTATCACAATTTTCAATAACAATTTTTTCAACACACTTGCTCATAAAGTGGCTCAAATTTCACCGCAATTAGGCACATAATGATACCTGTTATCAAACTGTGACTTTTTCATTGCTATTATTCACAAGTGAGTTATAGAGTTTTTTTAATTTATTGGTTGAGTTGCTTTGTTTTTAAAAAAGTTTCGACACAAAAAAGATCGTGCTCAATAGTACAAATCAATTAATGTACCTATCGCTTGCTCATTTCATGCAACTTTGTATTTAAATAGATATTTTCAACTTTTACGTGCTTAATAAATAAAACTTTCACTCAAATATAACTTCAATTTGCTCTGTAATTAAGAAAAATTGAAATTCCCTATTTTGTACGTGGCTAAAACACTATCCACGAAAACTCAAAAAAAAAGAAACCTCATTCGTTTAGTCTATGGCCGATCGCCATTGTTAAATGCGCGCGCATAGGAAAACTGATTAATTTTGCCCGCCATTGTGAAAAAAAATTCACAACTTGTTTTTACTGTTGAAAATGATTTTTTTGTATTATTTTCTTCACAAGTTTGTTGAAAAACGTCGTATGATACACGTGTGTATTGATGATTACCGTCCTTGGCTCTCTTAATATCCTCACCTACGGCTCGGGTCTCAATTGCGCCTCAGCGGTAATCACCAACATTGCACACTTGTACCATAATGTACTATATTAGATGTTATCATTAAAATAGGGTACTTGCAAAAATGTATATTTAGTCCGTTTGGTAGATTATCTATAAATATTGGACACGTAGTTTTTCCTTTGCCACGTAAACAAAAAATTGCGACGATACAGTGCGCTGAAATATCAGAGTGCGCTAATATATTTGCTTGTGACGTCAATTTATAATGCCAAAGTGACGTCACAAGCAACCCACTACTGAACTTTGATGCGCTTTGTCTTTGTTATTTTTTATTTATATGATAAAGCAAAAGATACGGGTCCAATATTATTAAATTATTGATGGAAGAAATAGAATTATCATTTTTCTACCCAGAAACATCCCTATTACAAAAAATCAAAAATCAAAAAATCATTTATTTGCGTAAATAAGGTACAGAAGGTTGGTAAAATGTACAAAATTGTTCTCTTACTCTGCCTTTAATTTCGGCGTGCAAACATAAAATAGAGTTAAATGATCATAATCATGCAGTCACCAAACAGATAAGCCCATTAAAATTGTATTAGTGAATTAAATAAATGTCAATTTAGCCACTGCACTGTCCAGAGCTATAAAGTAGGCCTCGGGTCATTGGCCCTAATCTGTGGCGAGCTATAAATTAGGCCTTCTTCCCGCGCTTCAGTGTTGTCGGTTTTTTTCTGTGGGGTGGTATTCTCGTCACATGGGAGTGTCTTTCCGCGGCGTGGCCATAGACAAGGATGGTAGAAATGCATTCAAATCACCGGCAACCCCGGATCTCACTTGTTGATGATTTTTTTTTGCTTCGGACCTGTCAAAGCGCGTTCCGACCGCCTGTCTGCCGGTCGGCGATGGTTATATTTTCGAGTTTATGGTGAATTTAGTGCTGTGGGTGTTAAAATATCATGGAATAATAAGTAACGAAGTGATTTTACTAGCGTGATTGTGTATGTGTCGTGAATTCCAGCAGAAATACGTATTTCAACGAACAAAGTCCTCTATTGTTCCGGCCATGACGACCGTTTTGCCGTAAGTCATTTTTCGACATCTAATTTTGCCTTATTCTTATCAAACTGTCGTTATTTACATTAGTAGGTTAATTAACAACGCCACTTAAGCCACTAATTGAAGTGCTAACGCCGGTTCTTTGAATGAAGTCGAAAACAAAAACAATAACAAACAAAAAATCCACCATTTTTTTTTTAGGCGGTCGGGTCATGTATTTTGAAAATTTTTTTTTTCGAAAAATATGTGTGGGGAGGTTTATTTATTGATTGATTTATGTGAAATAGGGTATTCTTATGTAAATAAAAAAAAAACTTATTGAAATAATTTTTTATTTTTTTATTTCTAACTACATCTGTACAAAAACAGTGCAAAATATTCCCTTTCGCTGACTTTACACAATTTTTGCAAATACAAAACAAATCCAAACATGGAAAATCCATTTGAAATCTGATAGCTTAGTTCATTGACATTACAACAACATAAGTTTGATGTATGGCTCCCATACAAAACTTTCGTGATAAAGCGATAATAGCCGCTCGAGCGGCGTATTAAATAGGGGCCCGAATCACCCCCCACAGATAAGAGCTTTTCGCGGTTTCGCGCGCCACAGTGCAGTGGATACTATGAAAAATTAATAAAGATAATATTCACAAATGTCAATAATGGGCGAGATTCACCACACAATAGTAATAACCAAATACAAAATAATAACAATCATAATTAAAAATAAAAATTAATAATAATAAAGATAATAATCAAAATTGTCAATAACAATCATGTCAATAATTGGCGAAACACGCCAGACAATAACAAAAACCAATGACAAAAAAATAACAATAATAATTTAAAAAATAATAAAGATAATAATCATAAATGTCAATAATATTCATGTCAATAATGGGCGAAATTTGCCACACAATAATAAAAACCAATGACAAAACAATAACAATCATAATTTAAAATTACCGTGGAATTTACAAAAAACTTACAATTTATACTCCAAAAACTCATGTATACTATAAAAGCATTTTTCAATTAGAAACCTCGTCAAATTATTTTTAAATCTAGAAAACGGTAGCATTTTTATGAAATTTGGTATTTTGTTATACAATTTTATGCACATAATGTAGCTGTTGTTACTCGTTAATGTGAGATTCGTCCTCGGTTGAAATAACTTATTAGTATACATAGATCGCGGGGCATAGTAGTTCGTCGCCTGCTGAAAAAGTTTCTTATGTTTGAAAACAAATATACAGGATTCTAATATATAAATACATGGAAGAGTTAATATTTTATATTTCCTAAAGAATGGACGACATGACTCTATTTGTTTCAACCCAAATATAGCTCTTAGACACTTTTTCTGCATAACGAATGCTTGATCAATCTCCACACAACGACCCCACAGGATAATACCATACCTTAGAGTGGAGGTTATATAGCCATGGAAAGCCGTTATTGCGGCACTTCTAGATACCTCGCAGCTAATACGCCTCAAAGGGTATATGAATTTATTTATTTTAACACAAATGTCATTTATATGATTTTTCCATGAGCAAAATTTATCTAAATTTATTCCAAGAAACTTAACAGAGTCAGTTTCTGCCAGGGCAACCCCTTTATAAGATATATTTAGGTCCAAGGGTTTTGATCGAAATTTTGTTTTATTAATATTAACTTTTAAATTATTAGTCTCTAGCCACTCTATAGTTTTTTGAAGAGCAATATTTATTTCTTGTTCGTACGAACTTTTATCATGTCATATCTTTGTGCATATCTTTGATTATGATTGTAGTATCGTCGGCAAACAGTACACATTTATGATTTATAATTTCTGGGAAATCGTTTATGTAGAGTAAAAACATTGGCGGTACCAAAATACTGCCCTGTGGCACGCCATATCTGTTAAACATAAACGAAGATTGGGATGATTCTAAAGTTTTTGTTTGGTCATTATAATTCGTTATTTCCACAGATTGTATTCTGTCAGACAAATATGATTCCATCCAGTTATATGCCGTTCCTCTGATTCCATATCTGGAAATCTTTTCCAATAATCGTTCATGAGAAACGTGATCAAACGCTTTACTCATATCCATGAATAAAACTGTAACCGGTATTTTCTTGTCAATACAGTCTGTTATTTCTTTTATTAATTGAAAGGCTGCCAAAGACGTACTTCTATTTTTACGAAACCCATTTTGTTCGTCCTTAATAATTTTGTGCTTTTCAATGAAGTTTGCTAATTTGTTATGAAAAGCTTTTTCAAAAATTTTAGAAAAAATAGGTATCAAAGTCACGGGTCTGTAATTGTCCACTTGAGTGCTATCACCTTTTTTAAATACTGGTTTCACCAAAGATTTCTTTAGTAAATCGGGAAAAACACTGAGCACGCCAAACACGTGCTGTGCGCTAGGTTCAAGTAGTAGATAGGCTCTAGCCTATCTACTACTTGAACCGTTTCAAAGCGGGAACCCACCGGGGGGGTTCCCTAGGTCTACCTAGGGAACCCCCCCGGTGGGTTCCCGCTTTGTCGAGGCGGGGGGGCTCAGTAACCGTGGCTTGGTCTCCCACGGTGAAGCGAAGAGGAACCCGAGGAGGGGCCGCTCGTCAGGGCTTTTACCGATTAAGCCGACGACGTAGCGGCCAACAAGTAGGTTGTGGTGCCGCTTTGTAAAAGGCGACATCGCAACTGAGGCGGGCCGCGATGTCTTATGGAGATTCCCAGGTCCCATACGATATCGCGGCTGAGGGTTGGAGGCCGCGGCGGGAGAGGAGTGCCGGTATTGCGGTGCGCCGCTCTCCCTACCTTCCGCGGCCTAGACGGGGTCGCCACCGTCTGATGGCGGACGCGGTGGGGCCGCAGGGGAAGAGGAGTGTCGGTATAGCGTTAGCCGCTCTCCCTATCCCCTGCGGCCGCAAAATGGTAGATGGCGGGGCCATTGACCTTGACCCGTCACAGTAGCCATACACGGTAAGGGTGCCATACACGGGGTCGTCTGGCACCCATGTGCTGAATTGGTCCCTGGGGTGGTCACGGAGTACAGTGTGTTCTGGTGCGCCGGTGATGGGGGGTACTCCCCCGAGGAGGGTCCGGTGACGGACAGCTGCGGCGGGTTCACGGTGAGTGCTAACGCGTGCCCGTGTTCCCGCCATAAGCGGCACTGGAGGACACCGTGGAGTTTTGGTGGGTTAGAGTCCCACATAACTGCACTATCTCCCCGTGGTAGTGCAGTATGCATGAGCATTTCTTCACGCAAAAAAAATAAAAAGACCTAGGGTAAACAGACGGGTCGGTATGCTGAGAGAGATGCTGCATTAAAAAAAGCTACGACTAACCTCAGAGGCGGGTTTCCTCGTGCTCGTTCTGGTTAATCCTGGCAGCGCTCCTTCTCCGTTCCACTGGTCGTCTTGATTTGAAATTTCCTGGGTACTGGCATAATTTGCTGCCGCGAGAGTGGACTGTATGCGGCGCGGTAGAACGGCGAGCCACGTGACGCTGGCTCAAGGTGATGATCAGAGGTGATCACCACGAATCCGACGACGACGAGAGTCGATCGCAGACGATGCGGTTTAATAAAGCGGTGATACAGCGGTGGGATCTCACAGCGGGTGAGGCATCTAGAGTGAATAGCCAGGCGGTTGACTTCCACGAGCGGTGAGGCTACCCTTGATGAGGGCCGAATGTAGACTGTTCGAGAATCGAACATGTAGTTTAATGCAGCGAAAATTGACAAGAAAGGGTAGAAAAATATTAAGAGAAATGTGGGTAACTAAACAATAAGCGTGCCTAGAGGTGGCGCGAACACTTCATATTTATGATCATTCAACATAACCGATTTTTATGTACAGTATGAATTCCTGAGTATGTGATGGACATTTTTACTCAATAATTAAAAACCAAGACTGCCAAGAACTCCTGAACGAAATTGTCGTATTTTCATAATTGCGGCAGAATAGCTGAAATTTACTAATTTTACGATAAAAGTGCAATTGGATGGTTATCGGCTGCATTTAAGTGGAATATTTTCCAGTGACTTCAACTAATTGAGGTAAAATATGGGACTTTAATATATTAGGTATTTGTCAGCTCGTTGGCCTTTTTTTTTAGATTTGGAAAATGCTCATGCATGTAGTATGCAGTAGAAGACACTGTGCGCCATGACCACCCTAAGAACCAAACCAGCGATGACCCCGAGTATGGCACCCTTGGTCCCCTTGTAACAGGTCAAGGTCTATAGCCCAGCTACCATTTTTCGCCCGCAGGGGATAGGGAGAGCGGCCATCCATACCGTCACTCCTCCTCCCCTGCGGCCTCACCGCGTCCGCCATCAGACGTTGGCGACCCCGTCCAGGCCGCGGACTGCTCGTTGGTCTAGTGACCGCTGTCGAGCGTGAGATTCTGAGTTCGATACCCAGATCGGGTAAAGTGTTATTGGATTTTTCTACCAGAAATTTCTGGCATACCATATTATAATAAAAGTTGAAAATAGACTTCACTGACTAACACCTCTTGAACATGGCCAACCTAATTTGTTTAAAGAATCTACGCATAATTATCTCTTACCTTCTTGAACCAAGTTTTGTCTAGATAAACATGAATAATAATTTATTATTCCGTTTTAGGAAATCCTACTATAATATTACACTAACATACCTGCACTCTTCACAAACCTTGACTCGGTGGAACGCAGAGCCAAGAGGCTCATTGGCGACGTTGAGCTGGCGGATGCCAAGCTTCACATCCTGGCTCATCGCCGCAAGGTTGCATGCCTGTCGGTCTTCTACAGACTGTACTTCGGTGAGTGTGCTCAAGAAATCCACGACCTCATCCCACCGGCCCCCTTCTACCATCGGAAATCTAGACGCACTGCATGTTATCATCCTTACCTCGTTGCCATTACACCAATTCGCACCAAGCGCTTCCAGACATCCTTCATAATGCGCACAGCGAATGAATGGAACTCACTACTTGCGTCTGTGTTTCCGAACGCATTCAAACCGAATCTCTTCAGTTAGAGTGAACAGGCTTCTTCTGGGTAAGCTCACTCCATCGTCGACTCTGTCTCTGTCACCTCTGACCTAGACTAGAGTCAAGAGCAAACCCATCAGAAAAAAAAACCTTTTAATAAATACCAATTATAATTTTGTATGTTTCCATTAGTTATGTAAGTTAAGTTTAATTATTGTGTAGTGTTGTAACCAGATATTTGCTAATTACCTCCAAGTGCACTTAAAATAATGTGTTATTAACGACGCAAAAACTAGATCCCACGACACAGGGTATCCTAGTGTGGGGTCTAGGGTTTCTTTAATGCACTTAATATTTGTATTTACTTGTGTACCTGTGTTACAATTTTTACTATTTTATTTTGTTGTTGTGCTTAATGTATCTAAAGTGTCCTAATAGATTTATTTATCTTATTTATTACTAGCTGACCTCCGCGGCTTCGCTCCCGGCAACTGGCTATCTACCTACCTATCACCTACCTGTCTACCCTACCTACCTACCCACCAACCTTGCCACTACCATTAATGAATTTTATAGGCAAAATTTTGCTACTTTGGGTTATAAATCAATTTTCATAAGGATCTCTAATTTTTTGAAAACAATTTATAGCCTATGTTACTCGAGCATAATGTTGCTTTCCATACGTGAAAGATTTTTAAGTCGGTCCAGTAGTTTCAGAGCCTAGCCTTTGTTTGTTTGTGTGTTTATTTGTTTGTACCGAAGTACAAACAAATAAACACACAAACATACAAAAAAGTCTTTCCTCTTTATAATATTGGTATAGAGGTATAGATAAATGCAAACGTACGTTTTCTATGTTTATGTATCAATCACACCAAAATAGCAGAATGGATTTGGATGAAATTTGACACACAGGCAACCTGTATTAACACAGAGCATACTTTTTATCAGATCAGTGCTGGCCCAGTGGTATCAGCCGCGACTTACAAGTTGTAGGTCGTGGGTTCGAGCCCAGGTAGGCGCCTTACTTTGTGTAAATTATTTCATCGCCACTGCTCACAAAACCGTGAAGGAAAACATCATGAGGAAACCGGCATGTCCTAGAACCAAACATTCGAAGACATGTGACATCCACCAACCCGCACTGGACCCGCGTGGTGGATTACTGCCCATTCCCTCTCACAGAGTGGAGAGCTGTGTCCCAGCAGTGGGAACATTAATAGGCTGATGATGTGTGATGTGATGCTTTTTATCCAGGTAGTAGGTTCCTTTAGGATAATATCGGCTAAAACGCGAGCTGAAGCTAGTAGAGCATATTTTGACTCCTCTTTCTAACTTAAAACAATATCTGCCCCAATTTTATCTTGCAAAGGATAACAAACGGCTCTCTATAAATTCCCATAATGCCCACTTAATCATGAAAAGCAATTATACAATTTTGAAAATACCATGAAAACTTAACCAAGGATTTATCTTGTGCAGTTTTATGGGTTAATTAATATGGGTAGGTATTACTGTTGATTCTTATCTTAAGAGTTTGAACCATTGTTATTGCGGAAATGAAGAAAGCAGAAATTAGTCTTGTAAAATGTATTAGATCTTTACTTACGATTCTAGCGAAAAATAAAATTAAGTATGACTTGCAGGATATGTGCAATAATTGTATTTTTTGTTAAATAGGTAAGTTCATATATGAGCTTTTAGGCAACTAAGTTTTTTTTTGTAATTATCAATCAATCTGCCATGGCTTTTCCCAACTATATTGGGGTCGGCTTCCAATCTTACCGGATTCAGCTGAGTACCAGTGTTTTACATGGAGCGACTGCCTATCTGACCTCCACAACCCAGTAACTGGGTAACACGGTACCCCTTGGCAAGACTGGTGTCAGATCTCAAGCTTCTGACTACTTGTAACGACTGTCAAAGATCTTCAAATGACAGCCGGGACCAACGGCTTAGCGTGCTTTCCGAGGCACGGAGGAAACTCGGAAGCAGCTCGTCGTTGACTCCGTCAAAGCTTTTCAAGACAGGCACGACCTTCAGAAATGAAGAAAACGAATAAGAAGAAGAGAAGTGTGTTTTTTAAGTAAGTGAAAAAAGCGATTGCGATGAAACAAAAACTAAGTAATTCTTCAAGTTACGCACAATTTTTTTGTATAAAACTTATATACATTGGTTTCGTACATTTCACGTTATGCGTGCACAAATAAACAGACAAACAGATAAACAGACAAAAAATCCAAAAATGCCGGAAATAGGTTCTGTTGGTTATCCTTTAACACCCTGGCTATTTTTTTTGGAAATATTTTCGATGTACAAAAATTACTTTTCTACAGATTTATTATATGTGTCGCATCAAGGCTGGCCGATAGATGCAAACCATCGGGAAGTCAGGATATATTCCCTTAGGTTAAGACATCGTGTGTGGGCAGGTCGGTGGGTACAATCGTGCTAATGAAATCACATAAGTTATTCGATACACTGGGTTTATTCAAATAGACACAAGTTACATCCTGGCTTTCTAATATTACGGATCGACACTGATTCTACGACGTCTTAGCTCTACGGCTGTCAGTACTCAACTGACTCAACTGCTCTATTCTGCACCGCGCTAGTGCTTATAAAAGCGCGCCAATGCGCAGTTGCTCTTGATTGCCGCTAGGGGCGTGCTTATGATTTGACTTTACGTCCATACTATTGACTAAACCCGACACGGCCATCCTGCGAGACAGGCGTCCTCGTCTGTTTCTCATTGTCAGGTTTTAACAGTGTATCGAATCATGTGGAAATCCTCAATGGATGTCCTCAGCCCTTGGGGAAAGCTGAGGGGTCTGTCAGACTCCTACTGACTAAAACCACATGGTGTTCTCTAGGCCGTAATTCCTTTTGAGAGGCGAACGTGGAACACACACGTCGCCTTCTCGGGCCTCTCTCAGGTGACAGATCCCCAAATCTATCACCCGCAGGCATCATCTTCTTGTCCTTGCTCCATGCCATCTCATGGTCACCTCGTGTTGCACCACACGTAGTCTTAGTCCACTCCATCCTAGCAATCGCCCATCATACATGGGATGTTTTTCTGAAACACAAAATTTTCAAACAGTATCTGCTCGTCCAATCCTGACTCATACACTAGAGTGAGGAAACGTTTTGAAATAATCAAACATGATCATTTAAATCTCTCTATTTCCATTTTAAAGAAAATAGCCACTGAATCATCGATTCAGTACCTAAAGGCACCCAATCTTCTTGATTACAAAGTTCAAGTACCACTGATAGTGTTTACTCTCACATTAAATCAAACAAAAGAAACAATACACCAGGTTTCTTATTCACGATCTTTAGCCATCACATAGCTCTACTAGCTATCTCATAGCTCTCTTAACTATCTCAAATTGCTCTACTCGCACATCTCCACGATGCCGAGTCAACTCTACTCTCTGAACTCAGAACTTGTTCACACAGAGATTTAGTACTTACTACTTTATCTACAATCTCAATTGGTACTTGAGCTTTGTGTGTCTTACCAACACGATCTACGCATAGTAATGAAAATTAGAAAACCAAAATAATTTTAATTTTCGTAATGAGGGCTTGACGATTCGAACGTCATCAACATTAACATGATCTCTCCACACGCGTGACTGCGAGTTTACGTTCCTTTAACCTCATGACTCAATAGGAACTTTCTGTAAGGTTCCTAACACAAACGTGAATTTTCACACCAGCCATAGTGTCACACAGACTTACAGGTGCCATACAGGCCTACCACTGCCATAAAGGCCAACAGTTGCCACACAGGCCAACAGTTGCCACACAGGCCAACAGTTGCCACACAGGCCAACAGTTGCCACACAGGCCAACAGTTGCCACACAGGCCAACAGTTGCCACACAGGCCAACAGTTGCCACTCAGGCCAACAGTTACCACTTAGGCTCGAAGTTGCCACACAACGCTCGGCTACTCCTGACCTAACTAGATGATTGGATTCGTGAAAATAGGGAAATTTGAGAACTCTACTCTTTAACCAAATCATTACCCTGGGCCATGTACCACTAGTCGCTCCAAACAAACTTTAAAACTCTACTGCAGCAACAACTGCCAAGCTTATAGAAACCCTCGAGTAAAACCTCCAACGCCATGGCTCTCTAGCCGACCAGCAATTATATTGCTCTCACAACGGTCTCTCGGTCTCTCTCTAGACCCCGACCTCCACCAGAATCCACTGGTACGGTCAAACATAATACGTTCTATAGACTGAATTACTCGACACCTTAAGCTTGCTCATTATCATCAAAATCCTTTTGACATCAACATCGACTGGTACATGACCCGCTGGCATCTGCCCTAATCTACCTTGTGCATACTTGTAGGTTCTAAGCGTACCTATTGAAAAGCTTTCGGTGTATAACGATCACCGTCCTGTCATAATCACCTATCGTGTACCTAATACAGGGCCTATTTAGTTTTAGAACTAGAACCTCCCACAAAACACTATTCATTAGAAAAAGGTCCGACGATCAACAAGTTCAACAATTAAACAAAGTAATTGTAACAATGCTGTTACTCTTAACCATAATTCTTGCTATGCATACTCAACTCAAACCTCTTCGTAAACCCATCGCCACATGTTACTCATGAGGTGCGGTCCGGAGCCTCGAGTATGAGTAGACATGTCAATCATATTTGGTCTCACTACCAATGTCATCAACTATGACATTCAATTCCCGAGGAACTTGGTGATCCGGGATCCTTCTCACAAGATTCACACTTTCTACTCGAAGATCTCGGAATATACCGACTGTTCATATCAGGGGAACAATTAAGCCCGATATTATTTGCGTCTTAATAGCTCGTGTGAAGGAGCTTTACGAATTAATTCGGATCAATATTCTTAAAATCTTATTATCAACAGTAACACTTTACTATCGCACACTAACTCAGTTTTCATGTAAGGAAAACGATCGCGAGATCTACTGCTATCATAATATTACTTTGAAAGTAAGCAAGAGACGAAACAAGATCTTTTCTGAATACAGGTAAATGACCAGTACCGTTACTAACTCGATACAATTGCCTTCGCCCAACGACTTTACTAACTAGCTTAGCTACTGAAAATGACTAGTTGTTAAGTCACTTTGGATAGATCATCTTCTTCATCATCTGCCTAGCCTTTTCCCAACTATATTGGGGTCGGCTTCCAGTCTTACCGGATTCAGCTAAGTGCCAGTGTTTTACATGGAGCGACTGCCTATCTGACCTCCACAACCCAGTAACTAGGTAACACGGTACCCCTTGGCAAGTCTACTGTCAGATCTCAAGCTTCTGACCACCCGTAACGACTGTCAAAGATCTTCAAATGACAGCCGGGACCAACGGCTTAACGTGCTTTCCGAGGCACGGAGGAAACTCAGTATGTTGAAATGGTCACCCATCCACGGACCGACCTCGTCAAGCGTTGCTTAACCTTGATGATCGACCCGTGCGGCTGTTATTATTTAGCCACGAGCTCATCTTCTTATGGGATTTTTAATCCTAAAGTACGTACTGAATCAAATGTTGAAACTATTCCGCCAATAGGAAACTCATTAACTACTTGCTTACAAGTGTGTCTCAATTACCTAGTGATAGTGCTAGATGTAACCACGACCAACTCAGTGGTCAAACATGAACACTCTTAAAGCTCGAACTAGCATCTCTTCACTAGAGAACATTCGACCTCACTATCGAAATAACATGGAAGCGACTCACCGAGTATTCCATTCTAAACTTGCGAGCGCCCGACTTCACAGCTGTGGTCGTAATGTTCGGCTACCACCTGTGAACTGCTAGCCTGCCGTCGGTTTCAACCTCTCAGATGTCACGTCAACCTTCGCATTCAGCATTTGAACCGCTAGCCTGCAGCAGAGGCTCCCACTTCGACGCAATATGGTATCTGAAACGTGAAAAACATTACGAGAGTATATGTTCACAGTTATCTTAACTATACACAGCTTTGATGGAAATTAACCAGTGCAGCGGTGCAACTAAACCGGCATAGCAAAATGGGTTATTGTGGACACCAAATGTGAGTGCAGAGTCCCTGTCCAAAATATGAACCACACATTACAGTGTCCCAAGTGTCCAGGTAGGTATATGGGCTTTATAAAATCCAATGAATGCCATAGCATTTTAAGTCGCAATTAACGAGGCCTGGTAGGGTTTACCACCTTTTAAATAGTTTGACCCCCCGACCACAAAAAAAGAATACTATGCTTCTCCTCAAACTTAGTTAACTCTCACTACATAAAACTATCACAATACAAAACTAAACAAAATATTTCATTTAGAATTGTCATAATTTCCAGACTGAAATGTAAGGTAGGTACGTCACTGTCACCATATCGTTCTAACTTCCAAACAATGATAGTCATGATAGCCAAGGCTAGTCAAGGGTTATTGCCAGTGATAGTAGAATAATAACCCCTCAACAACACGAAAACTTGACCATCGATTGTAACTTAAGTGAAATTATGAACTTGACTCGGGCCACCCCAACGATCCACTGACCGCCATACCCAACCTAAAATCAGAATTTTGAATAATGAACACTCTTGGCCATAGTAATAACAAAATGAAAACGACTCACCAGATTGTCATAAAGATCAGTGTGTATGGATCTTTTCACATGTCCACACGCTCCTCCTTGACCTGTCCAGCTCCTGGGTTGTTGCTAGCTTCCTTGCTACTCCGCTCCAGACTGGTTTTTCATTATTTTGTTTTCGAGGGTAGTCGCAACTGACACCGTATTTTTTTTTGCAAGAATGTAAACGCCATTTTCACTAGCATTGTTTTTACGTGTGATCTCATTAGCACGACCGAATCCCACTTCTGATGTCGCATCAAGGCTGGCCGATAGTTGCAAACCATCGGGAAGTCAGGATATATTCCCTTAGGTTAAGACATCGTGTGTGGGCAGGTCGGTGGGTACAATCGTGCTAATGAAATCACATAAGTTATTCGATACACTGGGTTTATTCAAATAGACACAAGTTACATCCTGGCTTTCTAATATTACGGATCGACACTGATTCTACGACGTCTTAGCTCTACGGCTGTCAGTACTCAACTGACTCAACTGCTCTATTCTGCACCGCGCTAGTGCTTATAAAAGCGCGCCAATGCGCAGTTGCTCTTGATTGCCGCTAGGGGCGTGCTTATGATTTGACTTTACGTCCATACTATTGACTAAACCCGACATATGTATGTATTGATGAGAGTTCCTGGGAGGGAAGCAATCAGAAGACACGGGTATATTATTTCGGAATTCTCGGCAGTGGATTTGTGTTACTATAAACAAGTACTTCAAAGTCATGAGATGGAAATTTCAAGGTGAAACATTTTGCGGTAAACAAAACCATAACAATAATATTGTTTAAAGTATCTTAGTAGTACTTGTTTACTGTGTAATAGTTATTACTTAGTATGGATATTATGGTTCAGTAAACTAGAATGGGCTACGCTCGGGGTTTCTTTAAAAATCTGAAATGAGATTATCTGGAAAATAACTGAAGTTACATGACTTACAGGGCAAGCATACAGAAGTGACAGTAGGCCGGCTTAGTCGAAGGACAAGTAGACAGCGGGATGCCGGGGTCCCGGGCGTTCAGACTGGTGATTCTATCCGCCCACTAAGGCCCAATTTTTTGATCAGTAGTTAATTCAACCAATGGTCAAGTATGCTAACCCATGGTATGAAAATTCGGTAAAACGCGTTTATTTGTCAAAATTGTTAGTTTAACAAACTGTCAAATAATTAACTCTTCGACTTTTTTGACCATTTGTGATGCTAAAAACTGGAAAAAAATGTTATTTAACCGAAAATTGCAACCATTGGTTAAGGTAACTATGGATCAAAAACTGTGCCTAAGTTACCCCAGGAAAGACGGTGGCACAATGATCACATGCAATTAAAATCGCCCCAGGGATGCGCTCTAACAGGCGTTCCACAGAGAAGGCGTCTCGGGGTGTGTTTTACGTACAAATTTTTAACCGACTTCCTAAAAAGGAGGAGGTTCTCAATTCGGAATTATGTTTTTTTTTGTTTTATGTTTGTTCGGGCATAACTCCGTCATATATAAATGGATTTGCAAAATTATTTTTTGTTCGAAAGAAATTTATTCTGAAATAGTCCCATTTAAATTTGGTAAAGATCTGATGAAGAACTTGGGAGATGTACAACAGAACTCTCTTGGGATTACTGCAAGTGCATGTCTGTTTATTGTTTACACCATTTCATAACTTACCCTCACGTCAGTACGCTCTAAATGGGCACGCAGATGTGTACAGTTCACCCTGGTATACTCTTATTCCACTGGCTATGTTCAAGTTACATGTTATTCAGTAACCTATTCTGGCATCACTGTGGGCATTATAGGTACCTTACTATAGAACTTGTCCATTATGTACTAAAACGTCAAAAATAAAAAATAAAATTACAAAAAAATACAACCGACTTCCAAAGAAAAAAAACAATACAAAGTAACGAAAACAGGAACACCGACTTCCGAAATGGAAGTAATTTTTCACTTTGTAGTGTTTTTATTTGGAAGTAGGTTGTATTTTTTTGTAAAACGTTTTTAGTGAAAATCCAACACTACTTGGATTTTCTCTAAAAGTCCAGGCTGGTTTTAAAGGTTGCCCCCCCTTTAAAAAAAATGTGGCGGAAGGTGGGGGACCGCGTATTGAACCGGTGAACCGTAGTGCCGTAAGTACCGCAGAACATTTCAATGAATCGATAAAATGCTTTATATTTTGCAATAAATTGCAAGCATTGTGTCGTCTCGCATCTCTTTCTTTTCTATGCAGTCCCACAATGACCGCACTTTAATTTCTTTCTTGACACGGCCCTGGAATCGATTATGCATTCTCAAGAATGTCTAATAAAGTAAAGGAAGACCACAGAATTGCTGTATGGGTTGTTAATAGTTGATGTGTTTAGAAAGGAAGCATCATCAGCCTTTTAATGTTCCCACTGCTGGAAAACAGGCTCACAGAGAGTGGTCTGTGAGAGGCGAGGAAAAGGTCGTAATGCACCATGCGGGCCCAGTGCGAATATTAATTTTTTGAATTTTTGGTTCTCACGATGTTTTCCTTCACCGTTTTAAGAGCAGTGATGATGAAATGTTTAAGGTTGCGGGAAGGCGCTGGATGCGAGACGTACGGGATCGGTCAATGTGGCGACACCTGGGGGAGGCCTATGTCCAGCAGTGGACGTCTTTCGGCTGAAATGATGATGATGAAATAATTTACAAAAAGTAAAGCGCCTGCCTGGGTCGACTTGTAAGTCGCGGTCGTTACTACTGAGCCACCACTGCTGCTCCCCTCCTAGAAAGAAATTGACTACTGAAATTACGGCGAAAAAGATGTATGGAAGAAGAAGACGTCATGTTGTGCTGAAATAGCTGATCATATAGCATTCTTCTTAGCTCATCTTGCCGCATTTCAGGCGATCGAAAAACGGACGAAGCGACTCGTCGGTAATGACTTACTTGTCAACTAAAAGCTTCAGAGCCTTGAACATCGTCACCGAGTTGCCAGCCTGTCGGTTTTTTATCAGTTACATTTGGGGGAGTGTGCCTTGGCATTGCATGAACCAATTAATCCTAACTCGTTCTATAATCAGACTGTAAGACGAACGGCGATGCGGTAGCGGTACACGGTGGCAATCCCACCCATACGCACTAAACGGATTTGTAATACTTTTATTGTCCATACAGCTAAGGAGTGGCATTCCCTGCCGGAGTCTGTATTTCTTGATAGCTACATCCTGAGAGTCTTTAATTCAATAGTGAATAAGTTACTTCTAGGCAAGCGTGCCTCATTGTCGAACACATCATCGCTTACCATCATGTGAGATTGTGGTGGATTGTTTCAAACGCGAGCCTATCAATGATAATAAAAAAAGGATCCATAAATCCAAAAAAAACTACATCTTTTCTCAATAAAAAGTTATTTAAAAAAAAGACTAGAATAACAAAATCTCTAACAGACACTTTTAAACATTTGAATATGTGCCCGAGGTTCATATTTTCTCGTTTCGGCTCGTAACTCCGTGTACCTACTATGATAAATGTACCGCGAACCGGTTCAAACTGGATTGCGCCAGTTACCGATGTCTCGTTTGTCATTGGATTTTGATTGTGTGCTGCGACAGCGTTGGTTTTGTGGACTTTTGTATAGGTGTCTATGAATTGTGTGAGAATGGATCGTGTCGTACTAAAAATTTTAAATAGTTAGCGAGGTTGCAACGAGGTAAACTGCCCAGTACGTGAAAGTATGTTTACTATTGAAGTACCGCTACTCGTGAGGGCTTTTTTGTGCCTCTGTTTTTACTGCTTTCTATATACGTTCTTTAGAGCAAGCTGTCAAATCTGTATAATTGTTCTAATGACGTGGTCAAAACTATATTCTAAGCAAACAATATGTTTAGCTGTGTTTAAGACGTCCGTTTCTTTATCAAACCTCTATCTTTGCGATTCGGATCACGATGCTAGATTTTTTGCACAAAAATATATTTTTTCCAGTACAGTCTGTTCAGTCGTCCACCAGTCTGACTTGCATCGACGATATCGTCAAAACCTTTAAAAAAATAAAATATATTAAACTCTGCAACCAATAGTAGCACATATTTCATCCAGCCTGCATTTGGCATACCCTAGACATTGACGCGTGCTTCCCTTACCAAACATCCTGCAAGAATACACATCGGTGCATTTACTTTATATTGAACGACTGAGATTTTGACATGTGTCACTTGCAGATATATAGAGGGTTTGAGAGTACGTTAATGTCGTGGTATTTTATTTTGATAGAAAATAAAAAATAAACTAACCAAGTGCTTTTTTATTTAATTATTTGACAAAATACCGTGTATAAAATACTTAATTAACTAAGACTACAAATATATACATTTAAATCAAAAACTACTCACTACCTAAGCCTAAAAATATACTTAACTAAAATATGACGTCAAAAAACTCCTCCACATCGTTGTCCACTGGTAATGTACCCAAAAGGCTGGCAGCATTGTATGAAGTGCAAGTGCGAGTCGGACTCGCACACGAAGGGTTCCGTACCATTATCGCAAAAACCGGCAACAAAATCAATTTTGTTGTAGGGGAGCCCCACTTAAATATTTATTTTATTCTGTTTTTAGTATTTGTTGTTATAGCGGCAACATAAATACATCATCTGTGAAAATTTCAACTGTCTAGCTGTCACGGTTCATGAGATACAGCCTGGTGACAGACGGACAGACAGACAGACAGACGGACAGACAGACAGACAGACAGACAGACGGACATAAAAAAACTTTTCATAAATGTCGGTGTTCCAGTTTTCTTTAAAAAAAAACCTTTTAGTTGCTGTGGAATGACTTCAAGTTAAAATTGCGTTATATACTTGAAACATTCTGGCAGACTTATCTTTGTTTGAAACTACAACACGAAATTTTAAGGAGTCGTCAAAAAGATACAGCACTAATGAACATCAACACTGCACTATGAGTATATCGGATGCTGCAGCATTAAACGAGTAAAGATAGCAAGGGTATCAAGGTGCTTCTAAATCGATAAAGCCGTCAAGAACAGGTGGGATAGAATAGACATAGAACGTTTTTTTCTTAAGTGTTTTATTTATATAGTTATATAAACACATTATACATAATACCTAATTAAATAAGTGTCAAAAGTGCAGTCTTACTCTACCAGAATTCAAATAGCTAATTTTTGTAGAAGATGTTAAATCATCCACAACTGGTTTAATATGTTGTACAGAAATTAAAGCATAGATTATGCCTACTAACCGTGAAAAGTTGAAATTCTTCTGTTTAGGTAGAATGTGACTACACTTTTTATCCTTAATTGTACATATACAAGTAAATCAAAACCTACTAACAAACTAATATTAAAAATAAAATTAAAGTAAAATCTTGCGTCAAAAAATTCACACACCGTGGCACTGCTGCGAGTCTTATCTTGCTACCAAGGTCCACAACCAGCCCTTGGATCACAATCAATCTGCCTAACCTTTACCTTTAACTTACCACAGTGTCTCAAGACGAAAGTCTATGACCAGTGTGTGTTGCCAGTGATGACATATGGCTCTGAGACGCGGTCGCTTACAATGTGCCTTATCAGAAAGCTTACAGTCACTCAAAGGGCAATGGAGAGGGCTATCCGGAGTTTTCTTGCGTGATCGAATCAGAAATGTAGAGAGCAGCAAGAGTACCAGGGTTATCTGTATAGCCCGAAGAATTGCCAAACTTAAGTGGCAGTAGGCCGATGGGGGCAGAATAGTTCTGGAGTGGCGACCGTGAACCGGAAGATATTGCGTTGGAAGGCCCCCACCAGGTGGAACGATGACCTGGTGAAGATTGCGGGTATCCACTGGTTACGAGACGCACGAAACCGGTCAATGTGACGCTTGGGGGAGGCTTATGTCCAGCAGTGGACGTCTTTCGGCTGATATGATGATGATGATGAACCTTTACCCAACTCTATTGGAATCAGCTGCCAGTCTAACCTGATGCAGCTGAGCACCAGATTTTACATGGAGCGACTGCCTATCTAAGTCCTACAATCCAGTAACTGGGTAACACGATACCCCTTGGCAAGATTGGTGTTGGATTCCTGCCAGGCTTCTGACTATCGGCCACAGTCAGCTGGGACCAACGTATTAACACACTTTCCGAGGCAAGCAGAAATCTGGCTGTGTAAAGATGGTCACCTTTCCTTAAGACAAGCGTTCCTTAACCTTGAAGATCGACTTGGGCCACGTGAAGTGACAATAAGGACATTGAACTTGTTTAGATTAAAGAAAGCATACACAACTTCGTGTTGAGGAAAACAAATACCGAGAAAAAGCCGAAGGTTCATGACAAGACCAAATAATTTATTTGGCGTCATGCTTGTCAGAGTATTAATTTGGAATCTGTTCACGATTCCCAATTGAGTTCCTCGAAAAACAAGAATTCTTGAAAAGATTTTCTACTAATATGTTCTTTAAATTATTATCATAACTTAATATTATAAATGTGAATGTAGGTTTGTTTATTTGTTACGCTTTGACGCCTGGACGATTTGGATAATTCTTGGCATATGGATAGACCAGAACTTGAATTAAGGTTCCTCTAATCGACGGCACGAACTATTTTGTGCGCGGGGTTAAAATGCATGCTATCTCATCCGACAACACGTGCGAAAGAGATAGATGCTGTGATCCGTTTCGCTACAAACTTAGAAAAGTGTTAATACCTTTAGTACATTTATCGTCATAAATTATTGTGAAGATAAATACATGTGGGCAAAACTGAACCCGTCAGATCGTTACACATATTCTCATTTAAAATAGAAAATTTATAAAAAAAATTATCATCAAATTTTGATTAAAATATTATAATATAAACTAACTTAAATATTGTGTAAAACTGAAATTTCCGACAAATGAAAATCGGCCAATTCTTGTCGCTAACTTATACACTGAAATAGTTGTTATACTGGGCGATGGTAGAGGTAAAAGGGAACTCTACGACGGTTTCACTTCTTGTGCTGTGCTGAATATGCTCTGTTTTTCAGACAACTGTTGTAGCACACTGCACTCCTTTGCTCAGAGTTACCGGCGGTATATCTATAAAGAGAGCGTAAAAAAATTCAATTTAATGTAATGAGATAATTACAAAGACATGAAAGTACATTACATTATCAATCTGAGTTGGCGCCATGTAAATGTGCCCGAACGTATGTACACGAAACGATGAGACTGATTAGTTTCAACAATTTATTATAAACTTTATTGTACACCACAAAATAAAAACATACAGGACAAACATTTTCAAAAACAAAGTGTACAATGGGCGGTCATATTGCACAGGGCAATCTCTTACAGACTACCTTTAATTAAATAATTTTAGTGTTTGTTGCTGTCTTCGCCGGCGATCAACATTTAGGCCACATTGAGTATAACTGCTGGACACAGCACGGGTATTGATCAGATCAGTCGGATCACATCATCAGCCTATTAATGTTCCCACTGCTGGGATACAGGCCTCCTCTCTTTGAGAGGGAATGGGCCGTAATCCACCACGCGGGCCCAGTGCGGGTTGGTGGATGTCACATGTCATCGAATTTTTGGTTCTAAGACATGCCGGTTTCCTCACGATGTTTGCCTTCACCGTTTTGAGAGCAGTGGTGATGAAATAATTTACACAAAGTAAAGCGCCTGCCTGGGTTCGAACCCACGACCTATAACTTGTTAGTCGCGGCCGATACCACTGGGCCACCACTGCTCAGTCTGCATCAGTCGGATGCGACGATAAAACTGATCATTATGTGGTAAGTTTTTAGACTCATTTTAAAGATTGTTACCTGCATTTAGTAGGTCCCTCAACATTGATACAGTCTGGATACACTTGATTGCAACGGCGGGAACAGCGCATTTTTCTCCTGCATAATCAGCTGTGCATTGACAGATTGGGTCATGGTCTTCATTCAGGTAACAGGCACCATTGTTCAAACAATAATTATGGCACGCGTTTACTTCGCATCTCTCCCCAAAATAGCCAGCTTTACATCTGAAATCATGAAAATGAAAGCTAATAGGAAGATTTTATAAATAAGGCCCTTTAGGTCTCTAACCCACAAAAGTTCACAAGACAAAATAAACATCAAAAGTTATTATGTACCATTTATAATGTTCGATACGAGACAATGTTACTTTAGATATCAAAGATTACTAGTTTCCTTCTGAGAAACGGTAATGGTGATGACTTCAATGCTCAAGGATCTGTATCCTTGAGCATTGAAGTACGTAACATGTCATCGTGAGATAAAACAACTATAACAGTATAGTTGTTCTATCTCACGATGACATGTTACGTGACTTTTATGACGTCGAAATAAGATTCATTTTGCTACGATTCACACGACACACACACGTTACGTACACACATGTTACGTACTTCAATGCTCAAGGATCTGTATCCTTGAGCATTGAAGTACGTAACATGTCATCGTGAGATAGAACAACTATCACTTGCTTAAATTGACGTTAGTCAAATCAAGCATTAGGTCAGTTCATACCGAGGCCGACGCGACTATAGAACTTCATGTACTACACAAAAATATATCACAGTGAGAGACTTAGAAAATTGACGCGGGTTATTGATGCGGAGCCTTGCTGCGCAGCGCTAAACAAACATCGACACGTCGCGTCATGTCTCGGTGTGAGCTGACCCTTAATATCTTCAATTGTCCTTAATGAGATGCACATGTTTTACCTGCATATAGGTTGTCCATCAGCACTAACACTACAGTCTCCTTCCAAACAATAGTTCTGACAGACGGATATATCACATCTCTCACCGGTGTAACCCTGTGTACATTCACAACGAGATTCCCCACTAACTTTTGTACCATGGACACAAAGGATTACATCTTTACAATCTGGCTCCGATTCATTCGTTAATAGACTCTTTAGAGTTTCGCAGTTCTGATTCCCTTTAAGTTGTTCGTTTAGTGCATAGTTGGCTCCTATAATTTGATAATGCGTATCGAATCTAAAATTAGTACCGGAAATTATTTTTGATTTCAACTGTTGCGAGTGATTCTTTGGCAATTGCGAAATTGCCTTTTGATTATGGCCATGCCAGTAGATGAAATCATTTGATACGATTAATGAATCTGCTCGTGTTTCGTTTTTGACGATATATAATGTTCGCCTGTTCTTCCCATCAAAATCGGCACTTTCAATAGATAGCTGATAATCATAATTTTTAATTCTTTCAATCCAGTAAATTTTCTGTGTCTGTTGATCGATGGCCAAGCTTACTCGCAAATCAACATAATTGTCTATTAAAAGTTCTCTCTCGGAGCCATCAAACCGAACTCTCTCTACCTTCGAGTTTGTGATCCAGTAAATATACCTGTAATTTATAATTAACAATAAACATTTTTGAAAAGTTCAAACTAAATTTAGCTTTTTAGTCATAAAACTGGATGGACTGTGTAAGGAGTGATATGAAAGAAAAGGAAGTCAGTGATAGCGTGACGGGGGACAGGACGGTATGGAAGAAGAAAACGTGTTGCGCCGACCCCAAGTAACATGGGACAAGGGCAGGAAGATGATGATGAGTCATAAAACTAAACATAACGGCAAAAAATGTGGAATTTATAAAAGGTAAATGAAAACTCCCAGTATTAACATATTGCTGCCAAATTTGGGCACTTACCAAAGCACAAAACAGGCAACTGAGAACTTATCTGACAGCAATGGAAATAAGCATGCTGAATATGACGTAATCCGACAGTATACGCAACAAAACCATTAGAAAACGTACGAAAATTAAAGACGTAATAACAGGAATAAGAAAAGTGAATTGGAAATTAACTGGCTATATAATAATATACAAAGAAATCAGAAACAAACAATTAGTATTTTGGTACTCAAAAAATAGGATATGAAAAGGAGGTGGACAGTTTTGAAGGTGAGAGGACGAAATAACGATCATGGAAAACATGGACCAGGAAAGCGCTAAACGGAACAGAGTGGCAAGAAGTGAAGTGCCAAAGTTGGGCAAACAGATCGGGTTGTCGGTAGGTTAAGTTTTATTATATATAAACATTATACTATATGTTTTACGTGTATACAAAATTAAAATTAATTATAAGTTTTTAAACTGTCATGGTCACTAACATTAACATTAAAAGCGGGATATTTACCATGTTTACTGTTTGTTGCGTGTTCCCGATAATTCGGTGCTGTTGCAAGCACCATGATCACGGATGTTTATCCGTGATCATGGTGCTTCATACGCAACAAACAGTAAACATGGTAAATATCCCGCTTTTAATGTAAATGTTAAAATTAATTGATTAAGGATAACTGTTTGTTGAGGATTCAACCAATAAAACCAGGTCAATTACCGAGGAAATAATTCTTCTTTATTTCAGTCTTGTGGAAACGTGTTGCTTGCGCCGCTGCTCGCAGTAAAAAAGGGCTTTGGCCAACAATGGCCCCTTATTTATGGAAAAGTTCCTAACGCCGCGCCCCTCTACAAATTGCGCCGTGTCGAGCAACTTCACGTCGATCGAACGTCGACCAATCATAGCGAAGCGGTTACTCGACCAATCGGCGCAAAGTAGTCACAATTCGGGCGCGGCACTATTCCATGACAAAACGTTACTGTAACGAGGCCCGTTTGGCTATTTCGAATTAATTTTACTTTAAATTAGGGGCCTCGCTACAATAAGTTAACAAAACATATTAGCTACATAATGAGGTTTACATATAAAGCAAAAACATATTACTTAACTATCCCAAACACTTACATAAGTCCATATTTACTATCACTGTCCTAAACACTTTATAAGTCCATAGTCACTATCACTTATGAGTCTATCTACACCATCACAATTTACACGATGTTGAGGCTTCACAGGCTGCGTCACCAACAGTCTCCCCCTCGGTGCCTTGCACCTCAGCTTGCAGGGGTGACGATGCCGGCACTATCACGACCAGTCGGGATGCTGGCCGCCGTAGTACGCCCGCCTGGGTGCGGACGTCGACGATCCGAGTTCTTCCATCTGGCTCGGTGTAGGTCGCGCTGATCACGCCACGTGGCCACGAGCAGCGTGGCAGGGTGTGATCTACCAGCGAGACGAGGTCACCGACGCGGCGACGGTGGGATCCCGATAATGGGGACCCTGGAAGTACCGAGGCGAGAGCGTTGGTAGGTACTCTCGCACCCATCTGGCCCAGAAGTGGTCGGCCAGGCGCTGGGATGTCCTCCACGATGGAGAACCGAGGAGCTCAGCGTCGTCGAATGAGCCAAACATCTGGGCTCCGCTGGACCTGTCGATAAGAAAGTGGTTAGGGGTCAGTGCTTCTTCTTCGTTGGGGTCGGTGCTCACGGACAATAGTGGCCGTGAGTTGACCACGTGTTCTGCCTCCAGTAGCAGGGTGTGCAGAACCTCTGTTTTTCTTTCGTGCTGTGTCGCTGCCAGTACGGTCTTGACGGTGCGCACTAGCCGTGCCCATGAGCCACTCATGTGTGAGGCTCCTGGGGGAATGAACCTCAAGACTATTCCGTCGGTTTTCGACGAATAGCGCCGGCTTCTGACGAAGGTTCAATTCTTCGTTGCTTCTTTTCATGATGACCGGTGCCTTGTCTTTCTTCCGTGACTTCTTCCAAGCCGGGTCACGTTCCTTCTTCGTAGTTCTTCTGCTCCTGGGTATTCTGTGGGCGATGCTTCTCTTGAAAGCGCCCACAACTTGCGGCAAAATTACCGTCGCAAATCTCCCTGGCCCAGGGATGGCGGTGGGTGCAACTCTCCTCAAGCTCAACGTGACGGCGCTTGCCTTTTCTTTCCCTGTGTCCTTGAGGAGATCTTTTTCATCTTGTGGCCACCTTTCTCGGCCTTTATCGAGGAATGACGGCCCCGCGAACCACCGATGTTCCTTGCTGGAGTCCTTGGGCTCGTCTCGCATGGCGTCGTCCACGTCAATGCGCTTCGTGGGCGCCCATCGCCATTCCCTGTGATCGTCTTTGAAGCTGGGTTGTATGTCAAGGTGATTCACGACCTTGACTGGAGCACTGCTGCTTGACCGCACTCCATGTAGCACCCATCCCAGCTGCGTTCTCGATGCAACTGGCTTGCTTCGGTGGCCATGCTTGACTTCCTGCGAGGTAATGAGATGCCAGTTGTCTTGACCAATGAGCACCGACGGCTTGGCATTGGGGTACTTCAACTGGTCCTGTATCTCTTCCAGGTGGTCGCATCCTTTCAAGTCCTTTTCATTGACTTCCTGACGTGTCAAGTGCAGATTCTTCACAGAATACCCGGACAACTTCTCGACATTACGGACAAACATCCCGCGGATTTTGAGGTCGATCTTCTGGGACTTCTGGTCCATGCGGTGGCCGCCTACGCCTTCTATGCGCAGCTCCTCTTCTGGCCCTCGTGCCCCGATCTTCTCGACTACTGAGTCTTCTATCAGTGTGACCGTAGAGCCTTCGTCCATGAGAGCGTAGACGCAGACGTTTCTCTTTGGCCCCATTAGTTCGACCGGAACAATCTTTAGATACGCCTTTGCTCCCGCTCGCGTCGCGTTGACCGTAGAAGCTATCGATTGGGTGGTCATTTCTTGAGTCGTCGGCTTCGTTGCTTCTTCATAATGCAACAGCAAATGATGACCCTTCTTGCACTTGCCACATGGCTTCGCTTTGCAGCTGAAGCTCCGATGCCTTCCTTCTAGGCATTTGTAGCAAAACCCAGACTTCTTGGCTTGCTCCCATTTGTCTTTAATGGACGCTTCACTAAATTTCTTGCACTTCAGAAAAGTGTGCTCGCCTTTACACAGCGGGCAGGTAATCTTGTCGCGTTCCTTCCTGTTATCTTCTTTGCAGGAAAACACGGAAGCTGACTTCGTCCTGCACTCGTGTTCGCCTTCAGAATCTTCTTCTGACGTGTTATTTTCTTGGCTCCTAGCAGCTTGAGTGGTATGCACGCCACGAGAGCCCGCGTTTCGGGTTCGAATCCTCACACTTTCTTTCTTTGTTCTGGATCCCACGAACTCGTGCATCTCAAATTGATCCACCATGTCGTTGAAGAAATGCATGAGGCTCAGGAGTATGGGCTCATCTTCATCTTCTTTCTTTGCTCGATACTCGTACCATTTGAAACGCACCAATGTACACATTTTTTCTATGATTCTGCTTGAAATATCACTTGAGTGCAGGTAACTTTGTCTCTTCATTTGTTTTACAACGCTAACGGAATTAGACACTGCCCCGGCGTAACGCACCAACTCTCTTGCATCTTCTGACATCGGAGGAAGCTTCTCGATGTTTTCTATCTCGCTTCTAATGAGATAAGTTGGGCGTCCGAAGCGGCGCTCCAAGGCGGTCATTACTTCTTGCGGGTCGATCTGGGTGAACAATAACGATTTCACCGCTTCTTTCGCTTTGCCCTTGACAGCTCTTCTCAATCTTCCCATGTTCTCTATATCTGAGAAGAGCGTGCGAGTATCTTCGTAAGTCGCCTTGAACGCTATCCAATCGCAGGCGTCGCCTTCAAACTGGTGCAGCTCGCTGACGTACTTCGGTGCGCGCTGCATGAATGATGTCGCCTTATTCTCAGACGCGGACTTGACAGCTTGAAGGATTGCTTCTGCCAGCTGGTTGTTGTGACTCGGTGCGGCGATCGCGACCTCTGGGGCGGGCAACTCACATGGCGGCTCCCCCTCGTTGCGTTCCACACTCTTCGTCGTTGACACCCATGCTGCAGTTGCCTGCACTGCGGCGGCTTCGACTTCAGCCTCTTCTTCTCCTTCCTGGTCACTCAGGTCCGTATCATCTGCACGCGCTAGTTCCAGCTTGGTGTTAGCAAGCTTGGCCTTCATTCTTATTTCTTCTAATTGCAACATTTCCAACTCCAATCTTGCTTCTAATTCTTTCTTCCTTCGGGAATTATTCTCAGAAACTGACTTGGGCTGCTTCTTCTTGCGTTTTTCAACCACGGTGATGTTGGCGTCCTCGACCACAGTCGAGCGTCCGGTCGCTGCGGTGCTGTCGGTCACTGTTTCCGACGTGGCACCCGAAGTCGTCCCCGCTGCCATCGTATCACCACCGCTGGTTTCTTCCTCGGTAGTTGACCTCGTGCTATCTCCTTTGCGGCTTCGTGTCATCATATCGGGCTTCGAGATGAGTGACTTCTTCAGATATTCACTCTTCCCAGCGTAAATCCCGACGAATCTTCAATAGGAAATCTTCCTGCTTCCAAGACGCGACGTAAGTAGGTACTTATTCTTCGTGGCGCAAGTAGCGCTTGGCTCAACCTTGCTGCCGCTAAGTACTTCACTCCGATGTCGTGCTTGAGCGTAGATTCGACGTGGAATTCCAAGTTGATATGACGAACGCAGCGATAATTCTTCACGGTATCCTTTGATGTCTTCCCGTTGGGTATTCACGTTATGGCGTCTTAAAGTCTTCACGTTTCGTACGATCGTCTTGAAAAAGACGTTTGGTTGTGATCGTTTCGAAAAAGACCACGTTTATGATTGTCTCGAAAAAGACCACGTTTTGACCATCTGCTAGAAACCACCACACGTTTTCGACCCTCTTAAGGACCACGTGTGTTACTATCGTCTTGAAAAAAACGTTTGGTTGTGATCGTTTCGAAAAAGACCACGTTTATGATTGTCTCGAAAAAGACCACGTTTTGACCATCTGCTAGAAACCGCCACACGTTTTCGACCCTCTTAAGGACCACGTGTCTATCGTCTTGAAAAAGACGTTTGGTTGTGATCGTTTCGAGAAAGACCACGAGTTCTTGAATTATCTTGAGTAAGATAGCACGCCTTGTTTCACAGTATCTTCAATTCTTCAGCGGCGATACTGTATTTCTTCTGGCTTCAGTCTTGAATCCGGCTTTCGAAGGACCATGGCATTGTTGAGGATTCAACCAATAAAACCAGGTCAATTACCGAGGAAATAATTCTTCTTTATTTCAGTCTTGTGGAAACGTGTTGCTTGCGCCGCTGCTCGCAGTAAAAAAGGGCTTTGGCCAACAATGGCCCCTTATTTATGGAAAAGTTCCTAACGCCGCGCCCCTCTACAAATTGCGCCGTGTCGAGCAACTTCACGTCGATCGAACGTCGACCAATCATAGCGAAGCGGTTACTCGACCAATCGGCGCAAAGTAGTCACAATTCGGGCGCGGCACTATTCCATGACAAAACGTTACTGTAACGAGGCCCGTTTGGCTATTTCGAATTAATTTTACTTTAAATTAGGGGCCTCGCTACAATAAGTTAACAAAACATATTAGCTACATAATGAGGTTTACATATAAAGCAAAAACATATTACTTAACTATCCCAAACACTTACATAAGTCCATATTTACTATCACTGTCCTAAACACTTTATAAGTCCATAGTCACTATCACTTATGAGTCTATCTACACCATCACAATTTACACGATGTTGAGGCTTCACAGGCTGCGTCACCAACACTGTTATAAAATTCAGTTACAAGATTTGACCCACATATTACTAACAAACAAACATAATAAGGCATGTTAAATAAAGGTTGTAAAATACTTGAAAGTAAAAAACAATAAATAACCCACAACATTATCCTAAGGCGCCCATCCTGGTGTCGGGACTCATAGCGTTCGATGCGGTGATAATAATAATTTAAAAAATATATAACACAACTAGCTGTTGCCTGCGACTTCACCCGCGTCAAGGCCGTATTTTTTTTTTCCCATTGAAACTATGAATTGTTCGGCGATCAAAAACTTATGTTAATCCTTATAACATCAGCTATCTACCAGTGAAAGTCCCGTCAAAATCGATCCAGCCGAATCGGAGATTACCCAAAACAAACAGACAGACAGAAAAAAAAACTTAAACTAATAGTTGCCCAACAATTATTTTAAAACCTTCCCAATTAATTTTTTTGACCATTATTTTAGACCAAATTAAAAATCATAAATATTGTTTTCAAGATTGACATGTGCTATCGCGGATCTTTTATACGCTTTTTAATAGGAGCCTTTCCACCATACAATATTTTCATGCATCTTGAACTATTTGCGCAGCGCACGCCGTGAAAGCTGTAAAAACGCACGACTATTTCCGAGTTAGGGAACGAATACTGTCATAAGTTTTTGTTTTTCACATTTATTCACATAATGGGTAGCCTATGTTCATCTAGAATAATGTGCCTTTTGAAGCTCGAAATACTTTTTTTAATATAACAGTGGTTCCGGAGATTACCCTCTAGATACACACAACCCACAAAATTCGCTCTCTCTTTATTTATTTTTTTATTTATTTATATACACTTTATTGTACACCATAATAAAAAAGAAAAAATAAACTTAATACTAAAAACATACAATGGGCGGCCTTATCGCATTCCGCGATCTCTTCCAGGCAACCTGGAATGGACAGAGATTACCTGGACATGACATGGGGTTGTCAGTGGTACGACAATACCAACAATGAACATAATATTTATACAATAATACTTACTAGAAACAAAAATAAAAAAATACATACATATGCTAAATAACAGATACATAAATATTTAATATATATATTAAGCAATGAAAATAAATGATGTACAACAATGATTGCACATTATGTCAAAAAACCAAGAGCACAATCACAGCGACAGGTAATATTCTTTGACAAGTTTTTTAAATACAGGCAACGACTGAGCACGTTTTATTTAGTCAGGCAATGCATTCCACAGACGAGCAGCCTGGACAGTAAAGATTTATCCATGAAAGTTGTGGAATGCACTGGCGTTTTAAGTCGCAAGTTATCTGATGACCTTAGAGATTTTGTGTGGGAATCGCAGATAAATTGAAAACGATCCTTCAGGTAAAGAGGGGTGGAAGGAGTAAAGAGCACATTAAACAAAAGAGAAAGAATATGAGCATTCCGGCGAAGGCGAATTGGCAACCACTTGAGCTTTACACGAAATTCGGAAACATGGTCATATTCGCGCAATCCAAATATGAACCTTATACAAAAATTTTGAAGCCGCTCAAGTTTATCGAGTTGTTCTTGAGTAAGGTCAAGATAACTGGCATCAAAATAATCAAGGATGGGAAGAAGAAGAGATTGTGCAAACGCAATCTTAGTGGCAGTCGGAAGAAAATTACGTAGTCTCCTCAAAGTTGCAGCAGATGAAAACAACTTCTTGCTGTTGAGCAGTCCAAGAGAAGCTCTTGTCGATGAGTATCCCCAAGTTTTTAACTTTCTCACTGAAGGGAATCTCTCTTTAAACGTTTAAAGAAAAGAAAAGAAAGAAAGCAAGAAAAAATATTTGTTTGTGACCCGCACAGGAGACACAATAAATATGCATAAAATTAAACAATAATTAAAGATAGATAGTTATGGGTAGTGGTAGTTTAGTGTAGATTATGATAAGTTAAGAGGACTAGGAATTGTTGAATAAATTGAATGAGTTGAGATGGATGTGCGGATTGAAGACAATTGATAAAGTGAGAAATGAGTATATTATAGAAAGTTTTAAAGTGGCACCAGTGTTAGAAAATTTTAAAGGAAACCGTTTGTCCTGGTATGATCATTTGATGAGGAGGGATGAAACGCACGTGACAGGGGACAGGATGGTATGGAAGAGGAAAGCATGTTACGCCGACCTCAAGTAACATGGGACAAGGACAGGAAAATGATAAAGATAATATTAGAAATAAGTATTAGGTTTATAATAATTTTATTAAAAACTATCTTGCAAAGTATTTTTGATCTTTCTTTTATGTGCCGAAAATTATTCCGGTGTCCGTAGTTATAACTAAAACATTAATACGTACCCTCCACAGCTGTCCACGGCGATATCATAGCAATAGTACTTCAACGTAACTATATGATTACGATTAACTGCCTTATTAGTAGATGCAGGATTTAATGATAAGGAGTAAATACTCTCAAATCCATCCACCCAAAACAGTAATTTTGTGACCGGGTCGTAGGCGATAAACAAGTAATAGCCTAATTTTCCCGTAACTAAAGTTTGTATATTCCTCGTTGTTAGGTCAAAGCTGGATATTTGTTGGTTCGAGTGATGTTTGTCGGCAAACAGAACCCGGTGGTGAACTGGATCATAAGTGATAGCATAGATTTTGTTAGCCGAAGGTATGTCTTCTGTGTGCGTTAGTGTCCCGTTGTTGTAAAACTGTAGTCTTTTTTCTGTGCTCGCGACGATGTCTGAAAAACGAAAGTATCATTTTAAAACAATTTTTTAAAAAAATCTTCGCTTTTCTCCTCTCTTCATAAAACATGCAACACTTTCCAAATGACTGGCAGTCTAGCCAGTCTACTTTTTCTCGACGTTTTCTAATTTACAAGATACTTACAATGAAATACAATAAAGTACACCTTAAGATTCTACAAATTAGAGATTTCAAGAGTTACATATCAATGGTCCGTATTATCGTCACTAAACCCTATAATTGACACGGAAATGGATTAAAAAAATCATGATGCTTCAAAATTTGTGTTTTCGGTATTTTAATATTAATAAATAAATAATAATAAATAAAAGTTTATTCTCAAAAAAGCCAAATACAAATATTCCATCTCAATCAAACATAAAAACGCCATTATATGATGTACAACACTATTCATTATTTGAGACAGAGTGCACGTCTGTGTCTGTGCTAGCATAAACTGTGTTACAGACACAGGCGCCCTCCTCTAACAGTTCATTTACGTTGTTCTGCACCTTGTAGGAGTTTTGGTAATCATTAGCTTAGTTTAATATAAGTACTTAACACTTATTAAAATTTATGTAAGCAAGGAATAGGTGTATGGGTGTGTGTGTGGGATATTGAATGGAACCAAATAATTAAAATTGAACAATGTTCTGAAATACATAAAAAACGGCTAAGTGCGAGTCGGACTCGCGCACGAATGGTCCCGTATCATTATCGCCTTTGTTGTATGGGAGCCCACTTAATTATTTATTTTATTCTGTTTTTAGTACTTGTTGTTATAGCGGCAACATTAATACATCATCCGTGAAAATTTCAACTGTCTAGCTATCACGGTTCATGAGATACAGCCTGGTGACAGACGGACAGACAAACAGACAGATAGACAGACAGACGGAGGAACCGTGGAGTCTTAGTAATAGGGTCCCGTAGCCCAGTATAAATCAACAATAAAAAACTTTTTTCCAAATAAAATCAACCGAGTTGGAGATCTAACGAGTGCCTATCTATGTGTTAATTGTTTTGACATTGTATAAATATTTTGATTTCTATTAATTTAAATAAGATTCTAAGATTATGTTGGTATTGAATATCGTTTTAAGCTTTTAATTATATATTATTAGTAGCCTGCCCCGGCTTTGCCTGAGTCATAATAATTTATAGCCTATAACCATCTGGAATAATGGAACTTTCAAATGGTGAAAGATTTTTTTAAGGCCGTACCCTGACCAAAAAATCAGCACGAGATATGAGCATTCCTATTTAATTGGCCTAGCGGCACTGGTGGCGCATGAATTACGGTAGTGAATACGCCCAGATTTAGAAAAAAATCTTTATAACATCGAATATTGGTATTTTGAAAAAATTTAACTTACAAAATGTTCGTTATCAAATTGTCTATCCATTATTGTTAGTATAAAAAATAATTAATGAACACTTTACGAGGAGATGCATGCTATCAATAATTATTTCACATTTTTATGGTTTTGTTGGAAGGAGATTAGTGACACAAATAACTCTTAAAAAAAAGTGTGCTACCATTTTAGAATCAACATTATGTAGAAATTAATTGTATTTTTATTATTTGATATTTCTTTTTAAATAAAGAGTGGATAGCTCTTAAAAACTGCACAAAATTCGAATAGCGCGGCGTTTTGCTCGGGGAGGCGCCTTAAATAGAAAGAAAGAAAGAAAAATATTTATTTGTGACCCACACAAGAGACACGTGTTACGTATGCCTAGGAATCTGACATTGCGACAACATTGCGGAAACTAGGTGTTCATAGACCTTGCAACGGTGCAGTTACCTTGAGCACGAAACGTATAGCTTAGGAATTAGCTGACTTGCTGACTCAGAAATTACGTTGCATCAGTATAGGAAGTTACTGACGGTGCAATTACCTCATAACCGATGCTGCCATGACGTCAACGAATGCCGAACTAATATTTAAGAGCATTTCATGTAAGAAGGAGGCATTCCATATTCCTACCTCGAGTAGGATGGATATTCGTATGCTAGTTAGTTTTAGTTAGTCTATTTAATTATTGTAACCATTTCATGTCCTAATATCGGTTTGGAAATGAACATTTGTAGGTTAGCTACTTGTAGTTAGTAGTTGTAACCATTCCATGTTCCAACCTCGACTTGGAATGGACATTTCTAGTATAATTAATTGTAGTTAACTTTAATAATTAAAAGTTTAGAATCATTTCGAGTTTCTTTCCAATCCCCCGGCTGTGGTAAACGTAATTCACGAGATAAGCAAAACACAAAAAATAATAAAAAATAAATTAAATAACCCCGTGCGAGACCAAAAAGGGTCCTATCTCAGCATGTGCAACAAAATAGGCGTACAGGTTCCAGAGATTACCTTACACGGCTAGACAAACTCGCAATATTCAGGCTCACTCTTTATATAATATTTATTGTAAATATTCAGACACAATGTCATCATCATCATCATCAGCCTTTTAAGGTGCCCAATGCTGGTAAACAGGCTTCCTCTCTGTTAGAGGAAATGGACCGTAATCCACCATGCGGGCCCAGTGCGGTTTGGTGAATGTCACATGTATTCGAATTTTTGTTTCTAGGTCATGCCGGTTTCCTCACGATGTTTTCCTTCACCATTTTGAGAGCAGTGGTGGTGAAATAATTCACACAAAGTAAAGTGCCTGCCTAGGTTTGAACCCACGACCTACAAGTTATATATATATATATATATATAAGTTATATATAACACAAAGCCACCATTGCGCCCGATGTTCATTGTTAAGGCGCCGATTCCCTTGAGTAGCTGATTTTCAAATGAGAATCACGTCAAAATGGCTAGTCGTAATTTTTGAAAAAATATATGTTTTATTAGACTATTTTCTTAATAATTTGATCTGAGCAATTTTTGAGTTTTATTCGTTTAACTTAGTGTAATTAATTTGTAAAGCTATGTCTAAAACGAAAAAAAAACACGACAATCACACTAAAACCGCTAGGCATATTTTAATGAAATTGACACCATCTTAAAGACAATTTAACTATCTACATTTTGATCTGAGGCTTTTTTTTTTAAAGTCATAGAATAATAAGAAAAGTACAAAAAACTACTAAATTTTGGGTCGCGCAGGTGTGAAACGAGTGCGCGTTTTGTTCCCTCAAGGTCGTTGTCGTCGTCGTCTTAATGAAAAAATTAAAAAAAATCTCCATGGCTACCACGGTGCTGGACTGGTACTCCAATAAATATTGCGTCATAAAATCTTTGAGGAAAGAACGATATTGAGCAACCATTAAATTCTACAATAAAGCCGGCTTTGAAATTACAATATTAACAACATTTTATAGTATTGTGTGATATCAAGTGCTGTGTATGAAAGGGCGTCTGATTCGACGAAAGCTCGTGATTTCGACACTATTCTTACATTATTCAAATCCTAGTAATCTTAATAATATTATAAAGTTTGGAGGTATGTTTGTAACGCAATCACGCCAGAACGGATCTAGATGAAATTCGGTTCAGTCTGGAACAGCACATAGGCTATTTTTCATTCTGGTGTAGTGTTCCCTTGGGATAAAAAAACACGTTTCACGCAAGCGAAGCCGCTGGCAGAAGCTAGTATTATAAATGTGAATGTTTAGATGGAGCAGTGGTGGCCCAGTGGTATCGGCCGCGACTCACAAGTTGTAGGTCGTGTGTTCGAGCCCAGGCAGGCGCTTTACTTTGTGTAAATTATTTCATCACCACTGCTCTCAAAACGGTGAAGGAAAACATCATAAGGAAACCGGCATGTCCTAGAACCAAAAATTCGAACACATGTGACATCCACCAACCCGCACTGGGCCCGCGTTGTGGATTACGGCCCATTCCCTCTCACAGAGAGGGGGCCTGTGTCCCAGCAGTGGGAACATTAATAGGCTGATGATGTGATGATGTGAGATGGATGGATGTATGTTTTTTTATTCAATCACGCCAGTTCGGACTAAATAGAACAGGATGAAATTTTGAGCAGACATAGACTATACACTGGAATAGCACAAAGGCTACTTTTCATCCAGGTATAATTTTCCTTTGGGACTCGAAACCGCTGACAGCAGCTAGTAGATTATAAAAAAATATCATATATGAGATTGGAATAGCTTACACTAATTAAAATTTAAGTCATTCACCAATAAATTGTAGTTCTAAAAACTAAAAAACACGCTTTATTGGTAAGGATAATGGGACAAACTGTTTAAATTATTGCATTGTCATCGGTCCTTGATAAGTGTGCAAAGTTTCAAATCAATCCAACGTTTTGAAGTGGGTGAAAATCACGTTCAAAGATTCCGTTACATTGATACATTGTTACATTGATACATTGATACATAGATACATACATACCAAGCTAATAAAAGCGTGTTAAAAAAGAAAATGGACAATCTATAAGTAAGTCTGAATAATGAATCAGTATCTTCTTACCCCAAGAGAAGCATTTCGCCAAACCCACTTCCAGCAACAACAACGCCAACACATACGAGCAAACAGACATTTTGTTCTCCAGGCAAGGTTGTTGCAGCAGATTTAGAAGAAACGTCCACTTTTGGTGACCACTCGTTGTATATAAAGCGCAAAACGATGGATTTCTGTGAGTACTGAGTTATAAATAGTTTTACAGCTATTTCCCGTGGGATTTCCTGTGATAAGCGGGCCTCGTGAGGTTAGCGATGATTAGATTTAATTCTGTCATTATTTTGCAATATGAGAGCATGGCAGTGCCCCACTAAGTCGAATAATAATTATAACTAGGTTTATTTCCAAATTTCATTCAATTTGAACTTGTAGTTTAAGGACTATTGCAGCTAAGTGTAAAACGATTACTTTCTCTAACTTGCTCTTTGTACACGTACCGAGTATCGTGGAATGCATCACACTAATCCACGATCTCGGTGTAATTTTGGACACTTTAATGACCACATAACCAGCTTGTCTATGCGAGCACATAAATCCCTAGCGTTTGTCTTGAGGCAGTCGGTTCGGTTTACCAACATAAATCCCATTGTTTTTCTGTACTACGCATTTGTCCGCAGCAAGCTTGAGTTTAATACGATGATATGGGATTCAAAAGAGGCAAAGTATTACAATCTCCTATTAGAGCGGTTACAGCGTAAGATCTGTCGGTACGCTTAAAAAAAATGTATGGGTATTATCCATACCTGTATCCCTCTCTGTCCGCTTCAGGAATAGTGTGTATTTATTATATACTCTAACTTTAATTATTGAATTATTATTGTGAAATTGTTATTATTGAATCATAATATTAATAAATTGTTATTATTGGATAGTTTAATTATTACTATTGAATTGTTATAACGGCATTGTTATTATTTTACTATTGAATTTTATTTTATTGTTAGGGTTCTGTACCCAAAGGGTAACAACGGGACCCTATTACTAAGACTCCGCGATCCGTCTGTCTTTCCGTCTGTCACCAGGCTGTATCTCATGAACCGAGATAGCTACACGAGACAGTTGAAATTTTCACAGATGATGTATATCTGTTGTCGCTATAACAGCAAATACTAAAAACAGAATAAAATAAATATTTAAGTGGGGCTCCCATACAACACACGTAATATTTTTGCAGATTTTTGCGATAATGAAGAATGGTACGGAACCCTACGTGCGCGAGTCCGACTCGCACTTTGCCGGTTTTTTATTTTATAATTATTGACTCATTGCACGTGTTGGGTCAAACTGTAAATTCAGAGAGTAATTGCAATAAATAAATAAATTATAGTTCCTTAATTTTGTCACTGACTCATTCTTCACCAATCATCTTAATCACAAAATTTAAATATTAAACACAGCCTATAAAGCAAGGAAGAACTTAATCGTAACGCTAATTCTCGTTTTTAAAAACTACGTAGGTAAATTCTAATCCCATCTATTTATACTTTATACTTAAAATTATTTTTACAGGTCTTACAATTTTTAAGAAAAGTTTGGTTGGTAAATAGTGGATATAGGTAGGTACAGTAAGTCATAGACAATGTCTCCTTATACATTAGCTAAGTATACCTACCTACATACACTATGACATACTTAGGAGTCGGACGAATGTGTTGAAGGTAAGTGATGAGATTAAGATCTTAGCGATCTTATAACAGCCTTAATGTTTTAGGTATTTGAATTTCGAAAACAAATAGTTTGATGAATTATTCAATAATGCACCTACCTAATGGAACATGGACCTGAATGTCCATAGCTGACGCACAAGAAAATAGTACCCGAAAAGAAAATAGGAAGACTATCTAAATAAAAATATTAGATTTTTTTTGGTGAAGTCAAAATATTTTTTGGTTTGTTGCTAAGTTGTTATTATGGTACATGTCTGCTTAATAAATTATCCGACTTGGTTTTGCATCGATCTTGTATCGTTTTTCGATGGAAGAACTGCTTTGCGAGACTTGAATTTTTTTACTTGTTAAGTTTTTGTCACGATAAGAATATCCTCACGTTTGCGGTGTTATCGCTAATTTTCCGGTCATATGAAATTTCGACGTTCGCACGGAATAAGTAAGTAATGTGCAATTTCTGAATTTCTGTTTTTATGAAAAATTCGGCTGCTATGGACTAGAATGTACCCTAACAATTTGTATGATGATAGAATGACATACACTTGTTATATAATTACACGAGTGCAAAGTGTTGTTACGCCAATGTACACAAGTCTGTTTCCGTTTTGCTTGCTATGTTGCGTTTACCGGATTATTGGCGCTAATCAACTTCGTAAAGTTTTTGTTTAACCATAACACAGGTTTTACGTCGAAGTATTTCGAAAGTCGGTGTCAAAAACAAAGAAACACCGAGCTCCAAAAGCAGTGTTCTTTTCACTTTGTGGTGTGTATTTTGTAAATAAGATTATTTTTATGAATCTTGAAGATTCTTGATCATTTTCATTTTACAAAATGATCATTGGACCGTGGTTCAATCAAGTGATTTTCCTTGCAAAACTAGTGCAATATTAAAGCAACAATATTGTTACCGTATCTATTTGAAATGCCCACATTAACAAAGTAATGCCATGTGAATTATTAAAAGTAAATTATATCCACTTTAAAACTGGAAGGAAGGAAGGTGGGTAGGCCTCTGGTGTGGGATGCAACCTGTGTCGACACCCTTGCGCCATCTCATATTCCTAGTTCGGCGGGCTGTGCTGGCGCTGCTGCTGCGGCTGCTGAGGCCCTCAAGCGGCGCAAATACTGTAACCTAATTGGTAATTACAGTTTTGAGCCGTTTGGAGTCGAAACGCTTGGGTCATGGGGCCCAAGTGCACGTCTCCTTTTTAAGGAGATCTCTCGCCGACTGATCGACACCGTGCGTGACCAGAGGGCTGGCTCTTTCTTTGCGCAAAGAATCAGCATTGCCATTCAACGTGGCAATGCTGCCAGTCTTCTGGGCACGTTCCCGGATGACAGCGATGTGGATGAGTACTTCGACGCCTAAGTGTACCTTTCTTTTGTATATAGTGTAAGTAGTTAGTTTAATTTTAAGTTTGTAAAGTTTACTTTTGTTTAGTGTTTAAGTATGTACATATATAATATTTTTAATGTACCCTATTTAATTTGATTATTGTGAATTAGAAATGTATATAAGCAGCGCTTTGTAATAAATTCTTTAAAACTTGGATTTAACGATTACCGACTTATGTCTTTTTGATGTATAGCTGTGTTTATCAATAGGATACAGACATATTAGCAGGACCGCTCTCTGATAAAGCGACAAATATAACAAATGTACCTAATCAGCTGAAGCACTCTGTGTGATATTTGCGTATTTATGTCTCATTTGCATCTTTTCAGTACATTTATTTTTCTAGATACCTAATCGTTTCCGTCTTTTAAATCGACTGCCAAAGGAGGGTAATGTGTTTATCAGTCTTTGTATGTATGTATGTTTGTTCCTATGTGGCATTCTAGAGATCCAAAGCGTTGGCCGATTTTGATGATCCTTACGTCATCGTCAATCGATTTGTCTTATCCTTGCGAGTGTCACTATCTACATTAAAATTGGAAACTAGAAAAATGGCATATTGTGGGGGCCCAATTTTTTTCCTTCCAAACCCAACGTGTGAGGTATCAAATAAAGGGTTTAAAGAGGTGATTTCAAAAATATACAACGTTCGTATGTTTTTCTAATTCGAAAAAAAAAATGTTAACTAAAAAGTTATAAATAAAAAAAACTTAATTCAAAAAATCGAAAACCTGACTGCTTAAGAAGCGAACTAAAAAGATGTAAACAAGATGAAAATCATGCTGTGCAGTCGAAGGATACATATTCGCAAGCTGGCTGAGCAAAGCCAGACGAAGAATGACGTCCTCGGTCGCTCCTTTTGGTTTCGCCTTAGTTTGTTGAAAAGGAAAACCCAATAAAAAAATATCCAACCCGTGAATCAATCCTGGGATCAAAGTCAAAGTCTCGGTCATGCCTACAAACATCAGCCATCATGCATCTCCTAGCGCGTATGTCTTGCTTAAGGTTGCCTTAGTCGATGGCACGAACTATTTTGTGCGCGGGGTTAAAATTCATGCTATCTCATCCGACAACACGTGCGAAAGAGATAGGTGCTGTGATGACCAGTAAGAAGCTAGGTCGCGTATGAATTAGCACTTTTGCAAATTTGTAGCGAAATGGTTAATGATTTAGGACGAAAAGGAGCGCGCGAAACTTTATAAACAGACCTTTAGGAGTATCATGAAATCATGAAAAAACGACTAAATTTTAATTTATAAAATAAAATTATTTGCATTGTTGAACTACTAATCTATCCCTGTATGGTGGCTGTTTTGCAATTTTCCTTCTATTTATGGTATTTATTGCCGCCCAAAGATGCTTTAAAATAAGTGTTGAAATATGAAACTACCGACGCTCATAACTTTTACTGCCATACATGGCTAGATAATGATGACACAAATTGATATCATTTTTTATCTTAAACATACATCGTCAAACAGTGGAGTAATCGCCAGACTACGTTTGCATGGAAAAAAAACAACAAGGGCAACCTTAAAGGGTCAAAGCACGTAGACACAGAGTTGAAGCGATACACTCAAACTGTACATAGCATAGTAACCCGTGTCTCCACAACGTAACGCACACATTTCTATCCACATAAAAAATAACGTTTTCATCATCATGTAGACGGTGTACTTTGAAATAAGACACAGTCCTCTGTTTAAGCAGTAAGCCGTAATATATTTTGTTATATTGACAAATATCTTCACGCTCTCTTAAAATACGCCATTACCGTACGTTGACAGTTTATTTTTTTTGGCTTGACAAGAATTGAAACGTCTTAGCATTGCCAGCACAATAAATCGATTGCAATGATTAGTCGAATGTAAAAACTTAACGTCTTAATAATCTGATTCGCTATTCAGACGGCCATTTTGCCATAGGAATGTCTCCATTCCTAGATTAAACTCGTCCATTCTTTAGTGTATGGTATGGCCTCTTAACAAAGCCGATAAAATTCATCCAGTAATCGTACTTCGTCATTAAATAATATTAGTCTAATGTAATTAAACTTTTTTAAATAATTACACTTTGCCTAACCTCTACTCAACTGATTCAGTTCAAATTCACTACAATACTGCTCAACACAGTACATAATAATTATATTTCCAGATGTTGGGTTAATGCGTTCACCAAAGTAGGCATGCAAAATAATTATTAAAATAATTCTACGTCATACATTCAAAACGTATGCAAAGACAAAAAAACAAAACAAAGGTTTACAATGTCATAAATTAAAAGTTCAATCAATGTACGAGTATTATTATTCAATGTTAAAACTTTTATTTATTTTAACTTTAAAATTAAAAGCTTTGATTTATTTCGTTTAAACAACCCGCCAGTTTAATTATTTACAAGAACCTGCTTAAACCCAGAACACATGTTCACACAGTCAACAATAAAGGTCCATACCGAAAAACTGCTAACAACAAAAACTCTTCCTATTGCAAAACCCGATACCCCATTATCAAATTTCCAAAAACACCTGACCAGAAATACATGGTAAAATATAAAAAAAACATGTAATTATGTGGGCATGGCACCTGGCAGCAACCAGACGTGACTTCGATAGCAAAATGTTAATTTCTGTATAAAATTGTATGTGGGAGAGAAAAAACAGAAGTATCTTTTACAAGGAATTCACATTATGTATAGTAAAATATTTGCAGCAAGTACTTTATCGGAAGAATGAACTGGGGGATGACTGACTCAAAACCTGTGAAGAGCCGAAGTTTTGTTGAAATAAAACTACAAAGAAGTTGGGATGTATGGAAAGTAAAAGAAACGGAGGACGTATTTTGCCTAGCAAAACACTTTTTACAAAAAAATACAATCGACTTCCAAATAAAAACACTACAAAGTGAAAAATATAATATACTTATACTTCAATACTTATATTTTATACTTTACAATACTTCAATTTTGGCAGTCGGTGTCAAAAAACGAAGAAACAAAAATAGGACTTTTTTCACTTTGTAGTGTTTTTATTTGGGAGTCGGTTGTATTTTTTTGTAAATAAAATTTTATTTTTCACTTTTTCGTTGTTTTACATAATTAACAAGTTCAATAGTAAGGTACCTATAATGTCCAAAGTTATGCCTGAATAACATAAAACTTAAACATGACCGGTGAAATGAGAGTGTACCAGGATTAATTGGACATGTAACCCTTTAGAACATACCGGCGTGGTGTTATGGAATGAATTGGCGTAAACAATAAACAGACATGCTATTGCAGCAATCCTGAGAGATTTGCCGTTGTTTATTGGAGAGTTCTGTTGTATATCGCCGAAGCTTTCGATCAGATCTTGATCAATTTTAAATGGGAAAACATGAGAAGCACCAGCTTTCAAATAAGGATCATCAAAATCGGTTCACCAAGTAAAAAGTACTGAGTTGACACACAAAAAAAATACAGTCGAATTGAGAATATCCTCCTTTTTGAAGTCGGTTAAAAGGCAAATGTGCTAACACTTATTATTGCCTATTACAGTCAACTGCAAATCATTGATATCTCTTTTACATTCACACAGACTTTACACTGATTGCGCCATTAAGTTGTAACTATTTCGTAGAGCAAGTAAGAATCTAGATGTAAAGAGCATGCCACTGTTAGATGATTTAGTTGTTTGCTGCCCTTACGTATTACAATTAATGGAACTTCTGTTTCTACCATTCTGTTATCAAAAATGTGCGTAAAATTTTAATGAGCCCCGTCCTTCGGATATGCAATGGAGGGAGGGTGTAAAAATTTACGTCAACCATTATCAGTATCTAGCGCGACTGGAGTTCGGTATTGTTTTATGTTTTTGAAAGGATAATTACTTTATTAAGTATAAATTAACCTACTGTTTTCAATACTCTTTTGATTCATGTCTGATGAGATACTAGTTCATAACTTCTAATTTTTTTTCACTAACCGACTTCACAAAAAGGAGGAGGTTCTCAATTCGTCGGTTTTTTTAATGTACGTTTCCCGATTCCTCAAAGACGCCGGGACCGATTCCAAAAATTCTTCTTTTGTTTTGAAGGGTATACTTTCTAGTTGGTGCCATAGTCATCAAGTCAGGATCTGATGATGGGATCCTAGAGAAATCGAGGGCACTCCTCAAATATTATAGGCATACATATAGCGATTTTGGTATTTTCATCAACAATTCAATCATTTGCACTCAGAAAATATCATTTGGTGAAGTGGAACTGATGAAGAAGACCAAAGATAGCCACTAGAACTCCTATGCTAAGTATGTCACGGGTATTAGATATCTCGCATAGTTAACCGACTATGATGAAGCAAATACTTATAAATAAATGGTACTGATGAAAATGGCACCATCGAACTGATCTGATGATGAAGCCGAAAGGTAGGCACTGAAAGTCTGATATAAAAGAATGTATCCTAGTCGTGTTTGGGCTTATTGGCTTCGTTAAGATATGTACATTGGCTATAAATGATTATCATGTTAATTGGAGATACCTACCAAAACTAAAAGGACAATTTTTTTTTTTTTTTTACAAAAAATCAAACCGACTTCCAAAACAAAAAACTACAAAATAAAAAATTACTTTCTTTTCCGAAGTCGGTGTCGAAAAACGGAAAACAATGTGTATAAAAGATACCGACTTCAGAAAAGGAAGTTATTTTTTGTTTTGTAGTTTTTTGTTTTAAATTCCAGCGTCAACGCCCAGTAACTTTCGGTAAGCAGGGTTATGAACACAACCCGAGGTGTCCATGTGTCGTTGCCAAAATTAAGTGAACGCAGAACAGATGGTCGATGAGCTCGATAAGTCCTGGAGTGGTGACCGTGTACTGGAAGACGCAGCGTTGGAAGGCCTCCCTCCAGATGGACCGATGACCTGGTTACCAGGACCAAACGATGTGGTGACACTCGCGGGAGGCCTATACCCAGCAGTGGACGTCTTTCGGCTGAAATGATGATGGTGATGATAATGAATATGATTTCAGCCCCACGAACGTCTTGCTGACTGGTTAACTTCATCATATCTTTTGCCAAAACGACCGAATTATACTTGGTGACCGTAGCTTAAAAAATATATGAGTATAATACCGTCATAATATTTTTAAAACTACGAGTAAAAAAGTATCAACATTGCTGACGTAGCTTACAGGTGTACAGTCAAATAATAAATATTAAAGTAATGTTTTTTCGGCACAAAAAATTAAACCAAATTAAACTTACTTCTACAATATGCCGACTACCTGCTAAAAATGCCAATATTTTATAGGTAGGCGAAATTTGCCATCCCACTTAGGTCATAATAGAATATCCACAAAACGCAGACAGTTTTCCATAGTACGCTTAACTCTCAAAGTCTGTCTGAACTTGAAGATAACTTAAATTCTGTAACAAACTTTAGAATACTCACTTAATTTATTTTTATATTAAACAATGAGCACGCATCACATCTCCGTCTTTCCTTTCAGTCAATCCAAAAGTAGTTTTCAAGGGATTGCCCTATGCAATGAAATTGTCCATTGCACACATTTAAAAAAAAAACTTTTTAGTACCAAAAAAATACAACTGACTTCCAAAAAAACGATACAAAGTGTAAAATAACTTCAATGTCGGAGGTCGGTTGTCCTGGTTTCGTTTCTTCGTTTTTTGACACCGCCTTCCAAAATTGTAGTTATTTTTCGTTTTGTAATTTTTTTGGAAGTCGATTGTATTTTTTTGTAAAAAAGTTTTTTATTTTTACTTTTTAGTACATAATGGACAGGTTCTATAGTAAGGTAGGATCTATAACGCCCACAGATGATGCCAGAATAGATTACACGAGTAATATGTATCTTGAACATAAACAGTGGAATGAGAGTGTACCAGAGTGAACTGTACACATCTGCGTACCCGTTTAGAGCATAGTGGCGTGATGGTATGTTATGAAATGGTGTAATCAATAAACATACATGCGATTGCAGCAAGCCCGAGAGATTTGTCGTCATTTATTGAAGAGTTCTGTTGTATATCTCCTAAGTCCTTCATCAGATTTTTACCAAATGTAAATGAGTCATTTCAAGAATTAATTTCTTTCGAACAAAACAATAATTCTGCAAATCTGTTTATTTATGACGGAGTTATACTCGAAAAAACATTAAAAAAAAAATATAAACATCCAAATTGAGAACATCCTCCTTTTCCGAACCGACTTCTCACAGTTAATAAAAATAACTGTTTGTCGTTTGCTCATTACAAATGGTGTACAATAAAGCATAAAAAAATATTATTTATATCAGATCACGTAACCAACAGCTATTCTAAAAGTCCGTAGTCATAAGATCAGTCAGTTATTTAGCTTAGTAGCTAGATGTCATCCTTCATAGTGCCCTCTCCTAGCTTATAACGAAAATATATCTTACAAAAAAAAAAAAACACGACTTCCAGACAGACGAACCCACGACCACAGCTAGTATACCACCGAAAAAGCCAGCAATCTATTAATCATTTGCGAAAAAACAACTCGATTGTAAAAGAAATACTTAACCAAGAGATAAGCGAGGTTATTTTTCACGTCATCACGTTGTTGGCTCGTCGGATAACCGTCCGGGTGGAAAATGACATGATATCGGGACATTGCGGGACATAGTGGGGACATTGAAGTGACGTTTGGTACCTCGTAAGCCGTAGACGAGAAAATGATCGAGAGATTTAGATAGAGAACTCATATGACGGGTGTCAGTTGTTGTTTTTTTTTGTTGTGAAATATTGTCGTTGATTGATTTTGAATTGGGTTTGGGGCGTTCGATTTTAGTGAGTTGAGTAGGAAGTGTGGTAATTTCGGTTGTTGTGTTTTATGTGGTAAATCTTACTTTGATTAAGTTGTTAATAAATGTCTCTTTTTTTAGGGTTCCGTACCCAAAGAGTAAAAATGGGACCCTATTACTAAGACTCCGAGGTCCGTCTGTCTGTCTGTCTGTCTGTCCGTCTTTCCGTCTGTCACCAGGCTGTATCTCATGAACCGTGATAGTTAGGCAGTTGAAATTTTCACAGATGATGTATTCCTGTTGCCGCTATAACAACAAATACTAAAAACAGAAAAAAAAACATTATTTAAGTGGGGCTCCCATACAACAAACCTGTTTTTTTTTGCCGTTTTTTGTGATAATGGTAAGGAACTCTTCGTGCGCGAGTCCGACTCGCACTTGGCCGGTTTTTTTTCTTTTCGAGTCGATGGTTAAACAAGATCTTTGACAGTCGTTACGGATAGTCAGAAGCTTGAGATCTGACACCAGTCTTGCCAAGGGGTACCGTGTTACCCAGTTACTGGGTTGTGGAGGTCAGATAGGCAGTCGCTCCATGTAAAACACTGGTACTTAGCTGAATCCGGTAAGACTGGAAGCCGACCCCAATACAGTTGGGAAAAGGCTAGGCAGATGATGATGAGTCGATGGTTAAAGTTTTCAGATAATTTGGGTCCAGAAGGTGACCTAGTTAATTGCAGCGTTGCATTCATGAAGACCTCTGAAGTTTAAGGCACTTGGGGCACTCCTATATTTGGTTCAAGTTAAGATATAATACCAAAACCGAATAGATCGTTATTGCATTTCTGGTCGAAGATCCCAGACGCCCCAGACGTTACCGAGAACTTTCTACCCAAAATGTGTGGCATTGATTAGTGTTGCTATGTACTTATTGTTATTCGGTCTTGGAATTGGAACACAGATATGTTCTTGAAATTTATTTAAGGGCAACTTTATTTAATAAATAATTAAATTATATTCCTGTTTTACTTGTTGTGGCTTCCTCTACGTAAACCCGAGACTTAATTATTGAGCCCTATATTTGGCCGTAGATTAACTAAAGTTAAAAGTTCAACAACCTCTATCAAAATAAAATATACCAGAAACAATATTCTTGAAGAGCTTCAATCAAAAGTTTCTATTAATTTAGTACTGAGTGCCTAAGTCGGGTTTCAAGATCTTCCGAGGAAAATTTTGTTGTAATAAAAACTGAAATAAAGGTAGGTACAAACAGAAATATCTTGTTCCTTTCATAAAACATGCTATTAGGAATTTATAAATATTCGTTTCAGATATAATGGATACTCATAGACTAAGATTAAAGATGGGGCACATCTTGATAGAGGTAATTTAATAACCGCACGAACGAACCGAACTTCAAGATTAAACAAAGTTTTCCGAGCTCGATTTGTGGATGGGGTTTACAATTCCTTACATACCAATACTCTGAAAGCACGTTAAGATGTTGTTTCACTATCGTTAAGTGTCAAAGTCTACTTTTTATCCCAGCGAAATGCATCCAAGGCAGCCAAGAACTAGAAGAAGTAGTGTTTATCGTCCGCTGGAGAGATGGAGAGACGACATAAACAATGTAATCTGCCCATGGTAACAGACATCATGAAAAGAATCTGGATGAGGCTGGTTCAGAAATGAGAGGATTGGAACAAGAAAAGCACAATATTCTTCTCATTATTTTGTATTTGTTGCTGTTGTGTTGTGTCTATGTCGCAAAAATGTTTTCTATTCTAACAGTTGGTGAAATCAGGCTATGGATTATGATATCGATGATAGGTAGAAAATGAAGCCACCGATATTACCCTATCTGCGTAATTCCACCAGCTAATCTTTGACCACTAAACATTAGGATCGGACACAGCCCGAACCTCCTAAGGCGATTTCACGGGTATGTCCAGTTCCCGCAGAAAGGTACCTGCCTACGCAATAGATTCCTAAAAGGATTTTGTTACGTTTACTTCACTACATATAGCTAGGTATACGTACTTGTAATATTATCTTGTCTTTCCAGAGGACGGAAATAATTAAAATTACATAATAACGTTTCAAATGCATATACTTGTTTTGTGCACTGTCAAAGTATGGAACTCTGTGCCAGCGTCTGTGTACCTTACCATCTTTATAACCCGTTAGGCTAAGCAAGATAAAGAAGACTTCTTCTGGGTAGTTTTGCAACTGGCGTGGGGCCGTCTGTTTGGAGCATTATATAAGCACCAGAAGTTACAAAAATTATCTTACTTAGCGAAAGTTAGAAGACAACAATTTGCAGTAAATTGAAACTTCACTAAGGTTGAAACTATCTCACTGTCTCGTATACAAATAAACCTTGTCGTTGTTTGACATACAAGTGACTTTCAACATTAAAATGATGTTTGAGAGTATTTCATGCTGACAAAATTGTATTACTGGCAGTTTGTGGCATGTGTGTTGGATCATTCAGTTCCCGTCATAACGGTTGAGCTGAATGGTGCTGAATCACGCGTCATATACGTAAATGGGCGCCGTCAATTGAGACTGATCATTTCTTAACGGACATTTAGTTATATATTACTTTATACTAGCTGTACCCACGGCTTTGCTCCCGTTAACTGACTAACTGCCCCCTACCCTACTTACCTACGTACCAATTTTTTTCTGGGGTCATCATTCATTCGCGGAGAATCTTAACACCGCCATTCAGAAAATGACTTCAGATGCACGACGCCATCTATCTAATATCGAGTTCAACTGAGTATCTGAATTGCGTGTGTTGTGATAGTTTTACTTCTTGAACACTTAAAATTCATCTAATATTTGATAGAGTGAACAGATTGCGATGAAACAAAAACTAAGTAATACTTCAAGTTACGCACAAAAAAAAAAAATTATGTATAAAAGTTATCTACATTGGTTTCGAACATTTTACGTGATGCGTGCACAAATAAACAGACAAAATTCCAAAAATGCTGGAAATGGGTTCTACTGGTTATCCTTTAACACCCTGGCTATTTTTTAGGGTTCCGTACCCAAAGGGTAAAAACGGTACCCTATTACTAAGACTCCACGATCCGTCTGTCTGTATGTCTGTCCGTCTGTCACCATGAACCGTGATAGCTAGATAGCAAAAAATATCACAGATGATGTATTTCTGTAGCCGCTATAACAACAAATAATTAAAAAAAAAAAAAAAAAATTTAAGTCCCATACAACAAACGTGTTTTTTTGCCGTATTTTGCGATAATGGTACGGAACCCTTCGTGCGCGATTCCGACTCGCACTTGGCAGGTTTTTTTTTTGGAAATATTCTCGATGTACAAAAACGACTTTTCTACAGATTTATTATATAATTATATTGATGATGATGATATTTATTTGAAAATGTTTTATATTGTTTTCTAATTCACATTGTTCTCACGCAATATGTACTATTATGTAGCACATATATAACATAATTTGAAAGTGAGTTCATAGAGTTTCTCCATTGAGATCTACGCTTTGGAATGTGCGACTAGCTTCATCTTTTTGACTGCTTAATTGAAATAAATGCTTCAAGTATGTTAAACAAATAAACAACAACAAATACACATAGAATATGTGTTGAATTTTAAACAATAAATTGCCCTGTCTATAAATAGTGCTTCTCCTTTGTTTCCCACAGCAAAAAGGTCAAAACCCAAAGCTCAGACTCGGGGTCTGTTTCCAAAAGGGATTTAGGGTATCTATGTCAAAGTAGAACCAATTAACTTGATATCAAAATTAAAAGGTTTTTAATGAAGTCCTGTTTTAGGTTCTAGCAATTTATTAATTTTAGAGAGATTTTATTTTGTATGAATACTAACTTCCGCCAGCGGCGTCGCCCACGTGGATAAAAATTTAAGGAAACATAGTCTTGGATTAAAAAGTACGAATATAGAAAGATCTATCCGTGTATAAAGTATCATCCAAATCCGTTCAGCCGTTAACACATGAAAAGGTAATAACCAAACATACAGAGTTAATTTTGCAATAATAATATTAGTATGGATATGGAGTTTTTGAGAGTCGATTGTATTTTTTTTTCTATGTTAAAACTATTATATACCTAATACAAAATTTCTCTGAAAAATTTGAGTATTTATGATGAAAATAAATAACTGTGTGGTGACCTACATATTGTACATAATCATTTGAACGCATCACGTCGGGGTCACCAATTTAGAGATCAATTGATTCGTTTATGCATTCGCCTTTCATTTACTCACAAGAAATCTCTAAATTGGAAACCTTTAAAATTGTAATGGAAAAACTCGCCAAGTGCGATTCGGACTCGCGCACGAAGGGTTCCGTACCGTTATCGACATCCGTACATCAAAAAAATCACGTTTGTTGTATGGGAGCCCCAATTAAATATTTATTTTATTCGGTTTTTAGTATTTTTTGTTACAGCGGCAACAGAAATACATTATGTGTGAAAATTTCAACTGTCTGGCTATCACGGTTCATGAGATACAGCCTGGTAACAGACGGACAGATAGACAGAGAGACAGACAGACAGACAGACGGATCGTGGAGTCTTAGTAATAGGGTCCCGTTTTTACCCTTGGCGTACGGAACCCTAAAAATGGCCAAAGTGTTGAATCTCAGATTTGGTGCCACTTACTGCTTGAAAAATAATCGTTTCAGAGGCAGTCTAAAAAATCCTTCTGTTTTAACGTAAAGGTTCAAAGTCAAGTTTGCCCACAATCTTACCTGGCGTTGCTTATCCACTCGTAATTTGAAAACTTTCCAATACCTGTCCATGAAGAAAATCCACTCCCGTCATTCAAATCGGATCAGACAAAAATACAATCGAATTTGGAACTCGTTTTGAAGACGGTTAAAAGAGGTTTTATCCCCTGCCAGTTACTGGCTTAGAGATTGACAACTCAAGATCAATACTTCTGACAAGAGCCTGTGAGGCTCTAGAAAAAGTCGCGTTCTAGAAGGTGATTGTCGAAATGTCAATATGTTATGATCACGTGACATTTCGATAGCGCTATTGGCATTTACATTCATTTTTGACATTTTAACATACTTTTCAAAAAGGAGGACGTTCTTGTTCGACTGTATGTTTTTTTATTTATGTGTTTGTTCTGCCATATCTCCGTCAAATGAGGACCGATTTAGAAAATTCTTCTTTTGTTTGAAAGAATATTTTTCAGAATTAGTCCCATTTAAATTTAGTGAAGAACTGATGACGAACTTTGGAGATATACAGCAGAACTCTTCAATAAATGACAGAATCTCTCGGAATTGCTGCAATCGCATGTCTGTTTATTGTTTACACCATTTCATAACATACCATCACGCCAGTATACTCTAAACGGGTACGCAGATGTGTACAGTTCACTCTGGTATACTCTCATTTCACTGGTTATGTTCAAGTTTCATATTACTCATGTAATCTATTCTGACATCACTGTGGGCATTGTAGGGACCATTTCATAACATAAAATCACAACGGCACGCTCAAAAGGCGTAAGCAGATGTATACAGATCTCCCTGGTTCACTCTCATTCCACCAGCTGTTCAAGTGTCATGTTATTCGGGTAATCTATTCTGGCATCTCTATGGGCAATATAGGTACCTTGCTATAGAACTTGGCTATTATGCACTATATAACAAAAAAAAAAAAAAAAAAAACTTTTTAAAAAAATACAACCGACTTCCAAAATACTACAAAGTGAAAAATAACTTAAATTTTGGCAATCGGTATGATGACTTCAGAAATTGATTTTTTTTTTCACTTTGTAGTGTTTTTTGGAAGTCGGTTGTATTTTGTTTGTATAAAAGTTATTGTAATTGCAATCGCGACGCTTTTGTTGATAGTAAATTACTTGTCTAGAGCCTTGGAGGTTTTACAGCGATTACGTTTATCAAAATTCAAACGCAGAATATTTACCTTAAAAAGAAGATTTATTATAGGAAAAATATGCCGCGATCTTTTGGACCCCCCTATGTATACAGTATTGCCTTGCTACTGAAATGTAATCCTCTACATTTTGACTTTTTGACAGTCGTTACCACTGAATAAAAGTACATTTTCTAGCCTCTGAAGAGATTATTGATTTTAAACAGAATACCTACTCACATTAATACAAAACGACATTTTTTTTTAATGTTCAGCCTATTCTGTCCCACTGCAGGGCAAAAAAGACATGTGACATCCACCAACCCGCACTGGGCCTGCGTGGTGGATTACGGCCCATTCCCTCTCACAGAGAGGAGGCCTGTATCCCAGCAGTGGGAACATTAATAGGCTGATGATGTGATGTGCAGGGCAAATGTCGCTAGCCCTGTATATTTGATACTTAACCGTAAATATTCTTTACGTTAGAATTACAGCTTAGATAATTCAAAGCTGTGATTCTAACTCAATTCAATGAATTCAATAGAAAATATCAGTCGTCGAAATCCTTGAATCGATCTGGCTAATCATTCTAATTCTACGTACGAGCTAAATCGACATTATGAAGGCACTGTCATACGGGCCACATTTTTTTTGCAATGTGTGGCTGTCGTAAGTCGCTAGTAATAATTTAATAATTTATAACGATGCCACATCTTTTGTCCAGCTCTTTGTGCACAAACAACTGCACCATGAGGGACCTGTGCGAGGCCAACGCTAGGGCTGTGGACGTGGCTGAGTTCTGGTCCGAGCACAACATCTAAATTAAAATTTAAAAATGGAATCATTGACACGATGAAGAAGAAGTAATAATTTCAAATTTACAATTTACTTAAGTCCCTTACCGAGACTTATCCTTGCCTCGGTAAACACTTTAATTAGGCCGTTAGTCCCGGCTGTCATTTGAAGACTAGAGTACCAGTATTGTACATAGCGTGACTGCTGATGCTCAGTGTAAACACACAATAGCAGCTGCTAGGATATGTACCGTGTGTGCCTAGTCAGCGCACGCTCGTACGTCTTCGGTTTTCTTCGTGCGCTTCCGGCTCTCTCCTCGGCTTCTCCCTTTTGTGCGAATCTTTTCTTGTAACATACTGCATGCAACACGCTGTGCCTCGCACAATTTGTCATGCAAAAATGTTTATTTGTATTAATAAAAAAGGATATTAAAACGTTAAAATTATAAATATTTTTGCATATTCTCTGTTTAATGCAGACCTTCGGATCACAAAGGCATGAGGCAAACGCTGGGGCCCATAGCAGTGCTGCGACTCTTGGATCCAACCAGGTCCATATCCGCGAAACCACGGTACGTGGCAGCGGTCGCTAGGGGTTTTTTTCTTTAAGATACCGGTACCTATCAGACAGGTGGAAGGTGACACACGACGGCACAACTCACAAATAATACTCGTTTCTAATCCCGCGGTGGGCTATACATAATAAAGGGATAAGGGACGTGGTCTGGAGAAATATTCACAAAAACAAATGCACCGGTGGAGCACAATACCACTGCGCGGATCACGACGTACTTTCAAACAAATATTGGTCTGCTAAAAACCCATTTCAACAAAATTAAATCGGGACCAAAGATGTTTACGTCTATCCCGGCAAACACGTGTTTACCAGTCATGTCAACTGTCAACTCCAAGCTCAGTCGAGAACTGTCCATTTAAAATGACAGTGAGCTGACAAGTGTTGCAACAAAATAACAAGGAACGAAAATGTTCGTTTCGAACATTCTCAATATTGACGCAAGTTGAATTGATTGAAAACATTTTTCGTTGCCTAGGTGATCGGAAAGTGCCTCAAAAATCACTTCGAAAAGGTGTCGATTTTTGGTGTCGTTTTTCCATTGTTACACTTTTTTCGGTCGAGCCCCTCAGGCCACAAACAAATTAGAACTATAACGTGCGATAAGGAAGTCCGTTCGAAAACCGTTTAAAATCATAACCCTACTTTTGGGTACATTTAAGACGTGCTTTCCGACACATAGATGAATCTCGGTATGATAAGATGGTCACCCATCCACGACCACCGACCTTGGAAAGCGATGCTTGCCGATCGACAAATCCTGAAGTTCATCCCAAGTGTCTGTATTTATTTAGCCACGATTTTCAATTTGGAACACAATCAGAGTTGAATAATTGTAACAAAAAAATTCCAGCCACTCACCTGATTGTAGTACAAAATGGCCCGTTTAGAAGCTAAATGCTAGTTAGCTGCTTTTACCTCAGTTTCTACGTCTACAAGGATTGCTGGCCTTAATTGGCGGTTCGTTTAGTTTGCAAACAGAAGTTTTAACAGTTAGTGAGTGCCAAATTTTGCGAGCATTAGGACTGATGCACTTGGGAAGTTTGATTTGTTCGGTCTTGTTCCTGTGGTGTAATCTGTTCTAAATTTGATGTTTGTGTTGAATAGATCGTTTTCGAGTATTTAGTTTTCTGTTTTTGATTAAGATTACTGTAGATTAAAATAAGTTATCATCATTTCAGCCGAAAGACGTCCACTGCTGGACATAGGCCTCCCCCAGGCGTCGCCACATTGACCGATCCCGTGCGTCTCGCATCCAGCGCCTTCCCGCAACCTTAACCAGATCATCAGTCCACCTAGTGGGAGGCCTTCCAACGTATCGTCTTCCGGTTCGCGGTCGCCATTCCAGAACTTTTCGGCCCCATCGGCCATCCGTTCTGCGAGCAATGTGCCCTGCCCACTGTCACTTAAGTTTGGCAATTCTTCGGGCTCTATGTCGGTAACCCTGGTTCTCTTGCGGATCTCCACATGTCTACCTGGGACAAACGATCCAATTGGGTAGGGCCAACTTCGAGAAAGAGGTCAACCGTCGAATCCGCGCGGTATCTTCTCGTCCAACTTACCACAGTGTCTCAAGACGAAAGTCTATGACCAGTGTGTTGCCAGTGATGACATATGGCTCTGAGACGTGGTCGCTTACAATGGGCCTTATCAGGAAGCTTACAGTCACTCAAAGGGCAATGGAGAGGGCTATGCTCGGAGTTTCCTTGCGTGATCGAATCAGAAATAAGTTATACTGAAAAGCAATTCAATTCATTTTTATGTATAATCCCTCGCACACATCCTTCGTTCGGAGTGACGAGAATGGATAAAGTGAGAAATGAGTATATTAGAGGAAGTTTGAAAGTGGCGCCAGTGACAGAAAAGTTGAAAGGAAACCGTTTGTCCTGGTATGGTCATCTGATGAGGAGGGATGAAACGCATGTTACTAGAAGAGTTATGAATATAAATGTGGATGGATGGAGAGGGAGGGGACGGCCAAAGAAAAGATGGATGGACTGTGTGAGGAGTGATATGAAAGAAAACGGAGTCAGTGATAGCGTGACGGGGGACAGGACGGTATGGAAGAAGAAAACGTGTTGCGCCGACCCCAAGTAACATGGGACAAGGGCAGCAAGATGACGATGACATCCTTCGATTTTGGTATGTTAAAATACATATTCTGCAAGCCCATATCCACCAGAGCTGCGCTAAGCCTGGCCAAGAAGAGATATTATTCCATTGGTGGATAATTTTCTCACGCACAGCCTCGCTACCAAGCGCGTCTTTCATTTCTGTTACACAACAAAAGCAACAAAGTAGGGCTCCCGTACAACAAACGTGACATTTTTGCCGTTTTTTCGATAATAGTACGGAACCCTTCGTGCGTGAGTCCGACTCGCACTTGGCCGGTTTTTTATTGATACTGGAACACAGAACACCTTTCTACTGGCTTCATTTTTTTTTTTCTATATTTATAAAAACTAAGGTTCTTTATAATAAGTTACAATCTAGCCTTAATAGACTAATAAGCAATTTAACTCTAACTTATAATGTATAATGTTATGACTAAGAAGAGTGTCAATTTGCACTTTTATACAGTTCGGTAGCACTTTCTTAGAGTCTGATACGTTAAAAACACTTAGTTTACGTGTTACATGTATAGCACAGTATTGTTTGCTATTATTTTTTCACTTATTATACACTACACTAACTCAAATGATTTAGTTCTCTTTAGCCTACGCACTATGTCCGTGTTATCTAGCAGCTGGATTGCTTCCACATTCACATGTCGATTAAGTCTGTGATCGTGGGCTTCAGCAAAGTTTTGAATAACGGTCGTGACGAGTTTCATTTTAAGGTCGCAGTTATACTGGCTTCATGTAGACAATTCTATGAGACGTGAGTAAAACCAAAAAAAGCAATTCTTTTTTTAAATAATTCATGGGATAAATTAAGTTTTATTTGAATTACTAGCTGCCACCCGCGGCTCCATCCACTTACCTCTATTTTGTACTTTCCCCAATATTTTTGTAAATTATAGCTATTGCCCGCGACTTCGTCTGCGCAGCATTAGTACTTCGAATAGCCCATATTTTATATCACGCTATAATATTGTAGTTGTGTTGGCCGCTTTACTCGATAAATTATTACACACTCTTAAGATAAAACTATCCTTTGTCCTTCCCAGGATCTCAAACTATCGCCAAATTTTATCTAAATCGGTTCAGTGGTTTAGGCGTGAAAAGGTAACAGACAAGACAGACAGATTTATTTTCGCATTTATAATATTATATACTAGCTTTTGTCCGCGACTTCGTCCGAGTGAATGTCGGATATCGTAGATAAAGTGATATATTTCGTATTTTTTTTTTTTCAGTAAAATGTATTCTATGTCACATCTAATACCTTCAAAAATATGTGTACAAAGATTCATGATGATCGGTTAAGTAGTTTTCGCGTGAAAGCGTAACAAACAAACTTACATTCACTATAATGTTAGTAAGTATATGATTGACAACTCAGAAATGGAATCCATTGAAATTGAAGGACAACAAATAGATGATGGCAATGAATATTGCTACTTGGGCCAGATCATTTCCCCTAAAGACCAAACCACCAAGGAAATAAATAAGAGGATTGCTAATGGGTGGAAAAGATACTGGTCTCTCAAGGAAATTGTAAAATCTAAAGACCACAATATGGCAACGAAGAGAAAAGTATTCAATGCTTGTATTCATCCTTGCATCACCTACGGCTGCAAAACATGGTCCATTACAAAATACCATAGAGACAAATTAGGAAAGTGCCAGAGAGGTATGGAACGAAGCATGACAGGAACAAGAAGGCAAGATAGAATTAGCAATGTGCAATTAAGGTTACACTAGTCGAAAATTCTTCCATACAAACGTAGTCTAGGGATTATTCAACTGTTTGACGATGTACGTTCAAAATAAAAAGTGACATCAATTTGTCTCATCATTATCTAGCCCTATATGGAAGCAAAAAAGTAAAAAAAGAAAATATTAGAAAGTTATGAGCGTCGAAATTGCCACATTTCGACGCTAATTTTAACGCATTTTTGGGCGCAAATAAATACCATAAGAAGACGGCAAACTGCAAAACGGCCTCCATACAGGGATAGATTAGTAGTTCAACAATGCAAATAATTTTATTTTGAACAGATAGATTTAGTCGTTTTTTCATGATATCTAGACTGTCAAAGGTCTGTTTAAAAAATTTCGCGCGCTCGGTTTCGTCCTAAATCATTATCCATTTCGCTACAAATTTTCAAAAGTGTGTATTCGTACGCGAACTAGCTTCCTACTGCTCATCACAGCATCTATCTCTTCCGCACGTGTTGTCGGTTGATATAAAATGCATTTTAACCCCGCGCACAAAATAGTTCGTTTCGTCGACTAGTGTACCCTTAAGAGCAATAACCGATATCCTGGAATAATCGACCTCCAAAAATGGAGATGGACCGGCCACATGTTGAGATCTATACAAGAAAAGTGGAGCCAAATTACAACGAATTGGTATCCAAGAGATGGCAAGAGATGTCGAGGACGACAACAAATGCGCTGGGAAGATGAGCTGAAACTTACTGCGGGACCCAAATGGAGGAGAGTTGCTCGAGACAGGAAGAAATGGAAACTACTGGAGGAGGCCTTTGCCAAAAGGCACACTGAGTTGAGAGACATCCTATAGCCAAACGAATCAAACAATACAGATATAAAGATTAATCTCACCCAGTTTAACGGGCTAAATAAAAAAATTAAGTATGATTAGTATGGATACACATCCATACTAATCATACTTCATATTTATTTTGATGAATAACCTATGTAACTGTTAAGTTCCATTAAAATCCTATTAGAAGATTTCGCGTGAAAGAATAATAAACATCCATACTCTCAAACTCTTACAGTTATAATATTAGTAGAAGTAGGAGATTGAACGATTACATGCGAAAATTATAGTGCAAACAAAACTACCCAGGGAGATAATAAATAAACACCTAAGCAAAGTTTCAATCGAATCAAAAAAAAAAACAAAAATCAAAATAATTTATTTCTTTGCAAACATGGGTAGAGTATATGGGTGTTTTTACAATAAAGTTCTCCATATTTTACCGTCACATGGGCATGCAAAGGTTTACAATTCCAAATAATTGGTATATCAAAAATAAGTGGCAGATCATTAGAATAACAATATAATATTAATTTAAAAAATGCCAGCGTGGATGAGCAATAAAAAATAAAATAAAATAAGTCAATGAGAGGATCGCAATAATAATTATGTCAATCAGAGTAATAGTATGTCAATAAGTTAGTGTGTAATCATTAAGAAAATCGTCAATCGTATAATAAGTTTTCATAATTAAAAGTTCTTTAAGCGCCATTTTAAATTCTAATGTAGTCATATTTTTTATAATATTAGGTACTCTATTATATATAAGTGGGGCAATACCAAAAAAACATTTTTTCATAAGTGCGGTTTTACATTTTACTTGACATATCTGATTGATGTATTGAGTCCGTGTTGGTATTTTATTGATGTATTGAATCGAAACTTCGTCTGAAAAATGTAAAAGACTCCAACTCGAGTAAGGTTTATTACCAAACCTTTGAAACCGAAATAAAACGTGCCGCAAGTAGGTTCAAATCATGCACAACCACGCATTTCATTAAACATTGAAAAGATACTCGTATACTAGAAGAGGCCCTAAAAATAACATAAAAAAACCTTCTCATTCCGTACATTTTTATTAAACATAGCAATATAAAATACGACTTCTTTACTTCACCATCAGATTCTATCCTACTACGTGCTGATATTATAAATGTAGAAGTCTGGGAGTTTGTGTGTCTGTTAATCATTATTTTTTCATTTTAAAAGATCTTTGTTTTAAATAAAATTTTACAAAAATATTTATAGACAAATTAAAATATATAACACAGAATACTTTATGAGGCTACAAAATTCACCTTTCAAAGTTTATCACAAATTATTTTAACAAGAGCTGATCATAACATAAACTTTTAACTACATATTATGGTAACTTATTAACAGTTTAGCAAATTATTTAGAACACATAATTTTGCTGCTTGCATGTAGGTATGTCGAAGTAACTAAAAGATTTTAGTCTTGGTAAATATCAGCCGATCGCACGGTAAAATGTAGAAAACTAGCAGCCGTGCGACCTGTTAAGGGTACACTAGTCGACGGCACGAACTATTTTGTGCGCGGGGTTAAAATGCCTTTTTTATCAACCGAAAACACGTGCGGAAGCGATAGATGCTGTGATGAGTAGTAGAAAGCTAGTTCGCGTACGAATACACACTTTTGCAAATTTGTAGCGAAATGGATAATGATTTAGGACGAAACCGAGCGCGCGAAATTTTATAAACAGACCTTTGGAAGTCTAGATATCATGAAATCTACTAAATCTATTTGTTCAAAATAAAATTATTTGCATTGTAGAACTACTAATCTATATATATGGAGGCCGTTTTGCAGTTTTCCGTCTTCTTATGGTATTTATTTGCGCCCAAAATGCGTTATTAGTGTCGAAATGTGGAACTTTCTATGCTCATAACTTTCAAATATTTTCTTTTTTTACTTTTCTGCTTCCATACAGGGCTACATAATGATAAGACAAATTGATATCACTTTTTATTTTGAACGTACATCGTCAAACTGTGGAATAATCCCTAGACTACGTTTATATGGATAAATTTTCGACTAGCGTAACCTTAACGAATCTCTCACGCTTTCTGAACTGTTAATCAATCACGCTTCAATGGTGATACGAAAAAACATAACTGCATACACAACATATTTACTATATTTTCTGAAGGGTTAGGAGACATATATATTTTACAAATAACAGGCGGCAAACTAATTTTTAACTTTCACGCTGGCGAAGACGCTACCAAAAGTTTTATAAATACGAAAATCTTTATGTTTGGTTGTTTGATGATCATTCACAGCTCAAGAGATGCACGGATTTGAATTATGTTTGGAACACAAGTAAGCCATATTCAGATTATAATCATCATCATTTCAGCCGAAAGACGTCCACTACTGGACATAGGCCTTCGCCAAGCGTCGCCACACTGATCGGTCTTTTGCGTCCAAGTCGTAGCTCCATCTAGATAGAACCCTTCCAACGCTGCGTCTTCCGGTAAGCGGTCGCCAACCTAGAACTTTTCGGCCCCAACGGCCATCTGTTCTGCAAGCAATGTGCCCTGCCCACTGCCACTTATGTTTAGCAATTCTTCAATTCTTGGTCCGATTATATCAGAGGATATTTTTTGTCTCGGTAGTACATTCCCGTTCCATTTTAGAGTTCCACGCAAGCGATGCCGCTGGAAAATATTGTAAATTTTAAACTTTCTGTGTTGCTTGATGTTTATTAATCAATCAAGCCTCAATGGATTTGGATTGGCCCACAAGTAGACAATGGCCTGGATTGTGTCAAAATATTATTTCCAATAAAAAAAGGGCTTAATCGGTTGAGGATAACTGCTATAAAATTCAGTTGCAAGATTTGATGGAGTTTCTTGTCCGTTCATCTCCATAACAAGCTACTTTTCCGAATGGAAGGTAGATTCAATTATTATTACTTGTACATTTTAATTGTTCGATTATTGACGTTCAGAAGTGTCACTGAATGGCCTAGTTGAAATAAATATTACCGAACATACATAGTAACATATATTGCAATAAGTTAATAAAAAGCTTTTCTTCTTCTTCTTTCGTGTGAGGTGTGGCCACCTCTTGTGTCAGAGTTAATTAAGCCGCCTCTGGGAACCCCACAGGCCTCTGAAAGCTTGTAAAATACTATTTTACCTCGGTAGGATAAGTTCCAACGTTTAAGCGGGGGAAACCACTGACAGATACAAGTATCAAATATGTAATGAAGACGCACAGATCCACAATAACCTTTCGGAGTATTTGCGTGGGAATATAAACTCTCTGAAGAAACAATAATTCAGGATTTCATACCTCGAAACAAAGCAACTTTGACTTTCACCTTTAGAAATGTCAAGAAGTTGATTTAAATTATTCTAATGTGTGTTATGTTTGCTTGAAATTATTGAAAAGCCTTGACTTCTTAGTTGTGAAACGAAATTTTGAAGACTCTATTTTTGATTCAAAAGTTAAAACAGGTGCTACACTCAGTCTGAATATCTTAAAATGTTCTAAAAATATGTTTAAAATGTTTTTTTCTTTTTAAATATCGCTGTATATAGGATATAGTCTGGTTAAGTTAGCCCGAGGTACCCTTGCATAGATGGCACAGAAGATGGAAATTTATATGAACGTTAGGGATACCATTGTAGCGGCACCAGCGCCGCCACTTACGAACTAATGACATGACGTCACACAAATCCTGCATCGCGCAAGTAAAGTTTTCGGCGCGATTAGAACACATACAACAGTCCGACAACAACCGTCGGGCAGTTGCCCGGACCAGACACAACACCCGTCTGGTCGGAGGATCCTATCTTTTCTATGGAGGTTTGTGGGACTTTACACCCTGTTCCGCATGCCCCCTCAAACTGGTGACCCTCGAACATGAACGTCAGCGCAGCCTTCGTGCAGAACAACTCCGTCGTGACGTCAGCATCACTTCCTCAAGCTTTCGAGTAGCGAGTCATACAGCCAGCCAGTACCCACGGCAACTACGGGGGTATCCTGACCAACAGCATGCAGCGGACGCGCATTCCTGGTCATCACCCTCAGCTTCTTTAATCACCGCTCCGACCCACTGGAGCCAGCAGCACTATCCCGACTCACTGGGACACCATCATCACCACTCCAAACCACTGGAGCCAGCAACACTATCCCGTCTCACTGGGATATCATCACCCCGACTCACTGGGGCACAACCGCATACAGTTCCGACTCACCGCGAACTCTGCGACTTCCGCTTCCGACTCACGGGAACCTACCTTCCACTGGCCAGGCACGCATCACAAGATGTACGGATGACTCAACCTGCTATCGACCTCCGGTCTCCGGAGGGGAGTGATGTAGCGGCACCAGCGCCGCCACTTACGAACTAATGACATGACGTCACACAAATCCTGCATCGCGCAAGTAAAGTTTTCGGCGCGATTAGAACACATACAACAGTCCGACAACAACCGTCGGGCAGTTGCCCGGACCAGACACAACACCCGTCTGGTCGGAGGATCCTCCCTTTTCTATGGAGGTTTGTGGGACTTTACACCCTGTTCCGCATGCCCCCAAACCATCATAATGAAATTGTGAAAAGTCTGCATTGATCCCATGCGTGCAATTTGTTTATAGTCAAAAGGCTGAAAAATCAGGTTTTTGCTTAATTCTCGGCAAGTTATGATTTTACTGCAATTTGTGCTCAAAACAAGTTTGTCCCTTGTTCAATTGTGCAAAAAAAAGTCCTGCATAAGATACATTAATGTTCATTAGTTTTCGTGATATGAGCCAAAATACATTTGTTTTGTTTTTATTTTTTGCACTAAATCTGTATACGGTAATTTAGGCTAGTTAAATTATATTTGATGCTTGACAGAGCTCTTGAACACTAAAATTGACAAGTTTTTCATGTTTTGACATTTTGGGTAACTACTTAAAATACATAAAATCAGCAAATTAACGAAACTGAAATATACCTCATAGCGGTATTTTTCACTGTTTTTTTTTTGTATCTTTTGTGCAAGTCACAAATCAATATTTATTTTGTCTTTCTAGTTTTGTTTATTTTGACCTTACTGTATTAGTTTTGTCGTAAGATAAACAGCGAGAGAATACCGCTGGATTAATTGATAAATGATGGCTATGTCTTTTTTTGCAAGCGATCATATCTAATTTTAAACCGACGGAAAAATAAGGAGGAGGATCTCAATTCGACATGTATATTTTTATGTATGGCCACGCATACATAAAAATATACACATACTGGTCATAGAGTGGTCTGCTTTCACAAATTCTTTTTTTATTGGAAAGAGAATTAATTTAAAAAATAAAATCTACTTAGAAAAAAGTATTGATAATTTTTACACTGAATTTTAATTGAGAACCGATTCTGTGGAAATTATGTGAACTAAAAAACGGAAAAAGCTTTTTTAACAGAAAATGTCAAACATTAAAATTAATTATCTAAACCGTGGAATGATTTTAGCTAGGTTGATTCTTCTGATCGTTTGTTTGGTGCCGCCTCAAAATGCTAAACTAAAAGATATTTTTTTTTTGTCCTTCAGTTCCTTATTTCGTCGTTTTTTTTTGTAAAATAGGTTTCTTGCTAAGTAAAGTTGCAAGTACTTTCACATGGATGCAATGCTATGCAAATTTATCGATTTCCACTTGACATTTTCTTAGATTATATGTGCGCGATATCGCCTACAGTTCAAATATATCTGTTAGGCTCAAATATCAACAAAGCTCATTGAGCTAAAAAAAAGAGCTCAGAATGCGTTGTAGGTTCTTTCAAATAGCCACAATGTGAATTTTGGGTTGTAGCACTTTGTGTAATTTTTGGTGTCGTTAATAATGAATATAGGATCAAAACCAAAATCCAAGATGGCGCCGATAAAAAATAAACTTTTGTCATGATTGTCATTTTCATGGTATTTGCGGTAGCTGATAACGAATATGGGGTCAAAACCAAAAGCCGAGAGGGCGCGGACGAATATTTGACAAATTTTCGTCAAAAAAAAAAAAAACTTAGCAATTCATAACGGATTTCCTACAGAACCTTTGACAGTAAAGGAAAGTGACTTATGCATTGGGGAGCGACATTGAACAGTCTTCTAAATAAATTAACGCAAAACAACATAATTCTATTAACAGTCCTTCTCTATAAACAGCCTTGACGCTTCAGACAATAATAAACTATTATCCCCCACTGTCAACAATTCTAGCCATCTTCTTTTCAATTCAAATCCGTCCATTGAAAATTCACAACAATGTTTGAGCCCCAAACTTTTGTATTAAGTAACTCAATATTTGAGTTTATCCACAGATCACGGAGGTCACTCTGTGGCAACTGCTAGAGCTGGCTTTGTCAAAACTTTTCATACAAACCAAGCAGGTCAGTGAGAATCACCGGTTATGGGTGAAACACATTGAGGCAGAGTCGAAGCAACAAGTTAATTTCTATTAGAAGTGCGTGCATTCGCTTGTCTATGCGCGCATTTAAGTATAAGTGTGTGATTTGCTCCTAATCGCTGGTCAGATCAGATCAGGGTGATTACAGGACTCACGGTGACTACTGCCATGAGACCAATACCGTGTGTCTTGGAAGTAGCTCGTCACTGACTCTACCAAAGCGTGCCAAGACGCACACAACTTTCAGTAATGAAAACTACGAAGAGAACTACTAAGAAGAGTCTAGTTCTAGTCGCTGCGATTCTGTGCTCTATGAGTTTATCAGATAATTTTATTTATAAACCTGTTTTCCAGCAAGTTCGATGTTTGCTCCGTTTTATACATTCAAGGCATTGTCTTGTTCTTTGGTAAACGCTTTCATGATGGCCGTTGGTTTACAAGCCGCGTTTCGAGTGGTTCGAAGTTTAGGAAGTAGCATAGATTTATATTTATAATTATCTTTAAAATACTTCATTATATGACCTGCATACACTGAAAGGTTTTTCACCAATTATGTTTATGTCCTATGTAATTAAACGAGGGGTGATAGCCATCAACTGGAAAAAAATCCAGACTACGTATTACTTACGGTGGAGATCTGCCCCGCTTGGGCTGGCAACCTCTCGTGTCCGGCCCTGGTTCAAGCCATGTTACCGACCGAGAGGGTATGGGAAGCTGTCTCCTCCTTCTGCGAAGCAGTAATGCTCGCGAAGGAGGAGGCGGAACGCGTGAGGGAGACGCAACGGAGACGCCCTCACGGTCCTAGCCACCGCAGGAGACGCCCTTGGCGTCGGAAGTCGCAAGCCAATTCCCGGCCATCGCAGGCGTGGGCTTGCAGACGGCGAGTAATGGGTAGCTCGCCGTCCGATAAGAACCAGGCCCGAGTCGACGGCGCGTTGTGTTCCACGCGCGCCTCAAAGAGGTGGCAGCAGAACTGATGGGGTCCGCGAGGACCGATGCCTGTCTGGGTCGCGGATAAATTTTAAAGAGAGTTACCGCGGCCCCGGCTCAAGCAACTGAAGGAACACGGGTGGGTTTCAGTAAAAGTCTGACACGCCCTCCCGTCTCACCCAGAGCGGGAGAGATCATTGGATGATTTCCCACCCAAAAAAAACTACGTATTACTACTGAGATATCACAAATACCCGACAACATCTTTACCTGATACGGGAATCGAACACAGGACCTCATGCTCAGCCTTAATTTAAAAAACAAAAAAAAAATATTTTAAATATAATTATATTAAATAATATAATACAAATAAATATAAAAAAAGAAAATATTGACACACAACAAAAGCAGAAACAGATTTCAAAAAATATAGCAACACTATTCGGTTTCGAAGTCACAATACGTATCGCAACTGGCATCTTAGCTAGATAATTGGATAAAACTTGGCATATATGTAGATTTTGACCGGAGGCTCTAGACTAGTGCCATTCTATCGACGAAACTCTACGATATTGATAGGTAAAATAATAATATAATAATAATAATAAGTTTATTCACCAAAATAGTTACAGAAATGTACACAAGTAGGTTTATAATGGGTAGACTTTTTCTAGGCATTACATTGTGTTGCAAAAATTTCTGTACATAATTATAGTAACCCTGCCTCTTAAACTAGGCTATCCTGTATTTTAAGAGACAGTGTCTAACTTATAAATTTACCATTTTTTAATTTTTTTTTTATACAACAGTGGACAGTGTCGATCTACCGCTTGAACTTGATAGCAGTAATAATTGTGCGTGTACGAGTAAAAGTAAAATGTGGAGAGGATGTGTATTGGTGTGATGTGGTATGTGTTTGTTGTGGGTTTGAGGTGTGAATATAGGGGTGAGTGTGTGTGGTGTACATGTTTGTCAGTGTACGTTTTTTCCATTTAGGCGATGTAAGTGAGTAAAGACTCCGTGTATGTATAGTCTTTCTGTAGTAGCCACTCTGTTACTGTTTGTTTTAATGTGTGTGAATTTAAATCTAGAATGTTTAGGTGTTTGTGAACTTTTTCGTATATGTGCCCACTTAGGGTATAAAACTGGCGTTTAGCGAAAGAAGTTTTGTGCTGAGTTCCCGGGATAACACATGTTCGCTTGTTTGGGTCGGACTTAGGAAGACTGGTGTGTTTTCTGAGAATCGATTTTAGCACAAAGAGTTGACGAACCGAAAGGACTTTGCATTCAGAGTAGAGTTCAGTAGTTGGGTATCTATAGGGCTTTTTCGTCATGACTTTAAGTATCGCTCTCTGTGCCCTCTCAACTCTAAGAAGGATAGTCTTTGCTGAACCGCCCCAAACAGCAATACAATAGCCAATGACCGATTGACACAGAGCGTAGTACACGATTTTCAGAGTGTCAGCATTTGCCGACTGTCTGAGAGACTTGAAAATGTGTATCAAGCGAATTGTTCTGGTAGTGAGGGCATCAATTTGTTTGTCCCATCTTAAACCGTCGTCTATCTGAACTCCCAGGTACTTTACACTGTCAGTTCTAGTGAGTGTGGGGCATGTGCAGGGACCTAAGGGGTTTGAGCATGTATGAGCAGTTAAATTAAAGGTATTTGACGGTGAGGTGTTACGACGTATTGCAAAAGGAATGTAGGTGGTCTTTTGTAGGTTAAGTGTAAGTAGATTTGAGTTAAGCCATTCCCTTACTTTAGCCAGAGCCATTTCTGCTTTTGTTTTGACTTTATCCCACGTAAATCCCTGCACGAGAATTGCCGTGTCATCTGCATATGCATATATATTACAATCTGGGAGACTCATTCTGCACAGATCGTTGACATAAATAAGGAATAATGTTGGACCCAGGATACTTCCTTGAGGAACACCATATGATACTGATTCCTCGTCGCTAAGGTAAGCGTCAATTTTGACACATTGAGTACAATTTTTGAGGTAATCTTTAATAATGTCTAGTAATATGCCACGTACACCGATAGACGCCAGCTTAGAGGTAAGTATGGGAATAGAAACTGTGTCAAATGCCTTGGAAAGGTCTAGGAAAATACCCAGGCATTTTATCTTTTGATCCAGGCATTTAGCAACCTTCTGCGTGAAATCCAGTACAGCATCTTCTGTTGACAGCCCTGGTCGGAATCCATACTGGTTGTCAGCAATGATCTGGTTTTTGTTTAGAAAGCTGCACAAACACTTATTGAGAATCTTCTCAAGAATTTTCGATAGCGCTGGCAGAACAGATATTGGCCTGAAATTATTGACACAATTTCTACTCCCCCCCTTGTAAATAGGGTGAACGATTGCCTTTTTCAGGGCATCGGGAAACACTCCAGTCTGTAAGCAACGGTTACAGAGGTAAGTTAGTGGTTGAACCAATACATGGCGGCAGCTCTTTAACACAGAAGACGGTATTCCATCCCAACCCACTGCACAGTCATTCCGTAATTGAAGGATAATTGATTCTACCTCAGTTTCGTCGACGTCCAAAATGGCTGGAGAATTTAATGTGGATTGTTGAGGGGTGTTCCCAATGGGGGCCTTATTACTAACTGGGAATGGCGGGCCTAGATTCTGTGTTATAATGTCTGCCGCCAGGTTTTTCCCCACTGTACTAAAAAAGTGACATACTTCGTTAACGGAGGATTTAGGATTATCTCGTATTTCCAACAGTTCAGAAGGGCTGTCAGGCATTTTACATGTGTTAGTTATTTGTTTTATTGTTTTCCACAATTTTTTCGGGTTCTTACTAGCTATTTCTAGTTCGCTCTGCTCATACGAAATTTTTAACTTTTTAAGTAAATCATTGCAAAAATTACGGTACCGAACGTAAGTGGTTTTAAGAATCAGGTTGTCTGGTGTCTTTCTTGAATTCGTGTGCATTTTGTCTCGATTTTTTATACATTTTAGCAAACCAGGTGTTATCCATGGTTTAATAATCCTTTTTTTTCTGGGAATTTTTATTAACTGCGAATTTTTTGTTATGGCTGATTTTACTATATTTATGAATTCATTCATGCATGCATTAACGTCACCTATTTGGTATATAATTGCAAAATCGGCCTTTTCTAACTCCAACATAACAGCTTCGTGATTTATGCGAGTGTTGTAGTAACAGGTTTTCCGTTGGGGGTTGGCTTTCGCAATATTAAGTAGAACGGCTTTATGATCTGTTATAAACGAATCCAAAACAAGTGTAGTTGATGGAAGGTTAGACTTTAGCAGTATGTGATCCAAACAATGTTCTAACCTAGTGGGAAAAAGATGGGTTGGCATGAGCCCGTGAGAAGCATTTAGAGTTAAGTAGTCGAAACTACGGACATCCCTGTTTCCTGGTCTAATATCAATATTTAAGTCACCTACAATGGCGATATTAGGGCACGAAGATAGGCCGTGATAGACATTATTCAGGCTAGATGTGAAATTGTCAAAATTGTCCTTTGAATTGAATGATGGAGAACGGTAGACAGCAACCACAGCAAGGTTTTTGTCTATTTGACATACGAGACAATTTCCACCTTTGAATTCTGGTTCCCATACGTAACTATGTAGGCCCAGTCTTGTGTAAATCATGACGCCATCGTTTTGATTTGCATTGATACCTGTCGAGTGCGACACAAATCCATCCAATGCTGGTAGATAACTAGCTTTACTAAGCCAACATTCGGTTAAAACGACAATGTCAAAGTCAATTTTGGTTGAACTTAGTAGTACTTGGAGCTGGTCAAAGTTTTTGTTCACACTACGTATATTTATATGTAACAGAGTAATATTGACATTAGAAATATTAAAATATTTTAAACATTCATCTGGACTACAGACAAAAGAATTTAAATTTATTTGATCAAGCTCGTTATTTATATTATTTATGATAGCCATTTGGAGTTTGCAGCACTACCAAACAGTGGAATAGATATATGCATGTGAAAAGTTGGGAAATGGTTGGAGTCTAGACGAATGGTGCATCGCTCTATGGAGATTAGATAAGTTGTTGCGAGTGTGTCATAGGGAAGGAGTATATTGTGTTTTGGGTTTCGTGCTGTTTTGTGGAGTATGTTTGAAAGAATGTGAGGTGAAAATTGGTGATCTATTATATGTATAGAATAGAGAAGGATAATTATTTTAAATCTATACATGACTGAAAAATACAATAAAAATAGTCAAATGTTTGTGTTTCCAAGATCTTGAAGACATTTGTCCGAATGGATTATAATTTGCTTGTCTCCTTCTTGTTTGCGCAGGAAGATATTGCCGTTGGATATCCAGCAGTATTTGTAGGCTTTACTTTTAGCAAATTCTCGAGCTTGATAAAACAGCTTTTTAGTAGTAGCGGGCAGCTGTTCGGCGATGTATAGCGGCTGGGGCTTACCTGGTATACCGACGAGTGCGGTGTTTAATTTGTCTTCCTTCCCTTTTAATTTATTAAACGATCGAATAGCAGATATAATTGACTGTTTTGTTTGCACCTTTGAGAACTCCGCAATAATCGGGCGCGGAACGGTAGGACTGGTAGATTTACCAGGAAGCCGATAAATATCACGAATATCTGATTCCGGGATAGGTAGCCCAACCACGTTTCCAATCTTACCCACCGTTTTTATCAGGCTGGTAAAGGTTTCGGAATTTTCCTGCGGAATATTTCGGATTTCAATCGCAGACGAGCGTGACTTATGTTGCAGGTCAAGTATCTTCTTTTCCAAATTCTCAATGTAATTTTGTTGTATCCGGCGATCTTTTCTTAGTTCCTCGATCTCTTTTTTCATATCTTCGAATTGTAAATTCATAAAGGACATTGATTTCATGATCTCTTCATTAGTCACTCGAATTTGAGTATTAGACGCCTTAATTTGATTATTTTGGCTCTTAATTTCTGCGATATCTCTCAATAATGTAGCCATTAGGGTAGTCTGTTCAGCCAACGTACATGATATATCCTGACTATTCTTGTCTGCATCTAGCAAGCCAAACTCAATTCCACCTTGTGGGGAATTCCATTGGCGTGGCCGCTTGTTCCTGTTAACATTTACATAATCGCTAATCTTGACGGCCGAGTTAATATCAGGTTCGGATTGGGTCTGTGTCAGGCCCAGAGTATTGACTTGTGATTTAGGCGTATTAGGAGATGAATGCTGTACTCCGGCCATAATAGGCGGCTGACAATAAAATTCAGGATACCTCAATCACTTAGCATGCAAGGCAACCGGTAAACAAACCGTCCAACAATACACTTCAATCGTTGTAGCACACACAGGACAAGACTAGTGTCGTAGAACTCGTAGCCGATGCAGTGTTCGTAGGCAACTCGTAGGCTCGTAGCACCACTAACCGTAGGCGTGCGTGACGTCAGTAGCGCGTAGCGCACCGGTATTTGAGAGCCGGCCGCAGCTTGCTCGGTGGCGCGTTGGCTAAGCGCTCGTCTTTGTCGTCACTGCGCCGGGGCGTCGCAAGTTCAAATCCAGCCAATTTCAATCACTATTGGGATTCTATTTCGAGCAGCAAATACAAAAAATAGTTGCGTCTCCTTCTAGAACCGCCCAGTGGGAGTAGCCGGCAGGTAAAAACACTTAAAGAGTGACAAGGAATTGGATTTAAACAACTTTAACCAATCACAGAATTTAGACAGTAGATTTCTTAAGATGATCGACACACGTCCACTCCGTACAAAGTTCACTGGCCGAATTTACTGAAAAATGTCAAGAATATAAATAACATTGCCAAGCGCTATCAAAATTTTGCGTGATATAACCCCTGTATTTTGGTTTTAAGAGACTTCGTCTAGAACGTCAATCTGGTTTAGGACATACATAGAATAAATTTTATTGCAGTAGTATCTATACTCAAAAAAACTAGCCAAGTGCGAGTCGGACTCGCGCACGAAGGGTTCCGTACTTGGTAAATAGCGGTTTACGATTTATGACGTATTAAAAAAAAAACTACTTACTAGATCTCATTCAAACCAATTTTCGGTTGAAGTTTACATGGTAATGTACATCACATACACACATCCTATATTTTTTTTTAGTTTTATCATTCTCTTATTTTAGAAGTTACAGGGGGAGGACACACATTTTGCCACTTTGGAAGTGTCTTTCGCGCAAACTATTAAGTTTAGAAAAAATATAATAGAAACCTCGATATCATTTTTGAAGACCTACGTAAGACCCACGTATAGGTTTTATGAAAAAAAAAAATGAGTTTCGGTTCTAAGTATGGGGAACCACCAAAAATTTTTTTTTCTTTTTTGGGTGAAAATCTTAATGCGGCTCACTGAATAGATCTACTTACCAAGTTTCAACAACACAGTTCTTATAGTTTCGGAAAAAAGTGACTGTGACATACGGACAGACATGACGAATCCATAAGGGTTCCATTTTTTGCCATTTGGCTACGGAACCCTAAATTTTCACGCGTGCCAGGCCTCTGGCAAAAATGTGTTTAGTCTCTAATTATTATCCTTTATCATAAAGCAATGTCCATAATTAATCCAAACAACGGCAACCACAAGTTTGGAAAACAGTAACCGTACACTGACGAGCAAACAAAGGTATTAGCCGAGTTACACTGAAACTCCAATGTTCGGTGTAATTAGTTTGTCCGACAGTGTAGCAAGTATTTAAGCCAATGTATGAATAATGTGAGCTTGTGCAGGTTAGTAAAACATAATGGCACTGAATATATGACATGATGATAATGTGCCTTAATAAATAAGAATAAAATGGTGAAGAACAAAATTTTTTTCGTAGCTAAAAGTTAGCATTAAGCGAAAATATAAAAGTTTGGATTGAGTACAACTCTAGGCCACAGTGCGTTTGGTTTTAAGCACAACTATTAAAAATAACTTTTAAAAATCAGTTGAAGCGATGAAGATTTATAAAGTACAGATAGATACACACACACACACACCACACACACTCAGTCACGATTACATTACGTAACCTAGACTACCTCCCGACCTTTGAAATACCAAAATGTCATAACGATTATGGTGAGAGAGTATGGAATGTCAGTCTCGCCCGAATACTAAACAAGTTGCCAAAACACATAGTTTGTAAACTGGAAAACAAAAATAAAAGGCAGACCTATAACATATTCAAGCGACACTTAATGAATTGTAATCGAATAGCAACTCCTTAACTGTAAAATCTTTTCTATTTTTGTTTAAGATTAAGTTAAGAATTGTATAAACTGTATTTTAATTGAAATAAACAGCTTTTTTTTTTTTTTTTTTTTATACGCCCAAGATTCTGAATTAAATATTTGAGGATAAGAACTTGCAACTCTATTTTAATGCTAAAGCTTGGCAAATCTTCATACTAAAATTAGATTACACATTATTATGTGATAAGAATGAAAAAAATAAACTCCTCTTGGGTGAATCCTTTACAGGATTATAGCCAATGCGATAAATGTGCTGATCCTAAGTTACTTTACATCTATAAATAATTGTAAACCTCATCATCTTCATCAGCCTATAGCAGTCTACTGCTGGCACTATTGCCGATTGCAAAGGCCTATGCCTATGCAATCGCACGCCATTAGTCTCGATATGTAAATCATTGTAAACCTAATCTTATAACTAAAATTATACAACGTTATATAAATATCTTAACATCTATAACTAAGTTATAAACTTTAATTTCGAGAGTTGTCATTTATTTACATTTTAAACGCGTAAACTTTGACATTGTTATGATTACAATTAAGATTTTCAAAATATTTTAACGGATGGTGTAGCTTGGCAAACAAAAACCCCACTGTTACTCCGACAATCATTGCTGCACCAATAGCTTCAATTTCTGCTCCAATCGCTTCGATTTCTGCTCCCCAACAAAAGGCGTCAAAGAAACTATTCGGGTTTTATAACAACTATCGGTACACTGTCGGCTAAACAAAAGGCTACAGCGAGCATCGCAACTCATTGTTCGACGTAGAAGTTGTGTGTTACATTAAAAGTTTGGTGAACTAATTAATTTGTCCTAAAGTGTTATGAAAAGGTTGACGTATAGAAATATTTACTTGGTGTCGTGAGTTTATAACTTTGGTGATGTGAACTTTTTTTGGAATGATAATAATTTGAGCTTTTAATTTGGAATGTATCTTTGATGTATCACGCAAATTACGCTTAGAAATAGTGATGTTCTTGATAATGGCACAAGTTGTATTACCGTTAAATGAAAATTAACCGGAAGACGCAGCGTTGGAAGGCCTCCCTTTTAGGGGGACCGATGACCTAATTAAAGCTGTGGGAATTCGCTGGATGCGATGCGAGAAGCACAGGAATAGCCGATGTTGCAACGCTTGTGGAGGCTTAGGTTCAGGAGTAGACGTTTTTTGGCTAAAATCATGATTAAAATTGCGGTTTTCTTCTGTTTATCCCTGAAACTGTAGAATGCGCCTGTTTTTTTTGTATTAAAATGTTATTATTTATTTATTATATACTTTATTTAACACCACAAAAAAAAACATACAGGACAAACGTTCACAATAATAAGTGTACAATGGGCGGTCATATCACACTAGGCAATCTCTTATAGACATCCTTTAGCACAACATTATAGCACAATCAACCTATAACTGTCCCACTGTTAGGACATGGCCTCCTTTATAAATTACCATAAAACGGAATAAAAATACAAAAAAAAATAACAATTAAAATCAAACACTAAATAAAACCAGCCACAAAAATACAACACAATTATTTCAACAACAAATTATTACTAAAATCAAGCAACCACTTATACCAGTCACAACATTAAGAAGATTAGTGGACGAGGCGTAAAACAATAATGACGAAGAAATTAATTATTACATAATTTATCAAAAGCTCAAATGGTCAAGGAAAATCTTGGGGGAATCTTCACCTCATTTATAATGGTAGCAGTCGCGATAATTAATGATCGCAATAATCTGGGACTTATGGAAAACAAAGAGTTGCTTAAATTATATTAGCCTGTTTTTGTTGCACTGCAGTGTAAATTAAATTTTGTGTTTTGATTTGTTGATGGTTATTGTTTTGACAGGCTTCATCAAGATTTCTGAAACTGTAATATGATGTGGAGACAGTAATATAAAGTGTACAGCATATTATTTATTATTTTATTTATCTACACTCACAACGTAATGTCCCAAATATGCATACAGCATATATATGCATGCAAACCATTACAGTGCAACAGTGCAACTGCATTGTTTGAAAATCGAAGGAAAATGTTGCACTAAATAACTTTATCATAAAATAACTTTTTAATTTTTATAGCACACTTTTACTTTTTAATTTATTGGCGCTTACGGGCTCATTGACTTAATGTAGAAAATAAGTGTCATTGTCTATGGATGCGCTGCGCAGTCATGCGCAATGAGAATCTAAATTGCCCGCCATACCACATATTATTTCCGTTTCAATTTTTGTTTTATTTCAACTGTATGAGTAAAGATAAAATATTGTATGCAACGGCATATAATTAGGTATTAAAAAACTCGCTTGTTATTATTATCACATTCAGCTTCGCCTCATGTTATAAACCCACGCTCGTATTTTAATAACACCTATTATATGGTTGTCTGGAAATGATTGCCCTGTGTGATAAGACCGCCTATTGTACACTTATATCTATAAATGTTTTGTCCTGTAATTATTTAAGTGGTATACAATAAAGTATATAATAAATAAATATTATGACCATTGCATAAACTACAATTATGCTCGTGCCATGTCTATGAGAGGAGGCATTTGTTCTGCTAGTTACAGTCGGGTTAGTAAAAAGTTTTTTGATAAAAGAATAAATTATTGAATTGCTGGCAAAGGCTAAGTTATAAATTTATACGAAGTCATTTCTCCGAAACTGTTCACTGCTGCGCTGGAGGATGTCTTCAAGGTTCTGGATTGGAGAGGGCTTGGCATCAACGTTAATGGCGAGTACATCACTCACCTTCGGTTTGCCGACGATATAGTGGTCATGGCTGAGACCATGGAGGACCTCAGTGCGATGCTCGATGACCTCAGTAGAGCTTCCGAAAGAGTGGGTCTTAAGATGAACATGGAAAAAACCAAGGTGATGTTGAATGGCCATGTTGCACCCACTCCTATCAAGGTCGGGGACTCTACACTCGAAGTTGTGGACGATTATGTCTACCTGGGCCAAACGATCCAATTGGGTAGGGCCAATTTCGAGAAAGAGGTCAATCGTCGAATCCGACTCGGCTGGGCAGCGTTCGGGAAGTTGCGCGGTATCTTCTCGTCCAACTTACCACAGTGTCTCAAGGCGAAAGTCTATGACCAGTGTGTGTTGCCAGTGATGACATATGGCTCTGAGGCGTGGTCGCTTACAATGGGCCTTATCAGGAAGCTTGCAGTCACTCAAAGGGCAATGGAGAGGGCTATGCTCGGAGTTTCCTTGCGTGATCGAATCAGAAATGTGGAGATCCGCAAGAGAACCAGGGTTACCAACATAGCCCGAAGAATTGCCAAACTAAAGTGGCAGTGGGCAGGGCACATTGCTCGAAGAACGGATGGCCGATGGGGTCGAAAAGTTCTGGAATGGCGACCGCGAACCGGAAGACGATACGTTGGAAGGCCTCCCACCAGGTCGACCGATGACCTGGTTAAGGTTGCGGGAAGGCGCTGGATGCGAGACGCACGGGATCGGTCAATGTGGCGACGCCTGGGGGAGGCCTATGTCCAGCAGTGGACGTCTTTCGGCTGAAATGATGATGATGATGATGAATCATACAATTAAAAATCCAATTATCATAAAATTTAATTTTTCAACATTTTCAATGCACTTCAGTGCTACCCTTGTGAAATTCATCAGGCTACAGTGAAATATATCTAAATCACAAGATATAATATTTAAAAATCTTATGGCGCGTGACAAGGGGGCAAACCTGTTCAGGTTAGTCCTATATGATGGCTCCAGTAGCGTTGGCGTGGGGCGACGCGCACCCCCGCAGCCGGGCGGCACGCACAGCCCCAGCTCCGCTAACAAATCGGGGTGGTGAAGCCAGCCGCGCAGAGCGATGTCCCTCCGCACCGCCAGCCTGCTGTACCCTACCATCCCTATTACAAAATATATCTATTATGCCTACTTTAACGAAATCGTCATGTCATCGCACTGTTATTCCTTGAAAGCATAACACCTATATTTCGCCAGTTATGTTAAAACATCATGTTTTTAGAACAGGAATAATACAATAGGTCGTATTTAAACGCAAATAAAAAAAAACTTTTTGTGTCCAAAAATAATCCGAATTACAATATAAAATACTGCACAGCAAAATAGTTACCTCAAAATATTATTATTTTAGCAACAATTGCGGGGCTCCTATTTTTGTCTGCAGGGTCTAAAGTAACCAAACATTATAAGAGATAAGATATATTTATTTGCTAAACATGGGTAACACACAATATTCATGCAAGATAACAAAAAATAACAAAATATTCCGACATGTTTGCCAAATGCTATGGCGTGCAAATATTATGCAAGTTAAACAATGAATAAATTTAATTATAAATGAATTCTATAATTATCACCAATGAAATTAAAATAATAATATCAATAAAAAATGTCAAATAAAAATCTATGCAAAAAATATAAATCAGATGTCAAAATGAAAATAGTGCATGTCAAATCAATGTAGAAGTGAAATACCCGTAAATGCAAAATAGCAATGACACATCACTATCAAAACTATGCAACAAAATATAAATCAAATGTCAAATAATATAATGCATGTCAAATATAAAAAATAAACAAATGTCAAAATGATAATATCAATCAAATGTCAAATAGGAATAATGAATAATAAAATCTATATAAAAATTTCAATAAAATGTCAAAAAAAAATAATATTAGATAATATTAGATTAGATTGCTTTATTTTTTCAAACATTGAATACATACAAGAGCATGCAAGATATTAAATCGAATTAAAATTCATTATTCATAGAAATGTATTATTATTGTCAGGAAAAGATAAAACGAATACAATAAAAAAAAACTCTTTCAGATAAAAATTCGGAGACACTATTCACTTCACTTCTTGTTTGTATGGCACTAGATGTGTATAATTTACACAATTCCGCCAATGTCAGTGTTACAGAGGATAAACGAAGGAGATTGATCGGTAGGTAAGAAGAAAAAAAGTTTTATAATTGCCAAATTATGACGCTGATGGCCGGTGGTGAATTTACCTAAAACAAACCAAAGACAACACTGTTATACCATACCGTTATTAATATATGTTGAGATATAATATAGGGACAACACAAAAATGATATCACAGTTTAATTTTGTTAATGATAATAAATCGGGACAAAAAGCATACAAAGGGAAAATTTACAATTAATAATAAACATTTCATATTAATAGGACGAGGAATATTGGGGGGTAGGATGTTGTAAAGTGGAGATTGTAATTTTGGACAGTCAAAGGAGACACTATAATATGCTTTTTGCGTAAGAAACACATTCAACTGCCGCTTGAATGCCTTACTATTTAGCTCCTTCCAACGTTTAGGCAATATGTTAAATATAGTAGGCGCCATGCAGACGATACTTCTGCGCATGAGTGCCGTTTTAGCTGAATGGCCTTGAATAACTATCATATCCCGTCTGTTACGAGGTACAACGTCCTGTAGACGTGGAAACAAATTGGGGTTTGTTTTAACAAACATTGCGGTTTCGAGGATATACAGACAAGGAAGAGTTAATATCTTGTACCTTTTAAAATATGGTTTACAGCTATCGACCGTTTTTAGCCCGAACATGGATCATTAGATCCATCTCTTTTGGGCCTTAAATGCCGTGTTAGCGTCTGTAGAGTTTCTCCAAAATATGATACCGTATCTAAGGTGAGACGCAGCTAAGCCATGGTAGGCCGCAATCAGGGTATCTACATTCACAATTGCAGCTAGAGAGTGCAACGCGAACGCAGTACTACAATTTTTTTTGCAATGTTTCTCGATTTGTGATTTCCAGTCAAGCCTTTTATTTATTTATTTTATTTTATTTTATTTGGGAAACAAACAGATGCAATAACAAACATAAGCATACAATTAGTTCAACACAATCCAGAAACAGTTTCCACAGATTAATATACAAGTAAATTAACCTAAATGCAACAACAACCAGAAGTTCACACAGTTCAAAGAAGTCACAATTTAATATTATATTATTGTATAACATTATATTATTTAAATTTATATGCCAATATATTTCTTATGGAAAACCTAAATTTGGGTAGAAAAAGGTGAAAAATATCTAAATCTTGATTTTCTTTAACTGAGATTATGTCGTTGTACAGACGACATGCTCTTTTAATAAAAATATTCTTGCCGTAATTGGTTCGGGAGAAACCAATTTGGAAGAGAGTTCTCCTGCGTGCATTTAAGCGTGGACATCCAAAACCTATTTTGCTGAGAAGATAAGAAGAGTCCAATTGGCCTCTGATAATTTTATATAAATATACTAGATCTCGCTCTGCACGACGTTCCTCCAATTTCTGAAGCCTAGGTGTATGATCAGTTCCAGAGTTAAATCGCCAACTCAAGTGCTTGCTAAATTTATTTTGCAATTTTTGAATTTGTTCAGTATAAACTGAATACTGGAAAGTGCTTTATCAAAAAAAAAAAAATATCAATTATTAGTCCAAGGAATTTAGTAGTATTTACGATTTCTACAATTTTATTATCTATATTTATGTCCATATTGTCTACAGTCAAACGTTGGCTAAAATGTATGATTTTAGTTTTGTCTAGATTAATCTTTAAGTTATTGTTGTTTAACCATTCTATTATAGATGTCAAGGTATTGTGAATGTCAAGTTTATATTTGATCATGTCATTGCTACTACTAGAAATTGTCACTGTGCTATCATCTGCAAATAAAGTCATAGGATGTGGAATTGATTTTGGCAAGTCATTAATGTATAGTGTAAAAAGTGGCGGTCCCAATACACATACATGAAATAAGAATTGCCCTAAGCTCCCGAGCTCGCTTCGCTCGCTGTTAAACTTATTTCGTTATATGTGTGAATATAACTTTTGTACGCTCTGGTTAATTTGCTGAGCAGTCAGTATTTCTGATGTATAAAGTATATAAATGATGGTAAAAAAATCATAGATGATTATTTAATTGATGTGCAATTAATAATATTCCTAATACAATTAAAATAACAAATCAAAGCCCAAATAAAAAATAGCGAAAATATATGTATACCGTAGCAAAGTTTAAAAAATATATTCTAATCTACAATTTAAAAAAATGTGTGGCACGTTCCCGGATGCCATAATCAGGATATTACGGTACCCAGTCCTGTGGGACGTCAATATTTTTCACTCAGCGAGCCTTTAATAATCGCGAGAGTATTAATAAGATAACGCTATAGACTTGGCACGGAGTTGCGAAGACTAAGGAAGGAGAAGTTGGTGGAATGGCGTAGGCTTTTCTTAAAATTGGCAACAGTAACCTACACTAGTAGATTTAGAAACTTATTCAATTATTTGATTGTGGTTGTTTGTACAATTTTATTCTAAAATTTTATGATTATGATTCGATTGTCATAACACATGGGTACATGTTCAAAAACGTTCCCACTAGTAGGAGTCTGGACCGCAGTCGTCTTCTCTGAAATAGGGACCTGGCCCAATGCGGGGAATACAAAGAATACACTCCTGGGTGTTTTTTTTTTACAAAAGCAACATTATTACATCTACAATATTAACATATTATCAAAATCTACTAGGCAAATTGGTCAAAAAATATTGTGATGTCGAGTTTAATGTCAAACTGACCAGCAGCTACTTTTAATACCTACCTTCTTTTACAATAACCTTGAAATTACCTTGTCTTATTTATACTCAACGTTTACCAAAGTTTCAGTTGAAGGCTTTTTCTTCATGTAATATTTCCGCTGAAACCTGACAGCGGCTAAATTTTTCATTTGTACACGTCAATCGTGTGATAGACAGACAGACAGATAGGCAAGTAATCCTATGAGTATTTTTCTGCAGCTACTCCTCTTGTTATTACATTTTTACAAAGAGCTCGCGTAGTTCATCACTTTAAATGTTTTATTTGTTTTGTAATGGAAGGTTACCAGTAGATGATATATATATGTCGCATCAAGGCTGGCCGATAGATGTAAACCATCGGAAAGTCAGGTATGTCTTTTAGGTTAAGACATCGTGTGTGGGCAAGTCGGTGGGTCAATCGTGAAAATGAAATCACACAAATTATTCGATACACTGAGTATATTCAAATAGACAAAAGTTACATTTTTCACATCACATCACATCATCAGCCTATTAATGTTCCCACTGCTGGGACACAGGCCTCCTCTCTGTGAGAGGGAATGGGCCGTTAACCACCACGCGGGCCCAGTGCGAGTTGGTGGATGTCACATGTCTTCGAATTATTGGTTCTAGGACATGCCGGTTTCCTCACGTTGTTTTCCTTCATGGTTTTGAGAGCAGTGATGATGGAATAATTTACACAAAGTAAAGCGCCTGCCTGGGCTCGAACCCACGACCTACAACTTGTTAGTCGCGGCCGATACCACTGGCCCTACTGCTCTCTCTCAGTTACATTCTTGCTTACTAATATTACGGATCGACACTGATTTTACGACGTCTTAGCTCCAAAGCGGTCAGTGCTCAACTGCCACCTTCCACACCACGCAAGTGCTCATAAAAAACGTGCCAATGCGTAGTTGTTCTTGATTTTCCGACAGGTGGCGTGCTTGAGATTTGTTTTGACGTCCGTACTATTGACTAAACCCGACATAATTATATAAGATCCTCATACCTAGAATGAAAGTGGGAAATCTTTTTTTATTGCGTAGTGGTTGGTGGACCAAATTACACTAGACTTGCTTCTGCCAGCGGCTTCGCCCGCATGCAAACTGTTTTATCATCCCAAGGGAATATTATACCGGGATAAAAAGTAGCCTATGTGCTATTCCAAACTAATCTATCTCTGTGCCAAATTTCATCCATATCCGTTTGGCCGTTCTAGCGTGATTGAGTAACTAACATACATCCACACATCTATCCAAACTTTCATATTTATAATATTAGTATGATTTACGGCGCTTTACTTTTTGTAACTTAATTCATCACCACTGCTCTCTAAACGGTGAAGGAAAACATCGTGAGGAAACCGACATATTTAGAAAAAATCTAATTTAGGCTCGCGCTTGACCACTATCTCATCTGATGTTAAGCGATGATGTGGTCGATGACGGCGCACGCTTGCCTGGAAGTAACCTATTCACTCTTGACTTAAAGACTCCTAGATTGTAGCTATCGGGGAACACAGACTCCGGCAGGGAATTCCACTCCTTAGCTGTACGCATAATAAAAGTATTCTCAAAACGTTATGTGCGTATGGGTGGGATGTCCACCATGTACCGATGGCGCATCGCCGTACGTCTGGTAGTCCGATGATGAAATGGGCTGGGCGGGATTAGATCATGCAATTCCATCGCACTCAACCCCAAAATGTAATCGATAAAAAACCGACAAGCTGGCAACTCGGCGATGATGTTCAAGGCTCTGGCTCTGTTCGACATGTCCTAGAACCAAAAATTTGAATACATATGACATCCACCAACCCGCACTCGAACCCGCGTGGTGTCCCAGTAGTGGGAACATTAAAAGGCTGGTGATGATGAAGGTTTACTGGGACAAAAATTGACTTATATGCCGCTTACATGCTGAGATAGGAGCCTTTTTGGTCTCGCACGGTGTTATTTATTTTTATTTTTTATTATTGTTTGTTTTGCTTATCTCGTGTCTCCTGTGCGGGTCATAAATTTATATTTGTTCTTTCTTCTTTCTTTCTTAATTGCTATTTGACTATTATTATTATTTTTTTCTTTTTTTGTGTTGGTTTACCGCGATAGTACATAGCTTTACAGTTTTACACATTCTATGTGAAATAATTTTCTGAATCCAAAGCATTATTTCCAGAGATCGCGTATTACGTAAGTTTTCGAAACTTCCCAAGTAATAACGCACCCACGATACAGGAAGAAAGTCCTAGTGTGGCGTAACGTTTTTTTTTTAATAAAAATAGAAAAAATAGCTTGGCAATTTCTTTCATATTGAAAAAGTAAAAAACGTTATGAATTTCCTGAAAAAAATAATCGTCACTAAGATTCGACGAAGCAGTAATAAGAGTGAACCAAAATTCCAAGTAATACTTAATCATTTTCCGACATACAATATAGAAATTCGTCGTAAAAAGTATATAAATAGTTGTTGAAATCCTTTTATTACGAGTAAGCGATAAAATATACTTTTATATTTATCCGCTGATCCTCAAATAAAAATGTATCAGTCATCATTGTATTATTAGTTGTACGGCCTTTCAGAAAATGGACACGTTTTTTACAGAAACGGTTCCGTGAAAAGGCTTAATTGAATCGAATTTAAATGATGTATGAAGTTAAGGGCAATTTGTTTTAAAATTGTTTTCTTTTTATTTATTTACATTGTAGGGCTGAAAATTGGTAAATACCTATTATTTCATTTCGAGAGTTCTTTATCTATACTATCTATACTAATATTATAAAGAGGAAAAATTTTTTTGTTTGTTTGTACCGAATAGGCTCCGAAACTTCTGGACCGATTTAAAAAATTCTTTCACCAATAGAAAGCTACATTATTCCTGAGTGACATGCTATTTTTTATTCTGAAAACGGGCCAAATGTTGTATGATACACGTGCGTTAGATGATTTCCGACTCGTGTCGATTTATCCACTCATAGGAAATCACCTACTTTCCGCACTTGTAGCATAAATAACTATTACCTATTGCAACACAGCCGAAACGTCAAAAAATTAGATTATTTTCCATCGAGTTAAATTCCCGTGACATATTGTTTTTCGAATTTCAACTTTTCACGGTTAGTAGGTATAATCTATACATTCATTTCTATACAACACGTTGAATCAGTTGTGGGTAATTAAATTACTTCGACAAAAACTAGCCATTTGAGTTTTGGGAGAGTAAAACTGCACTTTTGACCCTTCACTGTACACAGCTGAACGTAAACCTACCCGAAGTGTCGCCAAATCGATCGATGTTGTGCGTCCCGTATCCAGTAGATTCCCACAGCAGATCATTAGTTCACCTAGTGAGAGGCCTTCCAACGTTACTCGTACGTCTTCTTGTACGCGGTCTCCACGCCAAAACTTTTCGGCCATCCGTTCTGCGAGTAATTAAAGTTAAAATTTAGTCTCCATGAATCAGAATGTAATACAGTCCCTAACGCAAATACTTTGTTAACAAAAGGCCTAAAACATTGTTAAAAAATAACAACAAAACACAATCACTTCAGTGCCCTGAAATAACCGCAGAACGCTTGGTTCTCAAATTGATATGTTGCAGCATTTTGTCACTGGAAAGTAAGGATGTAACTGAGGCCAGTTTAACGGAGGCAGAGGTGAAAAGATACAGAAAAAAGTATTTAATAACTATAACCCATGATGATGATTATCTTTGCACTAACCTTAGTTGACTAGCAAATAATGCATAAGGCATTAATTATTTAACTTTGTGCAGAAAGATTTAAGTAACTGTAGTGTACGGTGAAACCATACAGTAATAATAATGCATTGGTCCGCATAATATATTTAATTTCACTTTATAAGCAGCAGTATCATTTAGCCATCTTCCTAACTTTCACATGTAGGTTAATAAAACACTTTTTTTAACTGGCCAAGTGCGAGTCGGACTCGTGCACTGAGGGTTCCGTACAAACAGCTGTATTCACCAAAATAATTAAATAACATTACTGAAGTTCATAAGTTATGAGAGCACCGAACATTGCTCTAACTATAAGATAAACAGAATTGAGGAACAAAATTATGTTTGCCGTTGGCAAAACTGTAGTCCCCATACATCTACATAAGTCGCGGTCAATCAAATCAAAATCTTTTTTTTTTTTTTTTACATAGGCCTACATGGGCACTTATAAAACGTCAACAAAAGGTGCACGGTTCGGGTTAGTCGTTTCCTATGGAGAAGAACTGGCAAGAAACTCCATGGTTACTCTTTTAAAATTTTTGTGTTTACAATATTTCCATGTTACAGCATTAGTACTTGGATATGGGGGGACAACGTAGGCCCAACAATAAGTCGTACGAAATTAAAAAAAAACAAACAAAAAAAATTATGTTAAACGAAATAAAAAGTTAACAAATGTTAACAATCATCTAGAAATCTAGAAAGCCCACAATGTTCACACATTCACAATCGGTAAAAGAATCTATACAAAGGTAAAATAAAAAAAAAACAAATAAAAAAACACAACACTAAATTTAACATGTGGCACAAATACTGTTATCAGTGCTGTAACTATTCTTAGCAAAGGGCTATAAAGATGATTGAAAAATATTGTAAAAAGTCTAATTAAAAGAGAAGTCAGTTTAGGTCAGTTTACCAAGTTCAAATAAGATTTTTTTTTTTTTATTTAGGTACAAATTTACGGTTTTCGGATTTTTCCTTTACTTGTGCTATAAGATATTGCTTATCGCCAAATTTCATGATTCTAGGTCAACGGGAAGAACTCTGCAGATTTTGATTAATAGTTTAAAATATGCGTCATTAACGCCTGTATCTCTTGATCTAGAAATTTGATTTTACGGCTGCAAGGGGATGCAAACTTAAGTATCCGATATTAATTTCAACTCGATACCTCCATGCGTTCCTGAGATAAAGGGTCTTGACAGATAGACGGACAACAAAGTGATCATATAAGGGTTCGGTTTTTTCCTTTTGAGGTACGAGTCCCTAAAAAGAAGGAATTCTGTAACCCAATGCAGATTTGGCACCTTCTAGGCGATTTCTTAGTGGATTATAAAATAGTTAACCTGGCAATAGCAGAATTTTATTTTTTATTTGTTATGGGTTTGCTCTTGACTCTAGTCTAGGTCATAGGTGACAGAGACAGAGTCGACGATGGAGTGAGCTTACCCAGAAGAAGCCTGTTCACTCTAACTTTGAAGAGATATGGGTTGAATGCGTTCGGAATCACGGCAAGTGGAACCCAAAAACATGACAGTTGGATTTATAATCTTCTCTGAATTTCTTTGCTAGGCTGCATTTCCATCTACAAGCAACTCCCATGCAAGATGCATAACACTGCAGGCTATTGAGGATGCGGACAATGAGATCACTTGCTGGATCGTGCCCGGCAATGTAATTCAACTTGCAGTCGCTTGCTTCGAGTCGCTTACAGGTGGAAACGCGTCCTTAGACCTCCGTTACAAACTTGCGGATGCTTCGCATTTGAAGAGAGGGATTTGTTACAACCCAAGCCTACCTGTTTTTATTTACCTTGGCGAATGATTTAAGGGATCCAATTTTTACCGGCGACTCAACGAGATTTGTGGCTGAATGGATGTGACTTTTGTAGCAATGCCTTTGAAGTGACAGAAATACATTCATTTGTTTTTGGAAAGGCGCGTTTTAACACGAGCATTGGAATATAATAAATACGAAAGTAAATGTCTGTTTGTAACCTTTTCATGTCTTTACGGATTTGGGTGGATCTTGTAATACCGGTGTAAAAGTAGCCTATGTACGGTATGTCGTGGTGGCCAAGCGGCTAAGGCCTTGCTTCGCGTGCTTGACGTTGTGGGTTCAATTCCGGGCAAGTACCGATGTGACCTGTTCAATTCATATGTACTTTTTAAATTTATCTTGGACATCGAGGATAAGCAAATAAATTTATGATTAAACGAACTTACCCTAAGTGAAGTTCTATCAAAATTATACGAAGTGCCTCGTCCGAAGAGATTAGTTCCTGTAATTAATTATTATTATATACACATGTAGTAGGCGGCTATAGGCTACTGCGCAAATCACTAGTTTTCAGAGTTTTTTTTTTTTTTTTTTTTTTCTTGCCTGGCATCACTATGTCAACTTGTCATTTAGTTTAGAGTTACTGATGTTTCAGATATTTCCAGAACGCTTCTGGGTTATACCTTAGGGTTGGGAGGGTGTCACTAATCTCTTCGGACGAGGCACTTCGTATAATTTTGATAGAACTTCACTTAGGGTAAGTTCGTTTAATCATAAATTATACTTCGTGCCTCGTCCTCGAGATTAGTTCCTGTAATTAATTATTATTATATACACATGTAGACTTTGAGAGTTAAGTTCTGGAATTATCGCATAAAATATGATGACTTTTTGAAGTAAAAGCTTTCTTTCTTTAAAATCATATATATATATATGTATATATTTTTTTTTTTTTTTTTTTTTGTGGACTAACCATCATTCATGGTTGTCCATAGGTTACACACAGGTTCTTAATCAGTTTATATATTCTTAATTATCTGTTTTAAAAAAAATGTATTATTTACTTTCTTATTATCATTGTTATAATGTTTATAGACCATCATAGTTATCATTAAATAACAAAGATTCTTATTCAGTAATTTTCTTAAATACTATTCTCATCTTAATTATATTTATTAACAAAATATTTTTGCCTATTTATTATCATTAAGTATTTCAGTTTTATAAATACTATCACAGTTGCTATTAAGTAACATGGGTGGGTTCTTAACCAAAATGCTTTTATAAATTCTTAATTATCTTTTCAACCGAATATTTATTGCCTGCTTGCTATCATTATTAAAGTTATTTTAAAGAGTAACAATCATAGTTGTCATTTGAAAAAGAAAGTTCTTGATTAACCATTCAGATAATAATAAATATAACTGTCTTATCAAAATCCATTTTAGCTTTTTTATTACTATTCTTAGTTTCATTATCAATACATTTATGCTCCTTCGTTATAGTTTAAAGTTGTTAGTTGTTGTAATAATTAGTACATGTAAGTTAAATAAGATATCTTTAATCACAGCTAAAGATTTATTTTGCTAAATCATTATGATCCTTTACACTAAAGGTCTGTTATAAAATTTACCAAATGTACTTGTTTAATCACATCTTAAGATTTTTCTTGCAAAATTATTTTTATGCTTTACACTAAGAAACTGTTATAAAATTTACCAAATCTACTTGAATTGCAACTCCAGCCTGCTGTTTTTAGTATCTGATCAATGATCATGTTACACCTGGCTTAAGACTGTTAGTGTTTAAAGTACACTATGTGGTACGGTTTCTTAGTGCCTAAAGTGGTTAGAGGTTTTGTTAATGTAGGCTACAAGGTTTCAGCTGGAATTATTCCTGTTCTTTGTCTGAAGAATTGATTGATTATTTAGTTCATAAATTAGAGATTTTATGAGGTCTGAAATTTTTATGGTTATATGCATTGATTGTATTACTATGCTTTGATTTTAATTTTGACAGTTCTAGAGACAACATCTCATTTGGGTACCAAATTCCTAAGGCTTCCAGCATTTGGGATGTGTCCCAGGTGACATTGTATTTTTGGGCAGGTGTTCGCAGTCTGAACAAGCCCTTAACCATTATTTTTAATCTGTCATCAGAGGACATTCCTGGACATTCTAATGTTTATTAAAGTAGGTATTATAAATTTTTGACAGTTAATCATTTGTTATATTTTTTACTGTAATTAGAAAGTTCTGTTAAGTAATTATATCACCGTTGATGTATATGATTTCAAGATTTTTATATTAAACATGTGTCATATTGTTTGAAAGAGTTTTCTGATAGAGATGCTATCTTATCAATTGATGATGGTGGTATGCTTCATTGCAATAGACTTCACTACCCACTGGGCTCTGACAGCCAGGGTAAGGTAGGTATGGCTTTTCCCTTGCTGTGAATTACTATAACATTTTCATTAGGTTTGAGTATGAGCATCCCTGAATTATGGGAAGTTCCCTAAGTAAAGGGAACCAGTTGGGCATGGTGATCAACATGATGCCCTAAGCTTTATCCATTATGATTTTTGTAGATCTTTTAACATGATTGAGAATGGTGGAAAAGCGTTAGAGAAAATTGGTTACCAGTATACTGTGAATGTGTCAATTGTGAAGGCATTTGGGTTGTTATGCCATGTTATGTATTTATCATATTTATAGTTAATGTGAATTGGCAATAGGTAAATTTCAGGTGTTCCAAATTTATCTTTCAATAATTGGTCATAAGCACATTGGAGTTATACTACTACGTAAGTACATTATAACTCAATGCATAAGCGTTTTCTTTTAGTTCCCATTCTACGTCGGAATGTGACTTCTGCAATACAGTATCAGCTTCTTGATTTCCAGTCGACCTAATGTAAGAAGCGAAAATGAAATTATGTTATACTAAAATGAAAATAATACATAACAGTTTACAACCAATGCCGCAGGCTAAGTTGAAGAGATGAGTGTTGAGTTCCACCCATTTGATTAATAATGCAGCCTATATTGCTGTTGAATTTTCTATACATGACGATATTTCACAATTATTTTCATGATTGAATGATGATACTAATTCCAAATAAAAATCATGTGATATTTACATTTCTTGTCTGACCACTTGCCCCTAGCAGTCTCATCACCACAGGCAGCCCCCCCCCCCTTTGGTTGAGGCGTCAGAAACCATTTCGGTTGCATAATTAAGTTTGATTTTATTTACTCAATTTTGAATGGCATATGGCCACCATTCAGGAAATTCTTCTGGGGATATTCATGTATTTTTTATAATTTTCTTCACCTTGGAGATTTAGGCTTTTACAACATTATAGTTTTTAGTTATATACCTATATAAAGCCATCCATATTAAATAGAAGGGCATGCTGAGACCAGTACCTAGTCCTACAAAGCATGTTAATTTTCTGATTTCATAATTAATAAGATTTTTCTTATCTGGAGGTAACGTTACATGATAGGTAAGAATCTTGTGTCAATGATATATCCTTTAATTGTACTAATATTAGTGGGTGTAAGTTTGTTATTTAATAACTTGTGATTAATTTCTTAGTGTTTTGAATGTTTTCAGTTACCAATCAAGAGCCACAGGATCTCAGTATTTGTTGAGTTTTCATAACTTAAGTGAAAATGTTAGGTGCAGTGTTTTACCCAAACAGCAGTAGATTGAACTCATACAATTTTTCATGAAAGAGATTCTAGATATTTGCTAGAATTTTTGTGATATTTTATAAGATATTATGCATTAAGGTATGTTAAATATTAATATGTTAATTATTATTAAGGTATGTTATGTAACATATGGCCATGGAACTATCATTTGATGTCATCTTTAATTCTATGCACAAATCTTCAAGTTTGAACAGCTTGCATTAATGAACTTATTAAGGTTTTAACTTTAAAATGCATACTGCCATTGAGTTTTGGTCTTACGTAAGAAACACTTGAGACGATTTTGCCCTTTTCAAGGCTAGCACTTAAATATTGCACCAATGGAGATCAATTAGATAATTGTCTCCTTATAGTATGTTTTTTCCACTGGTGAAGTGTTGTGGGTACCTATGAAACCCTCAATCCATGATAACATGGTCTTATGATCAGTGATAAGTTATTACTGTTTATAAGAATTTTATAAGCGACCAACGTACCTTACTGAGTTTAGCGGTGTCAAGGTTGTTTGGTCGGGTGAGACAACCACTTAAAGTTTTGTACGGCTGAATCAGGCTATAGCCATGCTCCCAGTTCTCCTGTCGTCCTTGTGGCGCTGGTGAGCTTTCCAGTATTTTGTTTGGAATGTGTTGGGTTTTTGCTTGGGTTTAGGTGCTGTAGCAGCCCTGATTTAGAAGCCGCTTTACCAACTCAAATAGTTTCAGCAAGTGTTTTCCCGAACAGATATTTATCTATCTTTGTGTTTTGAACTTGGTCCTTAAGATCCTTTTTAATTTGAGCTGCAGCTAAATTTGCATCTAGTCATTGAGTCACAATATTGAACTTCACATAAGGTGCGAGTGGCATCCATTATTTAATTTAGTAGTTCTGTATCATTTACTCAGCACCGTCTCCTGCTTTTAAGCAGGAGACGGTGCTGAGTAGTCTTTGTTTCGATTCTATGGCCTTGGTTATCAATAATTTGAGAATTTTGCTGTATAGCATAAGAGCCTCACGTTTTTCACATTTTATGTCAGCGGGTATATTTCCTGCTTAAGGATCTGTAGGGGAAGTACCCGCCTGTGGTCTCTAGGGAGACAGACCTCACGTTGCAAGACACTCCAGACAGCTGGTCACTTCCTTGTGGAGTTCGGCCCCATCACCATACTCCGTGTTCAATGTTGGGTCAACCCCGAGAATTTCGAGAGCGTCTGTGTTATTCAGGTTTGAATTGTGTGGAAGATCACTATTGTTAAGTTAGTCGTAATCGACTTTGTTTCCATTTCATTTGTGACGTCGTCGTATAGGACTTCGCCTGGAATGATTATAAACCATTGTTTTACTTCCGGTTGATAACTGATTTTTGCAATCTGGTGGTTGTAGCAATTCCAAAGAATTGAACGAAACCAGTGTATTATTGAATGTTTTGCTACAGTCCAATGATCTGCTCGAATACATTCGTTAGATAAAAGATATAAATTCTATTTGATGATCTCGTAAATACGTGGTGAGACAGCCCGATGGCTAGCCCGAAATGCATTATGTGTTTCATTATTTGAGACAGTCCGCTAATCAGCTCGAATATATTCCTTATGTTTAAGAAATAAATTTTGTTTTGATTGATAATCTCGTAAATATACAGTGGGACGCCCCGATGGCTTGCCCGAAGTGCATTATTTGTTTGAGATGCAAGTTTAGGGCGGAGGATTGATAAAATAGTTGTAGATATGTAGTAATACATACAATACATTTTAACAGAGTTAGGTAGGTACCTTGTGGGTCTAAATATGGCGTCGACTCTTGAGACTATTTTGTTTTACTTTGTTTAAGTCGAGCACGTTTTTAAATTGCTCCCAGATTTTTTCATGTTTCTCCTGATTCTCTTTATTCCTCGGTTGATTGTGTCCTTTTTGGCATTTTTTCACTTTGAAAAACTGTTATTTTTATTTAAAAGTTTAATTACGTGACGCGCAGCGACGCACTATAATCGCGAATGACAAGTTGACATAGTGATGCCAGGCAAGAAAAAAAAAAAAAAAAAAAAAACTCTGAAAACTAGTGATTTGCGCAGTAGCCTATAGCCGCCTACTACATGTGTATATAATAATAATTAATTACAGGAACTAATCTCGAGGACGAGGCACGAAGTATAATAAATAAATGACCTTATCCAGAATATGATTAACGGTAGCATGTTGCATTGGCATAATTGCGACTTTCATACGAGAGAAGCCACTGTCAGATGTTAGTATGTAAACAAATAAAAAACCAGTCAAGACCGAGGTTTCCGTACCATCATACACATATAAATATTTTGGTTACTTTACGCATCTTCGTCTCTTGACCGATAGTGGAACTACTGTAATTTTTTTTTCTTCTTCGTTCGGCCCACTGAGTTTCGTCCCACATGACAAAAGCCTGGTTCGTCCCAAACAATATGCTTCCTTCGTCCCAAAATATAAGTTACATTATTTTGATGTTTTATAAAAAAGTGTGCAATTTAGAGACATCATTTTATTTTTCCTTTAATATTTACATACATACCCATCACAGAATAATTTCAGATTTTCCTCTATGCAAAATTAAGAGATAATAGATGTTTATTATTTTTCATCGAAAGTCGATGCGGTCTAAAATAAAAAATGTTTGAGAATATGCGGATAACGTTCTTTCATATGATACCCCCATGCCCAACTAGAAAAAAAAATATTTCAACTAAACAATTTAAAGGTACGTACCTACGCTCCAGGATCACTCTTTTAAATCATTAAATACCTAGTTAATATAGAGAGAGAAGAGAAAAGAGTTATGTATATAAATGTGGATGGATGGAGAGGGAGGGTACGGCCAAAGAAAAGATGGATGGACTGTTTGAGGAGTGATATGAAAGAAAAGGGAGTCAGTGATAGCGTGACGGGGGACAGGACGGTATGGAAGAAGAAAACGTGTTGCGCCGACCCCAAGTAACGTGGGACAAGGGCAGGAAGATGATGTTGAAATACCTAGTTAAAATGCTATGGGTTTCCTACAAAATCTAGATCTCTTACTGCATAACCACACATACATATATCCGAACGATCATCAATTCATTGCCTATCGGAAAAATAACAACAAAAAGAAAACAATAATCTTAAACCAGCCAGCATAAATGCAAACCGACACACTGCGAATTTATAGAAATTCATATTCTCTACTAAACATAACTCCGAACGCCCGACATATAATTTAATAGATACTTACACATATCCAACAGTCGAATTCTCATAAAATTTTATTTGTATAGGTTATCCTTTTATGGGGAAAATAAGGGTAAGAAGGGCTTTACAATAATATTCGTTAATAAATATAAGATTTTAGTAGATATATATGAATTTGATGGTATAGCCCGGAATGGGAAAGAAACGGGATAAAGTCGTTTTATTTTTGTTTCAAAATTTCCATTTCCGTGATGCGTGTCAAAACTGGCTACAAGGAACTTTGCCTTCAATAACCTATATCTCTTTCTCCATCAGGCCTATATCGCTTGCAACTGTAGTGGCGAAGGTATTTGACGGTGTGCTTAACACGCAGTTAAATAGACATGTGACACTTCATGATAACCAGTTTGGTTTTCGACCAAAACTGTTCACAGAGAGTGCAATACTGTGTTTAAAGCACACCGTTAAATATTACACGAAGAGAAAAACTCCGTTATACGCGGGCTTCCTCGATTTATCCAAGGCCTTTGACCTCGTCTCGTACGATATCCTCTGGGGGAAGCTGCAGAGAACGGGCTTACCGTGGGAACTCACCAGGTCAATAGTGTCCGATGGACGGGGACGATGTCGGACCCTTATGTTAAAGCCTTATGATAAGCCTTATGTTGCCGGCGTAAGGCAGGGCAGTCTGACCTCGCCAACACTGTTCAACCTGTATGTTGATGAATTGATCGTCTCGCTCAGCAGTCAACATGTCGGTTGTTATGTGGACGGAATTTGTGTCAACAATATGAGTTATGCGGACGACATGGTGCTGCTGAGCGCGTCGATATGTGGGCTGAGGAGGCAACTCAGTACGTGTACGGAATACGCGCATGGTCATGGGTTAAAATATAATGGGAAGAAGACCAAATACATGGTTTTTCGGGCCATCGGTGTGTCGACTCCTATGAACATACCAGCTGTTCAGCTTGAGGGTGCTTCGATAGATCGAATTGATCAATATAAATATCTAGGGCATCAACTCACCGAGGACCTTAAAGACCATGCTGACATTGAGCGGGAACGGAGGGCACTGTCGGTGCGAGCCAACATGATAGCCCGCAGGTTTTCGCGTTGTTCTGTTGGTGTGAATGACCTTCACTTTTAGATTGCTTTTTAAAGCGTACTGCACATCACTGTTCACGTACACTATACTGAAAGGGCGTACAGTGCCCTCCGTGTACAGTACAATAATGCGATACGGGCGCTGTTGGGGCTGCCCCGCTTCTGTAGCGCATCAGGGATGTTCGCAATGGCGCGCACTGATTGTTTTCACGCTGCTATGCGTAAGCGTTGTGCGTCCCTGGTGCGCCGGGTGCGGGCCAGCCCTAATACCCTCCTGGCAATGATCGCTGACAGACTAGACTGCCCTTATGTCTGCCATGGCTGTGGCAAGCATGTTGCGGTTCCAATGCCGGTTAGGAAACTATAATTAGTAAGTTTTATGTTATTGTGTAATTTTAATTTAAATGACATTTTTTTTAATTTAATTTAATTGATAATTTAATTTATTTTTAATGTATCAAATTTTAATTGTTTTGTATTTTATTTGAGTTTAATTAATGTGACTGCGTGTGCTGCTATTATTGTTATTATGTTATAAGTCTGTGTTACTTGAAATAAATAAATTGAATTGAATAAAGTGCAAGTTTTTTATGAGATCCATGATAAATAAAAATAACAAGCAGCAAGAAAAGGCAGATTTAAATAAACCCAACTAATATTACGAGTATTAATGTGTAAATCAGTAGGTATGTTTAGATGTTTGTCCATAAAGTACACTTCAACCGCTGAACGGATTAGGAAGATTTTTGTCAAATGGGTTGAGGATACTTTTAATACCGTGGGATACTTTTCGACTGCCACGTGCGCGAAACCACAAAAAGATAGCAACTGAATATACTAAAATTATTTATTCAAAACCTTTTTTTCAAACCATCTTTTTTCGTATTCTTCTCAGCAAACACTTTCAATACCCAAATCATGGCAGTGCACAAAAAATAACTAGTCCGCCATCTTGGGCCGTCCACCATATTGGATTTAGAGTGACGTCACTAAGTTAACCATGCATTGTCATACAATCTAAACGTGTATGCAAAAGTTCATCTTAATCGGTGGAGATAATAAAAATGCTTTAAAAGTGTGTTTGGGTCAGTTGCAAGATTTGACCCAAACACACTTACATACAAACATACAATGTAAAAATAAAACACGACCCTGGAAAAGAACCTGAGACTTCACAATCAACAACCACCCCATCACCTCTTTTGGACTAGACTCGACTAACCGCTTTAACGCATCCGTCAAAATGAATAGAAAATTCTTCAAAGAGTGAAATAACTCCGTTTTTACACCCAACATAAAAGTAAAAATAGATATAAAAATACCCACACATGTACCCGTTGGTTCCCCCTTTCTGTAGAACTCATTTCGTAATGAAACTGTGCAAAGAAGTGCTGATTTAAAAGATAGGTAGCACTTTCTTTTAGTGTTTTTAAAGTTGCCCGCAGTGAATGCCAGATGGATGGATTTTGCCTAGATCTTAGGGTTGAAAGATTTTTGTTTATGTTTGACGTTGAATACGAAAGTTTACCCCCTTTTTTTTGAAAAATAGATAGATAGAGATCCGTTCCACGATTTTAGTAAAGGCCCGGTGCGGTTGTATATTTGAAACTTTTCTACCCGACTGCATAACGCAAAGGAGGGTAATGTGTTTATCAATCTGTATATTTACTATGTTTGTTCCTATGTGGCGTTCTAGAGACCAAACACGTAGGCTGACTTTGATGATTCTGACGTCAATCGATTAGTTTTAACCTTGCGACTGTCATTGGCTACATCAAAATTGAAAAAAAGAAAATGGCGGCTTTTGGGCACCATATTGTGGGAATATGCATATATGTTCGAAATGCTGTTTTTGACTGCCTAGCGGACGACGTCACGAGCAGAAGCCAGTGTACCTTTATTATTTTGTTAACCCTACCACCAACCACACCATTCAACCTATAAATCACTCGCTACCCTCGTACAGGACATTATTGTTCTGTCAAACGATTTGGCACGAACGTTGCAACTTGTTCAGAATGCTTGTTTAGGTAATTACTGCTAATTAGAGTCCCGGAGTAAATATTGGCGGTTAATTGTAGTGTATGGAGTGGCTGTTTGGGTTGTAGAGGGGGCTCGTGGCTTAGTAACAGACGCATGGGTTTAGTGGTTAAGCTATGCTTATTGATGTTTGCCACGTTGTATGGCAATGCTTATCGTCTGACCACGGAAAAATATTGCAAGTACGTTCATCATCATCAACATCATCATCATTTCAGCCGAAAGACGTCCACTGCTGGACATAGGCCTCCCCCAGGCGTCGCCACATTGACCGAACCCGTGCGTCTCGCATCCAGCGCCTTCCCGCAACCTTAACCAGGTTATCGGTCCACCTAGTGGGAGGCCTTCCAACGTATCGTCTTCCGGTTCGCGGTCGCAAAGTACGTTCAGATGGACGCAATGTAATGCTATTCGACCAATTTACACTTGAAACATTCTTAAAAAATACGTGTGCAATATGGCAACGCAATTTAAATTGCGCTGCGCCAGGAAAATCCCTTATAGTTTGCTGTTGCGATGTCATTGGTTTTATTAAAAGTTCCTAAACCAATCAATCTCAACCAATCCATCAACACAGTAAATAAAGCTTCGAAAACACATTCCTAACTGAAAATAAAACTCCAGTCTTCAGTCACTGCCAGTTCCTTACAGTATCAATTTACATTTCAATCCCGTCTATATAAAATGTTTTCAGACTGAAAAGCTAACTTAAATAAATGTTCCTAGAGAAACTCAAGCTACACGTCCTTGCAATCACCACTTAAACATCTTTTCAAAACTAAAATGGTTCTACCGCAAAAACTATGGCATTACACCATAAGGATAACTTTGACTTAATCAGGACATCCAAGCCCCACTTTCATTCAAGTCACGTCAAACCCGTCGACGGATCCCGGGATTTATATCTCTCGGAATCCCGGTACTGCATCGCATTACTATTCGTCCAGGCGGCCGTTGCATTTTTGCTGCCAAATACAATTTCGGGCAACGCAGCAAGGATGAGGGAAAATTGCGGGACGCTTTGCATTTTCAGACGCCATTTTTTTTTCTTTTAAAAGATTACATTCGCTTGTATGAAACTGAGAGGGTACTTTGTTGTATTCTAATTTGGAACGCCAGTATTTTGTTTTCGGTCTGAATTGAATTAATTAAAATGTGGGTAGTTTTGACAGACTTTCATTTATATTTTTACTGTCTTTTGTCTAAGTTTTTTATACTGAATAAAAGTTATAATACTTAGATTAAAAGTTAGGATACTTCTGTCCAGGTCATAGTTTATCTGTGTGCCAAGTTCCACTAAAATCCGTACAGCGATTTAGTGAAAATGTAAGAGGCAGACACTATATAATGTTAGTATGGATTTTATTTATTAGAGAAAATAAATGGTATAATATTGTCCTTTTTAGGGTTCCGTACCCAAAGGGTAAAAACGGGACCCTATTACTAAGACTCTGCGGTCCGTTTGTCTGTCTGTCACCAAGCTGTATCTCATGAACCGTGAGCTAGACAGTTGACATTTTCACAGATGATGTATTTTTTATGCAGCTATAACAACAAATACTAAAAACAGAAATAAATAAATATTTAAGTGGAGCTCCCATACAACAAACGTATTTTTTTGCCTTTTTTGCGATAATGGTACGGAACCCTTCGTGCGCGAGTCCGACTCGCACTTGGCCGATATTAAGGAAACTTACGGATTTTATCTGCGTTAATAGATGTGTTTAGAAAGACTGAAGCTTAGAGCGGGTTTCTGGATTGAGTTTTGAGTTAAGATGGTACTAAACTCAACTTTAACGCCAAAGTTTGACAGGTTTATAGGCTAAAGTAGAGTTTGACAAATACTCGACTTCACATACTTAATTCAGAAATCGTGGGTAAGATTAGAATGTGAATACATACATAAACTTACGCCTTTTTCTCATGGGGGTAGGCAGAAACTACAGAACGCCACCTCCAACGATCCTTACATACTTCTTTTGCTTCACTCACGTTCATACATCTAGTCATACACGCACGTCGGTTATGAGTACTGCGCACCTGGTGTTTCTGAAGAACATCACCGATAAGGTCTATCTATGTTTTTCTAGGGCGTCCCCTCCTGACATTTCCATTCACGTCTGCCTTTAAAATACCTTTCGTTAGTCGCCTTTCTTTCATGCTCTCAAAATGACTAAACCATCTTAGCACAGTCTTTTATATTTTAGAACTAGCTGTGCCCGCGGCTTTGCTCCCGCCATCTGTCTGCTAACCCTACCTTACTTATCTTCCCACCTACCCTACTTACCTACCTACCATTATTGTTTCTATAGTCATCAATCTTTCGCGGATAATCTTAACACCGAGATTCAGAAAATGACTTCAAATGAACAACGCCATCTATCGAATATCGAGTTCAACTGTCCGAGTATCTGAATTGCGTGTGTTGTGATAATTTTACTTCTTGAACACTTTAAATTTATCTAACTTTTGATTCAGTGAACCGATTGCAATGAAAGAAAAACTAAGTAATTCTTCAAGTTACGCACAATGTTTATGTATAAAAGTTAGATACATTTGTTTCGTACATTTCACGTGATGCGTGCACAAATAAACAGACAAACAGACAAAAATGCCGGAAATAGGTTCTCTTGGTTATCCTTTAACACCCTGGCTATTTTTTTGGAAATATTTTCGATGTACAAAAATTACTTTTCTACAGATTTATTATATGTATTGATATGAATGTAATAGTTATAGTTTCGCCATGAACATCTATCTGTACGTCCGTCCGCAACTTAGCTCTTGGCACTAGAAAGCTATAATTTGGCATGGATATACATAATAATCACGCCGACAAAGTTGTAAAATAAAACCATGAAAAATACCTATTTGCGACATAATTATTTTGTCTGTTCCAATATTTCACAGAAAAACTTTTTCGCACAAACTCAAAACTGCATAAAAATTGAGACAATACCAAAAAAAAACTCATGTTTTGTTATACTTTTAATAAGATGTCAAGATATTTAACAAAAGGCCCCGGACAGAAGTTAACCCGTAAATCTCACCAGAACTGAAAGATAACGCCAACTTTCAAACTATGGACATTTGCATCAGTAGGGTTGGGTGATTCTGTTAGCGTATGAGCGTGTTGAAACAGAAAGAAAATACTTTTACTTAGCAAAATATCATACCTTAGTCCTTAGTTAAGGAATAAGTAACTAATACATTCGTTTTAAAGATTAATCTCATTGAATTGGGAGGCCCTCAACCAGGCACTGATTCATACTTCAGGATGCTACTCAGAATTTCAATAAGAAAAGTATGCTGTAACACTTTTACCGAGCCTAGGATCAAGCTGGCGATTAAGAAACAAAAAAAAATCCTTATTCAATTAGGCCATTACACAGCACTTTTGAACGTCAAAAAAAAATTAAAGTAATAATAATTGATTCTACCGTCCATTCGGAAATGTAGCTTGTTATGGAGAAGAATGGACAAAAACTCCACAATTACTCTTTTAAAATATAAAGTGTTTTACAAGTATTTGGTTACATCATTCTTGTTGAAAATGCATATAATGTGAGAACGATGTAAAAAGACGTGCACGTTAAAGCGTAAAACAAACAATTAAAAAAATACAATACATGGTAATTAAAAACAGGTCGAGGCAGCTAAGTTAAGACCAATCCCAACTGAAGGCGCCCGTTCGCGAACATGACACATAGATCGGCACCACTCAGCTCAACCATCATGAAGGGAACCAAAAGATCCAACACATGTGCCACCATCAGAGAGACATTAGAGAGAGCATGACACACTATCAACTGCCAGGGCACATTATAGTCAACAAACGACATATAGAACAACATATAACAACAAAGATACAAGCCCTCATATTATTAAAACTGTCACCTTATTGATACCAAAGAGACAGAAAACTCTGGTAACACTTAAACCCGTTGCCAACATGATGGTTCAGATGATGAGACCAAACCAAGGCAAACCGTGTGAAACCTTTGCCAATATTCTTTCTAAGGAAAAAATGCGTCATCAGCAGGGTATGCTACTTGTTTATGTGAGGACTGCGTAAACGGGCGGTATTGCCATTCCTGAATACTGGACCAAGCAAGGGATTTAACTAAAAATAATCTATGATTGTCATAGACTAGCTTAGAAAAAAAAAATGTAAATTCCCATGAGCAAACGAAGATCCCGCTGATACTAAAACCGCGCCTCACTTTTTGATACCATCACGTGTCTGTTATAAAGTATCCGCTGTACATCACAACACTCGCATCACTTGTGTAGTGGACGACACGCTTCGTACTTGCTGGCGTTTTATCATCAAATGTGAGAGGAATTGTAAAGTTAAAATATTGAATAGAATTTGTGCTTGATTTTTAACTACATTCTAAAGTCAAGTCTATCACGAGGCTATTGTTAATAGCATTGTTGCCAAGTATAATTCTATACATATAACACATGAACATAGTGTTTTTTTAAATTATATCAGACTCTAAGAAAGTGCTACGGACTTGTGTAAAAGTGCAAATGGACACTATTCTTAGTTTAACATAATCTATCACGTAAAATATTAAGTTAGAGTTAAATTGCTTATTAGTCTTTTAGGCTAGATTGTAATTAATTATTAAGAATTTTGTTTTTAATTATAAATGAAACGAAAAACAAAAAAAAAAGTATAATTCTAAAGAGCAAGAAAGCCGTTTCTATATATTTTAAACCTACCATGATTTTGTTTAATACCAATACATCGATGTGATTCCATTAAAATAATTTGTATCTTTTAAAGAATGTCTTATTTTTTTTAAGATAGGTTAGTTCATTTGCCTTTCAAGATTCGACAATGGTAATAATAAGTTCTTCTCCGGTAGTGTTAGCTTTAGGACAACGATATGCACTACAGCTAACGGTGTGAACTGGAGTTGGAAAACTTACAGCATATTTTCTTAAAATAGTGACATTGGTAACCATCACATATATTGAGATTCCTCCGTGTCCCGGCAAGCACTTTAAAGGTCTATCCACACATATCACCGTGCTCGGGACTTGACAGAGCCGGGCCCAGTGCTTTGATGCTTCGTCACTGGCCCTTGCACGGCCCGTCCACGGACGTGAGTGAACGTGTTCATGTAAAATGTACACAACGATATTTGTTTGAGCCCCTGACGGGGCACGGTCCGTCCACGTCCCAGGCATGGCCTTGATATGTGTGGATAGAACTTTAGCCGTTGGTCCCGGCTTTTTAATATTAAAATAATTTCGACTTTTGTCTGAAAATCTTTGTTGCTGTCACCTGTCTTGCTATGTGGTACCGTTTTTTTTTTATCTCGTATATGCTCGCGCTTGTCCACTATCTCACCTGATGGTAAGCGATGATGTGGTCGACGATGGAGCACGCTTGCCTAGAAGTAACCTATTCACTCTTGACTTAAAGACCCCTAGATGGTAGCTATCGGGAAACACAGACTCCGGCAAGGAATTCCACTCCTTAGCTGTACGCATAATAAAAGTATTCTCAAAACGTTTAGTGCGTATGGGTGGGATGTCCACCATGTACCGATGGCGCATCGCCGTTCGTCTGGTAGTCCGATGATGAAACGGGCTGGGTGGAATAAGATCATGCAATTCCATCGCCTTACCCAGTTACTGAGTCTGAAGCTGCCATTATGCGTGGTGATTATTCTTAATAGTTTTGGAAAACCTTGAGTGCGATTTTCCAGTTCTAATTTGCGACGGTTGATGGGGATTTTAGATGAGAGAATAAATAACGGAACCAATACCTGATTAAACTGTTCAACATCGTTTCGATAGAACTACACGATATTCATTCAGGTCCATCATCATCTGCCTAGCCTTTAAAACCGACTTCCCAAAAAGGAGGAGGTTCTATGTTCGACATTATGTATGTTTTTTTTTTTTTGTGTTTGTTCACCGATATCTCCGTCAATTGTGGACCGATTTCAAAAATTCTTTTTTTGTTTGAAAGAATATATTCCGAAATTGGTCCCATTTTAATTTGGTGTAGGATTGACGAAGCAATTCGAAGGTATACAACAGAACTCTTCAATTAATAACGGCAAATCTCTCGGGATTGCTGCAATCGCATGTCTGTTTGTTGTTTATACCATTTCATATCATAACATCACGCCAGTACGCTCTTAAGGAGTACGCAGATCTCTCATTTCACCGGTTATGTTCAAGTTTCATGATATTTGGGTAATATATTCTGGCGTTATACGAGTAGGTAACTTACTAAACAACTTGCCTATTAGGTAGGTACAACTAAAAAGTGAAAAATAAAGTCGATGTCGAAGCGAAGTCGGTGTCTTTCGTAGGTACCAATTTATTGCGTTCTGGACACCAACTAACTTTATTTTTGGAAGTTGTATTTTTTTGTAAAAAGTTTTTTTTCCCACCTATATTGGGGTCGGCTTCCAGTCTTACCGGATTCAGCTAAGTACCAGTGTTTTACATGGAGCGACTGCCTATCTGACCTCCACAACCCAGTAACTGGGTAACACGGTATACCTTGGCAAGACTGTTGCACGATTTTATAGACTTTTCATATTGATATTTTAGAATGGAGTAAAAATAATTGCGGGGGGGAAGGTGAACAGTTAAGGGGGGGGGTTATCCTATCTTGTTCTCCGGCCAGAAGCGACTGGTGGCCAGGGGGGGAAATTTTTACTCAGAATTGAGCTAGCTCCAACCGTTTCCGAGATATGGAGGTTTTTAGGTTTTCTTATTTGATCGCCGGTTCGTTATTAGTGGCGGCTCGGGGTCGGTTTTCGAGTAGTGTCGACTCGAGTCGGCCGTTGGTGGAGGGTTTTGTACGTCCGGCGTTAAGAAACTATACATGTATATTCACACATATGTATACATATATATATATATATGTATATATCCTCTCTCGACTTCGTAAACACAACAGCGTATAGGTTAGAACACGCACGAAACACGCGCACGCCGCACGGCTTACAACAATAGCAAAAAGTGTCGTTACAACTTTTCGTGATTTTTTTTTCCGTCTAGCCCCCCTTCGCAACGCGCGATAAGAAACTTCGTTCCAATAACACAGAAATACCATACAAGATACAGGCTTGCCTGGATTCTCTGAACGCTATAGTAACATTCTGTTCAAAGTCAAATTTCTTTATTTCAATTAGGCCACTAAGCGTCACTTTTGAGAGTCAAAAATTACAATTTATAAGAAATAATGTAATTGATTCTACCATCCATTCGGCAAGTTAGCTCGGGTTTTTGGGGTCCCGTTTTTACCCTTTGGGTACGGAACGCAAAAAAATGGAATTCCCACATTGACTTCAAATTCACAATAATTAAAATAAACTAATACTTTAAAAAGTAAATATTCATGTCATTGCAACAATACCAAAAAAAAAACAAAATTCAGGCTGCAAAAATAAAAATAAATTGGAGCAGCTCAATCCCAATCCTATTTGTCCTCAACGTAATCTTCAACGCTATAAAACGCTTTCTGGCACAACTTATGTTAAATTAATTATTTGAATATATTAAGGCATAGATCTTGTACGTGGCTTTGAAGTATATTATAAAAGCGTATACATTGAAATCTGAACGAGCCACTTATTTTCTTGAGCCTTGTTGTAGGTACTACAAATTTGTGTTTGTTCCTAGTATTTATGATAAGGATATCACTGTCTTTTTTAAACAATTTTATATTTTTATACAAAATATTTTCATAAACATACTGAGAAGGCATAGTCATTGCATTAATCTCCTAAAATTACTCTCTGAGAGAGTGTTTCGGGCTCAATTTATAAATTGAACGAACAGCTCTTTTCTGCAAAACAAAGATAGTCTGAATGTCAGCGGCATTTCCCCACAATAGATTACCGCACGACATTACACTATGGAAGTAGCTAAAGTACACTAAACAGGCTGTATCTATGTCAGTTAAATTACGAATAATTCATACAGCATATGCTGCGGAGCTTAGCTTTTTTGACAATTTATCTATATGTGGGCCCCACTGAAGCTTAGCATACAAAGTAAAGGCTTAGAAAACTGTCCTATCTTTAGCAGCTTGCCTCCCATTTTTAAAATAAATGACATTATATTAAAAGAGTATTAACAACTCTATATACTTCCAAGTTGATTGAGAGCGTCCGGTCAGCACCAAGTGCAAAGGGCAACTGATAGAAATCCGACGACTGACAAAACACGAAATTTGCTGCCGAGGTATATTAATAAAATGTTTGTACTGTACATTATTACAATAGCTAAAAGAAAACTGGAAATAATTTAAATGATGGTTCTTTCATTTAAATAGTGTGTTGTGTGTTAGTGCGCGTGATGTGTATGTGTGTGAGTGAGTGTGAAGTGTATGTGTGTGAGTGAGTGTGAAGTGTATGTGTGTGAGTGAGTGAGTGTGGATTATAAGTGTACGAGTGCGTGTGGAGTGCTTGCCTAGTCCTGAGGCAGTTTTACTTATTATTGACACAATTATAACTTTATTTTGTTCGACAGATAAAGGCTAATATTTTTGTATAAAACTTTTTGCCAACTTACTAACAAAACAGTCTCCACCTACACACTCGATAAAAAACGTGATAAGAATGTCGTACGAGTATTCCTAACTAAACACGTTACGTACAGTTCACCGAACTTACATACAAATGTAGTACTTACGTACGTTACAATCCTGAAATCCAACACGTTCTCCACCTTAAAAACTAAAACTACCCACACGCCGAATAACTACAAACTGCTCTATTTTCTAACCCCAAAAAATAGATACACACAGATTACCCAAAATATTGTTCAAACAATATTAGAAAAATATTATCTATACGGAATAGATGACATCGTCCAAGGAAACGTTGGAAAAGATATCTTAAACGATCATAAACTGTCTGAAAAAATCCCTTTTGGATAGGGAAAATGCTGTTACACACTTATTCGTCACCACCGTATTAAAAAACACGCAAACATGGACTTTATCTTCAAAGCCATAAGAGTGAGGAATGATTTTCTAGAGTGTAAGTCCTAAGTTTGTTCTGTAGGATATAATCTTAAATCGATAGTAGTTCGTTGTTTTAACGGGCCAGAAATGAGAACAGGTTCTTCAGGATAAATACTTTTATTCTCTTCAACTGTACACACTGTAGATAAATCAAGTTTACTCTCCGAGTCTCCAAAACAGAATCCCCCATGGCGCATTGACCGTTAAGTCCATGCGCCATCTTTCCCGCCAAAAACTCACATCCGTTAGTGTGTTGACAATTGATTCAATACACCATTTTAAATAACCCGCGCGCCGACGTTTGGCGGTATATTCACCCAAAAATCTAAATAACATGAACACAGACATCCGTTGGTGTATTAACCGTTGAGTCAATACACCATCTATTTATATAAATAATTAATCTAACTAAATAGGTACAAGTAGTATGTAATTACACTAAAATGCTAACAGTCGGCCTTTCCTGACACTTACACGTCCCGTGGAAAGACAATGAATTTTACAAAACAAAATCTAATTTTATTACTTATTAAATTATCTAAAAATAACTAATGAAGAATAAAAATTGTGAGACAAGTTACAAAGTATGTAAACTAACTATTAGGTATCTACTATATATTACAATTTTTTTTTTTTTTTTAATATGCAGTACCTTAAATATGTACACATTTTTATTATTATTATATTGATTCATTGAAAACACATTTTGTAGCTTGCGTTGTATTTTATATTATTAAATACCGATATGATTACACACGCACAACAAGCATTGCAGGAACTACAGTGGCCTCAACTTATCCACCGCAATTCGAACATGCTGTGGCCCCTTCATGTCCACAGCACGCCAACAATACTATAGGCATTGAGGAAACTACGGTGGCCTCAAATTATCCACCGCAACTCGAGCATGCTCTGGCCCCTTCATGTCCACAACACGCCAACAATACCTTGGGCATTGAAGGAACTACGGTGGCCGCAAATTAGCCACCGCAATTCGAGCATGCTGTGGCCCCTGCATGTCCACAACACGCCAACAATACCATAGGCATTGAAGGAACTACAATGGCCTCAACTTATCCACCGCAATTTGATCATGCTCTGGCCTCTTCACGTCCACAACACGCCACAATACCCTAGTTGAGAGTGTAATCCATTTATTTATTATTACAATTCTAATATAATTACATCTGCACAACCAGCATTGAAGGAACTACGGTGACCTCAACTTATCCACCGCAATTCAAGCATGCTCTGGCCCCTTAATGTCCACAACACGTCAACAATGCTATAGGCATTGAAGGAACTACGGTGGCCTCAACTTATCCACCGCAATTCAAACATGATGTGGCCCCTTCATGTCCACAACACGCCAACAAAACCCAAGTTGAGAGCGTAATCTATTCATCTATTATTATGATATTTATATAAGTATAATGTTATTCTTATTATTTATTCTGTATTTTAAAATACAATAAAGTTACTTCACATCCTACAGTAAACAATCTATCACATAACATTCAATGCACTCCTTTGATTGTAATACTACTTATTTACGATATTTTTGAGATTCTTATGTTATGTAATTAGAATGATTAATGTTTTTGTTATACCTAGGCCGTGTGCAATTTAATGATTTTATCGCTGTTTAGTTGAAATGATAGATATTAACAATGTACAAATGTTTCCTTAAAGGGAATCAATAAAAGCTTTATTATTATTATTAATCATTCTATTCAAATCAATCTTATAACTATTTTAATTTGAGCGATACCTTGTCTAAGATTTTACTAGTATCTAATTTATTTTGTGTTTTTCTACCATCACCCAATTAAAAGAGCAATTTTCTAATCTTCATCATTTTCCGAAACTGAGCCACTATCACTGTCAATATTCCTATTAAAGACTAACCATGGATGAATTTTATCAACAGAAAACACCCCAGTAAAGTTTCTATTTCCCTTACGGGACAGTGGGGTATCCTCTATTTTATACCGGTCATTGTCAAAGACCTCTACAACGCGATATGGGCCACGAAGCTTAGGGACTAATTTTCTACTTTGCCCCGTCGATGGGATTTCTCTTTCCACCCTAACTAAATCACCGATTTTGAAAGTAACTTTCTTTCTACCTTTATCAAACCGTTTCTTTTGTTCCAATTGATTATTCTCTATGTGTTGTGATATTTCTTCTCTTATACTTTCTACGTTATTTCCGACTTCCATAGAATCATTACTTATATTTAGATTTAACAAAGAATTAGGCGTGCCAACTAAATCGATACCGAATAACGCTTGAGCCGGTGTCTTGCCTATACCCTTATTTAGGGTATTATTTAGGCCCCATTGTATTTGGGAGACACATTCATCCCATAAATGCTCTGGTTTGTTATAATTAGCAGCAGTTAGGGCAGATAGGACCGTGCGATTGTAGCGTTCCACTTGCCCATTAGCACGTGGCGTCGCTACCGCATTCAACACGTGTTTAATACCTAAAGTACTTAGATATTCTTCGAAACGCTTGGATGTAAACGAGCTACCTCTGTCCGAAATTATGCGTGTGGGAACGCCAAAAGTGTGAAAATAGTTTTTTAGAGTAGATATAGAATTTATAGACTTTGTATTTCTAACTGGGGCTAGTATGGTATATTTTGTGAATGCATCAACAATTAAAAGCAGATATGCGTTTTTCTTTTTGCTTCGCACAAAGGGACCCAAATGGTCGATATGTAAGGTATGAAAGGGGCAATCTATTTTGGGTATCGGGTGAAGTTCACCCGCTTTTCTACCAGCTGGTATTTTTGAGTGGGCACATTGCAGACAAGAATCGACATACTTTTTAATAAACCGTCTCATCTTGGCAAACCAGAAATTACTTTTAATTTTATCGTACGTTTTATCGAAACAGTAGTGACCTATATCATCATGATTAGCCTTTAAGACCTGCCATCTAACCCCCTTTGGCACAACCCAGCGGTCTCCGGCCTCAGTTTTTCTATACAATAATCCCCTTTTAATCACAAAATTATTTTTAATTTCCAATATACCATTTGTATCCTGATCTTTTAATATAGATATGATACGTTGGAGTTCTGGGTCGCTCTGTTGTACCGTCGTTATCCATTTGGTCTCAATGCACCGCACCTCGACAAACTCTGTTCCAACAGGGTTTCGACTAAGCGCATCTACGTGAGACATAGTGGAACCAGACTTGTAAATTATTTTAAAATCATATTCTTGCATAATGTTCCACCATCTCGCCACTCTGGGTAAAATATCTCTTTTCTCAAATGTAGCCCTCAAAGAATTGCAATCCGTAACAATGGTAAAAGGTATGCCTAAAAGGTATGTTCTAAATCGTTGTAACGAATTTGCGACTGCCAAGGTTTCCAGATCGTATGAAGTGAAACGAGACTCCTCTGGAGAGGTTTGTCTGCTATAATATGCTACAGCATTAAAAGATGCATCTTTATTAGATCTTTGTAACAAGATACCAGCAATGCCCACTTTGGAAGCGTCTGTATGGAGTTGAGTTTCAGACGCAGGGTTGTAGAATGCTAGAATGGGACGTTTAACTAATGCCATTTTTAAAGTTACAAAAGCATTCTCCTCAGAGTCCAACCATTGCCAGTTTGCATCTTTCTTTAAAAGTTGGGTAAGTGGCCGGGCTATTGATGAGAATCCTTTTATAAAACGGCGAAAGAAACTACAAAGTCCTATAAACTGTCTTACTCTATGTTGGTCCGTAGGGCGTGGAAATACTTCTACGGCGTTTATTTTAGCTTGACCCGGCCTTATGCCGTCGGAACATACTTCAAACCCAAGGTAGTCTATAGATTCCATCAAAAAATTACACTTCGACAATTTTAACGTAATACCAGCGGTACGAAACAATTCTAGAGTGGATTTTAACTTCTGGAAGCCCTCCTCTATTGTTTTAGACGGTATTATTACGTCATCCATATATGCAAATGCCTCTTTAAATCGCGCATTCCCAAGTATATTATTAATTGCCCTTTGAAAATTTGACGGTGCGTTGACAAGTCCGAAAGGCAACCTGTTAAACTCATAATGCCCGTCAGGTGTTATGAAAGCTGTCAAGTGTTTTGAGGCTTCGGACATACATAATTGGTAATAACCTGACATAAGGTCTAAAGTTGTATAGTATTTGTAACCCGACAAGTTATCTAGTTGATCGTCAATTCTAGGGATAGGATAATGCTCCTTAATGGTTTTTTTATTGAGAGCCCTATAGTCAATGCATAGTCTATACTCGCCAGACTTCTTCTTCACAAGAATAACAGGCGACGCATAGTTTGAAGTCGATGGTTTAACTATGTCAGAGTCCTCAAGTTCCTGTACTATATCACGGACTACTTTTCGTTCCGTAAAAGGCATGCGATACGGTCTATAAACCACCGGTGTAGTATCACTCAACTTAATGTCCACCTCAGTGTTAGAAATACATCCTAACTCTTTAGTGGTAAATGCGAAACAGTCTCTGAACTCATTTAAAAGACAAGTTAACTGGATTAGATCGCTTTGACTAATTTGATCGCTAACGGATAACATTTCAATGTCAATAACCCTAATAGAAGAGTCACTTTCGTTACATTTTTCAACTTTGTTGATGGTATGAAAATTAATTTGAGTTAAACGAAGAGCTCGAGACAAAAGGGTGTCTTTATTTAAAACAAATGCAGTTTTCATTAAACCGTTCAACTGAACATTACCCTTACCACGAACTAATTGTAAAATACAAGGTACAATATCATACATCTTTTGAGGCTGACAGCATAGGCCAGGTTCGATCAAAACCTCCCCGTCATATGATGGGTTCGAGTATACGGCTACATCGGTGCGACCTGCTATAGTGACAGTCTCACAAACATGAAGTTCTATGCATCGGGAATCATTAATCGTTCTTTGTTTGATAATTAACTCATCTTTTGTTTTATAAACCACTACATGGTTTTGCTCCGTAAATGTTTGACCAACCAGTAACGATATTTTCAAAAACTGATCCGGGACTATCAGTACTTCCACGCGTGCTTTAACCAAGTCTATTTCAATTTCAATGTCGCATTTTCCTATACAGTGAACCAAAGAATCGCCGAACCCTCTTAAAATTGGTAAACTATCGCAAGAAAACGTCATATTTAATACTTTAGCATCAGATTCTCTAATCATAGTAATTCGACTACCAAAATCAACGAAACACTTCAAGGTCTGTCCATTAACTATTGCATCCTTAAAATATTTCGTATCATTGTCCTGTTCTTTTGAAATATTTAAAACAGTCTTATTACTTTCGGACTCTTGTTTAGTGGGACAATCGGTAAACAAATGCCCCACTTTAAAACAGTTTTTGCATCTTTTAATTGGGTGTTTACAGCTAGTGTATGGGTGACCTTTCTCGCCGCAATTATAACACTTTACTAGCATATCCCTACTGTTCCTATTATCTTTGACCGAATTCGATCGTTTGCTGTCAGAAGGGCCCACAGGCAAAGTCACGTTCAATTTCATTTTATCATTTCTTTTAATGGTTCTTGTGTTACGAAGATAAACCAACAATTTATCTGGCTCACTAAATTGAACAGCCTCGGCACTAGTTCTAACCGATCTGTCATCAACACCGAATAATAAACAATCAATGGCCTTTTTTCCGGTAATGTTACATCTATTTATTAGAACCATCTTTTCATAGTAGTATTCTTCTAAATTATCACCAAAACGTGCTTTACATGCGAGCATTTCTGACAGCAATTGCCCATAGTTATCATCACAGGGAAAAGCTAAACGCAATTTTTGTTGCCACTCTGCCCATGTAAATAACAAACTCGGTAATCCTTGGTACCATTTTTGAGCCAACCCAGCTAATTTTGGTAACGCGTAATGAATCATTTGCCGTTCTGTCCAATTATAAATAGTTGCGCATTCGTTAACTTTAGTAATCCAAACATCAATACTCTGGTATCGCTTGGTTGGGTCAAATTCAGGTACAACATTTAAACTCGGATAACGTTCGACATTTGCATCAGCGCGGGTAGATTTAACTAATTCCCTAAATACATCTATAAAATTAGTATCTAAAAGCAAATGGTTACCTGGCAATGGTGATGCGGCGGGAGCCGCTGGTGTGCTTGGTCGACTCTCGCCACGCAGACTCTCGCCACGCAGACTCTCGCCATGCAGACTCTCGCCACGCAGACTCTCGCCACGCAGACTCTCGCCACGCAGACTCTCGCCACGCAGACTCTCGCCATGCAGACTCTCGCCACGCAGACTCTCGCCACGCAGACTCTCGCCACGCCGACTGCTGGTCCCAGCACACGGTAGCTCTGCCGCTGCCTGCTGCTGGTCTTCAGGTAATTCCGGAGTTCGGGAACGACGCCTCATGCTCTCTTTTTGCAGAGATCTCTTGCGCCGGGAATGCTTGCGCCGAGATCTGCGACTACGCCGACTCTCTGGAGATGACTCTGGCTCAGGGCTGGAGTCCTTAGAGCCTCTGTTGCGTTTTCGTGAACGATGACTTGGCATGTTGGTGAAGTGGCTTCTTAGTGGGCGTAAAGTTTTCACCGAAAACCTTTACAATTTTCAGGTGGAATCCCACTTGCTGACCTTTTAACGGGCCAGAAATGAGAACAGGTTCTTCAGGATAAATACTTTTATTCTCTTCAACTGTACACACTGTAGATAAATCAAGTTTACTCTCCGAGTCTCCAAAACAGAATCCCCCATGGCGCATTGACCGTTAAGTCCATGCGCCATCTTTCCCGCCAAAAACTCACATCCGTTAGTGTGTTGACAATTGATTCAATACACCATTTTAAATAACCCGCGCGCCGACGTTTGGCGGTATATTCACCCAAAAATCTAAATAACATGAACACAGACATCCGTTGGTGTATTGACCGTTGAGTCAATACACCATCTATTTATATAAATAATTAATCTAACTAAATAGGTACAAGTAGTATGTAATTACACTAAAATGCTAACAGTTGTGTATCTTAATATAAATAGATTTTTTTTTGTCAAGCGTCGAAAATGGATGTCCTCATTAAGTGAGTGAAGTGAATTTGGTTTGGTAGTTAGGGGTCATTGACATTAAGGAAAAATATGTTAAAGGAAATACTTAGTCTACATACTTGATATATTTTCTTTGAACTTTAATTAAACCTACATGCTTTCTGCCTTATACAGATAAGCTCATGAAAATGAAAATCTAAATTTTAGACCTACTAGCGTTTGCCAATGGCTTTGTCCGCCATTATTGGACTCGCGGGGTTCCGTATCATTATCGCAAAAAACGGCAAAAAAATCACGTTTGTTGTATGGGAGCCCAACTTAAATATTTATTTTATTCAGTTTTTAGTATTTGCTGTTATAGCGGCAACAGAAATACAAAATCTGTGAAAATTTCAACTGTCTAGCTATCGCTGTTCATGAGATATGGCCTGGGGACAGGGACAGGCAGACAGATGGACCGCGTAGTCTTAGTAATAGGGTCCCGTTTTTACCCTTTGGGTACGGAACCCTAAAAATGTATTCTATTCCCTAATCCAGGACGTGGTCCACCCGTCTTCTAAATCCGTTCATTGATTAACAAACATTGACTTATACATTCACGTATATGTATTAGTTGGATGTAGGATAAAATAGGATAGATGTACCCCCTTTTCCGCACTTAGACTGCCATTTGGTCCGTTGTACGTGCAGGCCTCCTCTCTGTGAGAGGGAATGGGCCTAATCCACCACGCGGGCTCTGTGCGGTTTGGTGGATGTCACATGTCTTCGAAGTTTGGTTCTAGGACATGTCGTTTTCCTCACGATGTTTTCCTTCACCGTTTTGAGAGCAAAGGTAATGAAATAATTTACACAAAGTAAAGCACCTGCCTGGGTTCGAACCCACGACCTTTTACTTGTAAGTTGCGGCACATACCACCGGGCGACCACTGCCCTCAGTTGGATGTAGGATAGTTTCTTTTTTTATCGTTTATTAACTAAGACATCTTTACAAACATTTATATAATGTATTAACATACTAACACAAACCATCGCGGGTTTAACAGCGGTATTTCAGACGCGGCAACTCGGTGCCATAACATACTTTTAAATGACAGTAGGTATATAACTATAGCTGATCATTTAAAAAGATACTTTCTAGATTGCAATGCAATCTAGAAAGTATCTCTTCAGCACTCTTGAGCAGTTCTTTAAATTTATTGTATTACATATTTCCAGAGTTAAGGGTACACTGGTCAAAAATTCATCCATACAAACGTAGTCTAGAGATTATTCCACTGTTTGACAATGAACGTTCAAAATAAAAAGTGATATAAATTTGTCTAGCCCTGTATGTAAGTAAAAAAAGAAAATATTTGAAAGTTATGAGCGTTGAAAGTTCCACATTTCGACACAAATTTTAACGCATTTTGGGCGCAAATAAATGCCATAAGAAGACGGGAAATTGCAAAACGGCCACCATACAGGGATAGATTAGTAGTTCAACAATGCAAATAATTTTATTTTGAACAGATAGATTTAGTCGTTTTTTCATGATATCTAGACTGCCAAAGGTCTGTTTATAAAATTTCGCGCGCTCGGTTTCGTCCTAAATCATTATCCATTTCGCTACAAACTTGCAAAAGTGTGTATTTGTACGCGAACTAGCTTCCTACTGCTCATCACAGCATCTGTCTCTTCCGCACGTGTTGTCGGTTGATATAAAATGCATTTTAACAGCACTCACAAAATAGTTCGTGCCGTCGACTAGTGTAACCTTAAGTCATTCATATAACATGGAAGAGTTAGAAGTAGGAAAGTATTCGTTGGAGGATAAATGTGGATTCATGTACACGGAATAGGAGGAGAGAGAGAGGGGAAAAAAAAGAAGTGGGAGTCAATAATAGCTTGACGGTTGACAGGACGGAAAGGATAAAGAAAAAGTGTTGCACCGATCTCAAGTAACATAGAAACAGGGTAGATGATGATGATTGAGATTTATATCAAGATGGCAAGCAGTCGGTTCTCCTTCAAATTGAAGGCACGTGAGCATATTCGCAAGAATATTGCAGAATCTTCACACAGTTAGTTTGTTTGATTCGGTTTCTCTTTTACATTGTTTTTGTATGTATGTATCTAAGTATATATTTATATATATATTTTTTTTGAATTGTTCTTTCATTTAGTTGCACCTGCCATGTTTTATCTCTGCATCACCCTAAGTTTAACTTTTTTTATTTGGGACAATCCCACCGCACTATTCCCAAACCACTGCAAATCCTGAAAGCCAGAATCAATAGTGGCGACCACCAGAAAAGCTCCGAGGCAATGAAGCTCGACGAATTCCCGGAGAATGAATTTAACTGTCTTGTATCCCGCAACGAAATGAATCAGAAAATAATAACGGAGGAGTAGGAAAACGTACAAATTTCCACTTCCCTCCATATCAAGCAGGAGACAGAACAAACAAGGCCAATAGGCACAAAGGTTCGTTTACAACTGGGCCCAGCCAACTGGGCCATAAGCCCAGTTGCCTAGCACCACGGATAAAAATTTGCATTAATATTAATGGGTCCTACATTGTGAGCTGCTATATTTGTTTCCAATAATAGGTATGGCAAAAATACTTGAACGCACGGAAATTTGTTCTAGTTTCCACAAGGTCCGTATGGTAAACAACTCCAGATGCAGCCTGTACATTATCTATACTATAATATCTATACTATAATATTAAAAGCTGAAGAGTTTGTTTGTTTGAACACGCTAATCTCAGGAACTACTGATTGGAATTGAAAAATTCTTTTTGTGTTGGATAGTCCATTTATCGAGGAAGGTAGCTATATAACATCACGCTACAACCAATAGGTGCCGAGCATATATGAAAAATGTTGCGAAAACGGGCAAAAATATTCCTTTTTGAGAGCTTTTGTGCGTGCGCTGCGTAAACGGTTTAAGTTACGCAAATATAATGTATGATGGAATTGTTCTTCTGTAAAAATCCAAAAAAAAGTCCGCGACAGAATATGTCTATCTTTTAAGATTTACTCACAATAGCAGCTTTTATGTTCTTAATTAGATCGCCGCCGCCGGTAGAAACAAAAGTTTACAGGTTACATTCGTATAGTACTAAGGGTAGGTAGGGTAGGTGTAGGGTAGGTGTAGGGTAGGTGTAGGGTAGGTGTAGGGTAGGTGTAGGGTAGGTGTAGGGTAGGTGTAGGGTAGGTGTAGGGTAGGTGTAGGGTAGGTGTAGGGTAGGTGTAGGGTAGGTGTAGGGTAGGTGTAGGGTAGGTGTAGGGTAGGTGTAGGGTAGGTGTAGGGTAGGTGTAGGGTAGGTGTAGGGTAGGTGTAGGGTAGGTGTAGGGTAGGTGTAGGGTAGGTGTAGGGTAGGTGTAGGGTAGGTGTAGGGTAGGTGTAGGGTAGGTGTAGGGTAGGTGTAGGGTAGGTGTAGGGTAGGTGTAGGGTAGGTGTAGGGTAGGTGTAGGGTAGGTGTAGACTAGGTGTAGGGTAGGTGTAGGGTAGGTGTAGGGTAGGTGTAGGGTAGGTGTAGGGTAGGTGTAGGGTAGGTGTAGGGTAGGTGTAGGGTAGGTGTAGGGTAGGTGTAGGGTAGGTGTAGGGTAGGTGTAGGGTAGGTGTAGGGTAGGTGTAGGGTAGGTGTAGGGTAGGTGTAGGGTAGGTGTAGGGTAGGTGTAGGGTAGGTGTAGGGTAGGTGTAGGGTAGGTGTAGGGTAGGTGTAGGGTAGGTGTAGGGTAGGTGTAGGGTAGGTGTAGGGTAGGTGTAGGGTAGGTGTAGGGTAGGTGTAGGGTAGGTGTAGGGTAGGTGTAGGGTAGGTGTAGGGTAGGTGTAGGGTAGGTGTAGGGTAGGTGTAGGGTAGGTGTAGGGTAGGTGTAGGGTAGGTGTAGGGTAGGTGTAGGGTAGGTGTAGGGTAGGTGTAGGGTAGGTGTAGGGTAGGTGTAGGGTAGGTGTAGGGTAGGTGTAGGGTAGGTGTAGGGTAGGTGTAGGGTAGGTGTAGGGTAGGTGTAGGGTAGGTGTAGGGTAGGTGTAGGGTAGGTGTAGGGTAGGTGTAGGGTAGGTGTAGGGTAGGTGTAGGGTAGGTGTAGGGTAGGTGTAGGGTAGGTGTAGGGTAGGTGTAGGGTAGGTGTAGGGTAGGTGTAGGGTAGGTGTAGGGTAGGTGTAGGGTAGGTGTAGGGTAGGTGTAGGGTAGGTGCAGGGTAGGTGCAGGGTAGGTGCAGGGTAGGTGCAGGGTAGGTGCAGGGTAGGTGCAGGGTAGGTGCAGGGTAGGTGCAGGGTAGGTGCAGGGTAGGTGCAGGGTAGGTGCAGGGTAGGTGCAGGGTAGGTGCAGGGTAGGTGCAGGGTAGGTGCAGGGTAGGTCCAGGGTAGGTGCAGGGTAGGTGCAGGGTAGGTGCAGGGTAGGTGCAGGGTAGGTGCAGGGTAGGTGCAGGGTAGGTGCAGGGTAGGTGCAGGGTAGGTGCTGGGTAGGTGCAGGGTAGGTGCAGGGTAGGTGCAGGGTAGGTGCAGGGTAGGTGCAGGGTAGGTGCAGGGTAGGTGCAGGGTAGGTGCAGGGTAGGTGCAGGGTAGGTGCAGGGTAGGTGCAGGGTAGGTGCAGGGTAGGTGCAGGGTAGGTGCAGGGTAGGTGCAGGGTAGGTGCAGGGTAGGTGCAGGGTAGGTGCAGGGTAGGTGCAGGGTAGGTGTAGGGTTGGTGCAGGGTAGGTGTAGGGTAGGTGCAGTGTAGGTGTAGGGTAGGAGTAGGGTAGGTGCAGGGTAGGTGCAGGGTAGGTGCAGGGTAGGTGCAGGGTAGGTGCAGGGTAGGTGCAGGGTAGGTGTAGGGTAGGTGCAGGGTAGGTGCAGGGTAGGTGCAGGGTAGATGCAGGGTAGGTGCAGGGTAGGTGCAGGGTAGGTGTAGGGTAGGTGTAGGGTAGGTGTAGGGTAGGTGTAGGGTAGGTGTAGGGTATGTGTAGGGTAGGTGTAGGGTAGTTGTAGGGTAGGTGTAGGGTAGGTGTAGGGTAGGTGTAGGGTAGGTGTAGGGTAGGTGTAGGGTACATCTTGACAACGAGCTTGAAGGAAAATAATTTACTTTTAAAGTTACCATGCCCTGTGAGAAATTGGGCAACACAGTGATCCACCTCCAGCCACGTTCTGGCTAGCCGCACGCAAACGGATGGAAAGAATTGGTGGAGGTATCGGCCCTTGATGGAATTATCCCACCTACATTGCCATTCGGATAAAAGTTCATCCCAGACGTCAATATGTGGTTTAAATAACCTAGAGATTTTCTCACGGTCACACCGAGTTAAAAAAGTTTAACTTGTAGAAAACGTACTACATAATGTCTTCATACGAGTGTATTAGCAGAAGATAGCAGTGATTTAGTCCAATCATTCAATTGAGTTCCAGTAATGTCGGATTTCAAGAGAATCAATTTATTCAATGTTTTCTCGTAACTGGATATTATTGTACCGGTTCGTTGGAAGGCCTTGAAGGTTAGAGTTAAACTCACTTTCGCTACTCATTTTTGTATATTTTATGTACTCGTATGTATCTCATATTATTCGATGATTCGATGTTCATCTTTCAGGGAATTCTGCTTAGAACCGGTATCGGTCCAAACTACCGAATCTCAAGGTGCTTGAGACAGGAATGTACTAAAAACTTTTTAACAAAAATAAAACCGGCCAAGTGCGAGTCGGACTCGCGAACGAAGGGTTCCGTACCATTATCGCAAAAAACGGCAAAAAAAACACGTTTGTTGTATGAGAGCACACAAATATTTATTTTATACTGTTTTTAGTATTTATTGTTATAGCGGCAACAGAAATACATCATCTGTGAAAATTTCAGCTGTCTAGATATCACGGTTCATGAGATACAGCCTTGTGACAGACGGACACACAGACAGACAGACGGACGGATCGCGGAGTCTTAGTAATAGGGTCCCGTTTTTACCCTTTGGGTACGGAACCCTAATTAAACCGACTTCCAAAGGAAAACACTACAAAGCGAAAAAAAACTTTCTTTCCCGAAGTCGGTCTCTTTTTTACCTATTGTTTTTAGAAAAGGAAAATAATTGTTCACTTTGGAAGTCGGTTTATTTTATTTGTTAAAATGTTTATATTTTTCTCTTTTCAGTTTTGGTAAGTACCTCAAATTACCATGAAAATCATTTGTTGTCAAAGTACTTACCTTCCGGCTTCATCATCAGATCAGTTCGATGGTACCATTTTTATAAGTACTAATTATTTATAAGTATTTGCTTTATCAGATCCACTTCACCAAATGATACTTTCTGAGTGCAAATGCTTGCATTGTTGATGAAAATACCAAAATCGCTATACATATGCCTATAATATTTGAGGAGTTGCCTCGATTTCTGTGGGATCCGATCATGAGATTCTGACTTGGTGACAACAAAACCACCCTTTTAGACACAAAAATAATTTTCAATATCGGTCCAAAATTGACAGAGAAATTGGTGAACTTACATTAAAAAAAATCATCTAATCTGTAAATCTATAAGATGGTCGGTCGAGAAATGATGTTTCAAGTTAAAGGGCCTTCGCACTGCCAATGATTCGAACTTCTAGTTATTCGAGATGTTGATGCATCGAGGTAGTGAACTGTCGCGCTCATAATTTATCAATTTCATGTACTATCGAGTAAAAGTTTTTGAGCATTATTCGATCTAACGTCATTCGATTTCAAGTGGGGTACTCCCTTAAAATATTGGACACGTATTTTCACTTTTGCCAAGTAAACAAAAAATTACGACGATATAGTGCGTTGAAATATCGTGTGACGTCACGGTGTGCTACACTTTTACTGACAAAGTGACGTCACAAGGCCCCACTTCTAAACCTTGAAGCGCTTTATCTTTGTAATTTTTTATTAATTTGATAAAGCAAAAAATACGGATCCAATATAAATTGATAAACTCACTGACGGTCTTAAAAGAATTATCATTTTTCTTCAAGATAAGAATGCTGGGAAACATGCTGGTCCTGCTCTATAGGCAATCCTTAGTGTAGATTAAATCAAACTGGTTAATTTGTATTATATTCATAATTTATTATAGTAACGATTTCTTTTTTTTTCAATTCTTTTAGTTTAAAAAAAAAAATGACTCGCACACTGTTCCGTTGTTGTTGATTTAGTTAATTTACCTATGTATGCAATATTTGTAAATATGTGAGAACCATGTTCCGATTTATCAAGTGAATGATTTTACCTGTTAGTGCTTGTAATACTTAATACATATATGTAGTATAGTAGTGCTAGGAGCATCGTCCTCACGTATATGAATTTATTAATTTATGTACTAATAAATATTGTAAAACATTTATATTTTTTTTAAAGAGTAAGTATGGAGTTTCTTGTGCATTCTTCTCCATAACAAGCTACTTTTCCGAATGTACGGTAGAATCAATTTTTATTACTTGTAATTTTAATTTTTAACGTTCAAAAGTGCCGCTTAATGGCCCAATTGAAATAAATACCTTTGACTTTGACTTCCCAGGAAACTTACCTATTATGTGCTGTGCAGTTATGTGAATACCATTTTTTTGTGTCTACATGCCCTCCACCTTTACAACCTTGTAGCTAGGTAACACAAAACCCCTTAACAAGACTGCTTTCAGGCTTTATGGCTTCGGGCTATCGTAACGACTGTCAAAGATCTTCAAATGACAGCCGGGACCAGCGGCTTTATGGTTGAAATGTATGGTTGCCCCACTCACCCAAATAGCGTTGTTTAATCTTGAAGATCGACCCGTGCGTACTACGCAAGAAGAAAACTAATTAACTAAGAAGTTAACTGATTACTTGAACATTATTCGGTCGTTCGTTATTAAACACTTTTTTACAAAAAATACAACCATCATCTGCCTAGCCTTTTCCCAACTATATTGGGGTCGGCTTCCAGTCTTACCGGATTCAGCTAAGTACCAGAGTTTTACATGGAGCGACTGCCTATCTGACCTCCACAACCCAGTAACTGGGTAACACGGTACCCCTTGGCAAGACTGGTGTCAGATCTCAAGCTTCTGACTATCCGTAACGACTGTCAAAGATCTTCAAATAACAGCCGGGAACAACGGCTTAACGTGCTTTCCGAGGCACGGAGGAAACTCGGTATGTTGAAATGGTCACCCATCCACGGACCGACCTCGTCAAGCGTTGCTTAACCTTGATGATCGACCCGTGCGGCTGTTATTATTTAGCCACGAGCTCCTCCAAAAAAATACAACCGAAATCCAAAAAAAACATTACAAAGTGAAAAATAACTTAAATTTCGGAAGTCGGTGTTCCTGTTTTCGTTTCTTCGTTTTTTGACACCGCCTTCCGAAATTAAATTATTTTTTCACTTTTTAGTGGTACATAATGAGCAAGTTCTACAGTAAGGTACCTATAATGCCCACAGTGATGCCAGAATGGATTACCCGAATAACATGTGACTTGAACAAAACCGGTGGAATGAGAGTGTACCAGGATGAACTGTACACATCTGCGTACTGGCGTGATGGTATGTTATGAAATGGTATAAACAATAAAGATACATGCGATAGCAGCAATGCCGAGAGATTTGCCGTCATTTATTGAAGATTTCTTTTGTATATCTCCGAAGTTCTTCATCAGATCTTTACCAAATTTCAATGGAACCATTTCGAAATAAACCTCTTTAGAAAAAAAAAATGCTTATCTGTTTATATATGACGGATTTAAGCCCGAACATACATAAAAAAAAAAACATCAAAATTGAGAACTTCTTGGGAAGTCGGTTAAAAATCAAAGCTTTTTATTCATTCTTATTCTTCGAAGGCTATCGATAGGATATAAGTAGCTTTAATAATGGGAACCAGTGCAACTTGCATGGGTCAACGGTTTCTTAGAACTATAGAAGTATATGTGTCAGTGGGGTTCTGGTATGGGGAGTAATAAGTAGATTGTTAATTAATATTGTTGAATGATAGCAGTTTGGTGTGCTCTATAAAAAAAGAGTTGCAGTTTCTCTTCTGGAAAACTATCTGAGAAATCAACCAAACCGTAGAAGTCTAATCTATTTTAGAGGTGTATAAAGCCTTAATATACGTCTCAGAGACGTACACATAAATATGAATGGCAGTTGACATGCAAAAATATTCTTCAAACCTAAATAAATAAAAAGTAAGTAAATAAGTAAATGTACCTCTTTCAGATCTATTATATGAAGGAAATTTAAGGTTGATATCTAAACTAATAATAAAACAAACTGTTAACAAATAAAACTGTATTAGCTCTATTTATTACATCAAAACATAAGCTAGAATAAAAAAAAATCTTTCTTAAAAATGAACTGAAACATAATTTATTTTTAAGCAATCGAGTATTTTTTACATTAATTACTTATTCAGGGGGCAAGCATTAGAAGTAATCAGATATTTAATGACTAACGATAATTTAAGAGCCGTCTACACACACATCAACTTGATGCTCGCCACATACTGACTTTTGCATTTATAGCACACAAATTTTAACATTTACCTGTTTGTAGGAGCATAAAGCGCAGAATTTACTTTTGTTTGGGCCTTGAATCTTCTTCTTCGTTTCCCATATTTCAATTTTGCTTAAATTTTCTCGCAAAAATCTTTACCCGCACTCCTCTCCCGGCGCGGCCTCCAACTCTCCACGACGCCTCCCAAACGACATCGCGGGCCGCCTCAGTTGCGATGTCGCACAAGCGCCAGCGCAACCAACTTGTTGGCCGCTAGTGTCATCGGCCTGACGAGCGGATCCACCTCGGAGTACTCTTCGCTTCACCGGGGGAGCTCAGTAGCCGTGCCTTGGTCACCACCAAGGCACGGCTACTGAGCTCCCCCGTCCCCCGTGACAATTGACTTTTGTAGCTGTATTTACTTAGCCATGAACTGATCCCATCCCTGCACCTAATCAAGGAATGAAAGGTTACCAAATTCATGAGTTGAACTTGAGTGTATTGTCTCACGATGAAAATCAAATATTTCCACAAAAAATCGTATTGGCGACTCATAAGAAAGTTCTTGCCTAACAAAATCATCTCGACTACTTCTTGCCTTTAGGAAGTATTAACATTCTGTGTTCTATAAAACAATCAACAAACACATTGAAATTAAATTATTTGTTAGTAATCCTATTATTAAACTCAAATATATATATCTACGAAAACTGTAACAGTATTTGCAAATCCGGCGCACTGTTTGTTTAAACCGGCATAGAGAGAACTACTGAATAAATTTTGACAAAGCTCTCATTGATTTATTGTGTGTACGGATTTCATATAAATATTTGCGTAACGAACGGTACGCGCTTTGTAACTACTATTATAGAGAGTGGGAGAATATTGTTTTTGTGATCAGTAATTTTGATTGGCTATTTTAATAGAAATATTACTATATTTCATTAAATTATTTCATTCTAGCTTTTTCCCTGATGAAAGTTTAAAACTAAGCCATAGGAACCTTCCACCTAAGTATAAAAATATCATATATCAAATCCAGGAAATGGCCTAGTTTCATCCAAAGACCTGGGACTTGAGGTCTTTAAGTCAAGAGTGAATAAAATAAAATTAAATCAAATGTTTATTGTGCTTACAATTACTTATTTATTTGAGGGAGCCCCGGTAAGTAATTGAGAACACGTGTGTTGGGCCTGACTCACTCCTACCCTCATTTAAACATAACAGCAATTTCGAAAAAAACATTTGAATAAAAAAAACAAACTTATGAAAGTAATAAAAAAAAAAGAAGCAAACATAGTTAACAAAATAAATTCTATCCAGTAATTAATACTACAACTTTGCCAGTAGGACATTATCTTTCTGTGTGTTTGAGTAAGTGTTGCGTGTGCGAATATGTGTTGCGTGTGTGAGTTAGTGTTGCGTTTGCGAGTGTGTGTAGCGAGTGTGAGTGTATGTTGCGGTTGCGTAATTACGTTACTAGTTTACTTCTAGGCAAGCGTAGGTCACCGTAGACCACAGCATCGCTTATCATCAGGAGAGATAGTGGTCTAATGATTATAAAAAAAAAATGCTGAAACGTAACAGAGTTTACAGACAGACAGTAGAGAATAAGAATAACATATAATTCCATACTTGCCTTATGTGTATGAGTACAGCTGTAGCTAGCAGTATTTTTTATGTACTGTACATCATAACATACATTTAAAAAAAACCGGCCAATTGCGCCGAGGGTACCCTACAAACCGCTTAATTCACCAACATAATTAGGGTAAAATACTGAAGTTCCCTCTCACAGAGAGGAGTCCTGTGTCCCAGCAGTGGGAACATTAATAGGCTGATGATGTGATGTGTGTGTGATGTGACTGAAGTTCATTAACAATTTAAGCACCAAACATTGCTCTAACCACTCCGATGCGCACCTGAAATCCCGAACATCGCCCATCGGGCGCGGTACCTCGGCGCCATTTTGCGCTATCGGCCCGGTCTCACTAAAACGCCGATTTCTCGAAAGTTTTGTATGGGACCCATGTATAAATTTATTTTGTTAGAATTGCTATGAAATATTCTATCATATTTCAAAGGGATGTATCCAGTTTTACCATGTAATTTATTTGTAAATATTGTGTAAAGTCAGTGTAAGGGAAATTTTCCAAGTTTTGTGTACAAAAGTAGATAGAAATAAAAAAACAAAACCATAATTTCAAAAAGTTTTAATTTTATTTGCGTAAATACACCCTATTCCACAATAATCAATGAAAATAACACACCTCCCCATACATTTTTTTTCATTTTTTTTTTTTTTTTTCATTATTTTCAGTCGCTCCATGTAAAACACTGGTACTTAGCTGAATCCGGTAAGACTGAAAGCCGACCCCAATATAGTTGGAAAAAGGCTAGGCAGATGATGATGATGACTTTTCCAAGTACATTTTATAAGTTGGTTAGTCGACCAACTTATAAAATTACTTTTAAATTTGTAAAGCCTACTTAGCTGTGATAGTTTTCCTTTTAATTTCGTTATATATACTACTGCCGTGATATTTTTCACATAATCCAAAAGCCACCATTTTGCTGGCAGGAGGGGAACACTTGACTCGAATAAAAAATTGCAATTTAAGGTTACACTAGTCGACAGCACGAACTATTTTGTGCGCGGGGTTAAAATGCCTGCTATCTCATCCGACAACAAGTGTGAATGAGATAGATGGTGTGATGAGCATTTAGAGCAAGAAGCTAGTTCTAATTATCGTAATTAGCACTTTTGCAAGTTTGTAGCGTAATGGATGATGATTAAGAAAGAAAACGAGCGCGCGAAATTTTATAAACAGACCTTTGGGAGTTTAGATATCATGAAAAAACGACTGAATGTATATTTTCAAAATAAAATTATTTGCATTGTTGCAATACTAATCTATCCCTGTATGGAGGCCGTTTTGCAATTTTCCTTCTTCTTATGGTATTTATTGCCGCCCAAAGATGCGTAAAAATTAGTGTTGAAATATGGAACTTTCGACGCTCATATTTTATTAATGTTTTTCTTTTTTACTTTATTGTTTCCATACAGGGCTAGATAATGATGAGACAAATTGATATCAGTTTTTATTTTGAACGTACATCGTCAAACAGTGGAGTAATCGCCAGACTACGTTTGTATGGAGGAACGATCGACTGGTGTACCCTTAAAGCTTAATTTTACGCAAATGGATACCTGAATCGAAAAATGATTTTCACAGACCCGTAATATTTTTGATTGGCTTTTCCAATGATACTCCATACCATGTGATAGACGAGGAAAATAAAAATCCCCATTTTTACGTGTACAGGAGGCAAGCAAAAACTTCATTATTTTTAACCGACTTGAAAAGAAGGAGGAGTTTTTATATGCATGTTCCCGGATTACTCAAAGATGCTGGACCGATTTGGTTTTTGTTTTTTGTTTTGTTAGAATGTGTATACATCCCAGGTGGCCCCCTGGTCTGGTGATATGGTTATCAGGATCTGTTGATGGGATTCTGGAGAAATCGAACTCTTCAAATTTTACAGGCATACATAAAGCGATTATGGTATTTTCATCAACAATGCAATCATTTGCACTCAGAAAGTATCATTTGGTGAAATAGAACTGATAAAAAGAAGACGACAGATCGCCACTGGAAATCTGGTAAGCATATCGATATATCGAAAAGTTAGCTGACTATGATAAAGAAAGAAAGAAAAATCGTTTATTGGCACGTACCACAAATTAAGTTACCTACACAATTATGAAAATAAACTAAAAATAAAACTTAAAACTAACAATCATACTGTGTGACTCACGGCAGTGCCAATCAGGCCCTGTTCAGCAATATGTCAGACAACTGGCGTTGCCTGACGCTGATTTTCAACAGGACCTGGTTGAGAGGTGAACATACAAACATAAGTAATGTGTCCTGTATATTTACATAAATCTGTTATTGTCGTATGGGTTTGAAATAATATTCTACGATCAATAACCAGTATCTAAAAACTATGCATAAATAATAATAATAAGAAGTACCTACAAAATACAAACCGAACGGGCGTACCGCGGGAGATGCATTAAGTTTGTGCATTACCCCCGCCACACGGCGCACACAGTCACGGCGAGCGGCCGCGTGCATCGGTGCAAGACAAAACAAACGGATAATTTGTTCTTTATTTTGTATTTTATAAGGTACCTACTTTCTATAAAAAACTAATTAGGTGCTAGATTAATTAAAGCAAATACTTATAAATTTATTGTACTGCAAGGACTCCTTGCATGTATTAAGACTGGCAACGGAAAAAGATTCTTAATAGGTAGATGAATTTCGAACATAAAAATAAGTGAAGATGTTTTTTGCGAAGCTTGGATGTCACTTCTAGTATAGTCGCCTGAAGGCAGGCACGATATTGCCTTAATATACCAGATAAAGAGGAATTGGTATCAAAACCAAGATGAGATTGATACGAGCCCTGGTATTCAGACAATCCTAACCCGGGAGAGACAAAAGATGTGGTGTTGGAGACGAATGCTTAGAATACCTAGGACAGCGAAACGCACCAATGCATTGATCCAGACCCAGCTCCGAATAAAGACTCGCTTGTCCACTATTTGCCAACAACGCATTCTTACGTATTTCGGTCACACAATGCGCAGAGGCGACGAGAAATTGGAAAAGCTGTTTGTGGTTGGGAACACCGAAAGCAAAAGATCGCGCGGTCGTTCACCAACAAGATGGACCAATCAAGTGAAAGACTCGTCGGCCTCCAAATTCTACACGGTCGTAAGGGACGCGCTGGACAGAAACCGGTGGAGGCAGATCATCCACTCCAGGTGCAGCCCTGACCACGATCCTCAGACATGGGGGACCGACCAAGAGAAAGAGATACCAGATAAAAGTAATTCGCATTTCATTTCCGTGGCACCCTGGCTACGTCCCTTACAGTACCTACTGAGGAAAATAGTAGGCACTGGAAAACCGAAATAAAACAAAAAAATCGCTTTATAGTGTTTTTATTAGATACATTTTAAAAGCTTCACTGCGAGATTAACTGTTACCTAGCTTTATTCAGCGGCTACATTCCCATGGCCAATCCCAAAGGACTTGTGCCTTTTTACGAGGTATAAATGTGATTTTTAGCTATACTAACGCTTTCTACCTGTTTTATTTTTTTGGAACTGGATCTGTACTGCCAAAAATTACTTTTATAAGCTTTTTCTCTTGACTAAATAAAGATAATTATGCCTTGTCTGTATCAAAAATGCTTGTTGACCTGTATTAGAATAGTAACAGGCTTATATTATTTTACTAACTGTTGCCCGCGGCTTCGCTCCCGTGGACCACCCCACAGGATCCATTTTGGGGATAAAAAAAATAGCCTATGTCACTCAGGAATAATGTAGCTTTCTATTGGTGAAATATTTTTTTAAATCGGTCCAGTAGTTTCGGAGCCTAATCGGTACAAACAAACAAACAACCAAACAAATCTTTCCTCTTTATAATATTTTATTATATTATATATTATTATAGTATAGATTACTAAGCATTGTACAAAATAGTTCAAATCCTCACGTATCTCCTAAAGTTCTCAACTTAAAGCCTGCTTAAAACAGTGACAGAACGTAAGCCTGTTAAACTGAAAGTTTGTAAAGATTGCGCACAAACTTAAGACACAACGCGGAATATGACGAACTAGTTATAAATTACTTGATGTTTGCATCCAGACTTTGTTTGTGTTGAAACTTTTTTGTTTATTTCAGAAGGAGTTTGGAATCTTCCTTTCGGAGGCTCTTCATTCTATTATAGATAGGCTAAAAATAATAAAGAAGCGTGTTTCTGGGGGTGGGTGACATTGCTCGCAGAACTGATGGCCGATGGGGCAGGAAAAGACCACGAAACGGAAGACGTTGCATTGGAAGGCCTCCCACCAGATGGACCGATGACCTGGTGAAGGTTGCGGGGATTCGCTGGTTCCGGGACACATGGGACAGGTCAGTGTGGTGACGCTTGAGGGAGGCCTATGTCCAGCACTGGACGTCTTTCGGCTGATATGATGATTCTAAAAACAAAAAAGCCCGCCTGTTAAAAATTAATTAACTGAAAAGAGAAAAACAAGTACTAGATATCATTTTTGCATTAAAAATTATGAGGAACTGCCAGCGGTGACAAATGAAATTTTAGACGGTTTTTCTATAATTTTTGTTTGTCTCCGCCTGCAGCAGTATAGCCTATGTCACCCACAATTGAGACGAATCCAGCGACACTTATTTATCATAAACCGTCAAGCCATTTGGGCTGTAGAGCGTGCTATAGTAATGTACATACATACTTTATTTTTTGCGTTGCCCCACACTAGGAATTTCTTCCTGTATCGTGGGTGCGTTTACAAACATATAAACTCACATACACAAACACCCAGAGCCGGAAAAACTAGGTGGGTCATACAAATATTTGTTCCGTGCGGGAATCGAACCCGCGACACGCAGCGCAGCAGTCAATCGCTCAACCACTGCGCCAACCGTGCGCAAAGGTGACAGAAACAGAGTCGACGATGAGCTTACCCAGAAGAAGCCTGTTCACTCTAACTTTGAAGAGATTCGAGTTGAATGCATTCGGAAACACAGACGCAGGTAGCGAGTTCCATTCATTCGCTGTGCGCAATATGAAGGATGTTTGGAAGCGCTTGGTGCGAATTGGTGGAATGGCAACAAAGTAAGGATGATAACTTGCAGTGCGTCTAGATGTCCGATGGTAGAAGAGGCCTGGTGGGATGAGGTCGTTGAGTTCTTCAGCACACTAACCAAAGTACAGTCTGTAGAAGACCGATAAGCAGGCAACCTTGCGGCGATGAGCCAAGCTGTGAAACTTGGCATCCGCCAATTCAACGTCACCAATGAGCCTCAGAGCCAGGAGGCTCATTGGCGACGTTGAATTGGCGTTCCACCGAATCAAGCACGGCAAGCTGATACTTCGCTGAGCAATCCCAAAGGTGGCTGCAATACTCCATGCAGGATCGGACTTGCGCTTTGTATAGGGTTGAAAGCAGTCCAGGCGTAAAGTATCGCTTTAGGATGCCCAGTTTTTTGGCCACAATTTGGGCTTTGTACTCAATAGAGGTGCCGAAGTTGAGACTGGATGTCAACTCCATGCCTAGGAGCTCGAGCCGATCAGCAACAGGAACAGACACATCCCGAAAAGTAGGCTAACTGCCGAATATGAGGCACCGGTCTCGATTTCCAAGTCGGGCAAAGTCTTACAGAATTTTTAATATAGAATTCCTCTGTGGCTGATTCAGGATTCTCAAACCGATTGAAAGCAATGAGCCCGTTCCTTATGACTCGGGAATTAAATATAATTGTCGAAATGTGTACTGTGATACACCCCCGGCTAACCCATCGGGAATGACAGGTTTTGCTATGTGCGTGTGTCCTTATTTTATTCATTAGTTGATCTGGGGGGTGACCATAAGCTGTGTTAAGCTTGCTGTGCTAAGTGACAGATGTATACAAGTCAGATACATCTGTCCCTTATTCGATCTCAAATTGATACCGCTCTAAGAGCTTTTGGTCACCCCCCTTGTTTGACCGTAATAAAACATCACATTAATGCTCTTAATAAACAAATGACGCTAGAAATAATGTTAGGGAATACATTTCGAATATGGTGCGAAATTGCACCAAGAAAATAATATTTTCGAAAAACTATTACAACTCGAAGTCTCGAACTTGTTTCTTTAACAGCTTGTAAATAAGTAAACCAAGTTTAGACTACGGTTTTCAAACTCTCGATACCGCAAAAGTGGCGGTCACTGGATCGCACTACAACTGGTATTGATAACATCGGGTCCGCACAGCTATACAGAGTGTTCTGTGGCTCTGACCACTTGGCATTTAGTTAGCGCTTGTCAATGCCATACAATTTAGACTTTATGACAATAATTTCGCTGTGTAACTTTGACATGACTAGGTCCCATCACGTAAAAAGAACGCTGAGCGACAGTTGAGGGGATGTGTCTGCGCATGGGTACAGTCGCGTTCTAAAGTAAATAGCCTATTGTTGTAAAATGTAAGAGTAATTGTTTTATTGTAGAATCATAATAGGTACTTTACTAGCTACTTAGTACTTTGAAAGAGGCTAGATTTAAATTAGATAATGTTTACTTAAGCATTTTTTTTCGATCTTATTTATCACTATAAATATATGAATATCTTAACATTATAAATAATCAACTGCTCCTTTTTCAGCTTCTTTCTTCATAAAACAATAAATACTATTAATCATTTTTCTTTCCTTCATTTTTAAAACCATCGTCATGCAAAGAAAGTTGTGTATTTTGATCTCAGCGCGGGAAGCATAGGTCTACTGACGAACCAATAGCGTGCGGGCACAGAAATACGGGCGGAATATTCCCCCGTCGATCCCCCTTCATACCACCAGTTTGATCGATAAATCACTCAGTGCCTAGATTTAAGGCCAGCGTTCTTTTTACGTGACGGGACCTATATATTTGAAAAAACATATATCACGGGAATTAACGCGATGATTTCGATTGTTTATTTACCAATTTCACCCGATGTTTCGGCCGTGTTGCAACGACCGTGTCCTTGTTCTGTAAGTTCGCCGTACCGTGTCCCGGGTAGACTGGTAGCTCGGTGTACTGGCTCCGTTGGGACAGAAAATTCTTCGTCTACCCTCACATTTCTACACACAACACTGACCGTGTCCTTGTTCTGTAAGTTCGCCGACTGCAAAAAATAAAAACGCGCGCACGTTTAATTCCCGTAATATATTGTTTTTCAATTATGAAACGCGAAAGTTTTAAACCTGTATATTTGTAATAATAATATATTATATAATTGTCTCTTTATAGACAGCTGCTGTTTAATAAAGCAAAATCAATAAGGACCTTACTCGAATATATGATCTTTGTTGTCACATTTTTTGTGACAGAATACGCGAACTTGTTATAACATTCTCCTCTATACTTATGTCTTAAAACTGCTTTTGAATTGATGACACTCATGCCTACTTCATTATCTTTTCTATAAGTATCTGCTGAAATAGTATTCTATATTCGGAGCTTATGAGATCTCTGCTTAGACTTGTTAGTCCTAGAACTATAACTGTGTCTATCCTATCTTCCCACGCTCTTCATTTCACTTTCTATCTGCCTATTCATAACTATCTGTGATTCTGTGTACTGTTTGTGCTTGTGAAAATATACGTCTTCTTTCACGTAAGTTGTTGTGTTGCTTATTTATTAACACCCTGAATTATGTTATCGTATCACGCCTTTATACCAAAAATATAGGAACGCAACTCCAACAATCTGAAGTTCAAATCCACCTTCAGAACTTTACATACAACCCATGGGTAATAAACAACATACAATACTTCACTCCACATCAACCATGCGTCCATAAAATACCAATTGACGTATATAATGTTCAAAATATGGGTTGGTAAGGTAAGTCCTTTATAAGACGTGGGTCTCCTTAGTGGTATTTATTAACTGTTACTCAAGTTATAGCAAAAGTTATGTGGTAGAGAACTATGAAGGTAATGGGGTTTCTTCCTCTGTCTATTGGGGTTAGATGACTATAGGAAAATATTGTCTTTAGTGTAACATAATTCTGAGATTTATTTATGACTAGTTGCGGCCCTTAGCTCCGCCTGCGTCGAATTAATACTTACCCCAATATCTTTGAAAATAAAAGCGTATGTGTTATTCAGATCTATAAGTAAACGATAAATCAATAGTAATCTGTTAAGTTTCAACAAAATCCGTTTAGTAGTTTTTTCATGAATGAGTTACAAAAATCCAGCCATCCGAGCAGTGGTGGCCCAGTGGTAACGGCCGCGACTTACAATTTGTAGGTCGTGGGTTCGAACCCAGGCAGGCGCTTTACTTTGTGTAAATTATTTCATCATCACTGCTCTCAAAACGGCGAAGGAAAACAACGTGAGGAAACCGGCATGTCTTAGAACCAAAAATTCGAAGACATGTAACTTCCACAGTGGATTACAGCACATTCCCTCTTACAGAGAGAAGGCCTGCACGCACAACAGACCAAATTCGAGTCTATTACGTAATAATTATTTTTGAAAGAACGCAGATGTGTTAATTATGTTATAAATAACACAATATCCTGGAGCGTTATTTATAAACAACATCCTCCCTCTGTCTCTTTGTCTAGCATTGTCCCAATTTGATTTCATCCGTTGCTAGGCAAGTGCTTCCTGTATCGTCGAGATAATTATCCAAGCCTTAATGTGTTTGCTTACATATTTTTTTGTTTGCAATCAAAGTAAGAAAAACATTCTCACGGCAATCATTGGCAGCCACTAAACTAACGAAGAAATCCTCAAGGCAGTCAAAGTTACTTAAAATATTGGTATCTATTTCAAAAAATATATACCATATTCATGATCATCAATCAGTCCATAGCAGTCCTTAGCTGAACACAGGCCTCTTCGGACAATTGACTCAGCTTTACCAATTAACGTTCAAACATCTGTCCCATTTGATTGGAAGCAATTAAGTACCTACAACCTGCAGATTAGGAAGCCAGATTGGCGATTGCTCGGATAAGACAAGATGTATTGTTAGGCGTTCCTGATTGCTATACTATTGTTGCTTTGCGGAAGTGGTTGTTACAAGAGTGTTTTTATTCGATAGATGAGTTCTTTCAAAAGTGTCCCTGTAAATTTTATACACTAAAGCACAGATATATTTAGCTTTTAAGTAGACACATAAATTGATATAATGTAGTTACCTAATTAATATCTTAAGTGTAAAAACTTGTACTATTGTGGCCCCCTCCGTCTCCTGTTGGATGTGGGACGAGTATGTCGGATATTCGCATCCATCAGAGGAAGGTCTGTAGGGTGTTGCATAACCTTGACGTGAACAAAGCTAGTGGCCCCGACGGGATACCGGCAATTGTACTGAAAACTTGTGCGCCTGAATTGTCTCCGATACTGACACGCCTATATCGCCTTTCGTTAGTGCCTTCGGAAAGGTGCCGAAGGCTTGGAAGCAAGCTAACGTTCAGCCAGTGCCCAAAAAGGCTAGTCGGGCTGACCCGGCCAACTACAGACCCATCTCAGTAACGTCCATCCTCTGTAAGAGTATGGAACGTGTGCTGAACAATAAGCTCCTGGCATACCTAGAAGACAACGACATCCTCAGTGACCGCCAATACGGCTTCCGCCGAAATCAGTCAACTGGGGATCTTCTAGCGTATACCATTCACGTCTGGAGTGAGGCCATCGAGAGGCACGGGGAATCGCTTACTGTCTCCCTTGACATTTCGAAGGCTTTCGACAGGGTCTGGCATGAGAGCTTTATTGGTAAGCTTCCTTCCTTCGGTCTGCCTAGTGGTCTGTGTGACTGGATTGCTGACTTCCTGAGGGAGAGGTCCATCCGAGTGTTTATCGATGGCTGCTCGTCCGGTCAGTTAGATATTAACACCGGAGTCCCTCAGGGGTCGGTGCTCTCGGCTACACTGTTTTTGCTGCACATTAATGACCTGCTAAAACCCGGAACCTTTGGGTACGCAGACGACAGCACGGTTGCTGAGAGATACGTGTCCGGCGCACGGGCTACTGGGACTGAGATCCGGTCTCTCCGGGAGGCCATGGTTGAGCGCTTGAACTTGTCTTTGGAGGCAGTCTCCGAATGGGGCGATGCCAATCTAGTCAGTTTCAATGCAGGTAAGACCCAGGCGTGTCTTTTTCCCGCAAAAAAGAGCCTATTCCACCCGGCTTCATCTTTCCGTGGTGTAACCGTGCCGATAACGGACCATCTCGACCTTCTTGGTGTTACGTTTACATCTTCCCTCAATTTTGGTCCATTCATTGAGGCAAAGGCTCAGTTGGCTGCAAAAAAGTTGGGGATCCTTGCAAAGGTGAGACGGTACTTCACGCCTGAACAGCTGCTCTATTTGTATAAAGCGCAAGTTCAGTCATGCATGGAGTTCTGCTCTCACCTCTGGGACGGATCTGCCAAATATCAACTTGATGCACTTGAGTCGATTGACAAACGGGCCAAGAGGCTTATCGGCCACGATGCACTGGTCGCCTCAAAGCTCCAGAGCCTTGAACATCGACGCCATGTGGCCAGTCTGTCGGTTTTTTATCGGGAGTGTGCGATGGAACTGCACAATTTGATTCCGCCTAGCTCTTTCCATCACCGGACAACAAGACGTACGGCAATGCGCCATCGGCACATGGTGGACATCCCACCCTTACGTACAAAGCGTGAAGCTTACAAAGCGCGTTTCATTGTACGCACAGCTAAGGAGTGGAATTCCCTGCCGGAGTCTTTGTTTCCTGATAGCTACAACCTTGGGGTCTTCAAGTCAAGAGTGAATAGGTTACTTCTCGGCAAGCGTGCTTCACCGTCGACCACGTCATCGCTTACCATCAGGCGAGATAGTGGTCAAACGCGAGCCTATCGATAAATAAATAAAATAAAATAAACTGTTGCATGCTATATATTGGCCAAATGTGTGTTGCTAAATATTTTATATAAGAACTTTATGTACCTACCATATTTGATGCAATAAATGAATTGAATTGAATTGACGAAAGTCTATGACCAGTGTGTGTTGCCAGTGATCACTTACGGGACATATACGTGGTCATTCACAATGGGCCTCATCAGAAGTCTTAAAGTCACCCAAAGAGCAGGAGCTATGCTCGGCGTTTCCTTGCGTGATCGAATCAGAATGAACACATCCGCAAGAGAACCAAAGTTACCGACATAGCCCGAAGAATTGCTAAACTACTTATGTGGCAGTGGGCAGGGCACACTGCTCGCAAAACGGATGGCCGTTGGGGCCGTAAAGTGGCAACCGCGTGCCGGAAGACGCATCCTTAGAAGGCCTCTCTCTAGGTGGAGCGACGACTTGGTCAAGGCTGCGGGAGTCCGGTGGATGTGATACTCACAGGACCGAGGAGGACGCCAAGCTTCACAGCTTGGCTCATCGCCGCAAAGTTGCCTGCTTGTCGGTCTTCTACAGACTGTACTTCGGTGAGTGTGCTTAAGAACGCCACGACATCATCCCACCAGCCCCCTTCTTCCATCGGACATCTAGACGCACTGCAAGTTATCATCCTTACCTTGTTGCCATTCCACCAATTCGAATTAAGCGCTTCCAAACATCCTTTATAATGTGCACAGCGAATGAATGGATCTCACTAACTGCGTCCGTGTTTCCGACCGCATTCAACCCGAATCTCTTCAAAGTTAGAGTGAACAGGCTTCTTCTGGGTAAGCTCACTCCATCGTCGACTCTGTCTCTGTCACCTATGACCTAGACTAGAGTCAAGAGCAAACCCATTTTTTTTTTTTTTTTTTAAAAGCTACTAAACGACTAAATCTATTACGACAACTTCCAACCTCCAAGCAATCCTTACATTAATTTGACTGTATTCCTCAATAGGTCTCATTTCTGTACCTCTGTCGAAAATGCGGAAATTCAGTCCCATCTGGTTAGTCTGAAGGCCAACGACGCCATAGCCGAGAAAAGGCAAGGTAGATAAAGAAGATTACTACCTCCAATATCCTTTCACAAAAACACTCATACAATAAAACTATCACATAAAAGTAAATGGCTCCCTTTAACATGAGGCCTTCTCCGATGCATAGAGTAAAAAAATTGTGTAGATGTGAAAGTTGGAAACATTTATTTATCCGTAGCATTTTTCTGTGTCTAGTTCTGATTTTCTCACCTCAACATCAACTCACTGCCTTAACATGTAACTAATTGTGTTCGGCGCAACACGTTTTCTGCTTCAATTTTCTGTGTGTCACTTAAAAGTTTTAAACGTGCGTGCTGACGCACGTTTATAACGAAAAACCATATTTGAAGTGAGAAGACAGCAGTCTGTCTTCTCACATCAAATATGGTTTATCTACACTCACAACGTAATGTTCCAAATATGAATGAAAAAAATCTATAATAATAATAATATCATAAAGAGGAAAGATATTTTTGTTTGTTTGTACCGAATAGGCTCCGAAAATACTTGACCGATTAAAAAAAAATATTTCATCAATAGAAAGCTACATTATACCTGAGTGAAATAGCTATTTTTTTATCCCGAAAACGGGTCCTGTGGAGTGGCCCACGGGAGCGAAGCCGCGGGCAACAGCTAGTATTGTATAAACACGTACTTTATATTCGTGGATAGGAAAAATAAAAAAATACCTTTACATTGCAACATTTTCTTCGATTTTCAAACAACTGCATCATAAAATAACTTTTTAATTTTTATAGCACACTTTTACTTTCTAATTTACTGGCGCTCATGTAGAAAAGTAGTGTCAATGTCTATAGATGCGCGCGCTGCGCAGTCATGCGCAATGAGAATCTTTTATTGCCCGCCATACCACACATTTTTTTTGTTTCCACTTTTGTTTTATTTTAACTGCATGAATGAAGACAAAGTAGTGTATGCAACGGCATATAATAAGGTATTAAAACACTCGCGTGTTATTATTATCACATAAACCCACGCTCGTGTTTTAATAACCCCTATTATATGCCCATTGCATAAACGACTATTCTGCCTTTATAATACGTTCGTATCAGAAATGTCCCTTCTACACATTTTTACTCTATGCCCGAAACCTCCCTCAGAAATTAACTTCACTAGTCAGTATTAAGATATCTCGTTTACCGAGAGAAAATTAGTTTCCATATATCTTATAATAGTTAGTACGGCATTAGTTATGTAATTACTTATTATTAACACAGTTATTATGTATGAAGGGTGATTGCTTTCAGTTTTCTGCTTTTGTTTTTGATAGAAAATATAGTTTTCATGAAATGTTTTTGTTTGTGTTTTAAGGAGAGGGCGGGTGCAAATGAGACGTGGACTCAGTTTTAATTAGAGATTTTGTGAAATTATTATGATGAATAATTAATTAATTAATTTATGTAAATGATATTAATAAAAAGTGTGAGTTTTTAAAATAGGCGTGGATGCCAAATCCGAAACTCAAAAATAGTAACGGACGGAACGGTATATCGAAAAATACTCAAAGGAGTTTCGGGACCGTTTTTTTAAATGTAAACTAAACCTGCATCATTGGATTTAAAAAAAAAATAAGATATCGAAATCGCCTACTTCCGTGGCAAAAAGGCGTCATTTTATGAATGTATGTAATATTTTTTTTTTATTTAAAGACTTTGCCCAACACTAGGAATTTCTTCCTGTATCGTGGGTGCGTTTACAAACATATAAACTCACATACACAAACACCCAGAGCCGGAACAAATATCTGTAGGTCATACAAATATTTTATATTGATTGTTATATTTGTGCTGTTTGAGATTTTCTGCAGTAGCGGCAGCCACTCCAGTGCAGCCTGGCTTAGAAGATGGGATGGTACAAGGGTATCGACATAATGTTGCATCCCACACTAAAGGCCTACCCAACTTCCAAGACATTATGGTCATCCCGTCTGGTCTCTTCCCATCGTCGCGTGCTAAGCCATTGGTTTCTAAAACAGCTGGCACCCCGGCGGTGAAAAGAGCCCGAAAATAATTAAATAACAAATAAAACAATATAAGTACCTTATTAAAAGTTATTATGTTTGAGCCGTTTGGGGTTGAAACATTAGGTCCATGGGGTCCGAATGCTCATCGAGTATAATTTTTTAAGCTGACATGGTCACAATCATTAGAATTAATATACATGGTAAATATCCGAAACAAATATTAATTCTAATGCTCATCGAGTGTTTCAAGACATAAGTAAACGGCTAGTCGACTCTTCACGTGACGAGAGAGCTGTGTTTATTGAATTAAATGTTTTCACACAAATAGAATATATTTTATTTAAACTTTTATCAATGTCATACATATGTCAGCGCCATCTAGTACCTAAATGAACAAACAATCGACCAGGGATATATCTGATCAATATTGGGTTTGTCTCAAGGACACCAGATGTCGCTAATATACATAGTAACATATTTATCTGTTACAGGACTAGACTTTCAGTTCTTTCGCATGATGGCAGTTTGTCACCAAAAACCAAGACAAAACCCAGACACAATAAAAACAGCAACAAAATAAAACAGTAGCCAATAAACTAAAAAATAAACCAGGAACTAGTATAACACTAGAACGGCAACAAAATTTATAGCCAGGTAACAAACACAAAATCAAATAAAAAATTCAATGTACCGGCTTCGTCACTATTCAAACACGACATGGTCTAAATAAAACACTAGTTTTTTTATTTACTTGCCAATGAATCCGAAGGTTGTGTACAGTTTGCAATTAAATGAATGGGTAGTGTGTGAGGTATAAATAGAAGCCGTCAGACCTATGTCACGATAGTTTTGAAGTTAGTGTGATGAAATCTGGCTATTTAGATACATAGATAAATTGTTCCACCGTAGTACTGTTTAAACTAGTATGGGGAACAGGATGAATCCGTTCTTTTTTTTCCTTTTAGTGCCTACCTACATAATTGTTTATAACTGTGCAATAAACTTATTAAGTGCCAAACTGTGAACCTGTGGAAGAACTTTGCAATTTTACAACCTTATTACGTTCCTGTCTACGAAGCTTTGAAAAATTGTGCAAGATTATTTGTTTGTTTGGGAAATAATAGTAGATTATTAACCAAGGGGATAAAGCAGTGTCTTCTGTCGCGGGTGACGATTTAAATCGCGAGCGTAACGAAGGACTCGAGGTTTACTCCCGAGCGTAGCGAGGGTGTTAAAAACTTAGATCACGAGCGAAGCGAGGGATTGAAGACGAGTCCTGAATGTAGCGAGGGATTTAAGTTCACCCAAGACTAAGACCGCTTTATCACCGAGGAAAATACTTTACTTATCGTACCATTTGCGAAAAAAATAACACAATAATAATATGAGATAAGCATTTATTAAAAATAATGACAATTAAAAGTTAACATTCGAAACATTGGTCCAATTATTGATAGAGAGAGTTACATTTTTGTTTGGTACATAAACGCGGCAAATTCCTAGACTAATATTTTTTTGTCGGAAAAGCAAGCTCATACGGCCTCGTCGGTTTTCGTAATTTTATTTAATAATCATAACTGCATAATAAATGCGTATTCTTTTTTCAAAAAGATGAATAATGCTTTATATACAAACTCAATGGTGTAAACACAGATGTAGTTCAGTATAAATTTCGGTAAGTATTCCAAATTTAAATCACATTCTCCCCCTAGAGGATGAATGAAATTCAGTACAATTTTCTTTCCCTGTTTTTAACAGATTAAAAATGACTATTGTTATGTTCGCTTTTTGTGGCATAGAATGTCACTTTTTTGAGCAAGTGGTACGAAAAGGTATTTTTTATGTACTTTATTGTATACCAATTAAAACACAACTAGATTTTGAGATATACTTTCATTTGTAGTGCCTTTTTTAGGTTCCCGCACCCAAAGGGTGAAAACGGGACCCTATAACTAAGATTCCACGGTCCGTCTGTCTGTCACCAGGCTGTATCACATGAACCGTGATAGCCAGACAGTTGAAATTTTCACTTTCACAGATGATGTATTTCTGTTGCCGCTATAACAACAAATACTGAAAACAGAATAAAATAAATATTTAAGTGGGTCTCCCATACAACAAACGGGATTTTTTTGCCGTTTTTGCGATAATGGTACGGAACCCTTCGTGCACGACTCTCGCTTGGCCGGTTTTTTTAAGAATGTTGAATTCTGCTTCCACTCTACCTGGGTACAGGTTTAATCTACTTTGCATGTATCTACTGAGTATCTGACCGCCACAAACCAATTATTGCGTACGATACCCCCTGGCAAGACTGTTTGTCTTTATTTATTTACTAGCTGTGCCCGCGGCTTTGCTCCCGTCATCTGTTTGCCAACCCTAACCTACTTACCTTCCTGCCTACCCTACTTACCTACCGACCATATTTGCTGCTATAGTCATCAATCTTTCGCGGCGAATCTTAACACCGTGATTCAGAAAATGACTTCAAATGCACAACGCCATCTATCGAATATCGAGTTCAACTGTCCGAGTACCTATCTGAATTGCGTGTGTTGTGATAATTTTACTTCTTGAACACTTTAAATTCATCTAACTTTTGAAATAGTGAACCGATTGCAATGAAACAAAAACTGAGTAATTCTTCAAGTTACGCACAATGTTTATGTATACAAGTTATTTACATTGGTTTCGTACATTTCACGTGATACGTGCACAAATAAACAGACAAACAGACAAAAATGCCGGAAATAGGTTCTGTTGGTTATCCTTTTACACACTGGCTATTTTTTTTGGAAATATTTTCGATGTACAAAAAATACTTTTCTACAGATTTATTATATGTATTGATATTGATTGATGATGATTTAATACTTCATGCACACAAATGTACAGAGGCGGACTTAATCTTTCAGTTTTTGACTACCCTATGCTAGTATTATAATATCTGTGATTACCCGTAACGACTTTTGTCTGACGGTGTTTTTTCAAACATATTTATCTGTTATTGCAAGTTACTGAATTCGATGTTCACCTATTTTATGAAGATTTTTGTCTTTTACAGATCTTATTTGCACTCCAAAACTTCTACAGGCATAACTTCTGTTTCACCGCCAGCGTATTGCCATTTCCATTTTAGGAAAAATCAAAGGATATTATGGATAGACAAATGTTAATTCAACATTTTCTGAGCTATCCATATCCAAGAAGTGACTTCGGGAAACGGAAATGCCCATTTTTGGCCATAAAACGCCCAACAATTTACATTTATTAAAAAATAAATACATCTTGTTTTATGTTTATTAATCGCGGTATTTATTAACCCTGATGGAGGTTGTATAACCCTTTTAAGTTTAGAACTTGTCGTGTTGTCACTAAAGACAACACATCTGTCAAAGAAATAATGTCTTGAATGTATTTTATGTAAACTGTGTTAATAAACGTGATCCTGGAATAGCCTCTTTACTTTAACAGGTTATGGGCCCAGGCTAGCCCAGCTGCAGGCTCCAAAAACGCCTAGTAATTATAACACAAAATAAAATACGAGTATCAGAAAGTGTCAGAAAAATCTTGGAACAATTTATTTATTTTTTCGTCATGGCAGAAGAACATTCAGGTTCAATTTGTGGTATAAGAAAATTGAACGGTGCTGAAGACTTTGCCAGTTGGAAATTTATAGTGAGATTTTATTTGGAATCCAAAAACTGGTTCCACGTAATTGAAGCTACAGAGATAACCAGCGCATTAAAAGATACTGACAGGAAGGCACGAACGACTTTATGTTTGTTGCTTGAGCCCGCATGTTGGGCACATGTATACAATGCGAAGACAGCACGTGAAGTGTGGTTGAGTCTCAGCGAGGCTAACGAAGACAAGGACTGGGGCAGAAGAATCAAATTGCAACGAGAATTATGGCAATGCCGATTAGATAAATGTGAAAGCATGGAAAAATATATTTCGAAAATAATTTGTTTGGCGCAACAACTTGCGGACATTGATGCAAAAATCTCTAACGAATGGATTATTTCAATATTGTTAAGCGGTTTATCGTCAGAGTACAACCCATTCATTATGGCGATTGACAATAGTGGAAAAGAAATTAAACTAGAGCAATTAAAATCAAAATTAATGCAAGAAGCAAGCCGACAAATTGAAAATGGTCAAAATGAACAGCAAGCCCTAGTTACGACGACGCAAAATAAAAAACAATTCAACAAGAAAAAGGCATTAATATTCAAGTGCTTTAAATGCCATAAAGAAGGGCATAAGGCATCTGAATGCAAAGTTACTAAAAGAGCGAACCCATGCAGTATGATGAATACGGTGAAAAAGGACCGATGGTACTTGGACAGTGGATGCTCCAATCATATGACGAACGATGCCGGAAAATTGTTAAATTAGAAAAGACAACAGAATGACCTGAAGATAAAAGTTGCAAGCGGGGAAGAAATGAAGGTTGTAGGAAGAGGGAAAGCCATCCCAAAACTAAAAGATAACACTGAACTCCTATTGACGAATGTTTTTCATGTCCCCGGACTTTGTATGAACTTAATTTCGGTCAGCGATCTTATAAAAAACCATTTCGACGTAATTTTTGATAAAAGAGGTTGCACTATAAAAAAAAAAACTCATCAAATAGTAGCAAAGTGCAAGGAGGTTGACGGGATTTTCGAGTTAATTGAAAAAGAAAATTATGTTGTCAACTTGACTATGTCAAATGATATTTTGACAAATATTTGGCGTAGAAGATTAGCACATTTAGGACAATAAATTGTAGTTCTAAAAACTAAAAAACACGCTTTATTGGTAAGGATAATGGGACAAACTGTTTAAATTATTGCATTGTCATCGGTCCTTGATAAGTGTGCTGAGTTTCAAATCAATCCAACGTTTTGAAGTGGGTGAAAATCACGTTCAAAGATTCCGTTACATTGATACATTGATACATTGTTACATTGATACATAGATACATAGATACATACATACCAAGCTAATAAAAGCGTGTTAAAAATATATGAATACATTGAAAAATATGGTGACCGGATTGAATTATAAATCTAGTGATAAAATTGAACCATGTGTCCCGTGCATAAATGGAAAAACTTGTAAGATTTCTTTGAAAAATCAAGGTACACGAGCGAAAGATTTTTTGGAAATTGTACATAGTGATTTATGTGGACCGATGGAAGAACCGTCATTCAGTGGATCTCGATATATGCTGTTGTTTATCGATGATTATACGCGTAAAACGCATGTTTATTTCCTGAAAAATAAAAGTCAAACCCTCGAAAAATTTCGCCAGTATAAAGCGGAAGTGGAGAACCAGACAGGAAAGTCGATAAAGTGTCTTAGATCTGATAATGGTAAAGAATTCTGTAACCAAGCTTTCGATAATATTTTAAAGTCAGCTGGTATAAAGCATCAGAAGACGGTACCTTATACGCCTGAGCAGAATGGTGTGGCGGAGAGAGCGAACAGAACAATCATTGAGAAAGCAAGAACGTTGCTTTGTGAGGCCAAACTCAGTAAAAAGTATTGGGCCGAAGCGGTATGTACAGTGGTATATTTAAAGAATAGAAGCCCGACAAAGGCTGTCATGAATAAAGTACCAGAAGAACTTTGGTCAGATAAGAAAGTGGACTTGAGTCATTTGAAAATTTTCGGTTGTCAAGCATATGCATTGAAACCTAAACAGAAACGGCAAAAACTTGACATGAAGACTGAAGAATTGATTTTCATCGGCTACAGTGAAATTACTAAGGCTTATCGACTAATGAATCCAAAAACAGGTCAGATAACATTCTCAAAAACTGTAAAATTCTTAGAAAATGTTTTTCCTGGAGATGGTACCGACATGACGAAGAACACAGTCGTTCCTATTGACATAGAGGAGGAACGAATAGAAACTGTCGTTGAAAGTAGTGCGTCTAACAATAATATGCAAGAAGAAGAAGAGTTTCATGAAGCGGAGTGTATTCATACAGAGGCAGCTGCGGTGCCTGATAAAACGATTGCTACGACGAGCAGTACTGCAGAACCAGAACGAAGATATAATCTTCGGGAGCGTAAACTTACAATATATAATGCTATCACGCAAATTAATGGCGATCCAATAACAGTTGCAGAAGCATTGGCAAGGTCAGATTCAGATTTATGGCAAAAAGCGATGGATGATGAATTAAAATTATTGAACGAGAATCAGACGTGGTCATTGGTAGATTTACCGCATGATAAAAAACCAATACAATGCAAGTGGGTCTTCAAGATTAAGCGAGACAGTGACGGTAAGGTGTCGAAATATAAGGCCAGGCTAGTCGCTAAAGGATTTTCGCAGGTACGTGGAGTAGACTACATTGAAACATATTCTCCAGTCGTGAGGAGCTCTACCTTACGGTTACTATTCTCACTAGCTGTAGAATATGATTGGCTCATAGACCAATGGGATGTTACAACTGCTTTCCTATATGGCAAACTTAAAGAAGACATATACATGCCTCAGTCTAAGGGGGCGATTGTTGAAGGTCAAGAGACAAAGGTATGTAAATTACAAAGATCGTTGTATGGACTCAAACAAGCATCAAACGCTTGGTTCAATGAGCTAGATCAGGAGATGTGCAATTTAGGTTTTGTTCAGTCGAAAATAGAACCATGTCTTTATCAAAAGGTGTTTAGCGATGGAAATAGAATAGTAGCTGTCATTTACGTTGATGACATTTTTACATTTTATTCCAAAAATAACGAAACCGAGAAGCAGAAATTGAAAAATGGTCTTAGGTTCTGCTAGACACGTGTTAGGCATGAGGCTTAGGAGAAACAAAAATGCGATTTATCTTGATCAAGAACAGTACATTTTTAATATTTTAAAGGATTTCGAAATGACGGATTGTAAACCAGTCATTACTCCGATGGAAGTAGGTCTCAAATTCCGGCTGTAAGTTCGGCGGAGAGAAAGCTTCAGATTCTGGTTGTAAGTTGCCATATCAAATTCTCATAGGTTGTCTTAATTATTTAGCTCAAAGTACTAGGCCCGACATCGCTCACGCTGTTAGTGTTTTGTCACAATTTAATTCTTGTTACGATGAATTACACTTTAAATGTGCTAAACGGGTGCTTAGGTATTTAAAAGGGACTTCGAAATTTGGACTAACGTTTAAGAAAACTGGTAATCTAGAATTAAATGGCTACGTAGACGCGGATTGGGGTGGGTCATATGATAGAAAATCCTACACAGGTTTAGGTTAATCTTTAGACTAAAAGAAAACATAATTTCCTGGGAAAGCCGTAAGCAAGGGTGCGTAGCGCTGTCCTCCACAGAGGCAGAATATATAGGCCTCAGCCAAGCATCGAAAGAGGCAATTTATTTAAGTAATTTGTTAAAAAGTTTAACAAAGGGTATTTGTGTCAAACCTGTAGTAATTTACAATGATAACCAATCTGCACACAAAATTGCGAAAAATAAGATGAACCACAACAGGACAAAACACATCGATATTAGGTTTCATTACGTTCGTGAAGCTATAGTCAATGAGGCGGTTGAGTTAAAATATATGCCTTCACAAGACATGGTAGCAGATATGTTAACAAAATCACTACCAGGCCCAAAGCTAAAGCGGGGGCGAGTAATATAGATACGTGTGACAATTTAGGTATCAAATGATGTAAACTTTTTGATGTGATTTTATTTTAAGTTATTATGATTGATTAGTAATAGATAATTTTTATTTTGTTTGTGTTCTAGTATTTTAACAGCGAACGATACGAACGATATCAGCTCCAGCTGTATACTTAGGGTGTGTTCACACTGTTTAGTTTAAGGGTGCGAGCACATGTAGGTAATGTATTAGGTATGTATACTTATGTAATCTTGATGTGTTGTCACTAAAGACAACACATCTGTCAAAGAAATAATGTCTTGAATGTATTTTATGTAAACTGTGTTAATAAACGTGATCCTGGAATAGCCTCTTTTCTCCAACAATTCCTTTAAGATTTCATACATTAGATTGCATATTATCATTTCCGTATGCTTTTATTTGTGTGCGGGGGACAAAGTTTCTATGGCCGGTGGGCATTTCCCTTTGAGTAACCGTAGGTAGTAAGAAGTGACAGAAGATAAAAAAACGTAATATGTTTGGTACACGTTTGTAAAAAATTATGTTTCAGTAAAGTTACCGGGAATCGTATCAATATTTGGCCAAAAAACTCAGCACCCAGGTAGACTGTCAGCAAGTTGGAAAAACTTTTTTACAAAAAAATACTACCGACTTCCAAATAAGAAAACTACAAAGTGAAAAATAACTTTATTTTTGGAAGTCGGTGTCTTTCGTAGGTACCATTTTTTTGCGTTATGGACACCGACTTCCAAAAATAAAGTTATTTTTCACTTTGTAGTTTTCTTATTTGGAAGTCGGTAGTATTTTTTTGTAAAAAAGTTTTTTTATTTTTCACTTTTTAGTTGTACCTAACTAATAGGCAAGTTGTTTAGTAAGTTTCCTATAACGCCAAAATAGATTACCCGAATATCATGAAACTTGAACAAAATCGATCAAATGAGAGATCTGCTTACCCCTTAAGAGCGTATTGGCGTGATGTTATGTTATGAAATGGTATAAACAATAAACAGACATGCGATTGCAGCAGTCCCGAGAGATTTGCCGTTATTTATTGAAGAGTTCTGTTGTATATCTTCGAAGTTCTTCATCAGATCTTCACCAAATTAAAATGGGACCAATTTCGGAACATACTCTATCAAACAAAAAAAGAATTTTCAAAATCGGTCCACAATTGACGGAAATATCGGTGAACATACATAAAAAAGAAAAAAAAAAAAAAAAAAAAAAAACATACAAGAAGTCGAACATAGAACCTCCTCCTTTTTCGAAAGTCGGTTAAAAATAGCTACACAGATTGATTGATACCCGTATATTAAAATGATGCAACCATTGTACAAAATGATGTGTCAGTATAGTTACCGGGAATCTTATCAAAAGTTGGTGAAACAGGCCATTAGTTTCCTCTATAATTCTTGTAACAACATGATCTGCCGCAGACCCGAGGGTCAAGGGTAGGTCACTTGGGAGTGATCCGTATAGTTTTCACCTAATAATAGACCCTTTGTTGGAAAAGTTTGAAAGTTAGATAAGAAAATAACGTTAGAAGTCCGATCGTTCATCTTAGAGGTTAGTGATGGAGGGGGCTGTTTTTTTTGGACAAGTAATAAAATAAACGGAGGTTGTGGGCAAAAGTCAATTATGATAAATTTATTATGTCCGTAAGGATTGAGGAGCCACTTTTCGTATCTTAATGAAATTAATATACTTATTTAGTAGTAGGTTTAGAAATTTTGTAGGTTCGATCCTCGATTTTGTAGTATAATACTTCAAAAGTTACATGAACATAAAGGTGGCTCCTCAATCTAAATGTTTTGGATTGAGGAGCCATGTCAGAACTAGGAACATCATGGATTAATATTTACCATCATTTGGTATGATTTTGTAGCATTTGAGAGTATTTAGTAGACAAAATCTGAGCTCGGTTGCATTCAAATTAAAAAAGTTACCATACATTATATGTGGCTCCTCAGACCATACATACGACTCGTAATTTTTCAAAGAAGCAGTAGTTTAATTAATGCGAGATTTCTTCGTCATTTAGTAGTTAGTGTGTTAGAATTTGTAGCATATGGACAAAGTAATTTAACTGAGTGAATTTAGTAAATAAACGCATTTTATTTGGCTCCTCAATCCTGACGTTACTGTACCTACCTGAGATCACAACGTTACTGTACCTTCCTGAGATCACAACGGAATCAAAAACCAGAGACACTAAAATTTAGTATGAATGTCTACTAAATACTTAAGTAGAGATCAACATTGTATATGTCACGTCGAGGTACCTATGAATTATAGGACCACCATCATCAACTCCAATTCTAGAGGCAATTCCTTCATTCTTCATAGGAACGGGTAAACTTCAATAACACACATCACTGGATTGAAACTCGAAAGTATTTATTTGACTTTGTTACAGGCACTTTGAGTTTTCATTCGAACTTGAAGTTAAAACCACATGGTGGCTCGCTAGGTCGCAATCCCTCGTCGATCTCTAGAGAAGACCTAGCAAGAAACTCTAGGATACTCTTTTAAATCTTTTTATAGTTTACACAATCACTTTAAGACAATTGGTGTTACATGTTTATTAGGTTTTCAAACATCTAATCAATCAGATTTATTAAACAGTTATTATTTTACACACGGCATAGCGCGATGCGCGTTGCGAGTGTGCGGGACTTCCATATTGTTTTTTGTTTAGACACTAATTACTTGGATAGTTGTATAAAGCTAACAAACAATACTAAAATGCTGCTCAGTTAATTATTTTAACATTAAACAATCCCAATACTCACAAATACAAAGTTGTTCGTAGATTATTACTAAAATAATCACCTCAACTCAAAACTATCCAAGTTTCCGGTGATCTGAATATCTTACTAACCAGAAGGTTTCTCATGATTACATAGCTGTGTAAAATAGTCTTATTACTTTATAGTATTTAATCAATTACTCAAATTTGTTTAGTTCTCGTATTAAATTATTAAATCTAGTTATTGGTCATTAAAATTATAACATCCGCCATTGTTGACAACTTATCGTAGGGCCATAATAAAACATATTTACTTAGTCAAATGTGCAATAGTTAAAATGAGAACAAATCTAAAAGTCCTACAATAAATGTTCCCGTTTTGTTTAAACATCTCGTATTAATTAAACATTGAAAATTAACTTATCAAATGATCTTCATTCAAACGAATCAATAACTAATTCCACAATAAGCCAATAGATGGCGCTGAACCATAAACCAACATAAACAGACATTTAATAGTTCTAGCGAAATCTCAGAGATGACAGGATTATAGAGTTTGTGTTAATTGACAATTGAAATTATTAATTTGGATAACGAATTAGCAAATCCACGCCTCCGCGGCGACACGGCCGTTCTGAACATCAGACGCGTGCTCTGCGTCTTCCTGTGTCCTCAGTCTCTGTTTCTTGGTTGTTATCTGTAATAGCAGACAGAAATTTGTCGGCAGATTATTGTTGTTTATCATCCTACAATATAAATTAAATTTGTGATCTGATAACAACTAGTTTTAATCATCATTGATAGCTTGTAAGAAATCTATGCTTAGTATGCCTTATTTTTGAAATTTTGAATGCATTTTAACACCCACAGCTATATGCTTTAGGTATTCAAATTGCAATATGGTAAAGATCAATGTTGTTAGAAAACAACGAATTGCTACATGTCATGCCAATGAAGGCATACAATTTGTATTTCAGATTTTTGTTATTGAATAATCAGTTGCTAGCTTAATAGTCCATTTTGAATCTTGTTTGCAGAATGTTGTTGTTTGTATTATTTTACAATATTTATTGATTTGCAATAGGTAAGAGTCAGTTTAAGTTATCAGTTTATAACTGAATACTTATTAGATTAGGTAACTACAAAGTTTATCTTAAATAAGAATATTTGATGCATTAATGAGCACACTCCTACTTATAAGGCTTACACAGCACTCTTGTATTTGGTAAGTATAGTGTAGGTAGTGTAGGAGTATTGTGATCAGCTGTTTTTTGTTTAGTTTCATTCTCACGGGATGGTAATGCTCTGTGATAGACACAAAGTCTTTGATTTGACAGGATTAAAGGATAGGGTCAGGAACACCGCTCTGTGATAGACACAAAGTCTTTGATTTGACAGGATTAAAGGTTAAGGAGTTTAGGACCATTGCTCCGTGACAGGCACGAAGTCTTTGATTTGACAGGATATAAGGAACCAGGCTCTGGGTGGTCTTGTACACCGTGGACCCAGCAGGATAACATGAGAGATTGTTCATTAGCGGCCTCCACGCCTAACCAATGGATATTAAATCATTCTTAGTTGCTTCCACAGCATACCAACAGTATAGTTTATTGGTTTATCATTATTAGTTGCTTCCACAGCATACCAACAGTATAGTTTATTGTGTTATCATTATTAGTTGCTTCCACAGCATACAACAGGAAAGTTTATTGTGTTCTCATTATTACCTCAAATGCACCTCCATGGATGCTGATAGAATGGTGTTGATATAAATGATTGTGTTATTAACTGCCTCCAGAGCTCTAGGTTATGGGACACCTCTATAATTAGAGCTTGTTTCATTATTCATATTTTTTTTTTTTTTTTTTTATTTGTTATTGGCTCGCGTTTGACCACTATCTCGCCTGATGTTAAGTGATGATGTGGTCGAAGGTGAAACACGCTTGCCTAGAAGTAACCTATTCATTTTTATAATTGCCTAAATTTGACAATAGAATACCATGAACTGTTACGAGTTACAAAAATATAATAATAACAGTAATCCTCCTGATTGAATTCGGCCATGACAGCCAATCTGATGAGCCATCTACATAGGAAGATACTATAGCGCACAAGGCCAATGGCTTAACATGCTTTCCGAAGCATGGGGTTCACCAATTTCAAAACTCTAGGCTGTCACAGAGGAATTCCTATTGGAAAAATCCCATAAACACATTTTGCCTGACCTAGGAATTGAACCCAGGGATAATAATTTAAAAGTACTTTGTTGCTTGGTAGTACCATGCACAAGCATCATGTAGAGTTATTTGGCATGGCTATTGAGTTGAGCCTTCTGATACAACAGCACTGTATCAGTTAGCGAGGTGAGTAGAAGATAGTTTGAAAACATCTCACCTTTTACTTTTGTTATGTTGTGCTTGAAGTCTTTACTAGCTGACCTCTATTTGGTGGCATGTATGTTGGTAGCATATAAGGTCCTGACCCGGCGACACGGTCACTTGCACCACCAGGTATTTTTAGTTTTTGTTTCCATATCGTAGGTAACCATTTTGATTTTTGATATGACAATTACCAGGAATCTGGAATGTGAGAAGATATGCAGCTAAATAATAATGTATGTGACAAATTACCGTAAAACAAACCTGTCTTTTGATTGTTTTTATTTTGTGCAAATGCACCCAATAACGAGCTTTGAAATCTGTCAGAAATTACTAATCTATTTACACCACCATAACGAGTAAAATTCAACTAAACACATTGTGAGATTTAATTCATCAGGAAGTTTATCAAATATTGAATGATTAAAGAAACTTTGTTATAACAAACTTAACATGAATAAGTTTAAACTTAAGAGCTTATAGGAGGCCCTCCTATCAGTATCCAACTGACAGTCTGTACCAAGAATGTAGGATCAGACAATTTATCATTAGATCTAACTTATAGCGCTATCCCTGACAAGATCTCCATACTCAAAACAAATCTACCAGATCATGTAGACAGATAAGATGGAACACATTAATCACATTAAATTCACTCAAAGATGTCTTACATACACATGACCATTAATTTACCAAGAATTCACAAGTTCCATACATAATTGGTTACTCAAAGCTTAGGTACTTGTAAATTAAAAGTTACCAAGTGACTATCAGCTTATGACCATACACGGACCTAAGCTCTCCTGATAATTATTATAAAGTCCTCGTAATGAGTCACCCAGGTGTATCACATCCCTTTCATTCATACAAACACATTTATACTAGATGCACACTACACTCTAAACAAACCTCTTAATAATATTTTAAATGTTGTTAAGTCTTGTAACTAAACTATTTGTCTCACCCCTAAGTGCACTTAAACTATGACATTAAAGATAAGAAAACTAGATCACGACACAGGGTATCCTAGTGTGGAGCTACTTAAATGCAAATCATTGTACCTAGGTATTTTCTTAAGCATGTAATAATTTTAATTTTATTTGTTGTGCTTTTCATGTTTTCAGGAATGTGTTAATACATTTTCTTATCTTACTTTATTTAGTAAGTATGACATGCAACAGGTTCCACATTATTCAATAATAAGCCTTGTTGGCAGTTGGGTAAAAACCATAACTCATTGTAAAAATAACAACTACAGCGTCAACATGAACATGTCATGGCACTTTTTGCCAAATGTTTACTAATTCTGTTGCACATACATTCTGTTACTTACTTAACGTAGCTACCTACTAAACTATTGTTTTGTGTAAGCTACCTAAATGTAACAAATGCTATAAAAATAAGTTAAATTACCTTTTGTCCGGCACTAAACTCAAATTAAGTACTTTGAATTGTTTATCATTCATACACTCACACCTTGTCCCCATGGGGATAGGCAGCAACCACAGATCGCCACTTGCTATGATCCTTACATACTCCTCAAATAAAATTAAGTTTCTCAAATAATAACTGAGCCATTGTAATTCTTAAGAGAAAAGAAAGAACCATATTTAAGCAATAACATTGAGTTACTAGTAAGCCGTCTTATTTTATGAAGTAAATTAGGCTGTTTTCATTCATTTTATTACCAAAAATTGTCACACAAATACCAGCAGGCACTAGTCTTGCAAAGGGGTATCGTGTTACCCAGTTACTGGGTTTTGGTGACCCCATGTAAAACACTTGTACTCAGCTGAACCCCATCAGGTTAGACAAGAAACCGACCCCGACTTAGTTGGGAAAAGTCTAGGCAGATTGATTAAAATTGTCACACAAAAGGTCACTGACCTTGCCTTGTATGATGAAAATAATTAAGAATGTTAGGTTACATAAATAAATAAAACAGAATACTCCCCTTAATGATGATGGAATCTATCAATGGACAGATCAAGTCTTTGTTTATTTAGCTGCTTCGGTCATTCTGTACTGTACAAAGTTTTGGTTCACTTCAATGATATTGTCTCCAGCTAGTTATGATCATAATGATGTAGGTCAGCATCCTCCCAGCATTATGCTGAGCGATGAACGTTTTGCGTAGTTGTGACGCATACTTTGTAATGATCTTATTATTATTATTTTTATTTATTTATTTTTGTTTTTTATGGTATGCGTCGTGCCTGGCGCAAATAAACATTTTTTTCTTTCTTTCTTTCTTTCTTCATCAGCAGCTTAGACGAGACCATAGCCAATTCTTAGCTTCTTCTGACGTTTCAATAAAGTTCTATGCGTTCTTGGAAATTATCATAGGAAAATATTTTGCCATGCTCTCGGCGGTGGCGGTGATGTACGAAATTCTTCGGATGGCTTTCATAGCATAGGCAGAAGGCGGGAGCTGATCCCACTTCTGATGTCACGTCGAGGTACCTATGAATTATAGGACCACCATCATCAACTCCAATTCTAGAGGCAATTCCTTCATTCTTCATAGGAACGGGTAAACTTCAATAACACACATCACTGGATTGAAACTCGAAAGTATTTATTTGACTTTGTTACAGGCACTTTGAGTTTTCATTCGAACTTGAAGTTAAAACCACATGGTGGCTCGCTAGGTCGCAATCCCTCGTCGATCTCTAGAGAAGACCTAGCAAGAAACTCTAGGATACTCTTTTAAATCTTTTTATAGTTTACACAATCACTTTAAGACAATTGGTGTTACATGTTTATTAGGTTTTCAAACATCTAATCAATCAGATTTATTAAACAGTTATTATTTTACACACGGCATAGCGCGATGCGCGTTGCGAGTGTGCGGGACTTCCATATTGTTTTTTGTTTAGACACTAATTACTTGGATAGTTGTATAAAGCTAACAAACAATACTAAAATGCTGCTCAGTTAATTATTTTAACATTAAACAATCCCAATACTCACAAATACAAAGTTGTTCGTAGATTATTACTAAAATAATCACCTCAACTCAAAACTATCCAAGTTTCCGGTGATCTGAATATCTTACTAACCAGAAGGTTTCTCATGATTACATAGCTGTGTAAAATAGTCTTATTACTTTATAGTATTTAATCAATTACTCAAATTTGTTTAGTTCTCGTATTAAATTATTAAATCTAGTTATTGGTCATTAAAATTATAACATCCGCCATTGTTGACAACTTATCGTAGGGCCATAATAAAACATATTTACTTAGTCAAATGTGCAATAGTTAAAATGAGAACAAATCTAAAAGTCCTACAATAAATGTTCCCGTTTTATTTAAACATCTCGTATTAATTAAACATTGAAAATTAACTTATCAAATGATCTTCATTCAAACGAATCAATAACTAATTCCACAATAAGCCAATAGATGGCGCTGAACCATAAAACCAACATAAACAGACATTTAATAGTTCTAGCGAAATCTCAGAGATGACAGGATTATAGAGTTTGTGTTAATTGACAGTAGTGATTTATTGGGCATTCTATTCCACCTGTCGCTTCCTACGGCTCACGTTGTTCGCCTTCGTCGCTTTCGGTGGAATAGAATGCCCAATGAAATCTTACATAGTGCAGTAATGCAGCAAAATACTGATTCGACGCCTGTTCCACAACGTTTGTGGTTTGGGCGCTACTCCACTTTGTAAAACTCGTTTGGTTACGAATAGAACGATAAGTTTATCGATGGCTTACCTCAATCTCAATGCTCGGATTATTTGATTATACTCACCAGCTTAAAATAACTATAAAACTTTATACGTTAACATAATCAGGTCTATATCGAAATGAACCAGTAACATAAAATTCAGGACAGATTGTCTCATTTCTCTCCACATACTTAGGGATGGTGCAATTCCGCTTAGGATAACACACATACCCGTTTCGTGACCAGATTGGCTCAAGGAAATCTGAACTTTAGGATACCGCATACATTAAACTAAAATTTAGGACAGATTGTCTCATGTCTCTCCACAAAAGTAAAATAGCGCACACCCTTAGGTCCACACACATTTTTTCCTGTGACCAGTTTGGTTCGAGGACATCTAAATTTTAATTTAACACATTACAGACGATACAACCTTTTACATCAACACGTAACAATCAAGTGGTAAGCGTGGTCATACGGATAGTCGATCCTTGCCATGCATGCATAAAGCTATGGTGCGGATACACTTGTCAACGGCAGCCGGATTAGAAACGTATCTCACATTATTCATTCTAGCATACAAACTGTGTGTAAATCCGTTGCTATAGAATCCGTTGACGGTAACCGTACCCGGTGCGCGGTGGTTGCTACGTAGATGTAAATTAGCTTTATATAAAAGTGTGCTTTGTTAGTTCGAATCAGCAAAGTTCAATGGCAATGTAATGCACACTTTCCACGTGTACGCAAATTGCATTCCATGCATTTATATTGAATAGTAACATGACTATCATGTTGTAAACACTAAATTTGTCTTTTGAAGAACATCCTAAATATTATTTTCGTATTTAATTCTAAAAGTTTGTAATCGATTCTAGTTTTAACGTGTTTCATTCATCTAGGTACTAAGATTATACATTTTTTCATATGATATATTTTGTATCAAATACGCTATCTGTCACTTGTTATCGAGTGCGAATTAAACTGTTATAAGTAAGATGAACTTGTAAAAAGAGAACACTGTGTACAATAAGATTATTTGGGATGATAGGAGGATTCCAGTTATTATTGACAAATTGGACAACTATGTAACCATAAATCAGACACGTGCGATTGATTCCCACACGTTACAGTGCATTGGATTCTTTCATTGCGGGTTTAGGTGATTATTTAATAGTACGAATGAAAATGTTATTAGTTTGTCGAATGTCGAAATGTCAAGTTTAACTGCAACTTAACGTTATCGAACACATGGATTGGTTTGTATGTATTACAAAATAGTATGTTTTTTCAAAATAGTTATGATTAATTATTAACTACTTCTGCTTAACTGATTTAAGTGAGATAACTATGCTCACAAGTTTATTTTCAACGCCGAGAGAATTTAAAAATCTATAATATGCACAGAAGACATATACGAATATATGCCTACAAGAATTAATTTGACTGTTGTTAGTTTCACCTCTCACATAAACGTAATTGTGAAGTAAAAAATTCTCAACAAACATACATCAATTATTAAATTAATTATACATAGTAATGAATCGGGTTCACTTTGTCGGCTTTATTTTTCAGTTCTCATGAACAAATTGCAATTTAGCAGAAATGGTATATAAACAATATGGTTCAATATGACGTAAACGTCATATTTGTTTTTAACAACTGTAAGACAAGTACTTAGAGTTTAAAATTGAAATAACCTATTTTCATGCTGAATTAGTATTTTTTTGTGTATATAAACGAATTAATTTCAATAAATAAATTACATTCGCTCCAGAATCTTCAAAGTGACAAGTAGTACTAGCGGTGCTTTAAAATCGACTTTCTAACATGTAAGTAAGTAATTCATAATTTTAAATATGTACCTAGTCATAATGCTCAGCTACGGACCTGGTTTTTGCCTGCCGGCTGATACACTGTTATCATGCCCTACCTACCCATAGTGACTGCTACCCAGCTACGGACCTGGTTTCTGCGTGCCAGCTGTTGTATCGATAGCCTTAATTAAGTCGCAGTTGTTACTTACAAAATTAATTTTTATGTGTTCCATTTCAGGTCTGACTCCGATTCAGAATTCCATACACCAACCGCAGCTGTAGCCGAGGTTGCGAAGGTGCAGCCAAAGAAAAAGGTGGCGAAGCGCAAAGCTTCCGAGAGCACCACGCCATCAGAATCGAAATCAAGGTAATTTTGTGTTAGTGCTTGTACCTTTAGGTGCTAGTTGGTGATGTTATATCAATTAAATGTTATAGACAGATATACGTTAAATTATAGCTGCAGAAAGCGTTGAAATCAATTGCCGATTATATTCCTTGCAGGAATGTTTACAGTTAGTTCATGAGGTATTGTTATTGAAATTATTATAACATGACATAATGCTGTCTGTCCTCGTAGATTCTATCCCCATAGACAGATGATTATAATACACCCTCAATTCTCCATTAACAAATAAATTTACTGTAATGTGTGAATTGTGTTGTGAATGTAATAAAATGTTAAATTGTTTACAGTAAACGACGCAGCTCGGGCTCGGACCTCTTTGGCATCGAGGACTACATTCCCTCGTTGACCTCAGTTGGAGACTTCGGTTCAACCCTCATCAGCCGTGTAGCCGACGGGAAAGTGCGGCGAACGGTGGACTTAACTGGAGACTTCTATGTGGAGGTAAAGGTCTACAACAAAGCCGATGTGGCCTCCACCCCTAAAGAGGATCGGTGGAAGAAAGCCTCGGTGACCCTAAAAGTGCAGCTAAACCGCAACACGCCGCAGTGGGATGGTCTACAAGTTTTTATGAGACGGACTCATGAATTATTTAACAATTCTGAGCCCGTCTTTTATAGTGATAGTATAAATAGAAAATAAATATTTAAGTTGTTGGGGCACCAGGTCTATATTCTATTTAGCGAACGTCTATCATAATCGCAATAATAATAATATATAGCAACAACTAATAGTAAGTCTAAAACTGTTATAATCTAAAATGCCTTTCTGTACTGTTTGTAATGCATCTGTTGAGCGCAGTCACTGGACAGGTCACCTACGTAGTACTAATCATAAAAACAAAAGTATTTCGCCTTTTTGCGAAGGTGTTGAAATAATACATTCTGCATTTCGTAATCGTTTAGCTTCTTATAGAATTGTCGATCCGTCTGAGAATTGTTCGCTAGAAACATTTCTCAATAATATTTGCGACAAAATTAAAACGGTTATTGACATGTCTCTTAAAGAACACACTTGTCTAAAAGTTAATTTCGAATATTTTGCTTTGTTTTTAATGTTTAAAAATGATTCTCAGGAGATTAAATCATTTGCCACAAAAAACGTTACTCTGCATCAGAATTATGAATTTAATTCATTAATGTCCCAAGTCAAAAACACTTTAACAAAAAAGATAGAAGAAATTCAGGACCGAGATAGTGGATGGACGTTCTTGAGCAGTTCTCATTTGGAAGTCAATGTTAACAAATATCAACCTTTGCGCGGTTCAGGCTTTATCGAATTGCCTTCTTCAATAAAATCGAAAAAAGCATGTATTAATATCCGCAATAATGATGAGTTTTGTTTTTTTTGGTCTGTTGTTGCTGCTTTATATCCAGCTAAAACTCATCCCGATAGAGTATCGTCTTATCCTGATTTTCGTAACGTGTTAAATGTTAAGAACATATCATTTCCAATGAATTTCTCAGATATTGCGCGGTTCGAAGTAAATAACCCCGAAATTAGCATTTACATTTATGGTTTAAAAAATAATACCGTCATAGGACCGCTTTACAAACCAAAAGCCTTGAACGGAAAGGTGATTCATTTACTTTATTTAGAAAGAGATGATTTCTCACATTACTGTCTCATTAAAAACTTGCCGCGACTTGTTAAGAATCAATTAACAAAACACCACAGTAAACTGTACTTTTGTGACGTTTGTTTAATGTTTTTTAATTCATGCGATAATCTTAGTTTGCATAGTTGTGGAGGTGTTGCCACTGAACTACCTCCAAAGGGTTCGTTCATACAGTTTGAAAATTATACTAGAAAGCAATTTGTACCATTTGTCATATACGCAGATTTTGAAACAATGCTAGAGCGGTATCAATCTTGTGCCCTTGACCCGTCTAAGGCAGGTACTGTAACGCGACAGCGACACGTGCCTGTAGCTTTCGCTTATCATATTACGTGTACGCTAGACGAAAGCCACAATCGTTTTGTTTCTTATCGCGGTTCGGATTGTGTATCAAATTTTGTAAAGTCTATTTATAAAGATGCACAAAAAATTTACGATATGTTAAAAAATAATGTTCCTATGATTTACTCAAATGATAATGCTCGCGACTTTGAAAACGCGCAAACATGTCATATTTGTGAGCACTTCTTGTTCGGCGATAGGGTTCGCGATCATTGTCACTTGACTGGTAAATATCGTGGCGCAGCTCATAGTTATTGTAACATACAATACAAACAACCAACATTTTTGCCAGTATTTTTTCATAATTTGTCCGGATATGATTGTCACCTTTTCATAAAAGAATTAGGCGAAGCTCCTGGATCTATTAAAGTGATACCTAAAACAAAAGAAAACTATATTTCATTCACGAAGTATATTCCGATTTCCGATAGTGAAAGCATACAGGTACGGTTTGTAGATTCTTTCAAGTTTTTAGGGACAAGCTTAGAAAAGTTGGTTAGTTCAATGAAAAAACAAGATTTTAAACAATTACAATCTTATTTTTCTAATAAAAAACAATTTAACCTACTCACCCGTAAAGGAGTGTATCCATATGACTATATGTCTCAATGGGAACGTTATGAAGATACGTGTTTACCCGCTAAAAAATATTTTTTTAACTCCTTATCCAATGAGACAATTACCGATGAAGATTATGAACACGCTCGGTCTGTTTGGTCAGTATTTAATATTCAAAACATGGGTATGTACACAGACTTATATCTCAAAACAGATGTTCTGTTGCTAACAGATGTTTTTGAAAATTTTCGAAAAACTTGTAAATTACATTACAATCTCGATCCCGCGTTCTATCTTACAGCACCAAGCCTATCTTTTGATGCAATGCTTTTAAAAACAGGAGTTAAATTAGAATTAATTAGTGATGTTGAAATTTTTAGAATGATACAAAAAGGTATTCGAGGTGGTGTATGTATGTGTTCCAAAAGACATGTCAAAGCCAATCATAAATATTTAGATACTTACGATCCAACCCGTCCAAATTCATTTATCATTTATTTAGATTGTAACAATTTATATGGTTATAGCATGTGTCAATCCCTACCCTATTCCGATTTTAGATTTATGAATAGACATGAAATAGATTTTTTACAATTGAACTTAGCAGACATCAGTGATACCGCGGAAAACGGATATATTCTTGAAGTTGATTTAATATATCCGGTAAATTTGCACATGGAACACAATGAATTTCCATTTTGTCCAGAAAAATGCTTACCACCGGGTGGTAAGAACAAAAAGTTAATACCAAACTTGTACGATAAATATCACTATGTTATTCATTACGTACATTTAAAAAAATGTTTACAGCACGGTTTAGTATTGAGAAGGATCCATCGCGCTATTATATTTAAGCAAAGTTGTTATTTAAAGCAATATATTGATATTAACACTCAGTTACGTCAAAAAGCAGAATCAACGTTTGAACAAGACTTTTTCAAATTATTGAACAATAGTATTTTCGGAAAAACCTTGGAAAATAATGAAAATCGAATAGAAGTAAAATTAGTTAACAAATGGTGTGATTCAAACAATAAAACGAAAAAGACCACTTGTGCTGAGAAATTGATAGCTAGTCCATATTTTCATAGCGCATCTGTTTTTTCAGATGATCTAGTGGCAATCCAAATGAAACCTGTGCGTATAATACTTAATAAACCAATATACATAGGTTTCGCAGTATTAGAATTATCTAAGACTCATATGTACGACTTCCACTACTCTATCATAAAACCTTTTTATGGTAACCGAATTGAATTGTGCTATACTGACACAGATAGTCTTGTTTATGATGTACAATGTGATGACGTTTATAAAGACCTCAAGCACCATTTTCTAAAATATTTTGATACCAGCAATTATGCCTGTAACAATGACTATAACTTACCAATTATTAATAAGAAGGTTCCAGGACTTTTTAAAGATGAAATGGGTGGTAACATTATCAAAGAATTCGTAGGACTGCGCTCAAAGCTTTATTGTATTAAAATGTTAAACAAAACAATTAAAAAGGCAAAAGGTACAAAAAAATGTATCACTAAAAATTTAAACATGTTTGATTATAAAAATGTTTTGTACAATTGCAATGTTATTCGCAAAAAAAATGTATTGTTTAGATCAATAAAACATGAAATATTCACTCAGAACGTAAATAAAATAGCGCTTTCAAGCAATGATGATAAACGATTGCTATCGTTTGATAAAGTTTCTACTTTAGCCTGGGGTAACGCAACTATATTTATGTAATGCATTACCATAATTTAAACGTAATAACAGTAGATACATTTTTACATGTATCTTATTAATTGTAAATGGTAAATAAAACTTGTGAAGTTTAAATGCAGAGTTAGGTAATGTTATGCAAGTACTAGGCACCCATTAATTTTACAGTACACTCACATTACATGTGTCTGGACCCTGCTTAATAAGCATGTAAAATATGTATTTCCTTAGTGTCTCAAATATATTTTGTTGTAAACTTACATTTAATTAGTAAATAGTTTAAGTAATATCAATATTATAAATTAAAATAATTATCGGAGGTCGGAATAGGCAGAGTATATTTATGATCTGTAATTTCAGAAAGAGACACCATACATCTAGAAGTTTAGGAAAATATTCTCTGCCAATTCAGACCTGATAATTATTTACAGGTTACTATGGTTACTATAGTTTTCTTTTATTTGTATTAATTAAATAAATACTTAAATAAATCTTATTTTACTATCATAATTAGATCTGTTTTAATTTCCATTCCTGATGACAATGCGCGTCGCGCTGCCTGGTATGAAATATAACACCAATCAGGTGCTCGCTCACGGCGCTTCATGATGCAAACGACATACCAGTTCGGACTTGTTGAAACACGAAATTGATTAAATACCATAGGTACATGCTTGTATTATTTAAAACATTAGTTTCATGTCCACTCCTGATTGATGAAAAAGAAACAGGTTCCAACTTGATAAAACATGTAATGTTCATTTTTGATGACAAAGCACTCATGGCTCGAAGTTCGCACGCGCGGTGTAGAATTTGACGCCGACCAGGTGCGCCTGCACGAGCTTGAACATGTTGAAACATGAAATTGAATCACAGCGCGGCGTAAAGCTTTATGGAATCTAATTACATATTAGCCGCGTTCCACAGTAATATTATGGTCATTATTGTGTAGAACTTCCATCAGTAAACAGTCAGCCGGAACGGTCATATCACGTCAAATAAAAACGAAACGAATTGTAAGTATTGTACAAGTACCTATCTACTTATAACTTTATTTCATCATGTTGTTTTATGAAATTATAATTAATTATTATTTCGTTTGTTTCAGATCATTGATAATGTGTGATTCACCAGATGTTATCGACTTCTCACAATACGCTCAAGGTTTTCCGACTCCGAGTTTAAGCTGGCATATCCCAGATTTCCCAGAACAACAAATACCTGTCAACAAGGAGCCTAGAGCAAGACAAGACTGCGGACCTGTCAACAAGAAGCCTAGAACAAGACGGGAGTGTCTAAAGCAGAAATCATCTCTGTCTACGTGCCAATCCTTCGTCATAAACAATGAGAAGAAAAAAGGTTTACGACTAATCCAGGTACAAGTGTTGGATATCAGTGAACAACCAGAACCTGCAAGTGACAATCAGGACGTGGTAGTGCTTAGTGCGCAGTATGTAGTGACTGAATCGGTGGACCATGTTATGGAGGAGACGCAATCGTTAATTAATAAAATATCAAAAAAACTTGGTGGGGACAGTTGTTATTATTAACTGGTATCATTATTCTGAAGGTATCTACTTTATAAGTTATTGTATAAGATTTTTAGTAATTATCAATAATAAATTAAGTTGTATACTTTTTACATTTTATCTTGTGCATAGTCTATAAATATTATAATGTAGTTAATATTAATTTCTTTGTTTAATCTAGTTGCGATAATGTTCATGCATCACAAGTTTGTACTTAAACTATGTAGGATGGTTATCATTAGTTTGTAATAATTGGAAATAATGTAAATAAATCTATATTCTTTATAATTTAAATTGTGTTTTATTTTGTATTCTCGAACTCTAAATTAGCTCTAGTGTAATGATACAATAATAGGTTATTTGCTGTCAGTTTTTTAATAGATTAATTAATTTTTCATCATGGTAAGTATATGTATTTGAAATTTTTATATTTTGCTACAGCTAATTTATAGGTCGTTATGTAGGTTACCTTGACTATTAAATAAAACACTCTAAGGTAGATAAACATTTTTTATTAACTATTCAACACAATAATATTTAAAATAAATTAAATACAGACATATTATTATCAACATACCATTTTTTAATACACACTGCATTATTTAATGCACAATTAGCTTTATGGTTCACACAATTAAAATCAGTTTTATTTTCACAAAACTTTTTTTTTAATGTAGCAAAATTAGGACACCCTTTCTCGCCTATGTCAATCACTTCACAGTTTACGCATAAATCTTTAATCCAATTAATCTTTTCAGAACCCTTTGTTATAATTCTTTTATTTTTTAAATATGGTAAGATAACGTGTTGAAACTCTCTGTAGTCTATGAAGCCCTCACGCCAGAAAATTCCTCGATTTTTTTCTAACCATCGCACTTGCTTCTTTTCTTCTTTTGTTAAGTAATAAAAGGAATACGGTGGTTTAACCAAGAAAGTTTGAGTATGATTCTGACTTACGATGGCCACTTCTTTCACAATGAAATTATTAAATAAATCTTTAAATCCTTGGAGTTCGACAATGATGATGTCCGCGTTCATGATATCTTCTTCACAATGTTGCTTAATGGTTTGTATTCAACAATACAATCGTTGAGAATGAGACAGTATGCTGAAGTTTGATCTGGTATTTCCGAATCACTCTCAATTTCTACCCGCACATCCACAACAGGTCCAGTCTTTAGATTATCAGCTTGTCTAGAGCAATCGATTACAAACAGCGGTGCTAAATCTCTAAATTGTTTCTCGCTTAGTATGGGCTCCGAGCGACGTCCGTAATACGACTGTTGAAATCTGGTGTATTGCTCGTATAATAAAGCGATTCTGTTATTAGCAAAATTCACATTTAAGTTTTCATATGGAAAATAGGTTGAATTGAGATACACTCTAACGTCTCGAATATGGCAGTGATCGAATTGAGACATGTCAGAATGTGCATTGTTTTTTCTCTTTGTCTGTAGACCAATAATAATGTATCTTGGTTTTTCTATTTGAGATGAAGTTTTGATAGACCAGGTATGTTTTGTAGTTTTAGGCAAAGCTGGATATTCGTACAGATCCCAATTTCTGTATATCATTTGAAGTGGGCGATCTTTTTCTAATACTTTTAACAAACCAATTTTTTCTTTGTCCGATACTTTAACATGCGGTACGCGCCATATGATTTTGTTGATCTGAACATCATCTACTACTTCGCCAGTATTAAGCTTTACAGCGTTCAAATTAGTGTTACTTCGTAACAATATCAGTTCATGTCTACTATTTATTACGACTTTTTTAAAATCTTCTGCGAAACCGAGGATATTCCGAAGTGGTATAGACGCAGAAAATCTTCCTCCATCGATATTTTTTATACCATCAATATTCCAGCCCCAGGCATTAGACATTTTTGATTCACTTTCGTTCATCGAAATGAGTGATTTCATAGTTGTTGTTATACCTGCATTTTTTATTTTATCAATCTCCACTCCATTTAGCTCATACCTAATGTCTTGGAACAAATAGAGTAGAGCATTGTTCGTGAAATTGACACTAGTAGCTTTGTCCTTCGTATCTTTTTTGCTAACGATAATAGTTCCTTCCAAATATAGGGTGCTAGCTGATGGTAATATGTATAAGTCCTGTTGGTTGATAGGTATGCGAATTTCATCGTTCCTGTTGAAACTTGTTACATAGGGCTTGTAGGAATGAAATTCGATTCCTTCTATAGTGTTATCGTAAGTCGGAGCGGATATAACGTCTAAGATGTTCATTTTAGCAATCCGATTGCTCTAAGGAATGCTTTATTGTCTTTAGTTAATTTTATTTTCTTCTTAGAGATAGGTCTTATTTGATAGGTAGCTCGAGCAGAACTGATATTTTTTAGTTGTTGAGACACATTTTTATTGTAGTCAATCATTTTTTTCTTCTAAGATGCAGATATACCTGCACTTCTTCACCGCGTAAATTGATTAATCGTTTGTTTATATCTAACAGTCTAATATGTATGCAGCTTATGTTGTTTTGATTGATTGGAAAGTATATTGCGTTCTTCGGGATTTCTATGATCCTGTATCCAGGTGGCACATTAAGTGCAAATTCGTGAATAATATGACTTGGTTCACCATTTACATATGAACCGCTTACAATATCACATTCAATCCTGACAACGGTCGTAGGTAGAATGTTGACTGGAGACTGTGACACATGCCATTTATTTGCTTTCAAGATTTGTTTGTTAAATCCTAATAGTTTGCCAAAAGAGTCTTCTTTGATAAAATTAATGTCTTTTGTACAGAATATTGTAGTTTTTAAAGTATTATTATTGCACCGTAGTTTAATTGCTGCATCTTTTATTTCAGATTTTAAATAATCGCCGATATCTTGCAATTCATAAGTGCCTTCCGGTATTTCAATAAGTTCATTAAAACCATAATAGAACTTATTATTACTTTTATCAATGTTTGGAATAGAATTAAATGTTGAAAAGTGTAATAAAGCACACTCATACTCTCCATCAAGTTGCAATGTATTAGGATAGTTCGTAGTTAACACCGACGAGTCTCCAGTTATCGACAAAGTGAGTGACATCTTGCAAATGATTGAAATGAAAGAAAAGCATATATTTTATAATACATTTTTATTCCAAAAAGTCCACAAATAATTTAGACACAAATGACCACAATTGACTGCGTTAAATTTTTGATATCTTGTATAATTATAAAACACATTACATTTTTTTAATTATTGCATCAATTCCATTGGAGGTTTTAAATTTCCATAGCTATCAAAGTATTCGCAGTGATTGTATACTTTAGAATAAGCTACCCAATGCGTTCCTTCGTTCTTAGAATCATCTAAATTAACGATACCACATTCAATGCGTTTTGGTTTCCGAGGTAGTCGATCCTTCATGTAGACCCCACGAAAATATGGGATGTCTCTTGAATACTTTCGAATGTCTACATTAGTTAGAGGGCGATTGGGTAGCATATTTTTCAGTTTTTTGAAGATGTTATAAACAATCCTTTACCGCTTTTATACGGCTTAATGTATAAACCCTTACCCAACACTAAAGCCTCCATAGCTTTATTATGTCGTTCTGTTTCTTGCAAATTTTTTTTGCTCGCTTTGTAATCATTGACGGTTTTTGCAATGCCAGCTGCACCACCAGCTAAAGTTCCTAAAGCCGATAAACCAGCGAAAATTGGAATTAAAGGTAGAACTCCTCCAGTCTTTGGTATGGGTATTACTCGGGGTACTCGAATTCGATGATGAATGTTTGGAAATAACTTTTTTGCTGTTAAGTAAGCTGCTTTTATTAAAGTCTTATTATCTTTGCGTTTGAATTTCTTAATTTTTGATTTTATTTTTGAAACTAAGCTTTTAAATGTTTTAATGCCAGATCCAGACTTTAGTTTCGTTTTCATAACTTTGCTCACTACCCAAGAGCTTAACTTTTCACCTTTCTCTGCATCTTTGGATTTAAGTCTTTGTTTAGCCATGTTAAGTAGTTGTAAATCGGCTTTGTGACGATTTAATAAGTCTGTATGATTTGTATACGCAATGTCGTGTTGCATGCAAGCTTCGTCTAGCTTATTTACACCTCGGTCACCTCGCGCTAAACGTTTGCGAAGTTTGGTTCCTGGTCCGCAATAATTGTATCCTGGCAAATGAACTTCGAATGGTAGATTATTAATTATCCTGTTAACTAGTCCACCTCCTTGCATTACTCAAATTATAATGATAGGATTTAAAGTGCAAAATGGTTATATAATATATTAGTTCATTAATGCAGTTTTTTCAATCCAACTGTTTTCAGCACTGTTTAGACCTAACCATTTGACATACAATTTATTTCCTTTCTTTTTCAACACCTTTTCTATCAAATAAACATCAGGATAATTCGATCTTTGCAGTTCTTGTTCGTAAAACGCTCCTAATATCTTTTGCTTTCGTTGATCTTCTATGTGATATGTGACTGGTAAGGTTTTATTTACCTTTGTTATAATAAATAATTCAGTTGACCAATTAGGAGTGTAACCTTTCTCAAAATTATGTTTGTATTTACTTATACGAACATAATCACCAACTTTGAATTTAGGCTTCCACTGAACTAAATCATGTTTGTAATTTTTTTTAATATTTTCTTTGATTACTTGTTCATTACCTTTATTAACATCTACCGGTTTAAATTGAATAGTGCGATGTTTTGTGCCGTTATATCTCTTCAATGTATCTTCCAATGGTAGTCCTATCCACTTATAGTTTCCATTGAGACTAAAATATTTATATAAATTATTTTTTACAGTTCTAATCAGTCTCTCCACAATTGATGCTTTTTTAGTAGAAAACGATGAGTAATGGTTAATGTTGTGCTTTTTCATAAGCGTTTGAAAGGTGATGTTATAAAATTCTGTTCCCATATCAGTTTGTAAATTAACTGGTTTACGATGACTGTTAATCAATATTTGTTTAAATGCATGAGTAACATCAAGTTTATTTTTTGATTTTAACGGCTCTGTCCAAGCATACTTTGAGAAGCAGTCAATTACAACTAAAATGTAATTATAACCTTTATTATATTTCCTCAGGTTCTGCATGTCCATTAGATCAGCTTGCCACAAGTCATCGATCCCCTTTAGAATGACAGTACGTCTAAGGAAATTTCTTCGTGCAGCTTTGTGTATTTCATTTACTATTTGTTGTTTTGTCATTACTGAGATTTTCAAGTAATTTATCTACCTCTGCTTTAGTGTAAAACTTATCTTGCAAATGAGTTGAAACCTCAAGTACCCTTGCTTTTAAAGTAGCTTGAACTATACCCTTTACATCTTTTATCATTTGAGAACGCAATGTATCAATCAGATTATTAAATTCTTTATGCATATTAGCATTCAATAAATCTACATAATCCTTGTTCACAGACAGATTATTTAATTCTTTTAACGTGTTGGCATTCAATCGATCTACATAATCCTTGTTCACAGCATCGTCTGCTTCTACTGGAGATCTAATTCCTCTCAGTTTTGATGTTTTTAAATCAAAGTCTCCGTTTTCTGATTTTAATAATGCATTTTCATTAAACTCAAATAACTCTGATAAACGCATTCTTTTGTGAATGTAGTGTCCGAATTTGTCTACGTTCATGTTTAAGGTGTATTGTATCGAGAGGTTGATAGTAAAATAAACACATTTTAAAATATTTATTTATTTATAACTTTACATTCACGCAATTCTTCAATGATAGAAATAATTTCATTATCTAATCCTGTGTTGCCAGCATCTCTAGATGCAATTAACAATTTCAACCTTTCCACTAATTCATTAGGATCATCCCAGTACACTAAATCGACGTTTTTTCGCCACTTTTTTACTAACGGTAGACCCTTTCCCTGAACTGTATTCTTCAGTTGAAAAAGAGGTTTAATAACTTGCAAATATTTTTGTCCTTTATTGCTTTTTATTGGCTTACTTGGCTCATAGTCTCGACGATGTGCATTTGTGTCAAGTAACATCAACTTATAATTTTGCATATCACTATCTGTAACCAAGCTTAAGTCTACATCTTTCTTAAGCAACAACTGTTTTAAACCAGGTGTATTTCGATATTTACGTTCAGCCACGGTGATATATTGATCGTTGATCGTTATGCAAGCAGAGCCTAACATCAGTTGCCCGCGGTCTTTTCTTACTCCAAATGGAATATCTACCAACGCTTCCGAAGATACTGACCAGGATGACGTATCACAAGCTTGATTACTTTCAACTACTGATTCATAAGAAGAGTCACTGTTTGTATCGGATTTATATTTGTCTTCATCATCATTATTATCATTTCTTCCTGCGCTACCAGTTCTTTCTTTCTGCAAAGTTTCGTTAGTAAACGGAACATCAGCAAAATCATCACTAACACGCAGGAGAGGAGTTTGCTTAGCAGCATTAGCAATTAAGTTAAGTGGTTCTGTTACAGGTTTAAAAACAGATTCCAATGCTTGTTTATTGTCGATCTCGGCATCTCTCATTTTTCGTACTTTTATCTTTACAGCTTCTGCCGCATCAACAATTTGTCGTTTCATTGATTTTTCCATATTGGTTAATAGGTCGTAATTGATTTAGCGTCGTAAGGTGAATAATATTATTAGACAGGTAATAGCCTTATATACTATATGTATTCGTGTTCTTAGTCAAAGACTACAAACGTGTCAAATTTACTTCTATAACATCCTTTGTTTTTTGAACAATCTTTATTAATTACAACATAATTGAAAGGTATACTCCATATTTTTGAACACATTTCACGAAATTCAATCCATGTCATGTCAGTGTTGACGTGTTCTTCATAAACATGTTTCATATTTCTTTCATCTTGTTTAAAAAGTACGATTAGGTTTGCGTTATCTCTTACTAACTGTTTAGGGATTTTACTATACGTCTGATTTAGATAAAAACAATCGATGAACTTGTGTCTCCCCATAGCAAAATAATCACGTATATTACTTTGGTTTTCACAAGCAACATCATCAAATACAATTACAGAATTCGGTTTTGCGGTCTGAACACTTAGTACTTGCTCATTTTCATGATATTTCTGAAATGAAATGCCAGGTACTCGTTGCAAGACTTTTTCTAAAAAAAGATACTTAGGTTGTTGCAAGGTTTTCGAATAAACATAAACGTTTTGAAATCTTAAACCATTCTCGTGTATAAGAAGACCAATTATTAAATTAGTTTTTCCACAATTTGACGGTCCGCAAATGATGCATCGTACCGATTTAGGTAATAATTCTCCATGGCGAAAACCAGTCTCCTGAGAATGAACACAAAGTTGGTTTACTTGTAACGATTGTGGTTGTTTTACAAATTTCATGGCAACTGCTTAAACGGTTATATTAATAATGAGTCAATTATTTTATTACACTGACATTTATAACTCATTGTCGCTAACTCGAACAAATGTACAAACAACCTTACCGTGGCTGTCCTTCATTATAAGATAGTGAGTGTTTTCTAAATGAGATTTCACCAAATCTTGCATCTGTCGCTGGAACAAATCTTCTGTGCGGTTTTTATAGCTGTCCTGGTGTTTTGATGAATCGTTATCTGTATTTTTCTGATCAGTTTTCAAATCTCGAATAAATATAATCTTGCCGCTTGAATTCTTGATTATAAGTTTACAAATGTCATTTAAATCAGATTTCACTGAGGCATGCATTGTAGTTAATTTAGTTATTTGTATTTTGTTTCGTGATACAAAATTCAACCTTCTCACTACAATAGTAAGAATAGAATGTAGCGTTAAATTACTGCTAACAATTATTTATAAGTTATACCTTCCCCACAAACTTTGTGGATCAATTTATGTTATTGGAAAATCTAAAAAACCTTTCGTTCCATTCGTAACCAAACGAGTTTTAAAAAGTGGAGTAGCGCCCAAACCACAAACGTTGTGCAATAGGCGTCGAACCAGTATTTTACTGCATTACTGCACTATGTAAGATTTCATTTATATTATTGGGCATTCTATTCCACCGAAAGCGACGAAGGCGAACAACGTGAGCCGTAGGAAGCGACAGGTGGAATAGAATGCCCAATAAATCACTACTATTGACAATTGAAATTATTAATTTGGATAACGAATTAGCAAATCCACGCCTCCGCGGCGACATATATATTCGGTATCTGAAAAACAAATTACTTTTCGATATTCCTTTAGAATTCGCTATTAAGGGTGACCATGTTATATGAATGAAACCAGGATAACTAGTTTTTGAAATTTAATATTTAACAAATTGACAATATCGAAATCCCTTGTTCGCATTAGGACAGATTCGCTTTAAGACAGATTCGCCTTACAGCAGAAGTACAGTGAACTCGATATTTATATATCTGTAAAACTTATTAATAAAACATTAAACAAGTAACAAAAATTATATTTATTAATTATCTTATGATACATAGGTACCTATTTATCCTCTGTTCAGTCTGCACAAGCGTTCTATACATTCCAGAACTGAAATTAGGTATGTACAGAGATTCTCCATATGTTTTAAGTATTTAGTAGTCAAGATCGACATAAATCAAAGAATGAATTTGTTATTATTGGTTGTTTTAACGAATTTTACAGTGAGCATATTTTGCAGTGTGACGTATATAGTTAGTGAGAGCCTGAAATAGCCAAGTCAGAAGCCTGTTGGGTTCCCAGAGGTGGCTAAATTAACTCTGATACCAGATGTGGCTATACATCCTCACACGAAAAAAAACTAATATCTCATCCTTCCAGTAGCAAATAGTACCCCCAAAAGTCAACAATTATGACGTGATTAATATTAGTTCACTAGTGGAACTGTAAGTTATATATAATAAATATAATTTTTACGTTAAAATTTATTTATAACAATGTGGGAGATGTGTAGAAAATTAAATTATGATTTAAATGTTAAAATAATAAAATATATTTCGTCCTAATCTTTCTGACCGTCCATGACATCCATCCAAGTGAAAAACCAAAAACAAATAAATATCTGAAACTTGTTTAGGTTGAGGTTGCTACAAATATATGTGTGCAAATAAGTGAGCTTTATCCCTAATGAATGTCAGGTTTCTAAATAAATGCTATAGAGGGTAGGTATGTAATCGATTGTTACCGTCCTCCGACCTTGGATATACAAGCTTGACTTAATTCTACAATACGTATAGTTCATCTTTTGTTTTGAATGTTAATCTTCTAATATATTCATAATTAAGTATTCCGAATGATTAAAACCTCTTAGGACAACATCCGCTTGTCATCTTTCTGTGTATCAAATAAATAATAAACTTAATTATTACGTATGATTCTTTGATAAATATTACTGGTAATAATTGTAGTTTAATATTAGTTATTTTATTAAGTAATTCAATTTGATTATTTCATGAATAGCTTTAGCACTGAGGTTTGCTGTCAGAGAACCCAATTATGGGTTAAGCTCGCCTTTGTACATAAGTTTTCCTTTTGTATTTGTAATGTTTATTTTGTGTACAATAAAGAATATGAATATGAATGAATATAAGTTTGTTGGAAGAATATAAAAAGCGGATGTGTTAGGCAGTTTGAATTGTTGGCGGTGACCGCCATTGTTGACACTACGAATTGTAAGACAAACGCTAGTCAGCTGTCAGATTATATTTTTGAAAATAACTGCGTATAAACACTTTGTAAATTGTATGAGTGCCCTTTCTGTTCTGTGACCAGCCTATCCTGACCACTGGTTCACAAGATATTAATTTGCAGTTACCCCCGTATAATGAGATGAAATAAATAAATTATATTTGTTTGTTTTGAAAGAGACGAAAGGATTTTTTTAATATACTTTATTCATGGACACCCTTCAAAACTAAATGTTAGGAAATTAAAGATAGTTAATAACTTCGTAGATTTTAATTTTTTTTTTATGGCAGATTATACGTACAATTAGTATAAATTTATACAAAATAAGATGCTTTTTTGTTCCAAATTTCGTCACAAATATAAGTAGATTACAGGCAAATCTAATTACCGAAGCATCTCAATTGAGGAGCCAGTTAAAATGTGCCATATCTCCCAATTCATTCATTTTTATTTACAGATTTTTGTCCTACAAATCTTTTATACTTACTACTAAATGACGAAGAAATTGCGCATTAATTGAACTACTGCTTCTTTGAAAACTGACGAATCGTATGTATGGTCTGAGGAGCCACATATAATGTATGGTAACTTTATTGATTTGAATGCAACCGAGCTCAGATTTTGTCTACTAAATACTCGCAAATGCTACAACATCATGCCAAATGATGGTAAATATTGATCCATGATGTTACTAGTTCTGACGTGGCTCCTCAATCCAAACATTTAGATTGAGGAGCCACCTTTATGTTCATGTAACTTTTGAAGTATTATACTACAAAATCGAGGATCGAACCTACAAAATTTCTAAACCTACTACTAAATAAGTATATTAATTTCATTAAGATACGAAAAGTGGCTCCTCAATCCTTACGGACATAATTTATTGATAGCTACATGTCTGCGTTTGGGTACTCCTAGCGGAGCTCCACATCGTTGTCAATGTGGTGAAGCAGTCGACCGCCTTGGTCACCATGGCCTATCTTTATTTATTTATTTATTTAAGTAAGGCACACCAACAACATATTTGCAATTTCATTTACAGGGTTAACATTAAATTAGAAAATGGTCCTGTGCAAACAGGTCAGTTACAGGCGTGCACATCGCTCACAGTCTTGTGTTCGCGAATACAAAATTTGTCAAAAAAATTATAATCTACTGGTTAAATTTGGAATTGAATTAAAATTGTGCAATAATACAATTTAAATTAGATTACAAAATACAAATTAAGATAAAATATTATATAACAAACAAAATCTATTATTATTAATATTTTATTTATTATCTCCTTTATTTAACAGTTTTCTTATTATTTACATTTTTAAATATTTTTATAAAATAAATTAAAAAACAAAAACATTTAAAAATATAAAAAATAGAGGCCCACCGGTATCGGGAACAGGGTCCAAGCTACCGGCGGTCAGGGCTCCAGAGAGAGGAACCTCCTAACTATACGAGCCGTGTCCAGCAGTACTGCTTTCTGGATCAGGCCCTTGACCCAGCTGCCTAACGAGAGCCTTCTAAGATGTTGGTCGAGGCTCGTGGCTATTAAGCCATTGGCTGACACGACTATCGGTACAATGATCGCTGTGTCCACATCCCACATGTCGACAACCTCGCGAGCCAAGTCAAGATCCTTGATTTGTTTATCTTTCTCGGCTTTCACGAGGTTCCCGTCATGCGGGACAGTTATGTCAACAATCATTGCACGCCTCTCGATTCGGTCCACCACCACTATATCAGGCTTGTTAGCGATAATAGTCCTGTCAGTGATGATGGACCGATCCCAGTACAATGTGATATTGCCATTTTCGAGAACTGGGTCGGGCACATACCTGTAGTACGGTACCTCCGATGCCACAAGAGTGTATTTCAGAGCAAGTTGCTGGTGGATGATCCTGGCTACAAGATTGTGCCTATGCAAATACTCTTCGTTAGCTAGACGAGAACATCCAGAGATAATGTGGCGGATCGATTCACCCGGGCGGTGACATGCCCGACAGATGTCAACCGTGCCATCCTTCACAATAAATCTCCGGTAGTTATTCGTCATGATAACTTCGTCCATAATTGCACAGACAAAACCTTCGGTTTCCCCAAAGAGGTCACCGAAACGCAGCCAGGCTACGGACGCTGCTTGGTCTACATCAGACCCATGTAGGGCCCGGAAAAAGCGTCCGTGAAGCTCCTTACTCTGCCATACTTCCCTACGGTCGTTAGTTTCAAGCACTACAGGCTTGCGCCAGTTCTCATTCGCCATGGAGAGCGGGGTGAGTCCCTTGTCCACTGCTACTACATCTCGATGCATACCTACGTCGGTGTGTAGAAAATATTCCCTGAGATTGCATATCTCGCGGTTGTGGAGGTTTTTGGCATTTAAAAAGCCTCGGCCTCCACACTTCCGCGGGATATACAATCTCATGACTGACGATCGTGGGTGATGCATTCGATTTGCAGTCAGCAGTGTACGGACCCGCCTATCCAGGGCGTCGAGTTCCGTTTGAGTCCATTTGAGTACGCCGAAAGAGTACATCAATACCGGCATGACCCAACCGTTGAAGGCGCGCACCTTGTTTCCGCCTGAAAGAAGGCTATTGAATACCTTTTTCAGGCGGCCAAAGAAGCGTTCCCTCAACGATTGCTTCATGTCAGTAGTGCTGATACCTAACGCTTCCGACATACCCAAATACTTATAGGTTTCGTTTGGAGAGAGGGATCTCAGGTTTATGGAATCCGCGAGTTGAATTCCTACGGATTCCACAATCTCCCCTCGCTTTACATGCATGACCGCACATTTGTCCACACCAAACTCCATCCTGATGGCGTTACTAAAAGTTTCAGTTACTTTCAGTAGCTCCATCAGCTGAAGATTGCTGGGGGCAAAGAGCTTCAGATCATCCATGTAAAGGAGGTGAGATATAACCTGACCACCTCTCTTCAACCGATAGCCTAGCCCTGAATTCTCCAGCAGCATGCTTAGAGGATTCAGGGCTAGGCAAAACCAAAGTGGACTCAAACTATCGCCCTGGAATATACCTCGCTCGATCCTTACAGGTTCGCTATTCCTCTGGATATTTCGACATCCTGGATAGCGAAGGACTGTGCTCCATTGCCCCATACACGACATCAGGAAGGTGCGTAGAGTTGTTGTTGTTGTTGTTTCCGATTTCTGTTGTTGTTGTTTATTTATTATTATTATTATTTCATTTATTCAACTCTTTTCTTATTCATTACATTTTTAAATATTTTACAAAACACATATAAAAAAAACATTTAAAATATAATAAATAGAGGCCCACCGGTATCGGGAATAGGATCCAAGCTACCGGTGGTCAGGGCTCCAGAGAGAGGAACCTCCTAACAATGCGAGCCGTGTCCAGCAATACTGCTTTCTGGATCAGGCCCTTGATCCAGCCGAATACCAGTGAGTCAGCGATAAAACAAAATTAAAATGTTAGGTACATTGCAAATAAAAATGATATCAAAATTGATTACATAATAACAACAGAAGGAAACAGTTAAAAAGAAAACAGGGCAGGTGAGACTATGGATCCATCTGTGTGATCCTTGACCTAAACCGAGACATAGAGTCAAACAAGATGTCTAATTCATCGTTGCTAGTACTGATCCCATTATACGCACTCATCAACCTATTTAGAGGAGCGGAACGCCCGAGATTGGTACGAGAAGTTATGGTTGCGAATGTTCTGCGAATTCTCGCCGACCTAACATGGCCCCGTCGTGGAACGTCAAGACTTATTTGTTTGAGCAGTTCGGGTGTGCATGTCTTGTTGTTTACAATTTTATACAGAAAAATCATGTCTGCTGAGGTTCTACGGTCTTGTAACGAGGACAATTTGAAGTGGCGCATACGCTGTCCATAGTCGGCTCTGTTGGGACAAGTATGATCCTTGAATCGCAGATACCGCGTAAAAGTTCGCTGAACCCTTTCGATTCGGCTCGTGTGAACGTTGTACGTTGGGTTCCAGACCGGGGACGCGTATTCCAGCGAGCTTCTTACAAGACAGTTGTAGAGAATTTTAATGGCAAGCACGTTTTTAAATTCCCTACAAGTTCTCTTGATGAAACCGGACGTCCTGGCTGCCTTTGCAACGATGTTGTCGATGTGGGAGCCGAACGAGAGGTCACTACTCAGCAGTACGCCGAGGTCGCGGATTGTCTCTACTTTCTGCAGTGTAGTGCCCGCAATTGAGTAACTTGATGGTATTGTTTGTTTTTTGCGAGTGAAGCAGATGTGGTGACATTTTTTTACGTTTAGGACCATTCTATTTTTATCGCACCAGGACTGCAGAGCATTAAGGTCGCATTGAAGTAGTTCGGCACCTGCGGGGGTGACAATACTGCGATAAATTTTTAGATCATCCGCGAACAGAGAACATTGGCTGTGGCGAATGCCGTCAGGTAGATCATTGACGAAAATAATAAATAAAATTGGACCCGCGTGCGACCCCTGAGGCACCCCCGATGTAGCGGTATATTCCGAGGAGCAGTAGCCTGCCACCACCACTCTCTGCCTCCGTTGATCCAGGTATGACCCGAACCACTCTAAGAGACTGCCGTGTACGCCATGACTTTCAAGTTTTAACAATAACATTTGGTGGTCAACTTTGTCGAAGGCACTACTGAAGTCTGTGTAGAGGGCATCGACCTGCGCGCCAGCGTCCACGGAAGCTGATAGATCATTCACATAGGACACCAGGTTCGTAACAGTGGATTTGTTGTTACAGAATCCATGTTGCTGGGGTACTATTTGTGGTTGTATGTGAGCAGTTAGTACGGGACACACCATGGATTCAAACACTTTCGAGAATATAGAAAGCATCGAGATGGGTCGATAGTTAGCCGCGTCAGCTCTATCACCCTTCTTGTAAACAGGGACAACATTTGCTATTTTCCATTCGCGTGGGAAAACTGCTGTAGTTAGGGATTTATTAAATATTATGGCAAGTGGGAGGGCAAGATAGCGGGCACACTTTTTTATGAAGATAGGGGGTAAACCATCGGGTCCGGCACCTTTGGTTATATCAAGTTTATGGAGAGCCCTGAAAACGTCTCTTTCGGTGAGGGAAAGCCTGTTTAGTGCATGTTGGGGAAGCACGTGAGAGCTTGTAGCAGGTAGGCCACTGTTACAATCACTTAAGGTGAACGAGGATGAGAATTGCGAGGCAAAAAGGTCACAAATATCGTCGCCATTAGTGGTAACGATGTTGCTCAGCTTAATAACGGAAGGGATTTGAGATGATTGAGAGTTTTTAGATTTTACAAACGACCAAAATGCCTTAGGGTTGTAACGAACATTCGTTACAACCCTAAGGCATTTTGGTCGCTTTCCATCCTATTCACATATTTTTTGTAACATTCTTTGATATGTGTCCGAGCCCTATCATCAAGGATTCTGTATTCCATTTGATCACGAGGGTTACCATACTTTTTGAAACGCTTCCTCAACTTTTCTTTGTCGGTCAAAATATTGACTAGGGATCTAGTGTACCATTGCGGATATTTGCTATTGAGACGCCTCCTTTTAGGAACCAGCTCATTAATGATGTCGTTCAAATGGTCATAGAAAGATGACACCATAAGGTCAACATGAGACAGCGGCTCAAGCAACAGCCTCCAATCAACATTGCACAATTTTTTATTGATGGATCCGTAGTCAGCACCGCGGAAGTTAAGAGAAATTGTTTGCTTAGGTTTTAGGGTAGCGACCTTTACAAATTCGAAGTCAATTTCCAATGGAGGATGATATTCATCTACTTTACATATTGGTGTTTTACACCTATTCACCACACCACTCAAAACATTTGAGAAAAGTACCAGATCCAGAACTTTACCTCTAGAGTTTTTAACAAAGTTGGCCTGCTGTAGTGAGTTTAGTGATATGAAGTCGATAAGCGAAAATCCTAGACTATTGTTATAGTTAGAGGGAACAGTTGTTGTTACATTAGAGACATTGGGTTTCAATTCCCAGTTAATAAAACTATGGTTGAAGTCGCCCAGTATAACTACTTCCTCTCCAGTTGCTTCGATGACTCTCGATGCAGAATTCAGGAACGAGTCAAGCATTATTTGATTCACCGGTGGAGGCAGATATACAGCACAGATGTTGATTTTCTTCCCGTTTTCTGATTTCAGGCTAACCCAAAGGTCCTCCGCCATGGATTCCCACTGACAAGCCCGAACAGAGTCAAGCCTTTTGGACACCGCGATTAGGACTCCTCCCCCCTCTTTGCATCCCAAGGCACTAGAGGCTCTGTCCCTTCGATAGATGTTGTATGCGGCGCTGAAAACCTCTCCATCGTTAATGTTGTCGTTCAGCCAAGTTTCAGTCGCCACAATAATGTCGTACTGGGCAACGCCGACTGCCATATTTATTTCGTGTAGCTTAGTACGCATTCCTCGCAGATTTTGGTAATAAACAGTGAATTGAATAACTTTTCGTAGATGCTCCGTTCACAGTATCACTGCTACCAGACTCACATTAGCGAGACAGCCAGCAGCGATTTTATTTGTTTGGCATGAGCGCCGTCATCCTTGCGGACTAGAATGTGTTAGTATTGGAAGTACGTGTGACGTCATTTAATCATGAACTTTCATTTTTTAAGCACAATGTTTTGCTACAAAATACAAACTGTCATATTTATTAAGCATCTACCGACAAATGTCTAAGTACCTACCTAAATTATTGTGTTGTCAAATACCTACAATTGTTAGAGTACCCACCTGAGTAAATATTGTTGTGTGTACAGGAAATAACTCTAAACTTACAAATAAACCATAGTGATGATATTCCAATAAAATATTACGTAATTTATAATGACCATTGTGATGTATCCTGGATTTTATATTGCCATTTTAATATTATAAGTCCTTTGAGACAATTAGTACAAGACTGTCAGTTAGTATCAATATTCTTTCGAATATTGATTAAGAATGACTTAATAGGCGATATTCAATTCCTTAATTGTCTTGATAAGTTTTAAAAGGGTTTCATTGCTCAAGAATTGATTATTGACCTAATTGAAAGATTATTTATAGAAATATAGAAAATGGTGGGGACATTTGACAGGTCGACTCGTTACTATAAATAGTGTGTAATTCGTAAGATTGACACACTTTGTTGTGAACTACAAGCCAGTACAGACCAGTTGTTATGTTGTGATAGTGCTATTATTTCCTGAATTGTTATATTTTGTGAAATATGGACTACCCAAGCTTACCCAAGCTTCACGTAAGTTATTTGATATTATAACTCGATTATTGCAAATAATTGTGTTGAAAGTCTATTTCATATTGTGGCCTTTATTCATAATGATGTTAAATTGATTTAAGGGCTAGTCATGTTCTTTGCCTTATCCTTGTTGTGTTGATTATGTAACATTGTGAAATGTTACAAGATTCATCATATAATGGCCATAATATAATTAGATCTTTATTGTAATAAACGATATTTATATGGTTGTAAAATATATAAAAGATAAATACTTTTACAACCATAGTTGCTTCCGTGGAGTTTCTTGCCCTTCTTCTCCACGAGAACTAGTTTAGCGAACGGGCGGTAAGCTTTCTGAGCCTCAATATGAATTAATTGACAAGCCTAATTGAAATAAATACCTAGTCTTGTCTTTCTGTGATTTTATTCATAAAACCTTACCCTTATACATCACATACACAGTAAATAACCAGCAACCATCTCGACATTCCAAGCTTGCTATCTTCGTAAATATCGATAATTTTATATGGGGTTTCTCCTTAAATCTAACATCAGAAGTGGGATCCAGCTCTAGCTTACACAAGATTGCTAATGAATTTAATTTTTGTCATTTTCATAAACAACGTGTCGACGTGTGACTCCACTGCACCAAGACGATGTCCTCGCGATGCCGCCCCAACCAACGGCACTGCGAGTTGCCTAGCTTGCGGATCTAGAAGCTGTACGGCATGGATCTGCAAACTAAGGTCTGAGCATCAGATCCTGACTATGGACATCTAGCTGACAGCTGCAGCACGAAACGGATAAAAGTGGTAAGGCCTTCGGAGGCTTTGTTTTTATTTGTTTCACTGTTGAATATCGTTGGTGTTATAAAGATAAACTCCTAAGGTTTTCAGTTTATTTATTAGAAACTTGTCTAGAATTTTATGGAAATTTTTGCCAGAGGGTGTTTTTGCGAAAATTGAGTGACCAAATACATACCTGAGAGGTACGAAGGATTTGCAAAGAATCGTTATTAGTTAATGGAGGCAGAATAGTAGTTTTTACCAATATTCTCACATTAACAAAAAAAAAAAACTCTCTGCTCTGTTTTTCTCTTGGCTATTTTTGAGTAAAACTAAAAAGGAATCATATTTATGGCAAAAGCTCTTGAGCAATTATTTTCATGAAAATTCTGTATTAATTAATAAAATAAATATTCTAATCTTCAGAAATATTAGAATAAACAATCCAATTAATATTTTCTTACCTTGCTTTTCACGATCTGATAATACATTTAAGTGATTGGTTTTAGGGCTATTAGAGATTCAGATTTTGATATAAACCAATCGTGATCTAATGGTATACAGAGGTATAATTACAATAATTTATTGCAAACTAAGCAAAAGTGCTACAATATTAGCACAGCTGGCTAATTTATTTTGTTAGGAACATAAAGATTAACGGACAAGAACACTTCTGTGTGAATGTCTAAGAATGTGTTTGTCTGTGAGCACACAGCTGACATAGTTCGGTTCTATCGGGACAGCTACATAATAAGTAACTTCTGATAATTGAGTCATAAATATATAAAAAAATACATTATAGAATAAAACAAATAAATGAAAATTATATTTTTGATCAATAAAAACCATGTGGGTGTAATTTTCCAAGCAGTTGTTTGAAAAATGACATGACAGGAGAAACACAGAAGAGTTATAATAATGCCAGGCCGTGCCATCAGCATGGTGCACTAGAATTTTATCGTTAGTGGTACCTGTTGAGATTATTTTGGTTTTATTTCTGGTAAAAAGTAATTAAAAAAAAAGGTCGTTAAAAGTTTGGTCATTACAATGCTTGATATTCTAGATAAATTTCAAAATTAATAGTTGGTATTTTTTAAGACCATGAAAGAATTTAAATATATACCCTTTATTGATCTGATTTAAGACAGAAGAAAATATCTACGTTCAGTAAAAATTGCAAAAGTTTTGTCAGATTGGCCGAGCGATAATATTAAAGTAATCATGTATTGTTTAAGTTTGTATAAATAATGAGAGAAACCACAAAAAAAGAAGCCTGTGGCTGTTTGCCTGTGGCTCTGGCTGTTTGCCAGTGGTTGTGGCTGTGCCTGTGGCTGTGCCTAAAAAACAGATGGCTGTGCCTGTGGCTGTGCCTAAAAAAACATGGCTGTGCCTGTGGCTGTGTGCCTGTGGCTGTGCCTAATAAACAGATGGCTGTGCCTGTGGCAGTGTGCCTGTGGCTGTGCCTAAAAACAGATGGCTGCGCCTGTGGCTGTGTGCCTGTGACCGTGCCTAAAAAAAAAAGAAATGGCTTTGCCTGTGGCTGTGCCTAAAAAAAAAATGTCTGTGCCTGTGGCCGTACCTAAAAAAAAGAAATGGCTTTGCTTGTGGCTGTGCCTAAAAAAAATGTCTATGCCTATGGCTGTGCCTAAAAACAAGGAGAAAAGGCTGTGCCAATGGCTGTGCCTAAAAAAAAAGAAATGGCTGTGCTTATGGCTGTGCCGTAAAAAAAAACAAAGATGGCTGTGCCAAAAGTAATTTTCCTTCCCCCCTTTGTATTTGAATATAGGTTTTTATTTAAATTTAAATATTCAATTGTAAGTCATAAGTCATTTATTTCGTAACAAAATACATTGTGTCGAATTTGTGGCAAGTAAAAACACTACAAAAACATTACAATAGATCAAATTAAAAAAATAACCTTAAAATAACAATGACTTTCAATAATAATAATAATTTATATAATTTATGAATAATTTAATAGAATGTCAAGGATAGAAATTCAATGAGATAAAAAAAAAAACAATGACAATTATAAAAGATCAAAAACAAATTAAAAATAATAATCCTTAAAATAAAGTTAATGTCAGAGAAAAAAAAAAACAATATTTGTGTATTAAATACCATAAAAATTCCAAAATAATAATCCATGGTAAATCAATTCTCGTATATTTATTTCTCGTATATTGTACATTTGTTAGTATATTTGTTTCTTTAAAGTAAATCAATAACTTCAAGCAGGATGACCAAGTTATATCTAAATTAATTTATGAAGATTCGTTATCAAAAGTGTACTTCGTGTGTACTTCGAGAACGAAGTACATGTCAGTATGGCCGTGTTAGTATTGGAAGTACGTGTGACGTCATTTAATCATGAACTTTCATTTTTTAAGCACAATGTTTTGCTACAAAATACAAACTGTCATATTTATTAAGCATCTACCGACAAATGTCTAAGTACCTACCTAAATTATTGTGTTGTCAAATACCTACAATTGTTAGAGTACCCACCTGAGTAAATATTGTTGTGTGTACAGGAAATAACTCTAAACTTACAAATAAACCATAGTGATGATATTCCAATAAAATATTACGTAATTTATAATGACCATTGTGATGTATCCTGGATTTTATATTGCCATTTTAATATTATAAGTCCTTTGAGACAATTAGTACAAGACTGTCAGTTAGTATCAATATTCTTTCGAATATTGATTAAGAATGACTTAATAGGCGATATTCAATTCCTTAATTGTCTTGATAAGTTTTAAAAGGGTTTCATTGCTCAAGAATTGATTATTGACCTAATTGAAAGATTATTTATAGAAATATAGAAAATGGTGGGGACATTTGACAGGTCGACTCGTTACTATAAATAGTGTGTAATTCGTAAGATTGACACACTTTGTTGTGAACTACAAGCCAGTACAGACCAGTTGTTATGTTGTGATAGTGCTATTATTTCCTGAATTGTTATATTTTGTGAAATATGGACTACCCAAGCTTACCCAAGCTTCACGTAAGTTATTTGATATTATAACTCGATTATTGCAAATAATTGTGTTGAAAGTCTATTTCATATTGTGGCCTTTATTCATAATGATGTTAAATTGATTTAAGGACTAGTCATGTTCTTTGCCTTATCCTTGTTGTGTTGATTATGTAACATTGTGAAATGTTACAAGATTCATCATATAATGGCCATAATATAATTAGATCTTTATTGTAATAAACGATATTTATATGGTTGTAAAATATATAAAAGATAAATACTTTTACAACCATAGTTGCTTCCGTGGAGTTTCTTGCCCTTCTTCTCCACGAGAACTAGTTTAGCGAACGGGCGGTAAGCTTTCTGAGCCTCAATATGAATTAATTGACAAGCCTAATTGAAATAAATACCTAGTCTTGTCTTTCTGTGCTTTTATTCATAAAACCTTACCCTTATACATCACATACACAGTAAATAACCAGCAACCATCTTGACATTCCAAGCTTGCTATCTTCGTAAATATCGATAATTTTATATGGGGTTTCTCCTTAAATCTAACAAATGCGTCCATCGCGAACCCAGACATATCTGTACCCTTTCTCGCGCGCCATTTTTCTAGTTTCAGCATGGAGGGCTTTATTTATAGGCAATCTTGCAGTAGGAGCCCTGGCCGGATAGCACGGCACTCAGCATTAATGACATCATAGGGCGGGCTCTTGTCACCACCGGGTTGCCAGCTGTTTTAGAACCCAATGGCTTGGCACGCGACGGTGGGAAGAGACCTGACGGGATGACCATAATGCCTTGGAAGGTGGGTAGTTTTTTGGTGTGGGATGCAACATGTAATGACACCCTTGCGCCATCCCATCTTCTTAGCACGGTGGGCTGTGCTGGGGCGGATGCTGCCGGAGCAGCTCTGAGGTATGTCATAAGCAGTAACTATAATTCGTGTAAAATTCGGAAGCTCTTGAGGTAAATTTGAGAGAGGCACGCAACGCATCTAAAAATTAACGTGTTCAAAAGCGCGAAAAGGCGTCGCCCAGCGTGCGGATTGGACGCGCCATAACGCGCCATCCCGAGTCGCGTCGAGCCACTGCGTTAACACAGCGCAAAGTGCAAGCAGGCGTGGTGCGACTCGTGATAACACGCGCCGTGCGAAGCCAACTTAAACCTTAACTGCCAAGTGACCGACAAACAATACATTTTCTTTTGTCTCGTTGTCTGGCAATTAAGATGTTAACACATCCTCGACATGCCTGCATTTTCCAAAGGGTTTGGTGGACGCGCATCCCCACACAAGCCCACATTCCGCGAGTTATCTTTATGTTAAATAGAAAGCGAGCACAATTCCAAGTTTTATTTTATTTTATTTTATTTCGGGATAAAAAACAGGAGTACAATTAAATGTGATACATACTATCTAATTACACAAAATACTTATTGTTCTACTAGCAACATTATCCACTTATTACTAATTTGATGATTATTAATGCTACGTGTTAAAAAAATATGAAATGAGAATACATGAGTGTGTGGAGTGAACGATAAATCGTTGATTAATTGAATTTATCTTTCTAACAACTAAATTTATGAATACAAAAAGAGTAGAAAAGAAAAATACACCACTTAAATTTATAAAGCTAATAGCGCTTGTAAACGCGCTTGTCTACGCACTACTGTCCTCGGAACGATGTAACAAATTTTGTTAATTAAGTCTGAACAATCATATTTGTTATGCACAATACCATGTAGAAATATTGCTCCGAGAAGCAGTCCAGGCTGCTAATGAGAAGTTCGTGGTGGCAAAACCTAGCAACTTAATGTCCCACAACCCAGGATCTTAGTAATAGCGCTTGCAACTAGACCATCAAGGCAACCATAACATTCAATTATCTATTTAATCTATTTTTTTTTAATAATATTGGCTCTAAATCCCACTGCCATGGAGGCCTCTTTCAAGTCCTTCCAGGAACTCTTATCCTCAATTCAATAATTGCAAATATATTAATATGAGAAAAGGCCCCACATAGATAGGAACCATCGTTCTATACAGAAAAATCATAAATAATCCCATAACATCCTATTAATCTGAAGTCAAAAGATAAACCTCAATACAGCCTGAAACGAACTCTTCACTTCCGAGCAGAGCGGCTTCGGTAACACCGAGGCCGCTCGCTAAGTAAATACATTAGGCCAAACGCAAGAAGTCACACAAACTGTGTACACTGCCACGATGTCGAACAAGAAAAAATCATGCCTGCGCTAGTCACGATGCTTTCTGTGTTGCTTCGTAGATGTAATTTTTTCATCACAAACAATAAAAAATCATAACAGCCTTGACTATTACGTACCCTACCATACCCTAAGCACGACCGCATGAATACAGTATTATCGTTTACACGTCCGTATATGTCTGTGCGAAGTGAAATTCGCGGTATGTTTTAAGCGCTGTAAAATACGTATCGCTAACGCATTCGAGTCAAACCATCAAAGTGACCAGAGGCTCTAACAAGTGACATTCTAACCTCAATCTGCTCTTATTTGTTGTCTTCATTTCTGAAGGTCGTGCCCGTCTTGAAAAGCTTTGACAGACTCAACGACGAGCTGCTTCCAAGCCACCCTGTCTTTGGCTCTTCTCATAGCAGTGGTCACCGTGAGTCCCGTAATGGCCCTGATCTGGTCAGACCAGCAAGTAGGCGAACGTCCGCGTGCTCTTTTTTCATCCACCTTTCCCGATACAACCAGTTTTTACAGGTTGTCTGACTGCGGGCGATGTAACCAAAGTAACTTAGTACTCGTTGGTGTGAATAGTATGGTTTTGATGTTCAACTGGTCGAGAATGGACTTATTCGTGCGCTTGGCTGGCTTGGCTTCTAACCGCAATAGCGATGGTCAAAATGCCAAAATGTAAGGGATTGGACACCGTGAAATTTCGATAACGCTTGGCATTACCTTTTTTTTTCCAATCGCTATGGCGACGCTTTCGTTGACTGCATTTCACTTGTCTAGATTCTGAGGCCTTTGAAAGTGTCATTCTATCGGGGATTGCAACGCGAAGACGATAGGAAGAATGACCAACATATATGAAAATTAAATAAAAAATAAAAAAAAACCCTGACACAAAACCATAAAAAAAGGAAAAAAAAAGTTGGCGGTTCCCCGACGCGAGTACGAGGCTTACTTTTTGTTTTTATGAGGTTTTTGTGCCGGGGGTATTTTTATTTTTTTATTTCATGCTTTTTAACTACATATAATATACATAGTAGTAGATACGCCTCAATCGACAATCTTTCGAAACAAGTAATTATGACACGGCTAAACCAATTTTAATTTAAAAATAGTTTAGAATACTTTTGGCAAAGTCGCCTTTCAAACAAAAAAAAACAACTAAATCAAAATCGGTTCATCAGTTTAGGAGTTATGGTGATGGGACATAAACACAGATAAACAAACACACACGTCAAGTTTATAACTCCCCTCTTATTCCGTCGGGGATTAAAAACGCAAAGCGCTATCGATGCGTTTTTTACGGTGCAAAACCGCTCTGCTCGGAAGTGACCATTAAAAGTCAATTATGGCCAATGGCTTATTATGATAGTAGTCGAAGTGGTCACAATGCAATGAATGGCCGCTGCGCCCCGAAGATAAAAATTGGACCATTCATGGGAACGACTGAATTTTGTGCTGTAGATTCGCCTGTGAATTTTGATGTTTTTTATTTGGTAAATATTGAAAAAGATTTTTTTTTGCAGAACAATCGTGTGGATTGCTGGATTGGTTTTGTATTTACAGACAGTTAAATATGATTTTATCTTCACTCACAACGTAATGTTCAAAATATGAATTCAAATATATTGTATGAGCACGTACTTTATATTCGTGGATGGGTAAAATATAAAAAAACCATTACAGTGCAACATTTTCTTCCATCGATTTTCACACAGCTGCATCATAAAATAAAATTCATTTATTCATTTATTTTCAGGAAAAACACAATGTACAGGATCAAAAAAGGTAAATACATACATTTTCAACAGACACACGGAAAAAGAGAATCGTTGGTACCTTTACTAATGAAAAAATGTGAAACCCTGAGTTTTCACATTTTTTGTAAATTTTGAAGGTAATAAAACATTTATTTATTATTATTCCTTGTGCTTTTCGCTTAAATTTTTCTTTTTCTCGTAGTCATGGTATAAAATATAGTATGCAACTCTTGAATAAAACGGATTTATATCGAGGGCCATGAATCACTCGCGTCGCTCAGGATTCTAACACTTGAATCACTCGCTATGCTCGTGATTCAATCATCATGAATCACTCCCTACGGTCGTGATTCAGTTGTTAAAATCCTTCACTTGTTCGTGATTCATCTATGGCCCTCGCTTTAAATCCGACCTTTATTCACTAGTTGCAATACATACTATTATTTTATAATTTGTGCGTCTTTTCTGGCGGAAAATTTCTTATAAAGAAGTAATTGTATATTTTATTTAAGATACAGCAACTAAGATTAATAAGGCCGTTCCTTTCGTTCATTCTCACTTCTCCGAATTCAAAGCCTTTATTTCTAGTTTCGAATTTATTTTTCCTTTTGTTATTTTCGACATCATATTATATCAGCTAACTTGAAATCTAAAATTGAAAAATAGGCACAAATAACTCATTCAGAAACCGGGTGTTGATATTACCTATACAAAAAATCTGTTTTGTTTAAATATTACTACGATACTACGTAATTTGACTAACAAAGAAGTTAGAAATCCTGGTGATTTAAGTCTAAAACCTTAAATTACAGAAACCTAACCGGTACCTATTTATCATTGAACATACTTATTCTGTTTCAGTATCTGTTTTTATATTGCAGAGCGTCTGCCGAAGACTGATATTTTTATTTAACTTGCAATGTATGTGTGTATTTAATTAAGTGTACGGGTCAAATCTTGCAACTGAATTTTAAAGCAGGTAACCTCCACCGATTTAGATAAAATTTTGCATACACTTTAAGTTTGAATGACAATGCATGGTTAGCCAGTCCGCCATATTGGATTTAGAATGACGACATTTATCGTCATTCTAAATCCAATATGGCGGACGGCCCAAGATGGCGGACTAGTTTTTTTTTAGTTTTTGTTCACTGCCAAGATATGGGTTTCAGATGAAAGGGTTTGCTGAGAAGAATACGAAAACAGATAGTTTTTAAAAAAAGATTACTAATGAATAATTTCATTAAAATTTATTAAACAAAACAATTAATTTTTAAAAACCAGACTCTTTCATCCTCATATGACGTAGTTGCGCAACACAACTTCTAATGCCACTATTGCTTGTTATTGCGCATTCAACCATACGAAGTCTCAACCAGTTGGACCTAAAGGTGGCCTTTCACTTGGAGCGTTTGCGTGTAATGTTACAGTTCAAGATTTGATTTGGACTAAGATACAGCACTGCACGAGAGGGACTCGTGGCTAGATATTAACAGCCAAACTCGATGTTCAAGATTAATCAGGGTTGCTTGCACCGAGTGAGCAGTGGTGGCCAAGTGGTATCGGCCGCGACTTACAAGTTGTATGTCGTGGGTTCGAGCCCTGGCAGGCGCTTTACTTTGTGTAAATTATTTCATCACCACTGCTCTCAAAACGGTGAAGGAAAACTTCGTGAGAAAACCGGCATGTTCTAGAACCAAAAATTCGAAGACATGTGACATCCACCAACCCGCACTGGGCCCGCGTGGTGGATTACAGTTCATTCCCTCTCACATAGAGGAGGCCTGTGTCCCAGCAGTGGGAACATTAATAGGCTGATGATGTGATGTGATGTGATTTGTGCTTGCACCGAGCATCCATTTATGTCAAGACCCCTCCGTCCCTCAGTAAGCATGCAGTGCTGTGCTTTTTAAGGCACCTTGGCAAGACTAGTTGTCAGATTTTTAGGATTTTGTCTACCTGTAATCAATATCGACGATCTAAAATACAACAAGAACCAACGACGCGTGTAAGAATCTCTGTATGTAAGTGATGTCCATCTTTCCACGGACTAACCTTGGTAAGCATTGTTTAAACATGGAAATAGGCCTAACTCACGAGATTCACCTCCTTTATTAAAGAAAGAAACAATGTTGTAGCATTACACGCGAATGCTCTTGGTGAGTGAGCACCTTAAGAGTTGGACCGACAAATCAGTTTAACGACCAAGTCGAGTTTGAACGAAACTTATAATTGGATGAAAGAGGATTTTAGAATAAATTGCTGTCGTGGTTGTTATATTTTGTTGTTGACCGGTAATTGTTGCATCGAGATCTGGTCGCTTTTTGGATCTTTAAATGTATAATAATATGGATGGATGGAGAAGCAGGTAATAGATGGATGAATAGTGTAAGGAATGATGATGAAACTTGTTTAGAAGCAAGTATGAAAGAACTCTCTTCTTGGAGGCTGTGAAAGCATTAAAAATGGAAGAAAAATAATGGTGTCGCGCCGACCGTACTCAAGTAACATGTGACAAGGGCAGAAAGATGATGAAATCATTAATTTAGGGCTAGCGGGCACTAAGGGAGTATTTTTTAACATTTCAGCTGAGGTTAAGGAATCTTTTTTGCAATCGCAATATCTTATTCCAAGTTAATTTTGGATGCAACTCATTTATTATTATTTATTTTTTTGAAGATTTTTACTGTTGCTTTGACAACTTCGACACAAACATGAAGCGGATTTTTTTTTAAAAGCCTTTCAATATTTTAAAAGCCAATTTATATTTACTTCAATGAATAGTTCACCAAAGATCGCTTAACAATCTTTCAGAAAGAAAATACTATCACAAATCTTAGCAAAAACCTTCACTTCTGTACGATAAAATCTCAAACAAGTAAATCCGCTTGGCCGTTTAAGTCGTTGCTAGCTCGAAGAATTAGTAACTTGAGGCTAGGAATTAGCAAATTAAGACGTGGAACGTTTGTTGTAAGCTATGTTCGGAGAGTTCAGGAGTAATGATCGGGTTGGTTCATTTTGAGCTTGGTTTTTAGTCTATTATTAAGCTTACGTTTAGTTATTTATTGAGAATGACATTGAAATATACGTAGGTATAATAAGAGGCAACGTATAAGGCAACCAAGAGGAGCATCATCATCTCTTATTTTTTATAATTAATGATTAAACGAACTTACCCTAAGTGAAGTTCTGTCATAATTATACGAAGTGCCTTGTCCGAAGAGATTAGTACCTGTAATTAATTGATTATTATAGGTACACATTGTAGTAACGACTACAGTGCCCGCGCAATCACTAGTTTTTAGAGTTTTTTTTTTTTTTTTTTTTCTTTCCTGGCGTCACTGTGTCGACTTGTCATTTAGTTTAGAGTTACTTATGATTTTTATAGATATTTCCAGAACGCTTCTGGGTTATACCCATAGAAATCTTGTTTAATATATCTATGGTCATACCTTAGGGTTGGGAGGGTGTTACTAATCTCTTCGGACGAGGCACTTCGTATAATTATGATAGAACTTCACTTAGGGTAAGTTCGTTTAATCATTAATTATACTTCGTGCCTCGTCCTCGAGATTAGTACCTGTAATTAATTGATTATTATAGGTACACATTGTAGACTTTGAGAGTTAAGTTCTGGAATTATCACATAAACTATGATGAATTTGTGAAGTAAAAGCTTACTTTCTTTAAAATTCTTAATTATATTTTTAAAGACTAACTAAATTCATGGTTGTCCATAGATTACACACATACGTTCTTAATCAGTTTATTAAGATTTGTTCTAAATTATATGTTTAGATTTTTTTTTGTTTACTTTCTTATTATCATTGTTATAATGTTTGTAGATTAACAATCATAGTTATCATTAAATAACAAAGATTCTTATTTTTTTTAATATTCTCATCTTAATTGTCTTTTATGAACAAAATATTTTTGCCTATTTATTATCATTAAGTATTAAAGTTTTATTAATACCAACTATCACAGTTGCTATTAAGTAACATAGGTTCTTAACCAAAATGTTTATATAAATTCTTAATTATCTTTTTAACTGAATATTTATGGCCTGCTTAATATCAATATTAAAGTTATTAAAGAGTAACAATCATAGTTGTCATTTGAAAAAGAAAGTTCTTGATTAACCATTCAGATAATAATAATTTTATATCAGTTTTATCAAAACCCATTTTTGATTTCTTATTACTATTCTTAGTCAATACATTTATGCTCCTTCCTTATAATTTAAAGTTGTTAGTTGTTGTAATAATTAGTACATGTAAGTTATATAAGATATTTTTAATCACAGCTAAAGATTTATTTTGCTAAATCATTTTGATCTTTTACACTAAAGGTCTGTTATAAAATTTACCAATTGTACTTGTTTTTTTTTTTTTTTTTTTTTTTTTTTTTTATCTTATATAGGCTCGCGCTTGACCACCATCTCACCTGATGGTAAGCGATGATGTCGCCGATGATGGAGCACGCTTGCCTAGAAGTAACCTATTCACTCTTGACTTAAAGACCCCTAGGTTGTAGCTATCGGGAAACACAGACTCCGGCAGGGAATTCCACTCCTTAGCTGTACGCATAATGAAAGTATTTTCAAAACGTTTAGTCCGTATGGGTGGGATGTCCACCATGTACCGATGGCGCATCGCCGTACGTCTGGTAGTCCGGGTGAAATTGACTCTTTTTTGCGGAAAAAAGACACGCCTGGGTTTTAGCAGCATTAAACCTGACCAGATTGGCATCGCCCCATTCGGAGACTGCCTGCAAGGACAGGTTTAAGCGCTCCACCATGGCCTCCCGGAGAGACTGGACCTGAGGCCCGGTGGTACGAGCGTTGGACAAGTATCTCTCAGCAACAGTGCTGTCGTCTGCATACCCAAAGGTACCGGGTTTTAGCAGATCGTTAATGTGCAGCAAGAATAAAGTTGCTGAGAGTACTGACCCCTGAGGGACACCGGCATTTATATCCAAGTGGTCCGACGAGCAGCCATCGATAACCACTCAAATGGACCGATCTCTCAGGAAGTCTGCAATCCAATCACACAGACCACCGGGCAAACCGAATGAAGGAAGCTTACCAATAAGGCTTTCGTGCCAGACCCTATCAAAAGCCTTCGAGATGTCGAGGGAGACGGCAAGCGCTTCCCCATGCCTCTCGATGGCCTCACTCCAGATGTGAATGGCATACGCTAGAAGATCCCCAGTAGACCGATTTCGGCGGAAGCCGTATTGGCGGTCACTCAGGATATCGTTAGTTTCTAGGTATGCCAGGAGCTTAATATTGAGTACGCGTTCCATACTCTTACAGAGTATGGAGGTTACAGATATGGGTCTGTAGTTGGCCGGGTCAGCTCTGCTGCCCTTCTTGGGCACAGGTTGCACGTTAGCCTGCTTCCAAGCATTCGGCACTTTTCCAGCCTTATACGAAAGGCGGAATAGGCGTGTCAAGATCGGAGACAGTTCAGGCGCACAGGTTCTAAGAACAATTGCTGGTATTCCGTCAGGGCCGCTAGCCTTGTTCACGTCGAGGTTGCGCAGCACCCTACGGACGTCCTTTTGATGGATACGAATGTCCGACATACTCGTCACGCATCCATCAGGAGAAGGAGGGGGCCGCGCGTCACCAGGATTCAGACGTGAAGATTCCGCAAAAAGAGAGGCAAATAAATTTGCCTTATCCTTAGCGGAGTGGGCCAGCGACCCGTCGGGTTTTAGCAGTGGTGGTAGTGAGGGACGGCAGAAGTTCGACTCGACCGACTTAGCCAGAGACCAAAACGCTTTACTACCTGTTGGGTAAGAAGCAAGTTTGGTCCCTATTCGGCCAATGTGGTCGAACCGAGCCCTTCGCAACACTAACTTGCAGGACTTGGCAGCCCTGTTGAAGGCCCTCTTCTTCAGACCCACGTCACTCGCCTTACGCGATCGAGCGTCGACCCAAGCCAGGTACGCCCCATGTTTAAGCGCGTCGGCGCGCTTACATTCGGCGCCAAACCATGGCCGGTCTTCGCTAGACATTGATACGTCAGAGAACGGAATGTAGTACTCCATTCCCTGACGCAACACACATGTTTAATCACAGCTAAAGATTTTTCTTGCTGCATCATTTTTATGCTTTACACTAAGGAACTGTTATAAAATTTAACAAATCTACTTGAATTGCAACTCCAGCCTGCTGTTTTTAGTATCTGATCAATTGTTACACCTGGCTTTAGAAATAGCAGCGTGGCGAATGCTGTGTGCTAAATATATGTGTACATCAATACTGCTACTCTTTAAAGTACACTATGTGACACTATGACACTATGTGGTATGGTTTCTTTATGCCTAAAATAATGATTTTATGTGTAAGGTGGTTAGAGGTTTTATTAATGTAGGCTACAAGGTTTCAGCTGGAAATATTCCAGTTTTTTGTCTTAAGAATTGATTGATTATTTAGTTCATAAATCAGAGATTTTATGAGGTCTGAAATTTTGATGGTTATATGTGTTGATTGTATTATTATGCTTTGATTTTATTTTTGACAGTTATCCTAGAGACAACATCTCATTTTGGTACCAAATTCCTAATGCTTCCAGCGTTTAGGATGTGTCCCAGGTGACATTGTATTTTTGGGCAGGTGGTCGCAGTCTGAACACACCCTTAACCATTATTTTAATCTGTCATCAGAGACATTCTAATGTTTATTAAAGTAGGTAGGTATTATCAATTTTTGACAGTTAATCATTTGTTATATTTTTACTGGCATTAGAAAGTTATCTCACCGTTGATGTGTATGATTTCAAGATTTTAATATTATATTTTCTATATCAGTTATACCAGTTTATTAAACATGTGTCATATTGTTTAAAAGAGTTTTCTTATAGAGATGCTATCTTATCTTTTGATGATGGTGGTATGCTTCGTTACAATAGACTTCACTACTCACTGGACTCCGACAGCCAGGGTAAGGTTGGTATGGCTTTTCCCTTGCTGTGAGATAGGTACTATAATTTTTTTATTACATTTGAGTATGATCATCCCTGAATTATGAGAAGTTCCCTAAGTTAAGGGAACCAGGGCTTGCTTGCTTAACTTTGTCTTTTATGATTTTTGTAGATCTTTTAATATGATTGAGAATGGTGGAAACGCGTTAGAGAAAATTGGTTACCAGTATACTGTGAATGTGTCAATTGTGAAGGCATTTGGGTTGTTATGCCATATTATGTATTTTTCATATTTATTGTTAAAGTGACTTGCCAATGGGTAAATTTCAGGTGTTCCAAATTTATCTTTCAATAATTGGTCATAAGCATATTGAGTTATACTACTACTTAATTACATTATAACTCAATGCATAAGCATTTTCTTTTAGTCCCCATTCTACGTTGGAATGTGACTTCTGCAATGCAGTATCAGCTACTTGATTTTCAGTCGACCTAATGTAAGAAGCGAAAATGAAAACATAACAGTTTTCAACCAATGCCGCAGGCTAAGTTGAAGAGATGAGTGTTGAGTTCCACCCATTTGATTAATAATGCACCTTATATTGCTTTTGAATTGTCTATACTGACTGTATTTCACAATTATTTCATGATTGTATGATGCTAATAATTCCAAATGAAAATCATGTGATATTCACATTCCTTGTCTGACCACTGGCCCCTAGCAGTCTCATCACCACAGGCAGTCCCCCCCCCCCCCTTTGGTTGAGGCGTCAGAAACCATTTCGGTTACATAATTAAGTTTGATTTTATTTACTCAATTTTGAATGTCATATGGCCACCATTCAGGCAATTCTTGAAGGGATATTCATGTATTTTTCATAATTTACTTCACCTTTGAGGTTTAGGATTTTAAAACATTCTAGTTTTTAGTTATATACCTATATAAAGCCATCCAAATATTAAATAGAAGGGCATGAGACCAATACCTAGTCCTGTAAAGCATGTTAATTGTCTGGTTTCATAATTAATAAGTTTTTTCTTATCTGTAGGTTACACGATAGTTACAAATCTTGTGTCAATAATGTATCCCAAAATTGAACTAATATTAGTGGGTGTAAGTTTGTTATTAACTTCTTATTGTTTTGAATATTTTCAGTTACCAATCAAGTAATTTGTTGACAGTTTTCATAACTTTAGTGAAAATGTAAGATGCAGTGTTTTGCCCAAACAGCAGTAGATTGAACTCATACAATTTTTCATGAAAGAAATTCTAGATATTTGCTAGAATTTTTGTGATATTTTGTGAGATATTATGCATCTTTAAGGTATGTAATGTAAAGTATGGCCATAGAAATCTCATTTGTCATCTTTAATTCTATGCATAAGTCTTCAAGTTTGAAACGGCTTGCATTAATGAACTTATTAAGGTTTTAATTTTTAAATGCATACTGCCATTGAGTTTTGGTCTTACTTAAGAAACACTTGAGACTATTTTGCCCTTTCCAAGGCTGGCACTTAGATATTGTACCAATGGAGATCTATTAGTTGATTGTCTCCTTATAGTATGTTTTTTCCACTGGTGAATTGTTGTGGGTACCTATGAAACCCTCAATCCATGATAACATGGTCTTATGATCAGTGATAAGTTATTAATGTTTATAAGAATTTTATAAGCGACCAGCGTACCTTACTGAGTTTAGCGGTGTCAAGGTTGTTTGGTCTGGTGATACGACCGCTTAAAGTTTTGTACGGCTGACTGGTGAGCTCTCCAGTATTTTGCTTGGAACTTGTTGGGTTTTTGCTTGGGTTTAGGTGCTGCTGCAGCCCTGATTTAGAAGCTGCTTGACCAACTCGAAGAGTTTCAGCAAGTGTTTTACCAAACAGATATTTATCTATCTTTGTGTTTTGATCTTGGTCCTTGAGATCCTTTTTAATTTGAGCTGCAGCAAATTTCCATCTAGTCATTGAGTCACAATGTTGAACTTCACATAAGGTGTGAGTGGCATCCATTATTTAAGTTAGTAGTTCTGTACCATTTTCTTTTGTATCCAGTACTTTGGATAATGTTGCTCCTAAGCAGGAGACGGCGCTGAGTACCTAGTCTTTGTTTCGAATCTATGGCCTTGGTTATCAATCATTTTGGTATTTTGCTTATATTTTGCTTTATTGCGTAAGATCCCCACGTTTTGTCACATTTAATGTCAGTGGGTATTTTTCCTGCTGAAGGATCTGTAGGGGAAATACCCGCCCGTGGTCTCTAGGGAGACAGGCCTCACGTTGCAAGACACTCCAGACAGCTGGTCACTTCCCATCGCCATACTCCGTGTTCAATGTTGGGTCAGCCCCGAGAATTTTGAGAACGTCTGTGTGTTATCCAGGTTGGAATTGTGAGGAAGATCGCTAGTGTTTGTTTTTATTTTTGTAGCATACTCGTATTCGACTATAATTGTTTCCATTTCATTTGTGACGTCGTCGTCTAGGATTTCGCCTGGAATTATTACAAACCATTGTTTTACTTCCGGTTGATAGCCGATTTATGCAATCTGGTGGGTGTAGCAATTCCAAAGAATTGAACGAAACCAGTATATTATTGAATGTTTTGATACAGTCCGATTGATCTGCTCGAATACATTCATTAGATAAAAGAAATAAATTATATTTGATGATCTCGAAAATATGCGGTGAGGCAGCCCGATGGTTTGCCCGAAATGCATTATTTGTTTGAGTATTATTGAGTGTTGTGTTGTGAGACAGTCCGATGATCAGCTCGAATATATTCGTTGTATAAAGGAAATAAATTTGTTTTGATTGATAATCGCGTAAATATGCAGTGGGACGGCTTGCCCGAAGTGCATTATTTGTTTGGGATACAAGTTTAAGGGTAGGATTGATAAAATAGTTGTAGATATGTAGTAATACATTATAACAGAGTTGTCTAAATATGGCGGGTCTAAATATGGCGTCGACCCTTTGAGACTATTTTGTTTTACTTTGTTGAGGTCGAGCACGTTTTAAATTGCTCCCAAGTTTTTACATTTTTCTCCTGATTCTCTTTATTCCTTGGTTGAATGTGTCCTTTTAGTCAATTTTTCACTTTTACGTGACGCGCAGCGACACACTATAATCGCGAATGACAAGTCGACACAGTGATGCCAGGAAAGAAAAAAAAAAACTCTAAAAACTAGTGATTGCGCGGGCACTGTAGACGTTACTACAATGTGTACCTATAATAATCAATTAATTACAGGTACTAATCTCGAGGACGAGGCACTAAGTATAATTATTGTTAGGCTCGCGTTTGATCACTATCTCAGCTAGTGATAAGCGATGATGTGGTGACAATGAAGCACACTCGCCTAGAAGTAATCTATTCAATTTTTTTTTTTTTTTATTGTCTATAGGCTTGCGCTTGACCACTATCTCACCTGATGGTAAGCGATGATGTGGTCGACGGTGAAGCACGCTTGCCTAGAAGAAACCCATTCACTCTTGACTTAAAGACACCTAGATTGTAGCTATCGGGAAACAGATTCCGGCAGGGAATTCCACTCTTTAGCTGTACGCATACTAAACGTTTTGTGCGTATGGGTGGGATGTCCACCATGTACCGATGACGCATCGCCGTACGTCTGGTAGTCCGATGATGGAACGGGTTGGCGGAATTAAATCATGTAATTCCATCGCACACTCCCCGAAATGTAAACGATAAAAAACCGACAAACTGGCAACTCGGCGACGATGTTCAAGGCTCTGGAGCTTTGACTTGACCCGTGCCTCATTGCCGATGAGTTTCTTGGCCCGCTTTTCGATCGACTCTAGTGCATCAAGCTGGTATTTGGCAGATCCGTCCCAGAGATGAGAACAGTACTCCATGCACGATCGAACTTGCACTTGATACAAGTTGAGCAGCTGTTCCGGCGTGAAGTACCTTTTCACCTTCGCAAGGATCCCCAACTTTTTGGCAGCCAGCTGAGCCTTTGCCTCAATGTATGGCCCAAAATTTTCTAGTAGATCTTGACTTTATGACCCCTTAGGTTGTAACTATCGGGCGACTCCGGCAGGGTATTTCACAACTTAGCTATAGGCACAATGGAAGTATTCTGAAATCGTTTCGTGGTTAAAGACATGTAAAATATGCTTACGATGGACGGTACATCATCATCAGCCTTATAATGTTCCCACTCCTGCGACACAGGCATCCTTTCTGTGAGAGAGGTAATGGGCCCAATGCGGGTTGGTGGAAGTTACATATCTTCGAATTTTTGATTCTAGGACATCCCGGTTTCCTCACGATGTTTGCCTTTACCGCACAGACGGGACAACAAAGCAAAAACTATGGGAGTCCCATTTTAATCTCTGTCTTAATCTGTCAACATGTTGTTTTTGCAATATTTTTGACAAGACATAGATACAAACGAAAAATATTTTATGCGAGACGGTTTTGTTTGTTACAAGAACCCTAAAAAACAGCTCCACAAGCCCAGTCTATCTTGTCACACTCCGCCACACATATGCATCTAAACGGTAGAAGCAGACAAAATCTCCGGAATTGGATTCGTTCCAGAGCTTTAATTAATTCCACACTAGGCACACGATGAGCTATGAGCGAAAACTTTAATTGGAGGAGCATTCATTATTTGTTGCGAATGAAGTGGGCACTGGGCTAGTTGTTTTTTTGTTGAGTTATTTGGAGATGATGGGTACGTCATGGTGGCTCAGTGGCTAAAACCTCGACTCTCGTGATTGAGATCGTGGGTTCAAAGCCGGGCAAGTACTAGTGTGACTTTTTCAATTCATATGTACTTTTTAGGCGGAGGAACTCGTGGCTAAGTAATAACAACCGCACGGGTCAAGGTTAAGCAACGCTTGACGAGGTCGGTCCGTGGAAGGGTGACCATTTCAACATACCGAGTTTCCTCCGTGCCTAGGAAAGCACGTTAAGCCGTTGGTCCCGGCTGTCATTTGAAGATCTTTGACAGTCGTTACGGGTAGTCAGAAGCTTTAGATCTGACACCAGTCTTGCCAAGGGGTACCGTGTTACCCAGTTACTGGGTTGTGGAGGTCAGATAGGCAGTCGCTCCATATAAAACACTGGTACTTAGCTGAATCCGGTAAGACTGGAAGCCGACCCCAATATAGTTGGGAAAAAGGCTAGGCAGATGATGTACTTTTTAGGGTTCCGTACCCAAAGGCTAAAAACGGGACCCTATTACTAAGACTCCACTGTCCGTCTGTCTATATGTCTGTCACCAGGCTGTATCTCATGAACCGTGATAGCCAGACAGTTGAAATTTTCACAGATGATCTATTTCTGTTGCTGCTACAGCAACAAATACTAAAAACAGAATGAAATAAATATTTAAGTGGGGCTCCCATACAACAAATTGTTACCGTCCTCCGACCTTGAATATACCAGCTTGACTTAATTCTACAATACATATCTTTCATCTTTTATTTTGAATGTTAATCTTCTAATATATTCATAATTAAGTATTCCGAATGATTAAAACCTCTTAGGACAACATCTGCTTGTCATCTTTCTTTGTATCAAATAAATAATAAACTTAATTATTACGCATGATTCTTCGATAAATATTACTGGTAATAATTGTTATTTAATATTAGTTATTTTATTAAGTAATTCAATTTGATTATTACATGAATAGAAGTTTATTGGAAAAATATAAAAAGCGGATGTGTTAGGCAGTTCGAATTGTTGGCGGTGACCGCCATTGTTAACACTACGAATTGTAAGACAAACGCTAGTCAGATTGTATTTTTAAAAATAACTGAGAATAAACACTTTGTAAATTGTTCGAGTGCCGTTTCTGTTCTGTGACCAGCCTATCCTGACCACTGGTTCACATTCAGAAGTGGGATAATAAAATCTGGCCCATATATTGGTGGCGTTTGCGCCAAAAGAAAAAGACTCCCAAAAAAATTTTGATTTTTTTTCTTCTACATCTGAATCATCTGATCTCGATGAAGCAAACAGAAGATACCATCAACGCAAAAGGCACCGTGTTACCCAAATCGATGCTGAAGTCATTCCGAATCGAGGCGATCTATCCGTATGAAAAATCAAAGCTGTGTGACTTTAACAATAATTAAATCTGTGTGAATTAACAGTCATTAAATCTTTGTGACTTAACAGTCATTAAAGCTGCGTGACTAAAGCTGTGTGAGTTAGAAGAAATCAAAGCTGTGTGACTTTAACAATAATTAAATCTGTGTGAATTAACAGTCATTAAAGCTGTGTGACTTAACAGTCATTAAAGCTGCGTGACTAAAGCTGTGTGAGTTAGGAGAAATCAAAGCTGTGTGACTTAACAGTAATTAAATCTGTGTGACTTAACAGTAATTAAATCTGTGTGACTTAACAGTCATTAAAGCTTTGTGACTTAACAGTCATTAAAGCTGCGTGACTAAAGCTGTGTGAGTTAGAAGAAATCAAAGCTGTGTGACTTAACAATAATTAAACCTGTGTGAATTAACAGTCATTAAAGCTGTGTGACTTAACAGTCATTAAAGCTGCGTGACTAAAGCTGTGTGAGTTAGGAGAAATCAAAGCTGTGTGACTTAACAGTAATTAAATCTGTGTGACTTAACAGTCATTAAAGCTTTGTGACTTAACAGTCATTAAAGCTGCGTGACTAAAGCTGTGTGAGTTAGAAGAAATCAAAGCTGTGTGACTTAACAATAATTAAACCTGTGTGAATTAACAGTCATTAAAGCTGTGTGACTTAACAGTCATTAAAGCTACGTGACTAAAGCTGTGTGAGTTAGGAGAAATCAAAGCTGTGTGACTTAACAGTAATTAAATCTGTGTGACTTACCAGTCATTAAAGCTGCGTGATTAAAGCTGTGTGAGTTAGAAGAAATCAAAGCTGTGTGACTTAACAATAATTAAATCTGTGTGAATTAACAGTCATTAAAGCTATGTGAGTTGGGAGACATCAAGGCTGTGTGACTTGACAGTGATTGAATCTGTGTGACTTAACAGTCATTGGAGCTTTGTGACTTAACAGTTATTAAAGCTGCGTGACTTAACAGTCATTAAAGCTGTGTGACTTGGCAGTCATTAAATTGTGTGACTTAACAGTCATTAAAGCTGTGTGACTTAGCGGTCATTAAAGCTGTGTGACATAATAGTCATTAAAGCTGTGTGACTTAACAGTAATTAAAGCTATGTGACTTAAGAGTAATTAAAATTGTGTGTTTAGGAGTAATGAATGATGTGCGAAAAAGTTAACTGTATTCGTACAGTGCGAGACTGATGTGAGATAAAAGCCACTATATCACAATAGCAATTAATTGAACGGCACGATTTATGAAATACTATAGTGTTTCACTTTTAACACGTTTTTTTTTACGTTCTCCTGTGCCGTTATAGAAATAAACAATTTTACTTTGACCACATCTGTTAATTACATGAACAAATGTACTGCTCATACTGTTTTCTATTCCAGACGCCAAATACCAGTGACAGATCAGGCGCAAATGGAGGTGCTGATCGCCGTGGGTCACGGCAAGCGCAGGATGGCCGAGTGTTACCGTCCTCCGACCTTGGATATACCAGCTTGACTTAATTCTACAATACGTATATTTCATCTTTTATTTTGAATGTTAATCTTCTAATATATTCATAATTAAGTATTCCGAATGATTAAAACCTCTTAGGACAACATTCGCTTGTCATCTTTCTTTGTATCAAATAAATAATAAACTTAATTATTACGCATGATTCTTCGATAAATATTACTGGTAATAATTGTTATTTAATATTAGTTATTTTATTAAGTAATTCAATTTGATTATTACATGAATAGAAGTTTATTGGAAAAATATAAAAAGCGGATGTGTTAGGCAGTTCGAATTGTTGGCGGTGACCGCCATTGTTGACACTACGAATTGTAAGACAAACGCTAGTCAGATTGTATTTTTAAAAATAACTGAGAATAAACACTTTGTAAATTGTACGAGTGCCGTTTCTGTTCTGTGACCAGCCTATCCTGACCACTGGTTCACAAAATGTAAATTTTATACCGTTTTTGCGATAATGGTACGGAACCCTTCGTGAGCGAATCCAACTCGCACTTTGCCGGTTTTTAAGTTTATCTTGGATATCGCAGACAACGGTGAAGGAAAACATCGCGAGGAAACCTGAACTTTCAGTTTAGTATTTGTAAGTTTGTGCTCCATTGGTGTAATTGCTGCAAGGCGTTCCAGTGCGAGGATAAATAAATACAAATCAATTGTAATTTTTCATTAACAACCCTCAGATAACTTTAAAACTTTCGCTTTTCATAATTGAAAAACAATATATCATGAGAAAAAAAGGACCCGAAATAATCGCGTTAAATTCCCGTGATATATTGTTTATACCATTCCCCCTCTAAAAAGCTTATTTTATTCACTGAAAACAGTGAATAAAAAGCACTTTTTCTCACTGTTTTGGTGTTTGAATTTAGAACACACCAATATATATTCGACGTCCATCTCAATGCTATACAACCTCCTTGCGCTTAAAATACTCGATACAAACTCCTTGTGCAAAGAATATTCGACTTTCAAACTTCTTCATCGATTTAATGTTCAGTTTGTTAATATTTAGAATTTCAATAATGATTTTCATGATTTTGATTTTAGTCTGGGATGTTTAGTGAATACTTATTTGTATTGTAATTCTAATACTAATTGCATTGGTGTTTAATTAATTATAAGTATGTAACGTAACGTATGAACGTAACGAACGAATGTATGTAACGTACTCGGGTTTTGTATTAAAATAATAAGTCTGTTTCAGTCCTACAATCTTGTAAACCTATTTTTGGAGCCCACAAGAATAACCCCTACTAGTGCCACATGCTTAGATAATATTTATACTAGTGTTATACCAGTTCACAAAGAAATTATAAATTTGCTAGATTCTGATCATTGCGGGCAGAGGATTACTATACCTAACCAAAACAACCAAGTGGCTAAAAAGGATATCACTGTTAACACCAAAACTGCAAGTCGCTTGGCAGCTTTTAAAGGTAAACTCATTAATAAATTACCAATTTTGTCAATTCATGCTAATCCTAATCATCTATATAATGAGTTTTTTAGTATATACTGTAAACAATTTAATTCCACATTTATTCCCAAAACTATCTCCCTTAATAGTAACGCATCATTCAGTGATTGGGCTACCGTTGGTATTCATAAAAGTAGAACACGGCTTTATGAGCTGTACGATGAAAGGACTTATGTAAACACTGCTGAATTTAATTTATATGTTAGAAATTATTCAAAATTATTTAAAAAAGTTTGTTGGTTGGCCAAGTTGCGTTATTTGAGTTCTAAGATTAAAAATAGTAGTAATGTTATTAAAACGACTTGGAATATTATTAATAGTGAAACAGGACGATCTGGTAACCGAAATATTGACTACAGCCTGTCTATTAATGACAGCATCGTAAAATCAGACTCACAAGTCGCAGTGGCTTTTAAAAATTTATTTTCAGATGTTCCCATTTCAACTACTAAATCCCTAAACTCATCACCTTCTGTTGCTGAGTCTTTGCTAAAAGAAAATGTTAATGTTTGCGATTCGGAATTTGTTTTTGAACATATTACTTGTAGAGACATAATTAAAACCTTTCACACTTTAAATGTTAAAAAGACTGCAGATCTGTGGGGTCATTCTGTAGAAGTTGCTAGGTCTATTATTGACATTGTCGCACCTAGTTTAGCTATTATCTTTAATAATTGTATCGACTGTGGGGAGTTTCCTGACCTAATGAAAAATAGTAAAATAATACCTTTGTTTAAATCAGGTAGTACATCAGACCCTACAAATTATAGACCTATTTCAGTACTACCAACGTTTAGTAAAATATTTGAGAAATTAATGTTAGAGCAATTGCAAAGATTTTTTAATAAACATAAATTATTACATAACAAACAGTTTGGTTTTACAAGGGGTCGTTCAACTACTGATGCCGGTGTTGAGCTGCTAGGACATATTTATAATGCATGGGAAGATAGGTGCGATGCCTTGGGAATCTTTTGTGATTTGTCCAAGGCATTTGATTGTGTTCTTCATGAAACGCTAATCAGGAAACTCCGCCACTACGGGATCCGGGACAATAGGATTCAGAGCGTTGACGTTAATGGAAAAAGGTCTCCCGGATCCATAGTAACAATGGGAGTCCCGCAGGGCTCGATTCTTGGTCCTTTCTTGTTTCTTATTTATATTAATGACTTGCCTTACCTCATAAAGGATAACCATGATATAGTGTTGTTTGCAGATGATACTTCACTTTTGTTTAAACTTAAACGTCAGCAACTGGTTACTGACGATGTAAATAGCGCGATCTCAAAAGTAGTTCACTGGTTCAATGTTAACAATTTACTTCTTAATGAAAAAAAAACCAAATGCATTAAGTTTACCCTGCCTCACGTCAGGCAGGTAAAAACTGATGTGTTGATAAAGGGCGAAGAATTGAATCCTGAAAATAGCACAGTATTCTTAGGCTTAACCTTGGATGCTAAGCTTCAGTGGGGCCCACATATAGATAAATTGTCAAAAAAACTAAGCTCCGCAGCATATGCTGTTAGAAAAATTCGTAATTTAACTGATATAGAGACAGCCCGTTTAGTGTACTTTAGCTATTTTCATAGTGTAATGTCGTACGGTATTCTGTTGTGGGGAAACGCCGCCGACATCCAGACTATCTTTGTTTTGCAGAAAAGAGCTATTCGTTCAATTTTTAAATTAAGCCCGAGACACTCTCTCAGAGAGAAATTTAAGGAGATTAATGTAATGACTGTGCCTTCTCAGTATATTTATGAAAATCTTTTGTATGCCCATAAAAATATAAAATTGTTTAAAAAATACAGTGATATCCATAACATAAATACTAGGAACAAACACAAATTTGTAGTACCAACAACAAGGCTCAAGAAAATAGGTGGCTCGTTTAGATGTCAATGTGTGCGCTTTTATAATAAGCTTCCAAGCCACGTACAAGTTCTAAGTCTTAATAAATTCAAATCATTCATTAAACGTAAGTTGTGCCAGAAAGCGTTTTATACCATCAAAGATTACGTTGAGGACAAAAAGGCTTGGGATTGAGCTGCTCCAATTAAAAATTAATTTAGATTTTTTATATTTTCCACCGTGAATTTAGTTTTATTATTATTTTTTGGTTTTCTTGCAATGACAAGAATATTTACTTTTTAAAGTATTATATTATTTTATTTTAATTATTGTGAATGTGAAGACTATGTGGACTATTTGTTTTTAATTTATCTTAGTTTTTAATCGTGGTCTGGCAGTTTGAGTAGTTTTGCGGCCTACCCGAATGTCCTTTCTTTGGTATTGTTCGTCGAATCGTTGAGCTCCTTAAATTCTGTGTTGAGCTGCTCGGTTATTGACAAATGCGTGCACTGACTGGACAGGTCCACTCCATCTAGCTGGTTCTTTCCTCAAAAGACCATTTCAGACATCAATCTACATGGTCTTCACATGATCTAACCAAGATTTTTGTCTGGACTTTAAAAGAGACTGTGACCTCTGAGTTTGTTTCGGCCTTTCTTCTCAGAGTAGGCAGATAAGAAACGCCGACCTCATCTAGTTTTAAAAATATGATCGACATGTAAAAGTGTTTGTACAAACCAACTTACAGAAATAAAATCATTTATCATTTATCATTTAACGGAGGTGGTCACTGGCCCCTGAAACACCTAGCTCAGCTTCAATTTACAAAAAATGTGAAACCCTGAGTTTTCAATTTTTTTGTAAATTTTGAAGGTAATAAAACATTTATTTATATAAAACGGATTTATATCGAGGGCCATGAATCACTCGCGTCGTTTAGGATTCTAACACTTGAATCACTCGCTATGCTCGTGATTCATCTATGGCCCTCGCTTTAAAACCGTCCTTTATTCACTTGTTGCATAATATACTATTATACCATTCCCCCTCTAAAAAGCTTACTTTATTCACTGAAAACAGTGAATAAAACGCCTTTTTACTCACTGTTTTGGTGTTTGAATTTAGAACACACTAATATACATTCTTCCATCTCAATGCTATACAACCTCCTTGCGCATAAAATACTCGATACAAACTCCAACAAAAACCTTGTGAAAAAAATATTCGATTTTCAAACTCCTTCATCGATTTAATTTTGAGTTTGTTTAGATTTAGGATATTAATTTTCATTTCAGTCTAGGATGTTTACTGAATACTTATTTGGATTGTAATTCTAATATTAAATGCATTGGTATTTAATTAATTATAATTATGTAACGTAACAGAGGTGCTCACTGGCCCCTAAAACACAGGTGCTGTTACCTAACTCAGCTTCAAAATTTAAACCCTGAGGTTTCACATTTTTTTGTAAATTTTCATTCCTTGTGCTTACCGCTTAAATCTTTCTTTTTCTCGTAGTTATGGTATAAAATATAGTATGCAACTCCTGAATAAAACGGATTTATATCAAGGGCCATGAATCACTCGCGTCGCTCAGAATTCTAACACTGGAATCACTCGCTATGCTCGTGATTTAATCATCATGAATCACTCCCTACGGTCGTGATTAAAATGTTAGAATTCTTCACTTGTTCGTGATTCATCTATGGCCCTCGCTTTAAATCCGTCATTTATTCACGAGTTGCATAATATACTATTTTCAACCCTCAGATAGTTGGCAAATTATTTATTTTATCTTAATACTGAGACCATTCTTACTTGTTACTATAATAAATGCGAAAATTTGGATGAATAGATGTATGGATAAATGTTTGTTACCTAATCACGATCACGCCAGATCGGCGGAACGGATATAGATGAAAGAACAATGGCAGGTGCCCATACATTGTTTTAGCTGAGATGAAATACCTACGTCATTAAATGAAAAATGTCTGGTTTAACTCAGGGTGTTGTTCTGAATTAGTTTATGCAAGAATTTTTGTTCGAGAATGTCGAGAATAATAGATATTCAGTCATAAACTTTTGTAGGTTATGTCTGGGTTTTTTTTTTTTATACTCTATAGGCTCGCGTTTGACCACTATCTCGCCTGTTGTTAAGCGATGACGTGGTCTACGGTGAAGCACGCTTGCCTAGAAGAAACCTTTTCACTCTTGACTTAAAGACCCCAAGGTTGTAGCTATCAGGGAACAAAGACCCCGGAAGGGAATTCCACTCCTTAGCTGTACGCACAATGAAAGTATTAGCAAAACGCTTTGTGCGTATGGGAGGGATGTCCACCAAGTACCGATGGCGCATGGCCGTACGTCTTGTAGTCCGATGATGGAAAGGGCTAGGCGGAATCAAATTGTGCAGTTCCGTCGCACACTCCCCGAAATGTAACCGATAAAAAACCGACAGGCTGGCAACTCGGCGTCGATGTTCGAGGCTCTGGAGCTTTGAGGCGACCAGTGCATCGTTGCCAATAAGCCTTTTGGCCCGTCTGTCGATCGACTCAAGTGCATCAAGCTGGTATTTGGCAGATCCATCCCAGAGGTGAGAGCAGTACTCCATGCATGACCGAACTTGCGCTTTATACAAGTTGAGCAGCTGTTCAGGCGTGAAGTCGTAACTTTTAATAATGTGTTTAATAAGTAATATTATTAAATTTCGTGGTAATAAAAGGGGAATATCGCATTAATATTTCCCTTTCCTAGTTATTTCAGCATGAAATGTATAATATACTATATTGAAAGAGTATATTTATATAAACTTAGTGACTTTGACGTGTATCAAAAGGTCGTCGTCAATAACCAAGCTATATTTTATTGACTTGGATACTAGTCTTTTTGCCAATCATTAATTGAAAGGAATTCATTTAATTCTACTACACTACAATATTTTACCTACCTGCAAGAAACATCTACAATTAGACATAAACTGTATTTATAACTCTTTTACTGCAATAAATACAATAATGATATTATAACATAATATAGTTACTACTTGTCACTGAGCAGATAAAATAAATAATAAAACAAATAATATAATAATAATATAATTGTTCGGTTTTGGACCAACCTTTTTGAGAAAATATTTGCTGGCGGCTTATGAACCGTAGAATGTTGTATGTAAAGAAGTTGTGGGTGGAAATTGTTCGTTCCTACGATCTCCAAGAGGGCAATTGAACACCACCTACCTCGTCTCAACTCCCGGGTCAGCAGAAGACCTGCAGCATGCACGGCACTTCACAGATAGGCAGCCTGACGTTCTCTGGGTTCAAAGTTCTTGAAGATCGCACACCACACGGTAGTGAGTTCGCAAACACTCCCGATGCTGAAAAGTTCAGCTTGAGACACGATCAAGGCAAGAGAGGAAGAAACGTTCATCCAGCTCAGGGCGCTAAGTCGTACTGCACGCCACGGATATATTGAACCGCGACGTAGGTCGAGGGCAGGTTGGCGATGATTTACCAACTACCCTCAATTTGATAATAAGAATCGAACAATAATAATGGCAACACTGAGCTAAAGAAATTAACTAAAACAACAAATAACTTTTTATTTATTATGTTTTTTTTAATCCGTTTTGAACCAGCCCTATTATACTTTAAAAAACGTAGACAATTAATAGAATGTCTTTCGTATATAACTCACTTTCAGACGCTCAAATATAAATCAGCTAAGATTTCGCCGTTGTTCTTTGGCACAGAGATAGTGTATAGTCTTGGATAGCACATAGGCAAATTTTTATCCCAGTAGTATGATCCCGTGGGATACTTGCCAACTACTACGCGAGCGAAGCCGCTGAAAGATGCTAGTATCTAATAAAATCCTGAGGAGGGTACGCCAGTAGACATAGAACTAGATCGAGCAATATTTGGATAGTTGTCCATAATTTATTGTTTTAGTTCAATTCTCCTTTAGAATCCAATCCGCAACTCATCATAGCGACAAGAAGCATGTTTTAAAAGAATCTTAATGTTGTAATTTAGTAAATAGAATCCACAATTCCAGTTCGTGAAGCCCGGTGGCGGCGACCGCGTGGTCGCATGCGAGTGCTAAATAAATGCCCAGAGCACTTAAATAGTTTCATAAGTTTAGTTCCTTTATTTTCGTAAATTAAGAAGGGCCCCGCTGACGGTAGCTTTGCTTCGTGTGAACCTCCTTCATCTTTGGAGCACCAGATCTAAATCCCAATAATTTGTTAAGCACAAAATGAGCAAAAAATAATTAGGTCGTTTGCAACGGGGTTTGCAAAGCCCTAAGATCGAGGGTCCCGCTCTGCTAACGTACATTGTTTCTTATCGTAGAAGTCAGTTAAATATGTTAGTGTATTGTTAACGCCTCTATTTATCATCATCTTCTGCCTGCCCATTTCCAGATCCATGGGGTCGCAACACGTTTAAAGGTCCGTTTATATCTACAGACACTGAGCGTGCCAGACACGTGCCGTGAAAGACAAAATAATATTCTTTTATACAGTGTCTATTAACGTATTGATATCTATCGTTACACGGCCGCGCAGACACCAACAGACTCACTGTATAGAAGAATATGATTTTGTCTGCCACGGCACGTGTCTGGTACGCTCAGTGTCTGTAGATATAAACGGACCTTTATTTTCAACTGAACTGACACGCTTTATTTTTTTATCTCTGGTGTCATAATATCTATTATAGCAAATTTATACACCGTGAAAATTAAGTGGTTGTTTTCCCGCAGCAGAACGACTTGCCTTTAGGAGTACTTTCGAAGCATAGAGTTAAAGTAAAAAAATAACGATGTTTTTATTTTAAAATAATTTGAAAAATATTCATCAACTCGAAAAAGTGAGTAACAATAGTAACTTGTAGGTACTAGGTACTACTCGCGTCACCACCGTATTATTCAGCGTAGTACCTAGTACCTACAAGTGACTATTGTTACTCACTTTTTCGAGTTTGTTTTTTTTTTAATTATTTTAAAACAAAAACATCGTTATTTTTTTACTTTAACTCTATGCTTCGAAAGTACTCCTTAAGGCAAGTCGTTTTGCCGCGGGAAAACAACCACTTAAATTTCACGGTGTAGAAGTAAATTGTAAAAAAATTGGTGATATAGAAAATAACCCTGAGTTTGTGAGTCCGGCTCGCACAGAACCGGTTTTTTTATGAATCCAATAATCACCATACAACAAAATATAATTCTCAATTTAAAAAAAACAGAAGCCGAGAGAATTCTCCATTAAACGAAAGAGGCACAACTGTTTGTCACTTAATTAATAAAACAATCTATGCCACAATATAGTAGAGGACAAAAAAAAAGCGAACCTGTCGTCTGATCTTTATTTATATATGTGTATATGTAAGTGTATAAGCAAAAGCACTAGGAAGTGGTGAAGGGCGGGCGTTTTTGGGGGACTGCCTTGTGTAATTTTGACGTTAGGAAAGTGCTGATTCTCAGTATAGTTTGAATAAATGACTTTTGAATTTTGAATTTTCTATATTTACATATATATATTTTTTACAATTATGTATTTATATTTGTATATATCTACCATTACACTATTTGTGTAGGTGCGCTAATTTTTATATCTTAGTTTAAGTCGTTCACTTTTCTTCTCTTCCTGTTCTCACTCACTATTGTCTACATTTTTTCATTTTTCCTTTTCGCGGGTCTGCTGGTAGAAATTTCTTAAGAAATAAGCAGTGTCCTTGTACTCTATTGTACTCTGTTGTCTTATGTTTTATACTGTGTGTACATTAATTATTAAATAAATAAATATTTGTAGAGGAGTAAGGGCTCTGCTCCACAGTGGCCCATGGATAAGATACGCACATGTACTAAGCTTCGCTTTCTATGTAAGCGGAATTGTCTACGCCACTCTCAGCAAGAATACTTGGTTGGCAAGCAAATGAATCGTCCAGCTCACATAGCAAACCTCGCCGGCAAACCACACCACATAAAGATGCTTTGACCATCAACCTTTCAGTATAAATTCAAGGACTCTTCCTGATAGCGCGGACCGATTTAAATTGCGTCGATTTAGGCGACATCGAACGGATATCATATCCGATAAAATTAATAAAACCTAGTCAATACCTTCCAAAACTGTTCTGTAAGGTAATACTATTCAAATGGGTGCTAAAACTTAACGATGCGAAGATGGTATGGAGAATTACTATTCATCCTGTCTTAGGCCTATATTCTATTTGTATGCAACATTCACTCCTCTCTGCTTACAAATCGAGCATACACACCTTTCAAACCAAGTTTTCAAAATGCAAAATACGCATCACCCACGCCCTTCAGGTGCGAATACTATCATCACTACACACCACCACAGATAATATAATGACACCACACACAAATACGCACTCGGAACCATAACCCAAGCTCAGAACCACTTTCCTTCTTTTTCCTCTCTTTTATCGAATTCGCAATGTTTAAATAATTATGCATAGTTGTTTATTTGCCTCCTTCATAATAATCAGTAACATGATATTATTTATCAACCTATATTGTTCCACTGCTGGGCAAAGGTCTCCCCCATAGCCTTCCACTCCTCCCTATCCTTTGCCAACTCCTGCCAATCTCCCGTAAACGCCTCTAAGTCGTCGCGCCAGCGTTTCCTGGGCCTCCCACGGCAACGACGCCTATCTGCCGGCTCCCACTGCGTGACGATTTTGGCCCATCTATCTTTATGTATTCTGCATATATGACCCACCCAATCAAACTTCAGACCAAATAAAAAAATTCAAATATTAAAATCAAATATTATTGTGATTTGTTTATTTATTTGACTTGTTATTTCATTGTAATTTAATTTGTAATGTGATGAGATTGAGTTAAAGTTACCTGAGTAATCGAATTTAATTATCAATTCAAATGAAATCGAATTTATTTAGTATTATTAATATTGCAACCACCCTAGAAGAAGGGCCTGGAGATCCGTAATAAACAGTTTCCCTAGTATAAGACTCCAGTCTCTCTCAAATGAGCTTCTAGCAAGTGTTGTAAACTTGTAATATAGTTTTAAGTAGATTTTAAGTCAACATTTGTGGAGTGAAAACAATAAATTTATATTTATTTTTATTACTAAATCTCGTACGAGTATTTTCTAAGTCGTTCAAGTGCAAATCGGTCGAATTGTATCGCATTGCCTCTATGTGAATATACTTGCAATTTAAATCGCCTATTGGTATGATGTAAATCGAATCACGTCGGGTGGGTGATTCCGTTAATTTATAGAAATTTACATAACTATTTGGACTATGACAGGCATACAACAATGGCTGTAAGCGGGGCGTTCCATGCTATGCTATGCATGCATGTATTACTAAGGCCCGATTTCACCAATGAAACTTACTCTGATTGGAAGTTTACTCGAACTAATAGCGATTAGTTTCGCTTAGGTGAAATCGGCGTGCGTAGCTTAGCCGTGGACTGCTACGAAGCAGCGCCTTTACGAGCTTTAAATGTGTGTTGAAAAATTAATGCATAACAATGGAAATAATGCAGGTTTATTAGTTTGTTTAATTTAATTAAATCCGTTGTCGATTTTACATGTCAGTATTTTGAATAACTGAATTTATTCAAATTTGTAATATTCGTCATATGAACTGCTTTGCCTGTGTTTTGCCATCCCACCGCAATATTACCAAACCACTGCAACTCCTGAAAGCAAGAATCAACAGTGGCTACCACCATAAAAGCGTTGAGACAATGAAGCTCGACGAAGTTCCGGCAAATGAATTTAACTGTCTTAGATCTCACAGCGAAAATATTCAGATAAGAATAACGGAGGAGTAGAAAAAAAAAAAACCACTTGACTCCCCTCCATATCAAGCAGGAGACAGAACAAACAAAGCCAATAGGCACAAAGGGTCGTTTACAACTGGGATAAGCCCAGATGCCTAGCACTACGGATAAAAATTAGTCGCCTTTATGTCAGTGTTCTACATCTGACTGCGAATATGTACAATCTGCACATCATATCTTATGGGAGTGTATTCTTTGGCAGAATGAACGCAATCCATACTTAATCTAGTGCTCGCATGCGCATGGATTATAAGTATAGGAACTTAAAATCCATGCGCATGCGAGCACTAGATCAACTATAGGGTTCAATACCCAGGTTGGGCAAAGTTTAATAAAGAAAAATATTTAATGGACTGGCCCCTTATTACAAGGCACTTGAAATTATCTGGAATATGTGCCCAATGTGCCATATGTGTGTGTGGAATTTGTGTGTGGATTGTGTGTATGTGGCAAGTGTTGTGTGTGTGTAATGTAACTTAGGCTCTTTTTGGAGGTTTCCTTTGAGAAATACTGGCGTGATGTTATATCGGTAAACAATAAGAACAAACCAAACTATTCACATTTCTCTCCGACCGATTCAAATTCTCCATCCCCATCCAAGATAAATACGAAAAGTTTATAATCAAGTGTTGTACCGTTTCACAATCCGATAAAAAAATATAATTTATGTCTGTAGTCGCAGCTGTTTCAGAAATGGCGCAAAAACTAGATACAAAGTGAATTTTAAGTAGTATTTCATTGTGTGTGTACAAAGTTAGATTTACGATGTAAACGTATGCTATGGTTAGTGCAGTGGGTGCAGGTTTGTATATTTAGGGACGTGGCCGTGAGTTTAAGTTCTAATCTAAGCTAATTATAAAGAGATACCATTATTTGTTTGTTTGTAAGAGTTACAACAACATGATAGGATCCAAACATGAGGACAGAATTAGGAATACCGAGTTCAGGACGAAAACAAAACTGACTGACGTCCTCACTCGAATCATAATCAGCCTTATAATTTTCCCACTACTGGGACACAGTTATTCTCTCTGTGAGAGAGGTAATGGGCCTTAATCCAACACGCGGGTCCAGTGCCTGTTGATGGATGTTACATGTATTTGAATTTTTGGTTCTAGGACATGCTGATTTCCTCACGATGTTTATTCCTTTACCGTTTAAAGAGCAGTGGTGATGAAATAATGTACAAAAAGTAAAGCGCCTGCCTGGGTTCGAATTCACGATCTATTACAAGTAAGTTGGGGCCGTTACCACTGGGCCACCACTGCTCACTCGAATAGACCAACAAAAGTGGAGGTGGATCAACCATAATTGATGCGTAATAATCGTAGGAAATGAAGTAAAGCAGAGCCAGACTGGTACCCAAGAGATGGGAAGTTGTGGAAGACAGTGTCTGACCGGTCGAAGGTGGAGAGAGTAGCTCAGGACAGACCACAGTGGAAACTTTTGGAGGAGGCCTATATGCCAAAAGGCAAAAGGTTAGGGACATTTTATAAATCAAAAACTTTTTGTTGTATTTTTAGATGTAAACCTCTGATCTAGGCATAAAAGGTTTTATTATTTAAAGAAAGAAAGAAAGAAAAAGTATTTATTTGAGACCCGCACAGGAGACACGAGAAATCAGCGTAAAATTAAACAAAATTAAAAATAAAAACCCCGTGCGATACCGAAAAGGCTCCTATCTCAGCATATGCAGCGATATCCAAAAAAGGAAATAACGCTTTTTGATTTTTTTATTAAGAGTTATAACAGCCGCACGGGCAATCTTCAAAGTTCAGCAATGCTTCTCAAGGATCAACCGTGGATGGGACACTGTTCGATTACATACCGGGACTACACCGTGCCTCAAAAAGCATTTTAAGCAGCTAGTCCCGGCTGATATCTGTATATACGTATCTTTGACAGTGGTTACTGGTATTTAAAAAAACTGGCCAAGTGCGAGTTGGACTCGCGCACGAACGGTGCCGTACCATTATCGCAAAAAACGGCAAAAAAATCACGTTTGTTGTATGGGACTAAAATGTTAAATATTACTTATTTACTTATTTTATTCCGATTTTAGTATTTTTTGTCATAGCGGCAACAGAAATACATCATCTGTGAAAATTTAAATTGTCTTGCTATCAAGGTTCATGAGACAGACCAACAGACCCCGCCTGCCTCGGAGGTTTAACCTCCGAGGCAGGCATTATGATAAATATGTTCATCATCATTATCTTCCTCCCATATCCCATGTTACTTAGGCTCTGCGCAACACGTTCAATTCTTCAAGTTGCCCCTGTCAACTGTCAACCTAAGTGCACTTTATACGAGAGACTTAAAAAAAAAAATCTGGAGGCCTATGATCAGCAATGGACGGCTTTCGGCTGAAATATTGATAATAAAACTTAACATATGCAAAGGTAATACCTACCTACACACAAATGTCTTTCACCAACTGTACCGCACAGTTCCCCATAAAAAACTTCATCACACACATAGGTACATACGTTTCCCTACCTATAAAAGAGAAAAACAACAATTATTTTGAAAGCCTTCCTGGCGCTCCGTTTGGGTGAACAAACAAAGAAATGAAAAGTAAACTGTTGCTTTAATATAAATATCTGCTACATAAAGGTATTTTTTGGGGAAAACGGTTTTTTTTCTTCATCTCAATTTTTGGTGTGTTTATGTTTGTATGGTTTTTGATTTGTATGTGAAGGAGTTTCTGCCTCGTTGGTTTACAGGTAGGAAACGTTACTGTTAAGAGGAAATATGGACAGAGAGCGCCGACGGAATTTCCTAAGTAAAAAGTCATAATTCGAGGTTTGGCTCTCGGCTCTTTTCTCCTCCAATATTGGACCAATTTAAAAGATATTCCATAAACTGGTAAAGTAAGATATATACTATGTTCCTATGTTTTTCTTTTTTCATTTATATTTGTCAAATTTGTACACTAAGCCTCTGTTGACAGCGCAATTTTGAGAAATTTTTGAGAGCTCTAGTGCTTCTAAAGATAATAAATCATCAAAAAGGAAAAGATAGGGACATAGGTTATATCTTTAATTTTCAGATTATAGAATATCTTTTAAATTGGTCCAATATTAGAGGAGGAAATAGGCGAGAGCCAAACCTCGAATTAAGACTTTTTACGTAGGAAATTCAGTCGGCGCTCTCTGTCCCCGTTTCCTCTTAAGGATCCTGGGGAAAAAGTTCCAAGTTTTGGACTTTTTTTGTTGTTTGTGTACTAATACTAGCCAACCAAATTTCAGCTTTCTAGGACTAAGAAGTACCCTAAGAATTCATGATGATCATCAGTGAGTTAGTGAGTCAGTGACGACATAGGGTTTTTTTTAGATATCAATAAAATCTAAAGTATACTTGACTTAAAGTCCTACGTCCCCTGGATGGGCGAAGGGCGTCCACAGAAGTCCTCCATCGCGATCGGTCCTGAGCTTCACACTTCACCTCAGTCCACGTCATACCGATGCTTGTCGCTTCCGCAACACGGTGCGACGCCAGGTCTGACGGGGACGCTTTCTTTTGCCTTGGGGAATCCAATCCAGCGCTTGCTTCGGTATATGATTAGAATCGCAGCGTGTGGCCAATCCAACTCCACTTATGACGCTTGATCTGGCGATCGATCGGGCTCTCGTGGCATTGCTCCAACAGCTCTACGTTGGTGATGGTCTCGGAGTAAATGCCGAGTATGCGACGAAGCCAGCGGTTGACGACGACTTGGATCTGGCGTGAGATGTCTTTTGAGACCATGGCGCACGGTTGGCGCAGTGGTTGAGCGATTCACATGCTGAGATAGGAGCCTTTTTGGTCTCGCACGGGGTTTTTATTTTTAATTTTGTTTAATTTTAAGCTGATTTCTCGTGTCTCCTGTGCGGGTCACAAATAAATACTTTTTCATTACTCATACTCTGAAAGTAGGTCTTAAGTTGCCTGAGGAGCGGGTTGAAAGTAATACTTTTCAGCCCTAGGGAGAATCGCTTTCAACTGACAGCTGTCAAATTATTTAAAAAAAAAACTAGTTCCTTTTCACATATCTATTGAACCATGTTCCAACTTTCTATACAACCACGAAGTAAAATTGAAATAACTTAAAGTTAAGTATTGATTAAAGAATATATATTTTTTAAATAACTTTATAATAATTTACTTTCAACAATTTCTTTAAAATAACTTAGATTTGGGCAAAATATTTACCATTTTTTCAATGATGAAAATAAAAAATAAAGGCTGAATAGCAGGCCGGCCACAGAAAAAAAAATCAAACAAAATAGGCGGGAAAGCGGCAATCATTTTTTCTTTAGCTAATTCATGTTTTATTTTTATTTCCTTGTATTTGTAATGAAAAGCACAGTGTTTACCTCGGGTTAAAGACTTATTTAGTCCCTCGAACTATTGGCGCCCTCACTTCGTTCCGGGCGCCAAACCCCGTCTCGGGACTAAATAAGTTACTTTCACCCCTAGGATAACAATGTACTATTTCTTTATTTCTTTTCTTAATTGACTGCTGCGCTGCGTGTCGCGGGTTCGATTCCCGCACGGGACAAATATTTGTATGAACTACAGCTAGTTGTTCCGGCTCTGGGTGTTGTGTATGTGAGTTTATATGTTTGTAAACGCACCCACGATACAGGAAGAAATTCCTAGTGTGGGGCAACGTTTTTTAAAACAAAAATATAAAAAATATTTATTTAAACTTCATGTACAGTAGTGGTACATAGGCGGACTTAATGCCACAAGGCATTATCTACCGGTCAACCTTTGGGTTAAAAAGGACAACACCACCTTACACGTTTCGCACCCATAAAGCAGCACGGATTTGACATTTGCCGGCTCTGGGTGTTTGTGTATGTGAGTTTATATGTTTGTAAACGCACCCACGATACAGGAGAAATTCCTAGTGTGGGGCAACGTTTTTAAAAAAAAGATGAAAGAAAAAGATTTGTCCCGAAGATTTTGAGTTAAATCCTTCGGGTCAGTTTCCACGATTGCCAAACGGGTCTCAGCTGCGTGAAGGTAGCTCGTGCTTTGGCTATCCTTGAAGCAATATCCTCTTCACTACCTCCAGTTTCTGACACGACGCTCCCGAGATAAGTGAACTTGTGGACGCGTCCCACTGCCTCCGTGCCAATCAGCAACGGTGAAGTTTTCTTCACACCAGATCTCATCTCTTGGATCTTCCGGGTATTTATTTTTAGTCCCATTTCTGCTGCTTCCTGACTTAAATCTTTCAGTTTAGCTTGCATGTCAGAGTGGGTATGACTCAGCAGGCATAGGCCATCGGCGTAATCCAAGTCCTTTAAGACGTTGGATAATCCCCACTCTATCCCGCGGCGCTTGTTTTCGAACCTATTGAATCATTATACGTTTACTATTTAAATCATATTCCGTTCATATTTATTTGGTATATTACAAACCCAAGTTACGAGGGTTTAAAAAACCGGCCAAGTGCGAGTCGGACTCGCGCACGAAGGGTTCCGTACCATTATCACAAAAACGGCAAAAAAAACACGTTTGTTGTATGGGAGCCCCACTTAAACATTTATTTTATTATGTTTTTGTTGTTATAGCGGCAACAGAATTACATCATCTTTGAAAATTTCAGCTGTCTAGCTATGTCGGTTCATGAGATACACCCTGGTGACAGATGGACAGACAGACAGACAGATGGATCGCGGCGTCTTAGTAATAGGGTCCCGTTTTTACCCTTTGGGTACGGTACCCTGAAAAAACGATGAAGCGCTTCGAGAAATGGTAGGTACTGCCCTTGCGCTTGGCTCGTCTTGGCGGGGACACTACTTTGCCCCCAAATATACTTGTTTACAAAGTGTGCTTTTAACAAAAGTTTAAAATTTTCTTACATCATAATTTTATAAAACAAATTTCAAATTAAGCAGTACGATTACTGCTTAATTAATATTAATCAAGGCAGATAGACTGTTTCTTATAATTTATTAGTCTAGCCGTTCAAGTGGCAATTTATTTGTCTTTACTTAGTAAAATTACTAATTCAAATAATAAATTATAAATATTGTATCATTATTTTAAAGTGCCATTTCTTGTGATACTGGGAATTTAGTAGTTTATAAGTATTTTGAGTTAATTTCGCTATTCATTTTAGATTATAAAATAGATTCATATTTATTTTAATGGTTGACAGACAAACCAATGGAGAGTGGTTACTAAAACCATAAAATAGACACGGTAAGTTAAAAAGAGATAGAGAGAAGGGGGGAATAACTGCTTGGGCATAACAATTGGTCCGCATTCCTGTCAAAGTAAGAAGTATACAAAAGTTGGCACTTTGTATGGCAATTCTGATGCTTTAATTGGCCTCTATCGAACGTCGAAAAGTCAAAAATGTAGGGCATTGACAAGCGCTAGCAAAATGTCACATGATTACCTCCAGCACCAGCTGTGGGGACACGCACACGCTACGTCACTCTACTGCCTGACACACCGTGACATCTGGTTCCTGCTGCCTCACATCACATCACATCATCAGCCTATTAATGTGCCCACTGCTGGGACACAGGCCTCCTCTCTGTGAGAGGGAATCCTGCTGCCTGAATCCTTTTTATTTTGGCATCTTAACAAACACCATCGCTGGTAGAAAGACACATTGTCTAGAGCCACTCATCACGTGAAGACTCAAAGTTCCGAAAAACATGATGAGCACTAAGGGCTTATCCACATCAGAAGTGGTACATGGCGATGCGCTCGCTCATTTGATTTTTAATGTCTTAGTTGTGCAAAAAAGATGTCAGAAATGCTGTACTGTCAAAAACTACAAGAAACGAAACTAAACGTTGCTTGTCAAAAACTTTACAAGGCACGACAGCGGCATCGTGAACACGCACTTTGCCGCGTTGACGACGTCGTGTCGTGACGTGGTGATGTGGACAAGCCGTTAGATCCCATTTATAAAGATTTAATGAAATATTGCTTTTTACTTCAGTAAAGTTAGTCTGTTTGTCTGTCACTTGAACTGAAATAATGCAATAATTTCGCTGTTAAAACTTTGTTAGTTTGCTGACTTAAGTTGAGAACTGAACTTTGGCAACCGGCCGAGTTACCTACAGAAATAATAAAGATAATTATGGTGATGCCTGTATGCCAGGCTGGCTAGTACTCTCACCTAGTTTGATAAAAAAATATTTTTAATCGACTTAAAAAAATATTCAATTGATTATGTAGATTCCTTTTTTATTTGTAAGCTGGCAGCTACTGTTGTGGTCCCATTAGTATTTGAGCAAGATCTGACAAGTAGTTTTAGAATTATCCTTATTATTTATGACCATAAAAAAGGAACTATTCCTTTTTTATGGTCATAAATAAGATAACAAAACTGAAAAGAGAAGAATAAAAAACTGTCATGGTCACTAACATTAACATTAAAAGCGGGCTATTTACCATGTTTACTGTTTGTTGCGAGTTCCCGATATTTCGGAGTTACAGTAAACATGGTAAATAGCCCGCTTTTAATGTTAATGTTAAGAATAAAAACTATAAAAAAAAATATAAACCGACTGCAAAAACAAATCACTAAAAAGCGAAAAATAACTTTCTTTTCGAAAGCCGGAGTCAAAAACGAAAAAAAAATTGGTACCAAAGACACCGTTTCCAAAAAAGAAAGATATTATTCCCTTTATTTTATTAACTGGGATTGGTCGCCATGACTGAAAATCGGTAAAGATGATGTTTGAATATTATATTCAAAGGCTAGCTACTAGATTTTTACTAACCGCTCAGGCTATTGGGCCTGAGGGGTTAAAATTCAAAATAATCTGAGCACGTGGTGGTTAAACGCGAACCTATCGACAATGCACCGTGCAGCTTGATGTTCAGCGTTGCACGTATTTGGTCAGACCATCTGATCGGGCTACGGCCCCTCGGCCTCTTGCCTTCGACCTTGCCTGTGATCATCAGCTGTTCGAGGTTATGACCATCCTTATGGGCAATGTGCCAAAGAACTCCAGGATTCTTCGCAGGCAGGTGGTGGAGAGCCTGGCCTTGACGTTCAGTTTTCGAAGGATAGACTCGTTTAAAATTATAACCTACCGACCTATCTATTGATACACAAATTGCGCCTCCCAATTATAGAGATTCCTCAGCTCCTTCTTCCTTTTCCGGAAATCCATGTAATCCCACACTAATTAATTGCTATTAATTTAAAATCAACTTCAAAAGCCAATTACAAAAGGGATGAGAAATTATTTCGGATATCGGCTTTCGTAAGCTATCCAAACATGATCATCTAGAATGTTTATAACATTCCTGGCATTTCTTAGAATTCATACCACGTGTAAACAAATTAGTAAAGTACTAAATGTTATCTGCGACTTCGTCTGCGTAGAATAGAATCGAACCGGATAGAACAGGATATTTATATATTTATTATATGCTTAATTGTACACCATAAAATACATGAATGAAAAGAAACTTAAGTCTAAAACACATACAATGTTCGGCCTTATCGCTTGCCGCGATCTCTTCCAGGCAACAAGATAGAACAGGATATAACAGTATAGAACAGGATAATATAACAGGATAGAACAGTATAGAACAGGATAATATAACAGGATAATATAACAGGATAGAACAGTATAGAACAGGATAATAGAACAGGATAGAACAGGGTAGAACAGGATAGAACAGGATAGAACAGGATAGAACAGGATAGAACAGGATAGAACAGGATAGAACAGGATAGAACAGGATAGAACAGGATAGAACAGGATAGAACAGGATAGAACAGGATAGAACAGGATAGAACAGGATAGAACAGGATAGAACAGGATAGAACAGGATAGAACAGGATAGAACAGGATAGAACAGGATAGAACAGGATAGAACAGGATAGAACAGGATAGAACAGGATAGAACAGGATAGAACAGGATAGAACAGGATAGAACAGGATAGAACAGGATAGAACAGGATAGAACAGGATAGAACAGGATAGAACAGGATAGAACAGGATAGAACAGGATAGGACAAGATAGAATAGAATATACTTTAATGTACACCAAAAAAAAAATATACTCATATATTTTACAGCCGCGGGTTTATCGCTAACAGCGATATCTATCAGACAACCTTTGGATGGACTAAAGAACTTAATACATACAAATTATATGTCTATATAAAATACTATACACAAACTTACAGATAAACATACATACATAATATTACATGTTACAAAATTTCAAAGAAGGGTTTGGACAATCAATGGTAGAAGATATTAGATAGAAACAGAAATGCATTAAAAATAAAGGATTATAGTTAGATTTTTATATTTAGTAGCATTAGTACTTTGAATAGCCAATTTTTTATATAGTGCAATAATATTTTAGGTATGTGGGCCGCCTTACTTGTGAAATTATGAGTTCACCATACAAACTTCCACCCCATTTCGACCCCATTAAGAATGATTGCCGGGATAAAAACTATCCTATGTACTTTCCAGGGTATCAAACTAACTCCATACCAAATTTAGTCTAAATCGGTTTAGCGGTTTAAGCGTGAAAAAGTAACAGACAGATAGAGGTACTTTCGCATTTATAGTTGAGTCATTTCTAGGTAATCTACCAATAATATCCTTTAGGTTTAGCCTACAATTACCCTCGTTAAGATCCATTGAAAAGGGATACCCTTTTGGTATGTACCTGTTCATTTTGTTTGTCGTTTAAAAGACCAATTATAAACAAACGGTAACAAAATATAAATAACATTATTGAAAGCTGTATTTTTTTTGGTAACGGACATTGTAGACATCATCTACAGCCCGACTTCGCTTATTTCTGAGCAACAAGGAAACCTTATAGTTTCGTCATATCCGCCTGTCCGTCCGCAGCTTAGCTCAGAGACTCTTAGTACTAGAAAGCTATAATTTGGCAAGAATATACACATTAATCACGCCGACAAATTCTTAAAAAAAAAACAGTTAAAAAAAAATGTCTTCCTGTACACGTAAAGTGAAAAAATTAACTCTATTTCATGTTTTCAATAATTGAGAATGACACAAAATTGTTACACTTTTTCTAGCATTTTTGAAACCTTCCATACATACTCGTATCTCGAAAAATATAAAACCGGCCAAGTGCGAGTCGGACTCGCGCACGATGGGTTCCGTACCATTATCGCAAAAACGGTCAAAAAATCACGTTTGTTGTATGGGAGCCCTACTTAAATATTGATTTTATTCTGTTTTTAGTATTTTTTGTTATAGCGGCAACAGAAGACATCATCTGAGAAAATTTCAACTGTCTAGCTATCACGGTTCATGAGATACAGCCTGGTGACAGACGGACAAACAGACAGACGGGTCGCGGAGTCTCAGTAAAAGGGTACCGTTTTTACCCTTTGGGTACGGAACCCTAAAAATTTGAGAAATATCTGAGGAAATACAGCATCAAACAATCAACTTGTCAACTATCTTGTGATCAGCTTCCAGTCTAATCAAATGCAGCTGAAATCCAGCATTTTATAAGGACCATCTGCCTATCTGACCTCCATAACCCAATTCAGCAACATCAATACAGTCAAACAGATCACCATAAAACTTATCATCGTCAGCCTTATAATGTTCCCACTGCTGGGACACAGGCATTCTCTCTGTGAGACAGGTAATAGACCTTAATCCACGCAGTGCGGGTTGGTGGATATCACACGTCATCGATTTTTTAGTTCTAGGACATGCCGGTTTCCTCACGATGTTTTCCTTCACCGTTTTAAGGGCAGTAGTGATGAAATAATTTACACAAAGTAAAGCGCCTGCCTAGGTTCGAACTCACAACTTACCATACGTAAGTTTGGGCCGTTACCACTGGGCCACCACTGCCATAAAACCTACATAATATGAAACTCACAACAAAATGTTTATTCATCAAAATCGTAAGCAGTTACAGCAATATTAACATAATTCCCTTTTACATAATTTATGTTAAATTGTGTCGTAAACTCATCATCTCTTGGTACCGAGTAAGTATGAGATTCGACTTCATCGCCGAATCTCATAGGTATTTTCGATATCTCTCTCATAGTTGCTCGTTGCTTAGTCTAAGAAGTAGATAGGTATTTATCAGTCATAGATAAATCTTTTGAAAGCTTTGAGTCTAAGATAATTTATCCACTAAAGCTACGGGGCTACCTGGACGTAACAGCAGCAGGGTATGCATGTGGTGCTGAGTTACAAACCATACTCCACCTCCTGTCCTGCCTTCTGTGCCCCAAAACAGGCAGCCAGGGTGATCAGTAGGCACTACCATCGACGATGCCGTTGTAGTGGCTAATTTATGGCCAAAAAAATGTTAACGGCTGTCGTGCCAGCGGCAGCGATACGAAGAAGCAGCTATCCAAAGGTTGTCTGTAAAGGATCAATTTAAGTGATAAGACCGCTCATTGTTACATTCAATTAACTCTTGTTTTCAAAATTTTAATTTGTCATGGTGAACCCACTCTGAAGACTTATCTATAATATTTGCTTACTCAAATATTTTTAGCAACTGGCCTTTTCCCGTGGCTTCACTCACGTGACTTAGTCATCAGGATCCGTGCATTTTTTCAGGATAAAAGGTAGCCTATGACGATTAAAGACAGTGTTGCTTTCTACTAAAAAAAATAGATAGATAAAGATAGATAGATCAATCATTTATTTAGTGCACACAAAAGACATGGCAAAACACACAACATCTTAATTACATTATTTTAATTTACATGTATGTTTAAAAACAAGGTGCCAACATAAAAAGAAAAAAGTAAACCATACTTTAATGTTAATTTACTACTGTAATGTTTATTTTCGTAGTCTTCATACATACGTAGCGGCATACATGCCTGTCGATAGAGACAAATTCATTTACATCAAATGGAACACAACTTTTATGATGCATCGAACAAATCATCCCGTTTTTGGAATCAATACATGATAGCGCTGGCAAATGAAAACAGTACCACAGTCTGTAACAAACGTCAAAACATCTGATGACATAACGGAAATACGAATCGGTACCTAAATTCAGTAATAAATAAATATGTGATTTTGCATTGTTTTAAAATCGTGTTAAATTAAGTATAGTAATTAGTAATTCGTTTAGTAATTTCATGATTTGTTTATTTGTGTGTAAGTAATAATTTAAAAATAAAAAAGAAGGTAGTTTCCTAGATTATTCTAATCTAAGGGTAGTTCACTGTGACTGTTAGTTAATTTAAATAAAGTAATTGCGAATATTTGATACCTAATATGATTCAAAGTATTTGTAAAAAGCATTATTAATTACCAATCAAATATTGTACGCAATTACTTTATTTTTACTAACCTAATTCTAAAATAAATTGTTAAACGAATGTAACTGGTAGTTTTTTCTGTGTGACGTCTTGCTATTTGCAAAAATGTTTAAATAGATTCGCTTTAGTGAAAAATAGGACTGGATTGAATTGTATTTTGAACTGTGCACATCTCCTTATAAAATTAAGTTGATTTACTGTTGGTGTGAGTAATAAAAAGTGTTTACAAGATGTCTGATCGTTATCATTTGTGAACCCTGAGTACTTCCGCTCTTACATACATGTGTAACTTCTTGAGATTCTTGAGCTGTGCTGATTCAACTGATGCTCGGCAAATTAAAAGCGGTTTTATTTAAAAAGCGATACCTAATCTTTTGCATCCCTAGGTGCTTCTTCTATTGCGTGCTCGAATTCGTGTTTATCTATCTTCTAGATTGTTTCCGTCGTTGATTCATAGACTACTTGAGCGATATCTGAACCTGAAGTTCCATCATATTCACTCAATCATTCATACGTTATTCAATCGTTCATAAGTCTGGTCCTGAATGAACTTCATCATCTTCACTCTCAACAACTTCTTCATCGCCGTTTTCTGGTTCGCGCAGTCATCACCGTATCCACTTATCGATCCGTATCACTTAGAATTTTTTAATCATTTACTAGCGACCCGCCCCGGCTTCGCCCGTTACAAATTATACACAAACACCTTTCTGTTTTTTCACTCTTTTTATTGGTGAAAACCGCATCAAAATCCGTCCATTAGTTTTTGAGTTTATCGCGTACAAACGCGGTGGCGGACTTTCTTTTATAATATGTCGTGATAACCAGTATATAAATAATCATAATTTTTAAAATACATAGTATATAAATATACCTTTTTTATCATCATAGTTAAATCATATCATATAACGATATGCATTCTATTATTTACAATTCTAACCAAAGTGTAGTCCAGTTAATATTACAGGAAAATATTTGTCTTAAACAAAGCTTACTGAAATTCTTAAACAAGATAATATTGCCGCAAAATCTCAAATGAATTTTAATAGGCACCCAAATTATACCAAAGCAAAACCAACAGTAAATAAAAGTATATTATTACAGAACCCATATTCAATTTACCCTTCCACAAAATAAAAATATCAAAAGGCTGGGAAACCCGTTCAAATTAAAAACGTCTGAATCACAAGTCATAACATTTTGGGCGTATGAAAAAATAAAGCATGAAGGTTTATGGGATCGTAAATATTGTTATGGGAATGTGTGGGAGTGTCCACGGTCGATGGCTATTGAGGGAGTGGAAACATTGATTTAGTAGCATTCAGTTGTTTTTAGGTCATCTTCAGTCAGTAAATCAGTCATTCGAAAGAAAAAAGTTAATAAAAAAAATAAAAAAACCGACTGCTTAAGGATACATCTAGTTTTGGTCAGCCAGCTTGCGAATATGTATCCCCCGACTGCACAGCATGTTTTTCTTCATATTTAGATCTTTTTAGTTCTCAAGCAGTCGGGTTTTTCATTTTTTTAATTAACTTTTTAGTTAACATATTTTTTTTGTTGTGTACATTTAAACATATTATAAGTGTCATATATTTTTGAAATCAACTCTTAAAACCCATTATTTTGATACCCAACACGATGGGTTTAGCAGAAAACAAAAATTGGGCCCCCACAATATGGCGTTTCAATTTTAATGTGACACTCGCAAGGTTAAGACGAATCGATTGACGTAAGAATCATTAAAAATCGGCCAAAGCGTTTGGTATCTAGAACGCCACATAGGAACAAACATACATACGTACATATAGACCAATAAACACATTACCTTCCTTCGGCAGTCGGGTAAAAGGTGTTTATTTGCCACAAAAACGACATACACATTTAGAGACATTGCCTAAAATTAATCCCTTAACAATAATATTACTAAGTACTTAAACCCGAAATCGTCAGATCTTGCCAAGGAGTAAATTCTTAAAGTAGGAGTGCCTGGAGCACTCCAAGATACTACTTGGCAAGACTATATATGGTGTATGGAGATGAGATAAGCATCAGGTTAGACATCAAACTAGCCACAACATATTTGTTAAAAAAAAAGCTAGTGAATTATTCAATATCAAAAGTAATTTGTGTTGCCAGTCATGACATATGGCTCTGAGTGACACGTGGTCGCTTACAATGGTCCTTATCAGAAAGCTTACAGTCACTCAAAGAGAAATGGACAGGACTATGCTCGGAGTTTCCTTGCGTGATCGAATCAGAAATGTACAACGTATGACATAGACCGTAAAATTGCCAAACTTAAGTGGCAGTGGGCAGTGCACATTGCTCGCAGAACGGATGACCGATGGGGCAGAAAGGTTCTGGAGTGGCGACCGCGAAACGGAAGACGTTGCGTTGGAAGGCCTCCCACCAGGTGGACCTATTGATATGATGATGAAAAGTAATTTATTCAATTTAGGAAGACCCGTTGTTCTTTCAGTGTTTTCAGCGGGAATCGTTGAAGTTCGTTTCGGTGGAACTTTTCTAGTGGTTGCCACTGTTGACTCTAACTCTCAGGATTTGCAGTGGTTGTGAACAGAGTGGAAGGCTTGTCGCATAAAAGTCTTATAAGTATGTATAAGACCTGTATGATGGGACATCTTGTTTACCATCCAAATATAAATGGAAAGCGGTGGTTAAATACTTAAAATTAAGTTACTAGTTTTGCATATTGCTCTCAAATTTGAAAGGCATGCTTTTTCAACTTATAATTCCAGTCCTTAAAAACTTTGCTCCCAAAATAATCTAAAAACAGAATAATAATACAATATTTATATAATCGCACCATATTGCCCCTGATGTGAATACTCAAAACGGATTAATCCCTCTCGCCATACCAATATGAATTTTTATGACCAACAAACAGTAATTATAATAAAAATGAAGGATTTCGTTGTCATTAATATGTTTTAATATTCGGTGCTCGTACATGACCACGTAAATATGCAATTATGGTTCTTAATGGGGAAGATTAAGTACTGTCTGGAATTAATTTTGTCGTGGAGGGCGTTGATAAAATGCATTGGATATTGACGGGTACGATATTAGTTGGTCAAGTGATATAATAAATATACATTTGTGATTTTAATAGAAAAAGCAAAAAAATATCGTGTGATGTTTATTTTGGGCAACGAGATTGCGAGATTACGGGCCTACCCAAGAATTCGTGTCGTTGGCCTGACCACGTGACTTAACGTTCATGTGTGTCATTCCCATACATACATTCTTAATTAGTTTTCTAATAGCGTTATCGATTGTAGATTGTCAACTTGGCTACAGGTGCCAGTACTTAACAAAAAAAAATCTTGTCTGCGATAGACAAGATTCGTGCCCAGATCCGACTAAGTTCTTGTCATGTACATGATTAATTGGTCGTGTACGACACGAATTCATGCGTAGGCTCAGTGAATTTTTAGCTGACTGCGGAGGTTTATGTTTTATGTTATTTTAACTAAAAAAGCTAAAATTATAGAAAAATATAATATATAAATATTTAAATATATATTTTTTTTTATAAAGTTATCTATACTATACTAATATTATAAAGAGAAAGGATTTTTTTGTTTGTTTGTACCGAATAGGCTCCGAAATTACTGGATCGATTTAAAAAATTATTTCACCAATAGAAAGCTAAATTATTCCTGAGTGACATAGGCTATTTTTTAATCCCGAAAACAGTTCCTGTGGGGTGGTCCACGGGAGCGAAGCCGCGGGGAACAGCTAGTGTATGTATAAATTTATATTATCCCAGATACTGCGACGGGACTTTTAAAAGGCCCAAAAAAATGACTAAATCTACCTGCATTTTTCTTAATTTTTTAATTAATTGAGATACATATTCATATTGGCAACTTACTTAGTACTTATCAACATTTAATTTGATGCAGTTACTTTTACAATTGGACACACATTTTGAAGTATATTGAGTATTTTTGAAGATATTGGAGTTTTTTTTACAAAGGCTGCAGAAAGGTAAGATTTTATGTTATTTATATGCGGCATCTGATATAAATTTGCTTTGATTTTTATATGTTGGTTCCTGTATCAAAATAAAACCTCATTTGTTTGGTTCGAAACGCAAAATAATAATTATTTTTTTACGTTTGAAATCAATGGCCTTTTAAAAGGCCCGTCGTAATATTTTACCACGGCCACCATTTTCTGGATTTTCCCGAAAATTTGAATTTTTTTCATCATTTTTCCTAGTTATAATGAGTCATATAAAGAAACATATCCAAAAATCACGGTTATCGAAGGTCAAAAATAGTTACAGTAATATCCGGGTTATAAAGAGGAAAGATTTTTTTGTTTGTTTGTTTGTACCGAATAGGCTCCGTAACTACTGGACCGATTTAAAAAATTCTTTCACCAATAGAAAGCTACATTATTCCTGAGTGGCATAGGCTATTTTTCAATCCCAAAACGGGTTCTATGGGGTGGTCCACGGGAGCGAAGCTGCGGGCAACAGCTAGTGTATGTATATACATAAATACATACTTAGTCCATACGGCTTGACGGATTATGACATAATATATTATGAGGTGTATTCATTTTAATTGTATTCATTTTAGTTGTGGGAGTCACATAGGCTATTTTCCTACTCTATCTTTGTCAAAAGTTGTTCTTTCCAATCTAACAAGATCTCCCTCGCTATACTTTCTTGCCGGTTTTCTATGCTTGTCGTAATGATGTTTTGTCACTTTTTGTGCATCTTCAATTTTACGTATAGATTCATTTCTTAGGTCTATTAGGTCATTACCGCTGACTCGGTCTATCGTTGTATTAATTACATCACTTAGTAAATTTTCCGTGACACATTTAACTTTATATCCAAATAACAATTCCGAAGGACTTTTACCGGTTGTCTTATTAACCAACGTATTTAAACCTAACTGTATCTCGTTCACATACTCATCCCAAGAGTTATCGCTTTTATCGTGACACTTAGTACTGAGAGCGTCCAAAACTGTTCGGTTAAACCGTTCGACCTGTCCGTTTGCTCGCGGAGTTGCGACGGCATTTAAGATGTGCTTAATACCAGCATTTTCTATAAAGTTTTTAAATTTGGCACTTGTGAAACATGGACCTCTGTCCGTTATCAACCGCGTAGGTGCTCCAAAGTAACTAAAATATTCTTTAAATATGCGAATAGCGGTAGCAGTTTTTGTGTCTTTAACGGGTTTTATGGCAAAAAAATTAGTAAAAGCGTCTATAATTATCAATAAATACATGTTGCCTCTCCGCGAACGAACAAACGGGCCCAGGTGGTCGGCATGCAACGTGTGGAAGGGTATGTCTGGCTTAGGAATAGGATGAAGTAGTCCTTCTTTAGGTCCGCCAGGTGTTTTGTGATAAGCGCATTCCAGACAAGCACTCACATATTTTTTTGTAAATCGTCTCATCTTGGGAAACCAAAATGAATCTTTAAGTCTTTTTAATGTTTTATCATGACCGAAATGACAGACGTCGTCATGGTTCATTTTTAACAATTGCCACCTTACTGATTTTGGAACCACCCAACGTAGTCCATTATCAACTATTCTGTATACGTTATTACCCTTCAATTGATATTTTTTATGAACATCTACAATAAACGTAGTATCTTTGCTCGATAGAATTTCTTTAATTCTTTTAACCTCATCATCGTCACTTTGAACGGTAGCAATCCAGTCTTGAGCATCCACAGTAAGTATGTCTATTATATGAATTCCGTCTACATTAGTGGGTTCATCAACAGGAGCACGGCTGAGAGCATCGACGTGTGACATATTTGAGCCTGCTCTGTATTCTATCTCACAGTCGTACTCCTGCAGTTGCACCCACCATCGGCCTATTCTAGGTATTAAATCTCTTTTTGTCATTGTAGTCCGTAACGCATTACAGTCTGTTATTATTTTAAATTTTAGTCCTAGTAAATAAACGCGAAATCTATTTAACGATGTTATTACCGCAAGAGTTTCTAAGTCAAAGGAATGTAATTTCTGTTCGTCATTTGTAGTTTTCCTACTGTAATAAGCTACGGGTCTCATAAGTCCGTCCTGGCTACGTTGCATCAAAATACCTGCAATACCATACTTTGATGCATCGGTATGTAACTCCGTTTCTAATTTACCATCATACAACGCGAGTAAAGGTCTTTCTATTAATTTACTTTTCAGAGTTTCGAATGCTAATGTATGTTCATCTGTCCATTTCCATTGAAACTGCTTCTTTAATAAATCCGTTAATGGTCGAGCTGTCAGTGAGAAGTCTTTTACAAAGCGCCTAAAGAAGCTTGCTAACCCGATAAAGCGTCTAACATCGTGAACCTTTTTAGGTACAGGGAAATTTGATACAGCGACTGTTTTGCGAGAACCGGGCCGTATACCTGATCCACTAACTTCAAAGCCTAGGAAATCGATTTGTTTATAGAAGAAAAAAAAAATTTCTAGCTTAAGAGTGAGATTCGCTTCGCGAAAACAATTCAGAACCTCATCTAGTCTGCCTAAACCCTCGTCAAATGTGCGCGCTGGGATTAAAATATCATCCATAAAGACTAATGTGTAATCTATTTTCGACAAGATTCTGTTCATTGCTCTTTGGAAGACTGACGGCGCGTTCGTTAATCCAAGGGGCATTCTTTTAAATTGGTATTGACCGTCAGGGGTCACGAAAGCCGTTTTGTCTTGGGAGTTTTCCCCTACTGGTAGCTGAAGTTTAGATTTAGCGTCAGGATACTACTATCCTGACGCTAAATCTAAACTTATAAATACTGAGTTACCAGATAATCGATCCAATTGATCGTCGATCAATGGTAGGGGGTAATGCTCCTTTTTGGTTTTTCTATTTAATGCACGGTAATCAATACAAAGACGTTTATCTCCCGTTTTCTTCTTAACAAGAAGAACGGGGCTAGCATACGATGAATTAGATTCACATATGATATCTGCGTCGAGCATTTCTCGTACCATTGACTTAACGAGTTCTCTCTCCGGGTAAGACAGTCTATAGGGCCTATAAACTACTGGTTTCGTATCAATCAAATCTATTTCCATCTTTTCTACATTAGAGTAACCTAAATCCATCATATTACGTGAGAAACATTCATTATACTTCTGCAGGGTGTTTTTCAGTTGTTGAATTTCACTACTAGACAATTGTTTGCCGCAATTCAATGATAAATGTGCATTTGAATCGTTAAAGTCCAATATATTAATATTCAAAAATGTATCAGTGTAAGAAGCACGTGTCATCAGTGTTCCTTGTTTAAGTTTTAATACATTATTTGATATATTTTGTATTAATAGTGCGCCAGTACCGTTTAGTATGTTGTATTCACCTGGCATTAAATAATATTCCATGCCAGTACAACCGCGCAAGGAACCGTTTACGTATACGACACCAGAAAAATCCTTATCAGTGTTTATTTTTATTACGCATGTGTCACGTGGTGAAATTGAGACATCATTGAGAAGTAAAAGTCTAAGTTTCGTTGGTAAGGTTTGTCCAAATATAAGAGCATCGCTTGTTTTAGTTATAGTTATACTCGGTATCTCAGTAAAGCTATGACCAATCAGAACATCATATTTAATCACGCTGTCTTCAATAATATAGCTATCGATTGTCTCCGTTATACCTTGAATTTCTATCCTAATTACCGCCCTGCCTATTGGCAGAATTATATTGTTTCCAATACCACGCATTGTAGGTAGTTGTTCCGATGACCATTGAATGCCTAGCTTATTTGCGACACTATGACGTAATAACGTGCATTGGCTACCTAAATCAACATACCCATGCATTTTTTTTTTTTTTTATTTTTTTTTTTTGGGTGGGAAATCTGATGACTTCTCCCGCTCTGGGTGAAGCGGGAGGGCATGTCAGACTTTTACTGACTAAAACCCACCCGTGTTCCTTCAGTTGCTTGTGCCAGGGCCGCGGTAACTCTCTTTCAAATTTATCCGCGACCCAGACAGGCATCGGCCCTGCCGGACCCCGTCACTTTGCTGACATCTCTTTGAGGCGCGCGTGGAACACTACGCGCCGTAAACTCGGGCTTGGTCCTTATCGGACGGCGAGCTACCCATTACTCTCCGTCCGCAAGCCCGCGCCTACGGTGGCCGGGAATCGGCTCGCGACTCCCGACGCCCGGGGCGTCTCCTGCGGTGCCTAGGGGCGTGAGGGCGTCTCCTTTGCGTCTCCCTCACGCGTTCCGCCTCCTCCTTTGCGAGCATTACTGCTTCGCAGAAGGAGGAGACAGCTTCCCATGCCCTCTCGCTCCGTACCATGGCCTGGACCAGGGCCGGACGCGAGAGGTCGCCACCACCGATCGCCTCCATGAGGACACGGCGGTGTTCCGCCCAAGCAGGGCAGATCTCCAGCGTATGCTCCACCGTGTCCTCCGAGCGGTCCACACAATGGCGACACCCGGGCGTTTCCTCCCGCCCTATCTTGAACAGGAACCTCCCGAAACAGCCGTGTCCGGTGAGGACCTGTGTCAGGCGGAAGGTGAGGACGCCGTGACGCCTCTCAAGCCACTCCTCAAAGAGGGGCCTTACCGCCGCAATTGTGGCAATATTTATCATTACTTACATTAGTCATTGTATTTAATGCCAAAATTGTCTTTTCTTGATTTATTTCAGGTTTAGACTTTCGTTACTTGGTAATTTTGAACAGTTAGTAGATAAGTGCCCTATTTTATTGCAAATATTACATTTTAAAATTTTATTTGTGCAATTGAAACTGTAATGACCGGATTCTTTACAATTGTAACAAGTAATAGTCTTATTGCCGTCGTTTGATCTTATTGCTTTGGAGTTCGACGTTTGCTTAGAAGAGTTACCAACATAAGTGTTTGTCCTTTTATCATAATTTACTCTAACCCTATTATCTGATTCACGTGGTTGTTGTTTAATGGATTGAAAGTATTTTAATACCTGTTCCGGTTCCTCACATTTTAGCGCTTTTGCCCCCAATCTTAAGCTACGATCCTCTATCCCATATAATAAACAATCTACCGCCCGTTTACCTTTAATTTCACATCTTTGTAAGAGATTAATTTTTTCATAGAAATATAGTTCCAAAGAATCATTATATTTAGCCCTCTTAGACAACATCTCCGTCAAAAGTTCTGCGTAATCGTCACTTGATGGAAATGACTCAATCAGCTTAGTTTTCCATTCGGGCCACGAAAACGACATCGACAGCAGAGTTTGATACCACGTTTTGGCCACACCGCTTAGCTTAGGTAACGCGTAATGAATTGTTTGGTCATCACCCCATTTATATAATCGAGCACAATCTTCCACTTTGTTAAGCCATATGTCAATAGTCTGACCTTTAATCATGGGATCAAACTCTGGTATAACATTACCAAGCATAGGAAACTTATTGCCTTCTGGCCGATTATTAGAAATGGATTTAATTAACTCAGCCAACAATAATTGAGTATTATCTTTAACATTAGAACGACTCACATGGTTATCTTCAGGTGACGTACTCGAACCGTGATGTTTACGGCGTCTGGATCTCGAACGGCGTCTTGATCTCGAACGGCTTCTTGATCTCGAACGGCCTCTTGATCTCGAACAGCTTTTTGATCTCGGTCGGTGTCTTGAGCTTGAACTATCTCTTGAGCTCGTACGTCGGCGCTTCGAACCCGAACGACGCGGAGTTCTTGTTGTAGATCGTCTCGTGCCTTCTTTGTTCAGTTCACCAACGCTGTCTTCATTGGAATCTTCATGATTTTCTGATGATCTTCTATGAAGTTTCTTTCTTGTACCTTTTTCGCGGTATTCCGTCTTTGAGCTTCGAATGTGCGATTTCTTATGAGTTTTTCGAGGATGGCTTCGTTTACGCGTTGATTTTTCGCCTTCACGATGTGTATTTTCAATATCTTTGTCCATTGTGTAAGTTCACGAATCTTTTCATATGATGCTCTTGGCGTGGAAATAACTCGTGGGTTTTATTAATCCCACTTCTGAGCTGAAGGATCAACTCAGTTTCCAAATAAAATATGCAGGATTATTCGAATATAAGCAGATTTATTAATACGAGTCAACCGTAAAGTTGACACGTGGTTAGCAAGTGAAGTACCAGAAAATATTATGGCCGACTTGAGATGACCACAGACAAGTAACGTCAAGTGTCAATGTCGCACCGACGTTGACACATTGCAATCGATTAATAAATAGTCGATTATATTACTGTGTATAACTTAAAAATAAATAAATTAACCTAGTACATTATATCGATTCTTACACTATATAATTTTTAAATATGGCGTCTAAAAAAAAAGGGAGGGCACTTTTTTTTTTCGTTAACGTAATAATACGGGTATCAAATGAAAGTAATTAAATATACCATTCTAAAAATAGATAATTATATCGTAACACTTTTATGTTACCATTTAGGCACACATTCAAGTTAAGCGTAACTTTGATAGTAAAATAAATAATGTTTTACCACATAACATATTTGGAGAACTCTTTCATTAATAAAACTGAAAAGTCTGAAATAAAACAAATTATTATAAAAACAAAAAACCCATCTGCATCAAGCAATCTGCCCAGCCTTTTCTCAACTATGTATATTGGAGTCGGCTTCAAGTCTAGCAGGATTCCAACTAATATTTTACACGAAGACTGCCTATCTGACCTCCATAAGCTCGTACCTGGATATCACGATGTGTCTTGGTGTGATGGGGAATGAGCTGGATGCGAGACGCACGGGATCGGTCAAGGTGACGCCTGGAGGAGGCCTATGTCTCTCAGTGGACGTTTTTCGGCTGAAATGATGATGATGATGGCGAGATTGGTATCAGATTTCCTAGCTACTGGGGGGTGACCATGAGCTCTTAGAGTAAGGTTATTTTGAGTGTATGTAAGGGACAGATGTATATGAATTGTATACATCTGTCACTTACGCGATCTCAAAATAACCCTACTCTAAGAGCTTATGGTCACCCCCCTGATATCTTTGATGGTTGTCAAAAATCGACATATGTCAGCTGGGACCAACGCCTTAACGTGCTTTTGGTGGAATGTAGAAATCTCGTCGATCCAAGCACCAACCTCGACAAGCGTTGTTTGATGATCGACCCGTGCGGCTGTATTTTTGACGTTGTGCAAGCATTTAGTTAATACTAGCTGTGCCCGCGGCTTCGCTCCCGTCAAATTCTTACCCTACCCTAATTAGCTGCCTACCTACCTACCCTACGTACCTTTCTTCTTACCCTACTTACTTGTCTGTATACCCTACCTACCTAGCATTTTTTTCTAGGGTTACTTTCGCGGCGAATCTTAACAACGCCATTCAGAAAACTACTTCAAATGCACATCGCCATCTATCGAATATGCAGTTCAACTGTCAGAGTATCAGAATTGCGTGTGTTATGATAATTGTAGTTATTGAACACTTTAAATTCATTTAACTTTTGATAGAGTGAACCGATTGCGATGAATAAAAAATAAAGTAATACTTCAAGTTACGCAAAATTTTTATGTTTAAAGTTATCTACATCGGTTTCGTACATTTTACGTGATGCGTGCACAAATAAACAGTCAAACAGGCAAAAAATCCCAAAATATGGGTTATTTTGGTTATCCTTTAACACCCTTGCTAATTTATTTGGATACATTTCCGATGTATAAAAACGAATTTTCTACAGATTTAGTACATGTTTTGATTGTACACCTTGTGTAAAGATTTTGTTTCAATCAACAAAGTATTTTATTTTTCTTAATATATAGGTTTTGAAATTAAGTTGGTGCCAAAAAAGAGTTGTCGTACATAACTTGTGACATACGAGTATAACCTAACATTTGTGGGTTTACTTTTATTACAGAGATGTCTACTTCGTCGAGGAAAACAGATGTTTCAGTCTATTTTCAAGCCCTTTACGTGACTTATGTTCTCCAAACGCTACAGTATGTACACCCGCATTTCGTCTGTTAGGTTAAAGTTTTATGTAGGAGGGATGAGACAGCTTGAAATGGCTTTACCAAATATATACCCGCGTTTAACCAAAAACTTCTCAGCCTAAGTAAAAATAACCTAAAAATAGTCATAAGGACACATAGGCCGTACCCTCCTCAACAAACATCTTTTCAACATGCCACAGGCGCCACAGAACGAACCAGATTTTCTGATGACGCGAGGCAATTTAAATTGCTTCAATAGGCGATATCGGTCGGATTTCGAAAGACCTAAGAAAAGATTAGAAAAATTGCAAATGCAAATCGACCGAATTGTGTTAATGTAAACAAATTTGCAATTTAAATCGCCTATCGGTGTGATATAAATTGAATCGCGTCGAAACATCAACAAGATGATTCTTGATGTCAAAAGATAAATATAAAAACCGAAACAATCCCGAACTATACTATTCAATCAAAAAACAAAAACATTCCTTATTTCCGTTTCCACAATCGTGAAACACTTTCGCACCTGAAAAATGACAACAAAAACAATATCAGAGAACTTTACGACCGAACCTTGTATTTACATAATTTCATGCCCGGAATTGAACCCGCTACCCGCCAGAGGTTAATATGTATCCTGTTGTTGGAAAATATTTCAGATTGGGCAAAGGAGAATTGATTTGGTAGTGAAAATATTTGTTATTGGATATATCAATCCTTGAATTATCATGCTCTATTACTGAATGTACAAATGTGTCAGTCTATTACCAACTCAATGTTAAGACCCGATTGTCTATACTTCCTCAGTATGCCTACAGCCTATATTGACCTGTTTTGGACAGTTTTGATAAGCTTGTTGGCAACGAGCACGAGACCGGTCGCCAACACGATGGTCTGATCAACTAGAAGAAGCTAAGTCCTCAAGCAAACTTCAGCAGTCGGTGATGGTAATTTTCACCGGATTCGATGGAGGCAGGTTGTTCGCTTGAAGGGGTCCAGCGACCACTATCTTCAGTAATCGATTGCAGAAGAGAAGAAGATTAATGAACAGAACTAAAAATATTTCATCATCATCATCATCATTTCAGCCGAAAGACGTCCACTGCTAGACATAGGCCTCCCCCAGGCGTCACCACATTTACCGATCCCATGCGTCTCGCATCCAGCGCCTTCTCGCAAACTTAACCAGGTCATCTGACTAACTGGATCAGTGGGAGTAGGCTTCCAACATATCGTCTTCCGGTTCGCGTTCGCCATTCCAGAACTTTTCAGACCCGAATATTTGTTGTTGGATAATTCATTGAAAATACAACACATCGGGATCAGTGAAAGGCTGTGGGGGGAGCCCTTTGCTCCTAGGACAACATGATTTGACTTAACTTAGGATCCTATGTCCACTAGCTGGGGCAGAGGGCTTTCGCAGTAGTCTTCCATCGCAACCGGTCTTGAGCTTCGCGCTTTTACTTGCCCCACGGCATTCCGATACTCGTCGCTTTAGTCAATACGGTGCGTCGCCAAGTTTGACGTGTTCGGTCTTGCTTCCATTTTCCTTTAAGATTTCATTTCATCATGGAATGTGATTGGAATCCCTCCAGAGCGTGTATCCAATCCATCTCTATTTACGATGCTTTTTCTGGCTGTCGATCGGGGTCTCGTGGCATCTCTCCAACAGCTCTACACTAATGATGGTCTCAAGCCAGTAAATGCCGAGCATGCGACGAAGACATCGATTCACGCAGACCTGGATTTGGTGTGAGATGACCTTTGTTACCTCCCACGTTTCGCACCCGTAGAGCAACACGGATTTGACATTGGACCCGAATATCTTGAGTTTAACCCTTCGGGTCAGTTTCAGCGATTGCCAAAGAGGTCTTAGCTGAAATGAAATCCTCTTCAGTTCCTCGAGTCTCTGACACGAGGCTCCTGAGTAACGTGAATTTGTGGACGTGTTCCATAACCTCTGTGCCAATTAACATCGTTATAGAATTCTTCATCCCTGTACGCATCGCCTGGGTCTTCCGGATGTTAATTTTGAGCCCAGTTTTAGCTGTCTCCTGCCGCTGGTCGCTCAGTTCCGCTGGCTTTTCAGCGTGTTTATGACTCAGCAGGCATAGATCATCGGCATGTTCCAGGTCTTCCAAGACGTTGGCCAATCCCCACTCTATCCCGCGGCGCCTACTATCGTCGCAACATGATCCTGTCGAGAACGATTATAAAAAGGAGAGGCGAAAGAAAAAAGCCCTGGCGGACACATGCGTGCACTGTAATTTATTCCGAGATGAGGCCGTCGTGAGTCACCTTGCAAGAGATTATTGGAACGAAGTTCCTTATCGCGCGTTGCGAAAGGGGGCTAGACGGAAAAAAATCTCACGAAAAGTTGTAACGACACTTTTTGCTATAGTTGTAAGCCGTGCGGCGTGCGCGTGTTTCGTGCGTGTTCTTACCTATACGCTGTTGTGTTTACGAAATCGAGTGTGTGTATATATATTTATGTACACATATATATATGTGTATTTATATATATGTATGTATATTTAGTTTCTTAACGCTAGACGTACAAAACCCTCCACCACAGGCCGACTCGAAAACCGACCCCGAGCCGCCACTAATAACGAACCGGCGATCAAATCAGAAAACCTAAAAACCTCCATATCTCGGAAACGGTTGGAGCTAGCTCAATTCTGAGTAAAACTTTGCCCCCCTGCCCGCAGCCGCTTCTGGCCGGAGAACAAAATAGGATAACCCCCCCCCCCCCCCTTAACTGTTCACCTTCCCCCCCGCAATTTTTTTTCACCCCATTCTAAAATATCGATGAAAAGTCTATAAAATCGTGCAACAAACCCCTCCCCCCCTCGCCATTCCCCCTCCCCCCTCACCCGTTCACATTTACTCGAAATCCTTTTCAAAAAATAATAAAAAAAAAAAAATTGTGAGATCGAAAATATACGAACGACCGTACCAACTATTCAAATTGTAAAATCCACATTTGTTAACCGTCACCTAGCGCCATCTGTCGCCATCAGCTGGAATTAATATTTCCTGTAAATGGTCTCCAGAAGGCGAACTATTTCTGGTGGCACTCCAATTTCCAACAGGTGGAACCAGATGCTGGACCACTTCAACGTGTCAAAGGCCTTTTCGAAGTCGACAAAAGTAAAATAAATCTCCCTTTGTCATTCTGCTGCCTGCTAGAGTATGATACGAAAAGTGTTGATCTGGTCCGTGCATGAGCGGCTCGAACGGAAACCCACCTGCTCCCCGCACAACTGAGGTTCGACGGCCTTCGATAGCCTATCAAGGATTATCTTACAGAAGACCTTAGAGGAAGTTGACAGCAATGTAATGCCCCTCCTAGGACTATACATGGAGTACCATATGGAAACATGTAACCATAACGCCTCAAAAAACTGAGGAAGCAGAGAATGACGAGCTGAGGAGCCACCCAGCTCATTAGTGACAGTTGGAGATGCGCAAGCTCAGGTTGGTAATACATTAAGTATCTTCTTTTTTATTTGTTCCGGGGTGGAAAATCCTCAATGGAAGTCCACCGCCGTGGAGGGATCGGTCAGACTCCTACTGACTAAAAACCACTCCGATGTTCTAACTCACACCTACGCCGGGGATCGACAACGTACGATCCTTCCGCAACCATATTTTTGTTTTGGTAATCATCCAATGACTTCTCACGCTCTGGGTGTTGCGGGAGGGCGTGTCAGACTTTTACTGACTAAAGCCCACCCGTGTTCCTTCAGTTGCTTGTACCAGGGCCGCGGTAACTCTCTTTAAAATTTATCCGCGCCTCTGCTGGCTCGCCCATGCGGGCCTCGACCTTGGGTCGGGAGGGCGTGTCAGACTTTTACAGACTAAAACCCACATGTGTTCCTTCAGTTGCTTGTGCCAGGGCCACGGTAACTCTCTTTAAAATTTGTCCGCGAACCTGCTAGCTCGCCTCTGCGGGCCACACACCTCTCTCACCTCACTCCCCCCCCCCCCCCCCCCCGACCCAAGGTCGAACTTTGGGTCGGGGGGGGCAGTGAGGTGTTTGACAACCCCCTGCGACGTCTAAGGCTGTGGTTTTAGAGTCACGCTGACTGACGTTGACCGACGGTGCTGATGGTCGCCGCGAACTCGTCATTAGTAAAGTCATTCGGGTTAGCGCTGACGGCCGTAAGACTCAACCAATGACAGGCTCGCGGCGACCGTCAGCGTCGACGATCAATATCGATCAGCGTGACTCTAAAACCACCCTAAGAGGGGCGTGCGTGAAACATTACGCGTCGCTACATCGGGACCTAAGATCGCCGACCGTGGACATGTGTGACAGTCTGGGGCTGAAAGAGGGTGTTGTCCGCCCTCCGCTGACGACCAGTGTGTCTGCTGCAAGCTATGTGAGTGGTCGAGATCTCCCTCTTCCTTTCCGCAGCCTCTGCGAGAAGACTGTTTCGCAGAAAGATACCACCGCTGCCCACCTCCTCACTGCCAACCATCGACTCAATGACAGGTGACTGGTTACCTGAGTTGAAGTCATGACGCGGCTCCTCCCAAGTGACATACTCTGTCAGCATATGCCGTTCCGATCCAGATTCCGGCTGGAGAATGGGATGGGATGGAGGCACGGTTGCTTCGGTGATTACCTGAATAGGATTGGCCGAGAAGCCACCGCAAATTGCCTGGTGGCGGCGACCTGGATTCTGCACAGCACACGCTGGAGGAGTGTCCTGCGTTCGTCTCTGAGCGGCTGATCCTGCCAGCAGTAATGAGGGATACGCTGGCAGAAACAGAAAACTGGAAGGAATTGACCTCCTTCTGTGAGACCGTGATGGTCTGGAGCGGGAACGTGAGAGGGCCGATCCCGATCGGAGAAGAAGGCGTCGTGGAGGCAACCGCCTCGACGACGCCTAAAACACCGAAACCCTTTCTGCGTCATAGGCAGGCGGGCACCGGGGTCGCCGGCGTTCAGATTGGGGACTGTCTGCCCAGCAGTCATAACTCCAGGTAAGATGATGGCACAGTGGTCACGTGTTGCCGTGCACAGCCAGGCTCCCCAGAGATGTGCCGTAACAGGTGCTGCATAGAGGGGCTTTTTGGTGGGCTTTTAAGAGGTCAAAGTCAAAGCACTTTATTTCAAGTAGGCCAGTTACAGGCACTTTTGAATTGTCAAAAGACAAAATAAAATATTACAAAATTATGGTGCTACAGTCCCAGTCACAAGACATAATAACTGTGAAAGTACCGTAGATGCCCATTCCAAGGCGAAGATCTCTATGGAGAAGAACGGGCAAGAAACTCCATGGACACTCTTTTTCAATTAGGTAATTATTACAAATCATTTGTTACATCATTCATGTTGAGATTACACATTATATGAGAACGATGTAGAAAGTTAAAAGTGTCCATAGTAAATATAAAAAGACAATTCAGAAATAAAATTAGAATCAATTAAAATAAACCATGGCAGCTAAGAGTTGACCAGTCCCAACCGACAGCGCCCGTTCACGAACATGACACATGTATCAGCACCATTCAGCTCAACCATTTTGAAGGGAGCTAAATGATCCGACACACGCGCCACCATCGGCGAGACATTTGAGTAGGCATGACATACTCTCAACCACCGGAGTCATTCAAGTCAATAGAAGACGTAGGTATCTAGACAATGATAGCTCTGAAGTACATGGTACTCACACAATGCTGGCTATGCTGCTATATAATACTAGAAAGATTAACTCTATATAATGCAAAGATAGTAGCAATCTTCATCAGCTCCGACAATAACAGTAAACGATACCTACGACAGTCTTACCAAAACATAAAATTTAAAAATACACATAAAAACGAAATTAAAAAGTAATAATATTTAACCTGACAGCAAGCTAATTTTGGTAAAAGAACACGAACATTGTCTTGAGTTCAACACAGCGACCAACTATGCTTATCATCTAAATAATCATTAATAGAATAGTATGCCTTAGAACAGAGATTAGCTTTTACCTTTGCTTTAAATGCGTTGAATGGCAAATCTAGAAAAGAAGACGGTAACTTGTTGTAAAAAGTTATACCAACCCCAACGAATGAACTATGCACCTTATGAAGTCGATGAAAGGGAGCTCGTAATTTGTCCTTATTTCTGGTGTTAAAGTTGTGAATATCACTATTGTTACTGTACAAATGAATGTTCTGCCTAATATATAAAATGTTGGCGAATATGTACTGTGAAGCCGCTGTGAGAATACCAATCTCAATCGTGTCTCCTGTGCGGGTCACAAATAAATATATTTTCTTTCTTTCTTTCTTTCAATCTCTTTAAAAAAATCTCTTAGAGAAACACGCGCACCTAATTGGTAAATGGCACGAACAGCTCGTTTTTGAAGCACAAATATATTTTGAATATCAGCGGCTCTGCCCCACAGTAGAATACCGTAGGACATGATACTGTGAAAATAACTAAAGTAGACCAACCTTGCTGTATCAACGTCAGTGTATTGTCTAACCTTTCTGACGGCGTAGGCGGCCGAGCTAAGCCTACCCGCTAGGCTTGATATATGTGGCCCCCATTGAATTTTTGAGTCTACTGTTATACCCAGAAACACAGCTGAATCAACAGTTTCGAGCTTCTCATTGCCGAGCACAATGTTGGGACCCAGATTTCTAACATTGGGCAAAGCGAACTTTATGCATTTAGTCTTCTTGGCATTAAGAACAAGATTATTTGTTGTGAACCAATCTGTGACCATTGATAGTGCGTTATTCACGTCATCAAAAACTTGTCTATTTCTATCTACTTTAAAGATCAGAGAAGTATTAAGGTCACAGAGCCTTCCATGTACTGATGGTGATCACAGGGGTGGTTTTAATGAGGTGAAAAGCCCACATTCCCCAGTCTTTTCCCCAAAAAGCCAGGCGCCTCTTGAAGGTTTCCCCCCGATTACAAAAAAAAAGCAAGCATGATTCAACGTCGACCATATCATCACTGACTGATGATACGAAGATCAAAGGCGAATCCATCATAATAATTAAAAAAAAACTATTTTTGTCCACTGTTATCACGCTGGTCAGTGATTCGCGATAACCTTTTCATGTTATGCTTTGAAACAAACATACCAATCATAATAATAGTACCAAATGAGATTTACAAACTTAACTTTTAGCGGACAAGGAAAACTACAAAACTAATATTGGGATAAATCACTTAAATAAATGAGTTATTTACGTATTAGTTGTGTGTCACACATCGCGTTGCGCAGTCGCGAGTTGATTATTCTAATAATTGTACTTGTGAATTGAAATTATTCCTCCCACTGACCACTGATTTCTCAATTGAGAATTTGAAGTTCAGCATTTGTCAAACTCTCCTATGATTATCCAGAAAACCTGACATATTATGGCCCTAAAGTAGAGTTTGAGAATTTTTTAACTCCATATACTGAATTCTGAAACTGGTTTTGGGTGTGCCTACAGCAATAGGAGTGTAGACATTATGAGTGAAAATACTGAAAACCACAATAAGAGAAGAATTATGAAAATATCTAATAAGCGAAATAATCGGGTATTTAATGGCTACGACGGAGGAGGAGTGTACCATGATTACAACCATCATACCTACTATAACCCATATGAAGAAATTCATCGCGAGGAGTAAGTAACCTTTTTTTATTATTATCGATAGGCTCGCCTATGACCACTATCTCACCTGACTGTAAGCAACACTCTTGACCTGTAGACCCCTAGGTTGTAGCTAACAGAGGGGTGACTATAAGCTCTTAGAGCGGTATCAGTTTGAGATCGAATAAGGGACAGATGTATCTGACGTGTATACATCTGTCACCCGGTGATCATATGTTCTTAGGGTAAGGTAATTTTGAGTGTGCGTAAGGGACAGATTTGACTTGTAGACATCTGTCCCTTTTTTACAGTCGAACTACTCGTATGATAGCGGGGGCAGGAATCACAGGCAAGTAATTCCACTCTTAGCGGTATGCGCAATGAAAGTATTCCCAAAATTGTTTACTGTCGCACACATATATTAATTCGTACTCTGCTTTACTTCAATTTAAACAGTGAAATTTTTAAATTATTTTGGGTAGTATTTAAACGCAAATCAAAAAATATCCTTTTTCTATGCAATAAAATTCCGAATTCTCATCAAACTTACTGATTGCGCAGCAAAATATTCAACGCAAAATATCACTAAACACACTACAATTTATTTTCGCAGCGTACAGCGATTTTTCCTAAAGCAAAAGCTTTTTTATTAATGCACAGCTAATAATCTTAATGTACATCATACATGTTAACTCTTTTTCTTTTAAATCCATGGTTAAAGTTTTTACAATTACTATTTAACGACAATGTCGACGGCCTACGACGACCTATTTCTGTCTAAAGGGTCTAAAGTAACCTAACACGAAGAAGATGACGGGAGCTGAGTTCGCTCACTTTGCTCGCTCACTTCAGCTGCCGTCATCTTTTCGAACCTAACCTGTCCGTGACGGGCTGTCCTAAGCTCCCGAGCTCGCTTCGCTCGCTCTTGGACTAATGACTTCTTGAAAATTAGGACAAATGTGATGAACAGGTTTTGTTGTACTTACTGGTTAATATGCGACTGAGATAGTTATTTTGCTACGAAATGTGGAAAATTTGCTGTGCAGTTAGTATTTCTGCTATGTATGTAGTATTTTTGTACAAAAATAAATTTAACTGTATTGCATTATGAGGAAAAAAGTAATGTCATATTGATGTATAATTTCGAATTATCTGCAGTTTGAGTTTTGCTAAACATTTAGTTTATTTGTAGTGAAGTAAGTTATTTGATGTAAAAAAGAATATATATGATGAGTATGTATTGACAGACGATTATTTTATTTGATATGCAATTTATAATATCCCAATTATTTTTATACTTTGATATTGTAGTTTCAATATCTATATTTTTAATTTTATAGATTATTTTATGTTCCGTATTTTCCACTGGTTATACCTAAGTTTATTGCGTCATTGTTCCTGTGGGTGGAGCTGCATGCCAAAATACAAGCTTTCGCCTAGTTCGGCTGCTCGTCAGAGGTGACCATCTGACGATTGTAATGTATCGTCAAAAAAAAAAATAAAAAAATGTGGAATAGAATAGAATAGAATATACCTACTTTATTGTACACCAAAAATACATATCTCTATAACAAGAAAATAATATTTATACGGGTACAAAGACGGACAATGAATTGACAAGTATTGTTTATAATATTATTATGAATTGTGTATTTAAAACAAATCGTATAAATGTAATCTATATATAATATTAATTGTGTTGCAGTGACCTAGATAAGATGTGATTTAAAACTATTCGGTATCTGTTAATTGCCTTTATTGTTTTAGCGTCAAATTGGCTGAACCTTTTTATCTGCTTATCACCATGTACTGTACCCATATTTGCAAAAAAAATACCTGCTTACTTAATGTATTTAGTTTAAAATCCAAATTTTAATCCTTTTCCTAAGTATTTTTTTTTATTGTAGGATGAAAATGCGAATACAGCATTGGATAGAAGAAAAACGACGCAGAACAACAACTACAACTGTGGTGCCCACAACAGAGCTCACTCAGGTTGCTGACACGACCCCCAGGAATATGACCCACGACTGGTTCACCATCCATCTCCACACTGAGAGGGCGACGTTGCCGCCACGGACGCTGGTGGATGTAGGTATCTGCGAACATCTACTGTCAATTTGATAAGTTATGGTGTGATTCTATCGGTTTCCACATGTCGTAGGAACAGTTGCACGGCCCAAAGTTATTTATTTATTTATTTAAACTTCATGCACAAAAGTACAATGGCGGACTTAATGCCTTAGGCATTCTCTACCAGTCAACCAAGGGTGGTGGAGAGACAACATGGCAGATGCATTGTTTAAAACGTGGCAACAAAAAATAATAATAATTTAAATAATTCTTTGAATACACACACATACATCTTTTATTTAATAAATACCTATATAAATATATATATTTAATAAACCAATAAAAATAAGTTACCGAGATGACCCTTCCCCCCGCTGATAATAAAACCGCAATTTCTGCTTGAAAGCATACCGACTGGTGCCCGTTATTTACAGAAGAATGGAAGATGATACTATCTGTATGTATGAAGTTTTGTTACATGTATTTGTGACTGTGTGTGTAAAAGCTCTAAACAGAAAACGTCTGGTTTTATATTAATCAAGGTATTGTAAAATGCCCGGGCAATATGAATCTAGTCAAGTCAAATCGGGCAATGTAATGAATACTGATTTAAATTTCATTCTTTATCACATTGCCTGGTCATTATTAATATTGCTACGTTACTGTTGGGCAATTCGATAATTATGGTTCATCTGTATGGTTTTTATTTTTAATATTCGGTCAGCACGGAATATCTGCGAAAAAGTTATTTTCATATTTAGGATTATATAATCGGCTATTGTTAAATAATATTACCGCCGCACGCGTCACTAGTTTTTATTTTATTATTGCCGCTATTTTCAACGAATTGGTCCAAGAGCTAGAGTAGCGAGCTCGGGAGCAAAGGGCACCCCGACTTTTATCGAAATCTCGTCGCATCGAAAGTTCGTCGATCAGTTGACACAAGGAACGACTAATCAATCGCGTCGCGTACACTTTCCGTTCGCTCTATTTGGTGTAATGTAACGTGTATAAATGTAAAGTGTATAAATGTAACGTGTATAAATGTAAAGTGTATAAATGTAACGTGTATAAATGTAACGTGACAAATCCCTTGCTTTTTGTTTTTGCTAATCGACCATTGCCATCGTTGATAGAATGAGACTTATTCTAGATTTTACATCATCCGACGTTAAGAAACACCAAGACAAAGTCAAATTCAAAGTCAAATTTATTTTATTTCAATAAGGCCTGTAGGGCACATTTGAATGTCAAAAAATTTAATTTAAGGGTAATAATAATTGTTTCTACCGTTCTTTCGGGAAAATAACTTGTTATGGAGAAGAAATGACAGAAACTATAGAAAGTCTATAAAAATTGTTGTTCACTCTTATGCCGTATTCATACCAATTCGCTTTTCCTACTCCAATAATGACACTATCAGCAAAATCAGATATTGATACTATCGTCAATATCAGCAAAATTTAGACCATCAACAATCATGTGGTCGACAGTGAAGCAAGCTGACCTAGAATTACCTATTTACTCTTGAGTTAAAACCCTCAGGTTATAACTCTGAGGAAACACAGACACCAGCAGGGCATTCCCCTCCTTATCTATTTAAAAAGGGGGAATGCCATGATTTAATTGCGTATATTGTTTGTTTTAAAATTACGCCTATATCCGCATAATCGCTGCGATCCAATTGGTCAATAATTTTTTTTTTCCTTCCTCATGAGCCGTGTAACTTAAGGAAAAAATATGTTATTTTAGCAAAACTGTCCTGTTAGTTATTAAAATCCAGATTTTTTAAATTGGTAGATAAGTTTTAATTTACAAATTTGAAAATTGAAAACGTGACGTTTCGTTCTTAGCATAAATGACGCAAAGACAATGTTAATTGAAATTATATATTTATTTGCTGTTTAAAGAGGGCCGTGCTGCCGCCGCCGACGACGACATCTTCTTCGTCTAACTCACCGTCTGCATCCTTTCTCCGCGGGATGCTCATACCAATCTGGATAGCGGTACCAGTTTTGCTGATTGCACTATGCTTTACGGTTATCATGTTGTTTAGAGGTACGTAATTTGTCTACTTTTCAATAATCTTCAATTGGATCGTGGAAGGTGGAAGATCCTCTAGCTGGTGTTTCGTTGTTCTTCTTCATCACACAAATGCATAGTGCCACACCTCACTTCCGATTCGCGCGTTTTCGGTAGAAGAAATCGTTCCTGTGTGACTAAATTCAACTTAATCTTCAAGTTCAGCACCATACGACTCTAGCTCTACCATGTAACTGGCAGTCACTCACAATGGACCTGATCAGAAGGCTTACAGTCACTTAAAGGCCAATGGAGAGTGCTATGCTTGGAGTTTCCTTGCATGATCGTGAACTTTGAGCTTCAGAAATTAGGATATCCGCAGGAGGACCAAAGTTTCCGACATAACGCGCAGAATTGTCGAACGTAAGTGGGCAGGGTATATTGGTCCCCCCCCGGTGGGTTCCCGCTTTGTCGAGGCGGGGGGGCTCAGTAACCGTGGCTTGGTCACCCACGGTGAAGCGAAGAGGAACCCGAGGAGGGGCCGCTCGTCAGGGCTTTTGCCGATTAAGCCGACGACGTAGCGGCCAACTAGTAGGTTGCGGTGCCGCTTGGTAACAGGCGACATCGCAACTGAGGCGGGCCGCGATGTCTTATGGAGATTTCCAGGTCCCATACGATATCGCGGCTGAGGGATGGAGGCCGCGGCGGGAGAGGAGTGCCGGTATTGCGGTGCGCCGCTCTCCCTACCTTCCGCGGCCTAGACGGGGTCGCCACCGTCTGAAGGCGGACGCGGTGGGGCCGCAGGGGAGGAGGAGTGTCGGTATAGCGTTAGCCGCTCTCCCTATCCCCTGCGGCCGCAAAATGGTAGGTGGCGGGGCCATTGACCTCGACCCGTCACAGTGGGACCAAGGGTGCCATACACGGGGTCGTCTGGCACCCATGTGCTGATTTGGTCCCTGGGGTGGTCACGGCGTGCAGTGTGTTCTTGCGCGCCGGTGATGGGGGGTACTCCCCCGAGGAGGGTCCGGTGACGGACAGCCGCGGCGGGTTCGCGGTGAGTGCTAACGCGTGCCCGTGTTCCCGCCATAAGCGGCACTGGAGGACACCGTGGAGTTTTAGTGGGTTAGAGTCCCACATAACTGCACTATCTCCCCGTGGTAGTGCAGTATGCATGAGCATTTCTCCACGCAAAAAAAAAAAAAAAAAAAAAAAAAAAAAAAAAAAAAGGGTATATTGGTCGAAGAAAAGATAATCGATGGGGCTGGGCAATGCTAAAGTGGCGACCGCGTACCGGAAGCAACTGCGTTGGAAGGCCTCCCGCTAGGTGAGCTGATGACTTGGTTAAGTTTGCAAGATCCGGTGGTTGCGAAACGCACGGGACCGGTCGAAGAAGTGACACTTGGTGGAGGCCTATGATCAGCAGTGGACGTCTTTCGTCTGAAATGATGATGGTGATAATGATGACTGCTGACTTTTTTTACAGTAAACACCGTGATATAAAAACCGGCAAAGTGAGAGTCAGACTCGAGCACGAAGGGTACAGCATAAAATAAATATTTAAGTGGGGCTCCCATACAACAAACGTGATTATTTGGCGGTTTTATGCGATAATGGTACGGAAACCTTCGTGCGCGAGTCCGACTCGCACTTGGCCGGTTCTTTTTTATATGTATACTGAGTTTCAAACAATTAATTTTCAATTTCAGCGATAAGATTGCGACGAGAGTCGAACGCACGCTGTGGATTACAGCGTCGCAATGCTCGTAAGTGTTAAATTTTTCACTCACACTTATGGTTAATTCAGTTTTTTTTTATCGTATTTAGGCTTGCGCTTGACCACTATCTCACCTGATGGTAAGCGATGATGTGGTCGAAGCTGTAGCACGCTTGCCTAGAAGTAACCTATTTTTTTATATATTTTTGTAGTTTAGTTAAGTATGGTCTGTTCGTGCATCTTCACAGTATTTTTTGACGGGTAGTATTTAAACGCAAATCAAAATATATCCTTTTTCTATGCAATAAAATTCCGAATTCTCATCAAAATTACTGATTGCGCAGAAAAATATTCAACGCAAAATATCACTAAACACACTACAATTTATTTTCGCAGCGTACAGCGATTTTTCCTAAAGCAAAAGCTTTTTTATTAATGCACAGCTAATCTATATATATAAATCTATATATATCTCTATAAATCTCTATAAATCTCTATAAATATATATAAATCTATATATATCTCTATAAATCTATATATTATAAATCTTAATGCACATCATACATGTTAACTCTTTTTCTTTTAAATCCATGGTTAAAGTTTTTACAATTACTATTCAACGACAATGTCGACGGAGCCCCGCGCGGCTCCTATTTCTGTCTAAAGGGTCTAAAGTAACCTAACACGAAGAAGATGACGGGAGCTGAGTTCGCTCGCTTTGCTCGCTCACTTCAGCTGCCGTCATCTTTTCGAACCTAACCTGTCCGTGTCGGGGTGCCCTAAGTTTCCGAGCTCGCTTCGCTCGCTCTTGGACTAATGACTTCTTGAAAATTAGGACAAATGTGATGAACAGGTTTTGTTGTACTTACTGGTTAATATGCGACTGAGATAATTATTTTGCTACGAAATATGGAAAATTTGCTGTGCAGTTAGTAATTCTGCTATGTATGTAGTATTTATGTACAAAAATAAATTTAACTGTATTGCATTATGAGGAAAAAAGTAATGTCATATTGATGTATAATTACGAATTATCTGCAGTTTGAGTTTTGCTAAACATTTAGTAAGTTATTTGATGTAAAAAAGAATATAAATGATGAGTATGTATTGATAGACGATTATTTTATTTGATATGCAATTTATAATATCCCTTTTTTGAAATACAATCAAATTGCCAAGCCTTTTTCCAATTATATTGGATTTGGCTTTCAGTTCAACCTGATGCGAGTACCAGTATTTTACATGGAGCGACTGCCTAGCTGACCTCCACAACCCCTGAACTGGGTAACACGATACCCTTTGGCAGGACTAGTTTCAGATTTTATTAATAATTATATTTTATTACTGATAAAGAAATATAAGAAAGAAAGAAAATACAGTTATTTAGCACAGACTACATAACACAACATAATATTATACACCAGATAAAATAAAAATGAATAAACAAGTAAAAATTGAAAATTTCCAAAACCCCCGGCAATTTTAATTTATTTCATTTAAAACTACATAATTTATCTAGTAGTAGACACGCTTCGATCAACAATCTATCGAACACGTAGTTATGACACGATATCTTGCGAAAATACTCCGTTTCAAACAGACTAACTTTTGAACGACTAAACTGATTCTCACCAAACATAGCTAAGAACACTCGACAAAGTCACCTTTAAAAAAAAAAAACAAAATTGGTTTATCCGTTTAGGCGCTATGATGCCACAGACAGACACACAGATACACAGCAACACACGTCAAATTTATAATACTCCGCTTTTTACGTCGGGTGTTAAACAAGTGACGTCTGACGTAAGAAGTTAGCAGGAAAGTGTGCCTCAAGGCTGCGCCAAAAAGGCCTGATAGATCATGTCCTTGTCCTTGACCTAGAAGCTATGGTCTCTTCTAACTGAATTCAAAGAGTTGAAATGAAATGAAATTTATTTATTTTGCAAAAGGATTAGCCTAGATTACACCAGTGTTTACATTACAAAAATGGACATGGCTATTACACATAATATGATCGCTGTCCTTCAAACTAGAATAATCCTGTATCTTGAAGAACAGTTTTCTCTAAAAATTTAAATGGATTTTAAATTTTTTCATGTATTTATAAATTGAGCACTAGCTCTGATTTTAACACATTATTATTGTGGTATTCATTTTTTTTGAATTAGTAATTTTTAGATAATTGTGTGAAGTGTTGGTGTAAATGTGTGTAAATGTGTGAGGTTTGTCCTAAGTGTGTTTTGTATAAATAAAAACTAATTAGATTAGATAATTATGCAAATTGACAAATAAAAGATAAGCAGGTATAAGTTTAATATTATTATTTGATAAATCAAATATAATAATTATAATATCACATTAATAGTAATTAACAAAATTTATATATATAAGTAACTTAATTTAATCTCAATAAATTTAACAATTTAATAACTAATTTCTTTAATCTAATTTCATTCAATTCAATTTGATAATTAATTTAATGTCATGTAATAACTCAATTTAATGATTCAATACAATAACTCATTTTATCTAGTTTGATTTAATCAAAACAAAACATTTTATGTAGTTAAGGCCGTACCCTGACCAAAAAATCAGCATGAGATATGAGCATTCCTATTGGCCTAGCGGCACTGGTTGCGCATGAATTACGGTAGCGAATACGCTCAGATTTTAGAATAAAATCTTTATAAAATCGAATATGGGTCTTTTGAAAAAAATAAAACTTACAAAATGTTCGTTATCAAATTGTCTATCCATTACTGATGGTGTAAAAAATAATTAATGAACACTTTACGAGGAGATGCATGCTATCAATTATTATTTCACATTTTTATGGTTTTGTTGGAAGGAGATTAGTGAAACATACACCTCTTTAAAAAAAAAGTGTACTACCATTTTAGAATCAACATTATGTAGAAATTTAATGTATTTTTATTAATTGATATTTCCTTTTAAATAAAGAGTAGATAGCTCTTAAAATTGCACAAAAACAACAAGCGCGGCGTTTTGCTCGGGGAGGCGCCTTAACTTGTTGTGAGTAAGAATTAATATTTGTTTCGGGATATTTACCATGTATATTTTGTTTTTTGTTGAGAGCTCGATTCCCAGCAAATACTGCATAAAAACTATTTTCTCCTTTCAAGAAAGTATCCCATATGCTGCGTTCGCCTAAAGATAACTTTCCCTTGGCAAAGCCTGGGGTTGATAAGATTATATGCAGCTGTGGGCAAGCATATATTGGACAGACGAAGCGAACTGTTGCTTGCCGAATCACACATCACACATCATCAGCCTATTAATGCTCCCACTGCTGGGACACAGGCCTCCTCTCTGTGAGAGGGAATGGGCCGTTATCCACCACGCGGGGGCCCACGGGTTGGTGGATGTCAAATGTCTTCGAATTTTTGGTTTCCTCACGATGTTTTCCTTCACCGTTTTGAGAGCAGTGGTGATGAAATAATTTACACAAAGTAAAGCGCCTGCCTGGGCTCGATCCCACGACCTACAACTTGTAAGTCGCGGCCGATACCACTGGGCCACCACTGCTCTTGCCGAATCAAGGAACACATTAGGGCAGTTTAAAATAACGATCCCCAAAAATCGGCTATAGCAGAACATCTTCTCGAATCAGGGCAAAACCACTGGATCGATTTACATGACCCACAGGTTATCTTGACTGAACGCCATTACATACCTAGAATGGTTCGGGAAGCAATTGAAATAAACAAGTGCAAAAATTTCAATAGGGACGACGGGTTTCAATTGTCGAGAGCCTGGAATCCAGTGGTTCAACTATGTAAAGGTCGTAAAACTACTGAACGAGTGTCAAAAGTGGATACAGTGAGCATCGTCTGTCGTGAACAGTGTCGAGTAACTAGTGAGAAAGGTTCTGGTAGTAGCGGCATCGTGCGTGAAAAACGAGTGAGGAAGAGGGTAGACAGATATGTCAGCTCGTAAATATCACCCACCCGCAAAGACTTTAGTTCTCGTGATCATGGCGCTTGTAACAGTGGCGAAATATCGAGCTCTCAACAAAAAACAAAATATACATGGTAAATATCCCGAAACAAATATTAATTCTAATGATTGTGACCATGTCAGCTTAAAAACTTGTTGAGAGTTGGTAGAATTTCAATAATTTATTTATTTCTAATATTATTTCAGACAGGGAGAGACGGGAGCCTGATGAATGGTCCAATATGATAGCTACTAATCGTACTCGTAAGTATAACTAAGTTTATCTAGCTTTATAAGTACTTGTGTATTGGCATAATAGCATCTGCCCGCGGCTTCGTTTGCGTAAAAAATATTTTATCATCCCAAGGGAATATAATACCGGGACAAAAAGTAGCCTATCTATACTCTATACTAATGTTATAAAGAGGAAAGATTTTTTGTTTGTTTGTTTTTACCGAATAGGCTCCGAAACTACTGGACCGATTTGGAAAATTCTTTCACCAATAGAAAAATTCATTATTCCTGAGTGACATAGGCTATTTCCTAATCCCGAAAATAGGTCCGGTGGGGTGGTCCACGGGAGCGAAACCGCGGGCAACAGCTAGTGTGATATAATTTAGGACTATATTAAAAATCTATCTGTGTGCCAAATTGCATCCAGATCCGTTCAGCCGTTCTGAACCGTTTTTGAGTAGCAAACATCCATCCTTTCAAGCTTTAGCTTTAATATTAGTAGGATAGTAGATTTTTAGTTCTTATAGATATGACTTTATTATCTACACGCTGCAGTGTAGCTGTGTTTTTAGTTTTAGTTTTATATCTGTACCTAATAACACTAGTTTTTTAAGTTAATTGTTACTAATCCTTATCCGATTTTGTCTGAAAAAAATTTTTTTTATTTATTATTATTATTAGTTATTATGTATGTTTTTTATTTTTTGTGATCTCTCTCTTACACTTGGGTTTGCTGTAAGAGAACTCAACTTTTAGTTATTCTCTCCTTTGTCCATGTTCTTCATTTTGACATTGTATTAAATGTTGTTTTCTTTGTACAATAAAGGTCTAAGACTGTCAAAAGCGGTTGAAACGAATTTCTGTCGGCCCACTTTACCTCCGATGCTGAAACCTGATGGGTCACTGGCTCACTCTGCGAGTGACAAAGCAAATTTATTTGCATCTCTTTTTGCTAGCAATTCACGTCTGGACGCTGGCTTCAAGCAACCACCTACTGTACCTCATTGTGACTATTCGATGCCGGAGATCGCTGTGCACGCTAAAGAGGTCCGGCGAGTATTGTGCAGTCTAGACGTGAACAAGGCCAGCGGACCTGACGGCATTCCAGCGAGAGTGCTGAGGCAGTGTGCGCCAGAACTGTCTCCTGTATTGACTCGCTTGTTCCGCATCTCTCTCGTAAAAAGGCCGAAATCCTGGAAGCTTGCAAATGTGCAACCAGTGCCCAAAAAAGGCAACCGTGCAGACCCTGCCAATTACCGTCCGATCGCCATTACCTCCATTTTGTCCAAAGTTATGGAAATGGTACTGAACAGAAAGTTGCTGACCTACCTTGAAGACAACAATCTCCTCAGTGACCGTCAATATGGCTTTCGCCGGGGACGGTCAACTGGCGATCTTCTTGTGTATGTCACGCACTGCTGGGGCGAAGCCATCGAGAGACACGGCGAAGCAATTGCTGTTTCGCTTGATATCTCGAAGGCCTTTGACAGGGTCTGGCACGCGAGTCTACTCAGTAAGCTTCCTGCTTATGGCATCCCCGCTGGTTTTTGTAGCTGGATATCAGACTTCCTCAGTGAACGGTCGATCCGAGTAGTCATTGACGGCTGCTCCTCTGACTTCATGGCTATTGATGCCGGAGTTCCTCAAGGGTCTGTTCTCTCTGCAACTCTTTTCCTGCTGCACATCAATGACCTACTTCAGCCTGGTATTGTTGGGTACGCAGATGACAGTACTGTTTCAGATAGATACTTGTCCAGCGCAAAAACCAGCGTGGATGAAGTTCTTTCCTTGAGAGAGGCTATGGTAAAGCGGACAGATTTGACCTTAAGCCTTGTCTCCCAGTGGGGTGATGACAATCTGGTCTCCTTTAACGCCATCAAAACACAGGCGTGTCTTTTTACCGCAAAAAGGAGTATTTTCGATCAAACTCCTACTTTTCGGGGTGCGTCTGTTCCTGTGACTGATCAGCTCGAGGTCCTAGGCATGGAGTTGACATCCAGTCTCAACTTCGGTGCCTCCATTGAGTACAAAGCCCAAATCGCGGCAAAAAAAACTGGGCATCCTAAATAGAGTGAAGCGATACTTTACGCCTGGACAGCTTTTAACCTTATACAAAGCGCAAGTCCGATCCTGCATGGAGTATTGCAGCCACCTTTGGGATGGCTCAGCTAAGTATCAGCTTGCCGCGCTTGACTCGGTGGAACACAGAGCCAAGAGGCTCATTGGCGACGTTGAGCTGGCGGATGCCAAGCTACACGGCTTGGCTCATCGCCGCAAGGTTGCCTGCTTGTCGGTCTTCTACAGACTGTACTTCGGTGAGTGTGCTCAAGAACTCCACGACCTCATCCCACCAGCCCCCTTCTACCATCAGACATCTAGACGCACTGCAAGTTATCATCCTTACCTTGTTGCCATTCCACCAATTCGCACCAAGCGCTTCCAAACATCCTTCATAATGCGCACAGCGAATGAATGGAACTCACAACCTGCGTCTGTGTTTCCGAACGCATTCAACCCGAATCTCTTCAAAGTTAGAGTGAACAGGCTTCTTCTGGGTAAGCTCACTCCATCGTCGATTCTGTCTCTGTCACCTATGACCTAGACTAGAGTCAAGAACAAACCCATCACAAATAAAAAAATAAAAAAAAATAAAACTTAAATCCGGGCAAGTGCGAGTCGGACTGGCGCACTAAGGGTTCCGTACCACTATCGCAAAAAAACGGCAAAAAAATCACGTTTGTTGTATGGGAGTCCCACTTAAATATTGATTTGATTCTGCAAATATTGATTTTTAGTATTTGTTGTTATAGCGGCAACAGAAATACATAATCTAAGAAAAATTCAATTGTCTATCTATAACGGTTCATGAGATACAGCCTGGTGACAGACAGACAGACAGACGAACCGCGAAGTCTTAGTAATAGGGCCCCGTTTTTACCCTTATGTACGGAACCCTAAAAAGATAAAATATTACATAATACGTAGAAAGTCTGTGAATGTGTGTATGTGTATGTGTGATGACGTATAAAATAAATGTGTAGAGATAATGTTTATACAAACATTTTGGCTGATCCCAAATAAATTAGGATCTACATGAGGATGACAACAGAAGAGAAGAATCCCATTATAATAACATCATCTGACTATACAAAGACACGTCGAGTATATAAATAAACATGATCAATTTCAAAATTTCAGTGCCGCGGCAACAAAATTTTGACGACATTTTGCTGGATCATTTGGAGAACATCGGAGCTCTTCCGCATCTCAGGTCAGCTCAGCTCAGCAACAATGACAAGCCACCGCCGTACTCCGAGTGTACACGCTCAAGCGAAACCACCAGCAAAAGACACGTCAGCGAGGAGCCCCCACCGCCCTACTCTGCCTGCTACGTCGCCAACAACCACTCCAAGGACGCAGAACCAAAAGTCCACATACGACGGCAGAACGTTCTCGACGAGCGAGCACATTCTAGCACCGACATTGTTAATGCTCAGAATGAGCTCATTGAAAACGGACTCGAAAGGGATGATTTTAACATAACAACGAGTTCTAATGACCGCTCCGGAGATGAGAACTGAACTGATATTCGCCAACGGTAGGATAGTAGAGAGGGCCAGCTTAGATCTGAATAGTACAAACAATGAGGCAGTACTAGCCAGTAATAATACTGTAGAAGAGCAGAGTACTAGATAAGCAGACATTAACGATAAATTGGTGTATATTGATGAAACTACAGCAGAGAACACTTTGCCTGACAAGTAATAGTAGAGAGGCAGATAGTAGATCAGAACAGTACTAGAAATGGAGCAGAATTAGCCACTTATAATAATGTAGAAGAGAAAACACACGCAGACTTTACTGATAGAATCATGTATATTGATGAAGCTGCAGCAGAGAACACTTTGCCCGGCAAAGTGCTTCTTGCGTAATGTGAACAGACAAGTAGGAGAGTGCGCGATACTGAATGTAAAATGATTGAGTAAATGATAGACTGTAATCATTTGTGTATAATATTGTAAAAGTCAATACTCAATAGATGGATTTGTAAGATAGAAGGAAGAGCGCCATTTAGACATTGTGTATCAATATGACGTAAATTTCACGTCAAAGGCTCATAGTGGGCATAAGTTTTGATAATTAGAGTAGATAGTAAAATTCTTTAAGGTCGCTTGTACCCGCTAAGAAAAGTCACTGTGCCTTCGCAAGAATTCGTCTCCTTTCATCAAACGAACTGTGTATACTGCCACGATGCAGAAGAAGAAAAATCTTTTCTACGCTGGACAAGATTCGTTCCTAGGTTCAACAAAATTCTCGTCGTACACATGATGAATTGGTCGTGTATCACACGAATTCTTACGTAGGCCCGGCGTACAAGCAGCCTAAAGAGATGTCGATATGTTTAAATGTATAAATACACCTTAGTCATTAACAGTATTGCCGTAATTACAGCATCTGTAGCAGTAGTCTGATGTTTGATCTGACTTTGTCTGCGAAATTCTCAGTATTTACAACCAGTAAAGATTGTACATTTATCTTATTAAATATATCTCAATAATTTGCATATTATTATATAAACTAAATACAAAAAGTTATTAAAATAGAAAAATATATTTTCAACCATAAACAAGTTATATAAATACTTTTCTGTCCTATTTATGTTAACACACACACCTGTAAAAACACTTAAAGGTTTTGGTAAAGCGAAATGAAAGATAATTCGTGAAATGTGTTTATTTCTAACAATTCTTGGAATCTCAATCTGCCACAAATACTATAAGTAGGTACCTACCTACTACCAGGAAATATTTTTTTCTATAATATTTTATTTGTAAGCAGTGAAGAGTTTATTTACAGTAATTCCAGGAAATTATACAAAAGATATCGGCAAAAACTTTTGATATACAGAGTGAAAAAACGCCCTGATTTTTTAAACAAAACCAAAGTAGCAATAAGGAAAATTCTCTCAAAACGATGTAAGTTCGATTTACATTACCCTGGAATGGTCCACAAAATAGAATAGAATAGAAAAATTGATAAAGTTCGTTTTTTTATATAATTCGCTTATTTTTCCGGCGAGTATATCGAGTATATCCAAATCTCAATCATCATCATCTGCCAAGCCTTTTTCCCAACTATATTGGGGTCGGCTTCCAGTCTTACCGGATTCAGCTAAGTACCAGTGTTTTACATCGAGCGACTGCCTATCTGACCTCCACAACCCAGTAACTGGGTAACACGGTACCCCTTGGCATGACTGGTGTCAGATCCCAAGCTTCTGACTACCTGTAACGATTGTCAAAGATCTTCAAATGACAGCCGGGACCAACGGCTTAACGTGCTTTCCGAGGCACGGAGGAAACTCGGTATGTTGAAATGGTCACCCATCTACTGACCGACCTCGTCAAGCGTTGCTTAACCTTGATGATCGACCCGTGCGGCTGTTATTATTTAGCCACGAGCTCCTCGTATATCCAATTCTTAATGCTACAGGAAAGTCACACACATATAATTTTATTACTACTTTTATTTCAGGAAAAAATAAGCTCAATCAATGTGTCAACAATGATTGGTAAATTATAAGACTGACCGTAATAATCTTTTACAGCGTGTTTCTGAAAGCGTATAGTACAAAACGCGCGCGCGTATTTTTGCTTGACTTAAAACATGGATAAGCAGTCTACAATATTAACATAAAAAAAACATCATCAATTCAGCCGACAACTACTGGACATAGACCTCTCCTAAGCGTCACCACATCGAAAGACCCTGTGCTTCTCACAAAAGAACATGGCATAAATAAATTACATAATTGAATATAGAAACACTGTATACGTTCGATGCCTAATACTATTATAATAAATAATAAATTGCCATAATTATTATATTTTTTATTTCATCTGAGACTGGCTGAGCAGCGTGTAATAACTGTAGGCGCCTTTCAGGATCTGAAAAAAAAACATCTGAGTGAGAAAAATAATAAAAATAGGATTATAATCAAGGGTTTATTAGATCATGTCGGTACTGCGAACCAAATAATGTTTTTGGTAGATATTATTTTTAGGTACTCTGGATTTTTGTTAAAGGATCTATTTTGGTTACATTTTCAGATCTATTTAATTTCTGTAATCTGGAGGATTACATAATAGACGCAGAGAATATAATACTTTTCTTGCTATCAATAAATTTATTATTTTCTGAATAAATTTTATGTTCATATTTTAATCTCTACACAGGTAAAAAGTAAAACTATAGGTATGGAATACCATAGAATAAGAATTAATTCCTGATTTAGAATTATTCCGTCGATGACACTTTACTGAACTATAACAAGATGTGCACGCCAAGTGCTGAACATAGGCATGTATTAATGTATATATTACATAGCATTTGTATTTATCTGTGAATCTCTTATAACATAGTATTTTAACAATGTTATTGTCACACCAGTGACAACCCCACTTCATTGCTAGACAATTACTGTCCATACCAGGTTTCCTGGAAGAGATCGCGGAATGCGATAAGGCCGCCCTGTATGTGTATTAATTTTAAGTTTATCTTTATAATTGTATTTTAAGGTGTACAATAAAGCATATCTATACTATATAATATTATAAAGCTGAAGAGTTCGTTTCAACGCGCTAATCTCAGGAACTACTGAGTGGAATTGAAAAATTACCTTTGTGTTGGATAGTTAATTTATCAAGGAAGGTTATAGGCTATATAACATCACGGTACGACCAATAGGAGCGGTGCATAAATGAAAAATAATAAAAAACGGAAAAAAAACCATTACTCCTCGTTGACAGCTTCCGTTGCGTGCGCTGCGTAAGCGGTTAAAGTTACGCAACATTTAAGTATGTAGGGCAGGTAGGTAGCCTCCTCGCGCAAATATGGGAATGGCGCGAGGAGTAGAAATGCCGGGGCGAAACTCCGCTGCCGCGACAAATCACGACTCGGCGGTCAAAGCTCCGGCAAAGTCTCATGGCTACATGGAGAGGGCGACTGTCGCAACCCAGCGCTGGGCACGCCACAATAGTGGCGATAATGCCCCTCTTTGAGGAGTGGCTTGAGAGGCATCACGGCGTCCTCACCTTCCGCCTGACACAGGTCCTTACCGGACACGGCTGTTTCGGGAGGTTCCTATTCAGGATAAGGCGGGAGGAAACGCCCGGGTGTCATAATTGTGCGGATCGCCCGGAGGACACGGTAGAACATACAGTGGAGGCCGCTTGGGCGGAGCAACGCCGTGTCCTCGTGGAGGCGATCGGCGGTGGCGACCTCTCGCGTCCGGCCCTGGTTCAGGCCATGGTACGGAGCGAGAGGGCATGGGAAGCTGTCACCTCCTTCTGCAAAGCAGTAATGCTCGCGAAGGAGGAGGCAGAACGCGTGAGGGAGAGGCAACGAAGGCGCCCTAACGCCCCAAGCCACCGCAGGAGACGCCCCATGCGTCGGGAGCCCGCGCCTACGGTGGCCGATTCCCGGCCATCGTAGGCGCGGGCTTGCGGGTGGCGAGTACTACCCTTATCGGGTAGCTCGCCGCCCGATAAGGACCAGGCCCGAGTCGACGGCGCGTAGTGTTCCACACGCGCCTCAAAGAGATGTCAGCAAAATTGACGGGGTCCGCTATGGCCGATGCCTACTTGGGTCGCGGATAAATTTGAAAATAGTTACCGCGGCCCTGGCTCAAGCAACTGAAGGAACACGGGTGGGTTTTAGTCAGTAAAAATCTGACACGCCCTCCCGCTTCACCCAGAGCGGAAGAAGTTATAGGATGATTTCCTGGTAGGTAGTCAGTTGACGGGAGCGAAGCCGCGTGGGTCAGCTGGTAATGAATAAATTAATAGGCTGACCCCAAGCATCGCCACGTCTACAGTTTTTGTGTTACTCGCATCCATCGGATTCCAACGAAGTTATCAGTCTACTATGTAAGAGGACTACTAACTCGGATCCTTTCGGTGCGCGATCGCCAATCAAGAATCCTTCGACCGTTCTTGTACCTACTTGCATCTTGGTAAGGCCAGTTTATCCCCAAAAATACTACGAAGGAAAAATTAACTTACACTTATAAAAGTAGCCACAGTGAGCTTAGTAAAAGGCCCGGCAGAGAACACGACAATTTTATTGAACTGTGCTGCTAGTAAGTACAGATCCTTGCGATACTGCACGCTCTTTGTCCACCAGATGCTCTCGTAAGGACCACGCATAAGATCTCCACTCTGTAAAAATAAAAGTACACATTTAGTATAAAGGAAAAGGAAAGGAAAAGGGAAGGAAAAGGAAAGGAAAAGGAAAGGAAAGGAAAGGAAAAGGAAAAGGAAAAGGAAAAGGAAAAGGAAAGGAATCATCACCTTTCTTCCTTGTGCCATGTTATTTGGAGCTGGTGCAACATGTTTTATTTTTGCAATGGAAGAGCAGAGTGCAAAGACGTGACGGGTGTCAGGGGACTGACAACCGTCCACGTCTTTCTTCTTCTTCTTTAACCATGGATCTAGCTAAATGATAATATTTTACGTGAAGCCACCGATTATCGGACCTCCATAACCCTGTTCCGTATAGATCGAGATTTAAACGACACGATTTGGAAGACCATTTCATGTACCTACACACAACAAACTTTTATATTTTAAACCTCTGACGCAAAAAAGGGGTGTTATAATTTTAACGTGTGTACCGGTGTATATGTGTATTTGTGTATCCATCTAATTGGAATCTCCTACTGTCCAGTAAGTAAGTATGTAATTTACTTACTGGACAGTAGTAGGGATTAGTCCGATATATCAAAACGTAACTTATATCGGATATGTGTTAGATATCATATCATATCGATATCTATAACAAAATAACCGATATTACAAAAACTGTATCTAATAAAAACTTTACTAGCGTGCGAGAACGAATAAATCATAACTTTAAACCGTAACAATGCGGAAACGTACGAACTACGAACAAAACGCAAACTTCACAAACGATAGGAACCATAATTATGCGCTACCTCTCTTTCTAAGTATTATTTTGCGTTCGTTGTTAGTTTACTCATCTAAATAACATTTTAACTTATGCAATCTGTACTAAATGATATCGATATCTGAAAACCGTTTTCGATATAGATATGAAATCTTTATATCGGTTACATAACCGTTTGTGCAATACACCGAAAACACCCATCTCTAGACACTGTCATCCTCTTCAGATCTGCTTAGAAAAAAACATTGTACCAGCCAGACACATATAAGAGTTTAGCCATTATAACATGGTTACAGGAGGAGGCTCCAAATATATATCTATCTCTCTTTTTGGTATGACATTTTATGAGATAGATATATTTTTGAGTCCGTTAATCAAGACGTACAACAAACAAATATAAATGCCCCCGGTAAATCGATCACAATATCTATCAGTAATTGCCCTAATATGAATGTACCCTTCAATATTAATTAAATGAATTTGTTGTTAAACTTTCTTTAATTTTTGAGAAAAGCATTATACAAGCCTCAACCAGTAAGGAAGCCATCCTGGCCTCGTATATAACTGGTTAACTCATACTTGGCCAGAAAGGCTTACTTACTGGATTCTGCAGTAATATATCATGAAATAAAATTGTGTCAGCGGTTTTTTAATTTAAAACTATTTACTTGTTTAAACAAGTTTTTATTTTAATATTTGCATTGTCATGAGAATCAAACTTGGGTGCAAAATTGCAGCTCAATCGAACGCCGGGAAGTGAAACAATTTTAAGTGGCAAGCTTTGATTACACATACACCGGGACAGTTGTTGTAAAAATCTCGCCTGCAATTCAAAAATCATTTTGGTTCTATTATATTCGGGTAACTCAAAACGAAACTTCAAAGAGTGTAAACTGTCAACAAATTGAAATACTGCGAACTAGATGCTACAAAAAAAAAGCACGTGAATACTGAATTTCCTCTTTTGATCTAAACGAGGCATTACCTGGAACTGAAGCTCGATACATTCAGAAATATTTCCACTTGGTACGTGAAACGCAGTGCAGATAGACAACGTAAATTGAGCTACAAACGGTATTAACAATTCGTAGTATTAATCTCGTGTCAGCACGTGTTGGTAGGCACAAACGAATAAAACTCAAATTGTTAATAAAACCCAGTCAACATTATTTGTAGCGGGGTTTAATCTTCTAAAAGTATTTGTTCTAGAAGTGGTTGTTCAGCTACGAAACAAGTGTTATGGTGTAGCTTATTCAATGGGGGATTCCGATCAGCCACAATGCGACTACAAGAAAGCAAGTAAGGAGAAAAGAAAAAAGAAAGAAGGAAAAATGGAAGAAAGGAAGAAAGAAAGAAAGGTTGAAAGGAAGAAATGACGAAAGAAAGAAAGGGAGAAGGGAAAAAAAAGGAAAAAGGAAAAAGAAAGAAGAAAGGAAAAAAGAAAGAAAGTGAAAAAGGAAAAAAAGGAAAAACGGAAAAAAGGAAGAAAGGATGAAAATACATTTATTAAGCACAAACATAAATTAAACGCAGCTCATGAGAGCAAAGACAATTTGTACTTACTGCAAACAGAACATCATTGCTATGCCAACAGTATATAAACAGCTGAGCAACTCCAAATACCAAATATTCCGTAGTCAGGAATCTTTGCATTGGGTTGGTTTCAATCTGCAAAAGAAATTCATATCACTGATTTTTTATTTTTAAGATTACTAATTTGTAAAAAAATATTCATAATCCTCGTATCAGTTGAATGCAAGTCCGTCACGTGATTGAATACGTGCCAAAGAATGATGAATCCATTTAATATTAGTAGCGTCATGTTAAACTAAACTGCTTATCATACAATCAGCCTGTCCTGTAAGTATCCTATGACAAAATAAAAGCCTTTTCTGGTAAAAAAAAGATAAAACGTATAATATTTTTTATGAGCCTTCGTCTTCCGGTCCACTGCGATCACGGGCCAATCCTTAAGAAAAGTGCAACTCATCTCGCCATTTCCTTCTGGGCCTGCCTCGTTGTCGTTTATTGCTGTTCGGGATCCACTGTCTGGTAAATTCATATTGTATTAGCTGACCCGGCAAACTTTGTTTTGCCATAAAAACTCCAAACATTCACCTACCCTACACCTACCCTACACCTACCCTACACCTACCCTACACCTACCCTACACCTACCCTACACCTACCCTACACCTACCCTACACCTACCCTACACCTACCCTACACCTACCCTACACCTACCCTACACCTACCCTACACCTACCCTACACCTACCCTACACCTACCCTACACCTACCCTACACCTACCCTACACCTACCCTACACCTACCCTACACCTACCCTACACCTACCCTACACCTACCCTACACCTACCCTACACCTACCCTACACCTACCCTACACCTACCCTACACCTACCCTACACCTACCCTACACCTACCCTACACCTACCCTACACCTACCCTACACCTACCCTACACCTACCCTACACCTACCTAACCCTACACCTACCCTACACCTACCCTACACCTACCCTACACCTACCCTACACCTACCCTACACCTACCCTACACCTACCCTACACCTACCCTACACCTACCCTACACCTACCCTACACCTACCCTACACCTACCCTACACCTACCCTACACCTACCCTACACCTACCCTACACCTACCCTACACCTACCCTACACCTACCCTACACCTACCCTACACCTACCCTACACCTACCCTACACCTACCCTACACCTACCCTACACCTACCCTACACCTACCCTACACCTACCCTACACCTACCCTACACCTACCCTACACCTACCCTACACCTACCCTACACCTACCCTACACCTACCCTACACCTACCCTACACCTACCCTACACCTACCCTACACCTACCCTACACCTACCCTACACCTACCCTACACCTACCCTACACCTACCCTACACCTACCCTACACCTACCCTACACCTACCCTACACCTACCCTACACCTACCCTACACCTACCCTACACCTACCCTACACCTACCCTACACCTACCCTACACCTACCCTACACCTACCCTACACCTACCCTACACCTACCCTACACCTACCCTACACCTACCCTACACCTACCCTACACCTACCCTACACCTACCCTACACCTACCCTACACCTACCCTACCATATTTTTAATTTTTTTTTTTTTGGGTTTAAAAATAGATGTTGGCCGATTCTCATAGATACCGGATAAGCACAAAAAATTTCATCAAAATCGGTCAAGCCGTTTCGGAGGAGTATGGCAACGAAAACTGTGACACGAGAATTTTATATATTAGATTATTAATATTCTAATCAAGATTTATAATGTTACCACATCCCTGATAAATTACACTATATCACAAAATTCTACTGCACCGCTTAACTTCTGAACACATGACCATTTGGTCATGTGTTCAGAAGTTAAGCTTAATTCATGAGATGCTAACTCTCGTTTAGCATAAGCTGGCAGCCTGTTAAAATACTCACCGTGATTTGATAAGCAGTCACACAAAGCATTACTGAACATACGAACATGTATAGTAACATTATAGGTGAAAGACATGAGTCGAATAGACGGGCAAACCTGAAAGATAAGTTAAGTTAATGAATAGAGAATTTCACAGGGTCACAGAGAAAACAGGCAGTCACTTCATGTAAAATATTGTAATTTGAATCCCCTTTCCCTTTGCGTCTGATTTCCGCGTTACAGGATTACATACATACCAACAGAAACAGAATAATGTTGATTAAATTCAATAAAATTTCGCACAGCTTGAGCATGGGTAACATTCCTTCCAAAATTGGATCAGAAACGACTGCTATCGGATCCAATCCAGGTAAGAAACTGACCTGATTGATTGTCATGCCGGTTTCTGACTAGTAGCGACAATTTCAGTGGTATTTTCAAGGCAAACAGTTTTGGCGATGTCGGAAAAATTGTGCTAAGCAAGGAACAAAGAAGAACTGCTATTTTAGGAACAGCAGATTTCAATAACTCTAATAAAAATATATCTATAAGCCCACAGATTTAAATAGTAAAGTACAGCCATCGCAGAAAGTAAGCTGAATCGCGTTTACTATACAAGCAATTCGGCATTTTTAATGTCTCGCGCACACGACCGCTCTCGACGATCGTGGCACGGTCGGTTGATCGGATAGCGAGTCTGCTTCGGTTTGTAAAATTTGGTATGTATGACCAAATTTTGTCACGCCTAAAAAGGCACGGTTCGGCCTGTATAAGTCAACGAGTATTAAAGAAAATGCTTGTATATTTTTTAATATTTTCATAGTTCCATACTGACTGGTTATTTATCCTTTTTATTTACGTTCCGTAGCCAAATGGCAAAAAACGGCACCCTTATGGATTTGTCATGTCTGTCTGTCTGTCTGTCCGTCCGTATGTCATAGCCACTTTTTTCGAAACTATAAGAACTATGCTGTTGAAACTTGGTAAGTAGATGTATTCTGTGAACCGCATTATGATTTACACGCAAAAATAGAAAAAAAGCAATAAATTTTGGGGGTTCTCCATTCTTAGAACTGAAACTCAACATTTTTTTTCGTCAAAACCATACGTGTATCATTTTTTTCAAAACTGAATAGGTTGCGCGAGAGACACTTTCAAAGTGGTAAAATGTGTGCCCCCCCCTCCCGTAACTTCTAAAATAAGAGAATGATAAAACTAAAAAATATATATGATGTACTACCATGTAAACTTCCACCGAAAATTGGCTTGAACGAGATCTAGTAAGTAGTTTTTTTTTAATACGTCATAAATCGTAAACCGCAATTTACCAAGTACGGAACCCTTCGAGCGCGAGTCCGACTCGCACTTGGCCGGTTTTTTAGAGTTCCGTTGTCAACAAGGAACCCTTATAGTTTCACCATGTCCGTCCGTCCGCAGCTTAGTTCAGAGACTCTTAGTACTAGAAAGATATAATTTTGCCTGGATATACATAGTAATCACGCTGACAAAGTGGTCAAGCGCGAGCCTATCAAAGATGAAAAAATAGTATATTATGCAACTAGTGAATAAAGGATGGATTTAAAGCGAGGACCGTAGATGAATCACGAACAAGTGAAGGATTCTAACAACTGAATCACGACCGTAGGGAGTGATTCATGATGATTGAATCACGAGCATAGCGAGTGATTCAAGTCTTAGAATCCTGAGCGACGCGAGTGATTCATGGCCCTCGATATAAATCCGTTTTATTCAAGAGTTGCATACTACTAATATTTTATACCATGACTTCGAGAAAAAGAAAGATTTAAGCGAAAAGCACAAGGAATAATAAATGTTTTATTACCTTCAAAATTTACAAAAAATGTGAAAACTCAGGGTTTCACATTTTTCGTAAATTGAATCTGAGCTAGGTAACAGTATCTGTGTTTCAGGGGCCAGTGACCACCTCCGTTACGTTACATAAATATAATTAATTAAACACCAATGCAATTAATATTACAATTATAATCCAAATAAGTATTCACTAAACATCCCAGACTAAAATCATCATTAAAATCCTAAATATTAACAAACTGAAAATTAAATCGATGAAGGAGTTTGAAAGTCGAATATTCTTTGCACGAGTATTTTATGCGCAAGGAGGTTGTATAGCCTTGAGATGGACGTCAAATATATATTAGTGTGTTCTAAATTCAAAAACCAAAACAGTGAGTAAAAGTGCTTTTTATTCACTGTTTTCAGTGAATAAAATAAGCTTTTTAGAAGGGGAATGGTATAATAGTAGTTTATGATACTGTTGCATAATAAGGGGTATTAAAACATGAGTGTGAGTTTAAAAACCGAGCCGTAGGCGAGGTTTTTAATAGTATTCACACGAATGTTTTAATACCTAGTTATGTGCAGTTTCATACACTACTTTATCTACACTCATACATTTTGGGATTGAACCTACTTAATCTTATTTTTTGCATTTTCCATGCCATAAAGTCGTGATAAATGCATCATATAATAATCTCGACTTTGCTGGTAAGAGATTATGAGTCATGAGTAATCCTTCGCCGCATATAAAATATTTGGAGGCGTCAATTTTTCTTCACATTCACTAATATCAGACATTTTAAGCAAGAATTTTAAAAAGTCATGAAATTCAGTACAACGAAACCTGCAAAACGTATGAATGGCGCCAAAACCCAGCACATCACCGCATTAAATTGCGGTAAAAAAATCGTGCGGCAATAATACCGCATGAAATCCGTGTTTTGCAACAGAATCCACCGCATCGCAGCGCGAATGTAATTCGCGCCAATATTTTGAGCTCTATGAACAGGTGGAAAGAGACAAAAATTCGAGCAAATAAAAATGGCAGTGCGTAATAAGCCTAAAGCGGGCATTGTTACAGACAAGTTAAAATTGGAATATTTTTTTTTTTATTAGGTACTATAAAAATGGCATTTCAAAAAATGTAAATAATTGATGGAATCTCCTTAGTGATTAACTTCTTGGATTTGTCCTGTATCATAATAGAAAAAAAGTTATTTTATGATGCAGTTGTTTGAAAATCGAAGGAAAATGTTGAACCATAATGGTTTTTTTTTTTAATTTTTTCCTATCCACGAATATAAAGTATGTGTTCATACAATATTTTTTGAATTCATAATTGGAACATTACGTTGTGAGTGTAGATAAAAGTTTTTTCAACACACTTGCTCACAAAGTGGCTCTAATTTCACCGCAATTAGGCATATAATGATACCTGTTATCAAACTGTGACTTTTTCATTGCTATTATTCACAAGTGAATTATAGAGTTTTTTTAAAGTTAGTGGTTGAGTTGCTTTGTCGTTAAAAAAAGTTTCGATACAAAAAAGATCGTGCTCAATAGTACAAATAAATTAATGTACCTATTGCTTACTCATTTCATGCAACTTTGTATTTAAATAGATAATTTCAACTTGTACGTGCTTAATAAATAAAACTTTCACTCAAATATAAATTTTATTTGCTCTGTAATTAAGAAAAAATGAAATTCCCTATTTTGTACGTGGCTAAAACCACAGATTACTGATATGTAGCGCTAAAACACTATCCACAAAAAGCCAAAAAAAAAAGAAACCTCATTCTTTTAGTCTATGGCCGATCGCCATTGTTAAATGCGCGCGCATAGGAAAACTGATTAATTTTGCCCGCCATTGCGAAATCATTTTCACAACTCGTTTTTACTGTTGAAAATTATTTTTTTGTATTATTTTCTTCACAAGTGTGTTGAAAAACGTCGTATGATACACGTGTGTAACGATGGTTACCGTCCTCGGCTCTCTTAAGACCCTCACGTACGGCACTGGTCTCAATGGCGCCTCAGCGGTAATCACCAACATTGCACACTTGTACCATAATGTACTATTTGGTACCTCCTGTACACGTAGTAGCGATGTTTTTTTATCGTCTATTCCATGGTGCGGGGTATCGTTGGATAAGCCATTCAAAAATATACGGATCTGTGAAAACCATTTTTCGGTTCAGGGGTCCGTTTGCGTAAAATTAAGCTTTAAATTGCAAATTTTTGTTAAGAGTCAAGTGTCACCTTCCCGCCCCCGTAGTATATTTAACGAAATTTAAAAGCATACTATCACAGCTACGTAGACTTTACAAGTTTATGCGTAACATTTGACCAACTTATAAAATGTACTTGGAAAAGTAAAAATTTGATCATTGATGTATGGGGGATTAAATTACATATTTACTGCCCCATACATCATTCATAAAATTTTTACTTTTGTCCTTTTACAGCAATGTTCGGGTCTTTTGTTTATGAACGTTAGTAGTGTTACCTATTTGTTTTGTTGAATGTGAGAACTGTTTATGCGGCACCCTCTATGTGCGAGTCAGACTCGCACTGGGCCGGTTTTTCTTACGAGTAACATCGCTTCACTTGTTGAGATATGAGCGTTTTCGGTCTCGCACGTCGTACTTTTTATAATTTTTGTGTAAATTTCGTTTCTTTTTTGTTTTGTTTTTATCTCTCATGTAAATATTTAGTATACACTTTTTTTTTCTCTTTGTCTACCCAGTTATTTAGCTGCTTACAAAATCAATTCTACTTATTGCCATAACACAATCGTAATATCCATTTATCAATCCGAAATGAGAAACACATATTTAATCTGCAACACACTTCGACTTGCCACATATTCGAAGTAATCCTAACTCCCCATGTTTAATGCGTAAACCAGTAAACAAAGTTACAAGAATTTATCGTTCACATTTAACTGTGGAAGTTAGATTGACTTCGCTGAGGTTAATTTGGATTTTGAACTCGCATTAAACAATGTGGAGGGAACAATTTTATCTTAGGAGAGTTTAGGCTTCCTGTTTACTGGTGGTCTTAACGCCTTTTAGTATGTTCCGATATCACTTTCTAACAGATACATAATAATTAATAGGTAAAAATGTATTCACTTTAAAGAAGGCGTTTTCAACCCGTAGGTATTTATGTCCGCGATTATGTCAAAAACCACTGGGCCGCTTTTGACGATTATTTTGCTAAAGTACACATCTTAGATTAAGTTTTTCAGGTAGGGGGGTCGCACTAAAATTTTGCTGGTAGCAGCCACCACCGCCGTCGCTCGAAATCGTTCGTGGAGTTTGAAAATTATTTTTCAAATTCTGCGAATAACACGTAAACTGCCTAAAATTCAATTATCATCTATAAACTTTGAATCAAAGTAAAATTTTCTATTAAAATACTATATGGTTTGGCGGATTTTATTGAATTTTACCTACGGATTAGCGTATTCAACAAAAATTAAATGGATTAATAGTAAACATCAAGTGATTTTATAAATTGATTAATTATATTATGGTTTAAAATATTACATATCTTTTAAAATCTGTAAATACTTACTTGACCAATTCAACATGCCTCTTGTGACAATTCTTCAGCCTCTTCATAGCAACATCATGGTCTACCTGAACCGATTCCGATCCAAAAACATGATTCGAATCAATTCTCAACAACTCTAGTTCCGCTCTAAAGAAAACCATGATAACCATGGAATTTGTATCAAAGGAAGTAATCCAACCGCCTCCATATATGGCTGCATAACTTTGGTAGACGGACGCCGCTAAGTACCCAACGATAGTGTTCTTATCCCACGGAACCCAAGAACTGACAACTTGCAAGTAAGTCTCCGTCCCATTTTTTACGTTCAATCTATACGTCTCCGAGGAAACATACTTGAAGATTGGCTGGACCATCACTATGATAACAGTCGTATACATTAACGACCAGTACAGATACGTTATCTTCCTACAATATTTCGTAAAAGCGTTTAGAAGCTCCAGTTTTTTCTTGTCGGTCGTCACTCGCTGGTTTAAGTCCGCCTTTGTGACGTATTCGATGATGCTGACCCAGTGTTTTTGCCAGCATAAAAATAACGTCACTTTTATCACACTCATTGTGGCCAGCATAGTAATCTTCAAGTTGTTTAAGAGCAGATTTAGGTCTGATTTCACGAACCAGACATCTATGTACTCGGTTGCCGTGAAAATAGTTACCAATATATGCATGAGAAAGTAGAAATATTTCAAGAAAACATTTTTTGGCAGCAACAGCCCCCAGAATTTTAATGCCTTAACATTTGGCCCCAGCAACGGCCTTTTCGGGTTTTCCAATTTCTGGAGAATATTTTTTAACATCTTATCAGATTGACTTGATGGAGCAGATTGGAATAATGATGCGATCCCTTATTACACGATTCCAAAGACGAAGATAATTACGTGATTTCAAGGAATAGGGATGGGAAAAGGTGTCGATATGAATATCGAGTTTCTGCTGAACAAGTTTTCTAGAACAAAATGAGCGCTGCTAAAAAACTTTTATCCGATAACTTGTATAATATTTGAATCTGAATTATAAGTAGATGGTTTTAATTATAACTTTAGACGTTTTGGTGTTAAAATTAGAAGCGTATATAACCTGCCAGATACACAAAACTGGCTTAACATTGTGCTTATTTTTTATTTTAAAGCATGAAGGGCAAGGGTAGACATGCAAATATAACACACCTATGTGATTGGGGACGAGCGAGAGAGAGAGAGGTAGGGTACGGCCAAAGAAAAGATGGAAGGACTATGTGAGGAGTGATATGAAAGAAAAGGTAGTCAGTGATGACGTGACGGGGGGGGCAGGACGGTATGGAAGAAAATAACGTGCTGCGCAGACCCCAAGTAACATGGAACAAGAGCAGGAAGATGATAAACAGGGGGCGAGCCTTTATAATTCATATATACTTGTAGGGAGTACTGTCTAATTGTCAGGAAAGACCATTATTGCATGGGTTCTTTTCTGGCTAATACGAGTTAGACAAACCAACTTCTTCGCTTGTATGTAGGGTCACAACATAATGTAACGGATCACGTTATGTATTGGAGAATAACGTAGGTATACGACATTCCACTAAGTACGTAGTTTTATCTACACGAACAATCAGTCACTCTCACTGTAGGTATTTCTCCATAAGATTTATCACAAATGCACAACTCAATCCAACCCACCATTTTCTTACTCTATCCTTGACCTCTGTCACTTCTTCGCGCCAAAAACTAGTGCTTAGTGTTACGTCAAGTTGACATCTGTCCAAGGCGTTCAAACCATAGTTCTCATCGAACGAAATCTTTAGAAGTGCCTACATACTTTAAATTCAAATTCAAATACATACGACAATAATACATACGGCAACCTTGAGACCAATCTTGAACTGCCCACCACCAAACCTTGCGTTTTTATAGGGTTCACTTAATAACGGCTCAATGCTAGGTTTATACAAACTCATAGGATGAATTAAGGGTCAATGCTAGGTTTATACAAACTCATAGGATGAATTAAGGGTCAATGCTAGGTTTATACAAACTCATAGGATGAATTAAGGGTCAATGCTAGGTTTATACAACAGGATCACAGGATCCTACACAACGATTACATGTGTCGTGGGATCTACTCTCTTTTATCAAATATGTTCATATATGGCTGAAATAGTTACCCAAAAAGTAAGAGAAAAACCTTATTGTAATGAAGTACCACATTAGTGCACAAAAGTGTGTTTCGGATGGCTCCTGAAATTTTCAATAAACTACCTAAAGAAATAAGGGCAATGAATATTGCCTTATTTAAGAAAACTCTAAAGAGCCTTTTAGTTGACAAATGCTACTATAATTTGAATGACTACCTAAACGATAATTTTTCCAAATTCAAGGCCTCCTAGTGACATCAAGTTATAGAACAGTTATGCATGAATCTAATAATTTATATGTTAATTTATTGTAATTGTACTAGGAATGACATTGAAACAATTTCATTATTATTATTGAATGAATTAAATGAATGACTATTAAAAATCTATATTAATTTAATTTTAAGGAGGACATTACATTAATTTAATATCTCAAAATATTTTTATCTAGTTTTACGTTTCAATGTCAATCTTGATCTTGATTTTAATAAACCATGATTGTACAATCATGGTTTATTTATTTTGCATGCCTATCGGTCGATTCACTTGAAACATGTACTATTCAATAACACCATTGTAACAGTGTTTTCTGCAAAAATAAATAATTTGATTTGATTTGATTTTGAAGTAAAATAGAATTAAAAGAGATAAAAAATACTTGAATTTTTAACAAAAGCATCAGCTGAAAAATGTGTCAGATGTTTTTAACATGACAGTTCTATAATAGTTACTTCTGCAAAATCTTGACAGTATTCCTGAGATGAATATTTTAGTTAGATGTTAGGAAAGTTTCGAACTTAGGAGAAACTTTCAAGTTTTTATAATACATTCTCGTTACCGTAAAATGGAAGCTGTTTTTGTAGGTATGCTTGAAATATTCACGCAAAAATATTATGAAAATTATAGCATTTCTGAGATAGGAAATTAGCTGGTAAGTTTAAGAATTCAGAGATTTTTTTGTGATCGTAAGGGTACGTTCATACAGAACATTATTACGGATCCGTCGCTACTGGAGGTGATGTTCACACTGCATTAACAGTACCATTTTAACGGATCTGTCGCTACTGGGGGTAATTTTCACACCACATTTAGTCAGTGGACCACCAACTTTCAAACAAAACGGCTCAGTATTTAATACCGTTGTGTGGGTGTGATTTTGATCATACAGCTAACTACGCCACTGCCAAATAAAAACGTATGTGATAAAGCAGATCTATAAAACGGACTTCTGTATATTTTGTCGGATCGGTATTTTTTACTGGATCTGTGTGAACTCGCTCATACAACTACATACGTCAGCACCGAATAGAAACTTATACGATATAGGAGACCTGTAAAACGGACCTTCTCTGTGTGATCGAGCACTAAGACTAATAAATGCTTGTCACAACTTCTAAAAGTTATGACATAATAATTTCCTGTAAAAGACTAGTTCATTTTAATAAATATTTTTATTTATTATCCTGAAAGATATAATTTGATGTGTGTAGATAAAAAGTAAAACCAGCTTCACAAGCTCCTTGATTTTTGCTCCTAGACAAAATTTTTTTGTTTGTTTGTTTGTACCGAATAGGCTCCGAAACTACTGGACCGATTTCAAAAAATCTTTCACTAATGGACAGCTACATTATTCCTGAGTGACATAGGCTATTTTTTTATCCCGAAAACACGTCATGTGGGGTGGTCCACGGGAGCGAAGCCACGGGCAACAGCTAGTATATAATAACTGGCTGTCTCGTCTGCGCAGCATTAATACTTCAAATACCCTATTTTTAATATCGCGCCATAATACGTATTGTAGTAGGCCAACTTACTTGAAAAAACATTAGTTCACCGTTTAAAAATTCCACCGCTCCTTTCCTTTTTTATGGAAGATTTCTGGTATAAAATCCTAGATCCTTCCTAGATCCTTCCCAGGGTCTCAAACTATCTCCATACCAAATTTCATCACAATCGGTTTAGTGGTTTAGATGTGAAAAGGTAACAGACAGACAGAGTTACTTTCGCATATATATTACTGGATTCTGCCAGCGACTTTACCAACGTGAAGTGTTTATTATTCCAAGAGAACATTATACCGGGATGAGAAGTAGCCTATGTGCTATTCTAGACTATAATATATCTCTGTACCAAATTTCTGCCCGCATTTGGTCCGCGTGGTGGATTACGGCCCATTTCATCTCACAGAGAGGAGGCCTGTGTTTCAGCAGTGGGAAATCCGTTCAGCCGGTCTGGCATGATTGAGTAACAAACATACATCCATCCAAACTTACACATTTATAATAATTTAGTGAGATTAGTATGGATTGCCCGCTAAAATCACCTCATTTAAATAACAAATATTATTCTCAACTGAAATTTCCGTTCATTTTTTACTACCTTGAAAGCTAAGACATGATAATCCAGACAAACCCAGATGATGGATACAGCCTTCATCAAAGTAATTTTTCATATTACCACTAAAAAAAATACTAAAATCCAAAGTTTCCTTTATCGCCAGTTATATCAGAGCATAATTTATTGCCTGAGCAATAAATCTTTACCCTAATTAAAATTATTTACAAGGTTTTTGCGATAAAAATATTTTTAATGCAAGCTTTTTTAATTTTGAATCGTGATAATCTTGTTAAAAGGGATAAGGTTTTGGTTTTACGTACATTTTTTTGTTATTGACTTCGACAAAGTGTTATTATTATAATTCTTAAACTTTTGCGAAAAATCTTAACACATTATTTAACTTTCTTGCTACAAAACAGGCAACTAACTAAGATTTTTTTATTGATCAATTCTTATTAGGAAAATTTGAAATAAAACTGCTTAAACTCAAGAGTGAATAGACAACTTCTAGGCAAGTAGGGTTCGATTCTTGACTACAGCATTGCTTATCATCAGGAGAGATGGTAGTCAAACTGTAAAAAAAAAAATTGTACAGATATATAATATACTCTTGCGATAACGAGGAGCTCGTGGCTAAATAATAACAGCCGCTCGGGTCAATCATCAAGGGTGACCATTTCAACATACCGAGTTTCCTCCGTGCCTCGGAAAGCACGTCAAGCCGTTGGTCCCGGCTGTCATTTGATGATCTTTGACAGTCGTTACGGGTAGTCAGAAGCTTGAGATCTAACACCAGTCTTGCCAAGGGATACCGTGTTACCCAGTTACTGGGTTGTGGAGGTCAGATAGGCAGTCGCTCCATGTAAAACACTGGTACTTAACTGAATCCGGTAAGACTGGAAGCCGACCCCAATATAGTTGGGAAAAGGCTAGGCAGATGATGATTATAATATACTCTTGCCCATAGCCTTCCACTGTTCTCTCGGTTTGTTGCCTTCTCCGACCTATCTCTCTTAAACGCCTCTATTTACTTATTTAGTATTCATGCACAAAGGTACAAAGGCCGACTTAATGCTTTAACTTGTCACAAAAATTTTGATAAGTTATTTTGACCAGAATTTTCATTATTCAAAATTATTACGGTACGTTTACGGTACTGAAGGAAAAGCCAAACTCTCATGATAGCTCTAGAATAGCGATAATTGATGTTTTTTTTAACGTTGCCTCACACTAGGAACTTCGCCTGTATCATGAGTGCATTTAGTATTTGTCCTCACAAATAAAAAAAAAGTCACAATTTTAAATCTTTCTGCATTTTATCGACAACGCAATCAATAGTGTCCCAACCCTACATAATAACAATTAAATAATTCCGTCGCATTATCACTTTCTACCTTACTGTTAATTGTGACACCTTCCATAGACTTTTCAGTCCCTAATTACATATTAGCCGTTGTCATTATACAGAAAATTTAATGACATTATTCCTCTAGTAATAACTTAATTTTATAGCGAGGGATACAATTAAGTTCGGTTTCATTTTGATTTATTATTGCACTTGATTTTTTGTACAGCTTTGTCTGTGTATTATTATTTGGCTAGTATTTAAACGAGCGAAAAAAAATTCAAATTAAAGGTGTAAAAAATACTGAATATGGCTTACTGAAATACTAAGTGGGCGACAAACAGTGGGCGAATACAAATGTTTAAAACAGCGACTTGAAAATATAAGTTTGTCGACAAGGCTCCTTTTTCTGTCTGCAGGGTCTAAAGTAACCTAACATGAAGGAGATGACGGGAGCTAAGTTCGCTCGCTTTGCTCGCTCACTTCAGCTCCCGTTATCCCCTTCGAACCTAACCTATCCGTGTCGGGGTGCCCTAAGTTCCCGAGCTCGCTTCGCTCGCTCTTGGACACGAATAAACCCGAACTCCCGCAATGCACAGTGATGACACCTCGATAGTTGTTCAGCTATTTTCAAAATAATAATATTCTAAAATAGAAAAAATAGAAACCCAAATACAATTAAAGTATGTAACAATATTATTACCGCAGCTCACAAAAATCTCCTAAAAGGTATTACTCAAATCGGATAAATAGTTACTTACTTAGTATAATAGTCGCCCATTCAGTATATTTTTCCCTCGGTTAATAATTTCCCTTATTATTTAATGTTTTGTTAAAAGAGAAATCTATACTTAATATTATAAAGCTGAAGAGTTTGTTTGTTTGTTTGAAAGCGCTAATCTCAGGGACTACTATTTTTGTGTTGGATAGTCCATATCGAGGAAGGTTATAGGCTATATAACATCACGCTTCGACCAATAGGAGCGGAGCATAAATGAAAAATGTTGCAAAAACGGGCAAAAATTATTCCTTTTTGAGAGCTTCCGTTGCGTGCACTGCGTAAGCGGTTAAAGTTACGCAACATTAATGTTAATAGGGTAGGGTAGGTAGGTAGCCAGTTGACGGGAGCGAAGCCGCGTGGGACAGCTAGTGTTTACTATAAATGCATTTCTGCTTAATCTTTCGAGTAGTATAGGCGTGATGTTATGCATGTATGTTAAAAAAGTATCCCTTACAACTGAATTATCTCCGCGCAAGCGACAACATGTTAAGCTGTTTGTCCCGGCTGTCGATTTGTTGAAATTTGATAGTCGTAACGTATTGTGAGAAACCTGAAGGCCTGACCAAGGGGTATCGACTATCGTGTTATACTTGTTCTACCTCACGACGGATGGGTTGGTCTTAGTCTTGTGTGCAGATGAACATGCACATTATTTCTGTGTGCTCATCATCATCATCATCGGATCAGCGGAAAGATGTCCTTTGCATAGGCATCGCCCAAGCGTCGCCACATTGACCAGTCCCGTTCGTCCCATATCCAGCGGATCCTCGCATCCTTCACCAGGTCATCGGTCCACCTGGTGAGAGGTGTTCTAACGCAATGTCTTCCGGTTTGCGGTCGCCGCTCCAGAACTTTTCTCTTTTTTTGTGTGCTCAGGCAATACCGACGATCTCGTGCTTACCCTCACAGAAACAGCGTGCATCTACACACACGACTAAGACCAACTCGCCATCGTCGTCGTCGTGAGATAGTACAACTGTAATGGACTTGTTAACTGGGTTGTAGAGGTCAGGGGGATGACCATGAGCTCTTAAAGTAAGATTACTTTGAGTCTGTGTAAGGGACAGATGTATATGACTTGTATACATCTGTCCCTTACGCACACATAATATAACCTTACTCAGAGAGCTTATGGTCACCCCCCAGATAGGAAATTGTTCTGTGAAAAATACTGGCATTCAGATGGTTAAACTGGAAACTAACTTCACCATAACTGGGGAAAGGCTAAACGGATTGTATGTTATAACCGATATTTGTATGTGAATTTATACAGCGTATAGCAGGCCTCTGCAAAAGCTTTTGAATAAACTCACAGAACATCAGGTTGACAACGAGTTGTTTTTTTTTTTAAATTGAAGGCACGTGAAGACATCAACAATTTAGAAGAATCTTCACACAGTTGATTTGTTGGTTTCGTTTTCTCAAAACGTTGTTTGTATTTGTGTGGGTGTTGGTTTATATATGTATGTCGCATCAAGGCTGGAAGATAGATGCAAACCATCGGAAAATCAGGAAGTATTCCCTTAGGTTAAGACATCGTGTGTGGGCAGGTAGGTGGGTCAATCGTGAAAATGAAATCACACAAATTATTCGATACACTGAGTATATTCAAATAGACACAAGTAACATTCTTGCTTACTAACATTACGGATCGACACTGATTCTACGACGTCTTCGCTCTAAGGCTGTCAGTACTCAACCTTACGCAACTGCCATATTTCCCACCACGCATGTGTTTATAAAAAGCGTGCCAATGCGAAGTTGTTCTTGATTGCCGCCAGGTGGCGTGTTTGCGATTTTTTTTGACGTCCGTACTAATGACTAAACCCGACATAATTATAGTGATTTTTTTTCTATTTGATTTGTCATTTAGTTGTACCTGTCGTGTTTTATCTCTGCACCATCCTAAGGTCGACTGGTAGAAAATGCCTAAGGCATTAAGTCCGCCTTTATACTTGTGCATTAAGTTCTAATAAATAAATAGGCATCTTCAACGGAATGTCATTGGCGGAAGAAGTTATCAAAATCCAATCCTTGAAAAATCTTATGCAGTACATCAAACGATGTAGAAAAAATATACTGAGATATCTATTTAGTACCGGACGAAAGTATCGTCTCAATCACTTCAAAAGTTTTAGGGTTCGTTTAACCAAATCTGAATACGCATTTTCTACAACGTAAGTTAAATATAACTTATTCGGAGGTGGTAAAAACAATCTATTAATATTTTTGTGTATGTGCCGCTAGCGCGCCTTTTTGGACCTCTTTATTTTTTTTTTAATACAAGTAAGTGGTATTTAAAAAAATAAAGTGGTGTCCAATATTGTCATAACATGGAACCTACTTAGGTTCGTATTCTCAGCGTGACTCATACTCAACTCCAACTCGAAATTGACAGTTGTGGCTTGTTATTCTTGACATTATGGTATTTAACTGAGTATTCAAATGTCAGAGAGCAGTGGTGGCCCAGTGGTATCGGCCGCGACTTACAACTTATAGGTCGTGGGTTCGAGCCCAGGCAGGCGCTTTACTTTGTGTAAATTAATTTCATCACCAGTGCTCTCAAAACGGTGAAGAAAAACATCGTGAGGAAACCGGCATGTCCTAGAACCAAAAATTCGAAGACATGTAACATCCACTAACCCGCACTGGGCCCGCGTGGTGAATTACGGCCAATTTCCTCTCACAGAGAGGAAGGCCTGTGTCGCAGCAGTGGCAACATTAATAGGCTGAAGATGTGATGATGTTGCATACAGCATTTAAGGATCTTGCGTGGAATCTTTCGAGAGTTCTGCCGCACCAAGTAACGCGAGCCGCTTTTTGCTCTTCACAGAGCGAATGCGGTATCCATCGGGAAAACAGCTTTTTTACACCTAATTGTTCATGCAAGATTATTTGTATTTGACTCATGCCAATGTCTAAAGTTGCCTGAATTTCGCGGTATGTCACATGTCGATCTTCCTCAATCAGCTTACGCACAGCATCAAATGCAGAAATCATCCGGTCAATACACTGTTTTTGTGTTAAACCACTTCGAAAGTCATAATAAATCATCGCTCTTGAATTTTCTCGAGTCAATTCCATTTTCTCAACGACTAAACAAGTTTGATAAAACCTTATGACAAGACCGAGAATCTTTTTTTAAAATAAATAAATGGTATTCGATTTTTAAAACCAAGGAGTTTTCAATTAAAATGATTTTAATATGACAGAAACAGTGGAAATATTCCATTCCCGATACTTTTAGTGCAGCCTTCGCTATCTCAACCGACAACACATGCGAAAGAGATAGATGCTGTGATGAGCAGTAAGAAGCTAGTTCGTGTGTACTTTTGCAAGTTTGTAGCAAAATGGATGACCTTTGGGAGTATGGATATCATAAAAAAACGACTAAATGTACATGTCTATACTAATATTATAAAGAGGGAATCTATACTAATGTTTGTTCGTTTGTTTGTACTGAATAGGCTCCGAAACTACTGGACTGATTTGAAAAATTCTTTCACCAATATAAAGCTACATTATTCCTGAGTGACATAGGCTATTTTTTAATCTCGAAAACGGGTCCTGTGGGGTGGTCCACGGGAGCGAAGTCGCGGGGAGCAGCTAGTTATTAATAAAATTATTTGCATTTTTTTATATTACTTTCAATCTCTCCATTACCCAAAGGTCGACTGGTAGAAAATGCCTAAGGCATTAAGTCCGCCTCTGTACTTGTGTGTGCATGATAATATATTAAATAAATAAATAAATAAACTACTAATCTATCCCTGTATGGTGGCCGTTTTGCAATTTGTCTTTTTCTTATGGTATTATTTATTTCCGCCCAAAGATGCGTTAAACTGAGTGTTAAAATATGGAACTCCACGCTCATAACAATCTTTTCTTTTTTTTTCTTTTTTCCATACAGGGCTAGATAATGATGAGACCAATTGATATCATTTTTTATTTTGAACGTACATTTTCAAACAGTGGAGTAATCCCTAGACTACGTTTGTATCAAAATCAAAATCATTTATTTTTATTTTACATAGGCCTTTTTTTACATGGGCACTTATAAAACGTCGACAAAAGGTGCACGGTATGGCAGAATTATCGACTAGTGTAACCTTAAGTAACAGTTGTGAAGCTAAGGTTGCCAGGGTCAATCCGTGAATGGGTGACCATTAATTTGACAATTATTAAGATTTCATCGTACCTGGAAAGCACTTTAACTTGTAAGTACTAACTGGCATTCGTAGAAATCTTTGACAGCCGTTTATGGTTGTGAAAAGGCCGAAACGTGAATACCAATTTAACTAAGACGAATCATGTCACCAGTTAGACGTGTTTCCAGAGAAACGTGTTTCAAGTATGTTAAATTCAAGAATTCAGCTGCATTTGACTAGGCTGAAAGCTGACTCCAAAATATTTGTGAAAAGGCTAGGCAGATGATAATTAATTTCTATCAGAAATCAAAAAGCTGTTTAAAGGATAAAAGACGGAGAGAAAAACAGGGTTTACATTTACGTTAACAGTATCTACGAGTATTAAATACAGTAGTTCACACTTGGTCGGATTCTCCCTTCGCCGGAATACAGTTAAGAAGAAAAACATGTTTCATTTCCTTAAACTTATATTCAAACAAGATTGGAATAATTAATTTAATCTACACAAACGCTCGAAGCAATTGATCGCGGAAATGTTTCTGCGTAGGCACTCCGATATAATTCGATCAATTGGCTTATCATTTTGGACGTCACTTGGACGATGACCTTGCATCATAAAACGCAGCCACCTTCTTCATTAAATTTATAAATAAATACAATTTTGGTTTTCTTGGGTTCTTTGTATTCAGATGGTGGTGCCAATTTTCAATAGCATGTGTAGTCCGCTGTTTTTCTTGGTAGCCGGTGAAATATTATAAGTTATTTTTTAATCCATTGATGAGAAAAAAAAAAGTTGGAATTCTTAGATCTCTTTCATTCTTTCGTTTCAGGTGCCCATTTAACATTGCCAGAAATGCTTTTGGGATAAGTATAGGTGGAAGGATTGCTAACTTTGAACACATACTTTGAACCACGGAGCACACAACTGTGTGATCTGTGCTTTGAACACATAGTAACGTATCGATCTTCATTACTTGAAGTCAAACTAGCTTTAGTGAAATTGTAAAAGCAACCGTTACTGCGTACATTTTCAAATGTGTTCTTCATACTATTTATCGCAGCTAATTCGAAGCCACACTTGTAATATTAAATTTTAATGTATAACAGTTGAGCTCCATATTCAATAGATGGCGTTGTGCATTTGACGTCATTTTCTGGTTAGCGATGTTAAGATCCGCCGCAGATGAATGACACTAAAAAAAACCAGTAGGTAGGGTAGGTGGCAAGTAGGGTAGGCAGGTAGGTAAGTAGGTTAGGGTAGGCAGTTGACGGGAGCGAAGCTAGTACCCAATAATTGGATTATTATTAATTTTATTTATCTTGTTGTCAGTACCAAATCCGGCAAAGTAAGAATCCGACCTATGGCGAATCCGATCAACTGAGAACAAATGGCAAACAAAAAACAGGAGACACGAGATAAGCAAAACACAAAAGATAATACAAAATAAACAAATACTAAAATTTAGAACAGCATTCGTCAAGACTGTATGCTCTAAAATAGTTACGAAAAGGTTGGGGATAAATAAAGAGCTGTATCAGAAATAAAAAACTACAAAAGAGTAATAGAGAAAGAAAGAGACTGAGAGGTAGTTTAAAACAGTATCTATCAAAAAACGTCGCTGTTCCTAGACAGGACCCGCCCCTCAGGGCACAATTACTATATATGAGCAGCAGGTACGGATAAATGATTGCGTCCTTAAGGGCCTACAACCGCTTCAGTGCCGTAAAACGGTTACTTTCTAAAGCATACTACTTAGTAACGGCTAGGTTAAAAAGTTTGAAACAATATACAGTGAAACCTGGTTATTTGAGACATCAAGGGACCTGCAATGTTGTTTCACTTATAGAGGTATTCCACTTACCCAGTGTCTCAGATATCCAGGTACAAATAAATATCTGTCTCATTTACAGAGGGTTCCATTAATAGAGGTCAGAATACTGGTTATTTCAGTTATAGAGGTGCGATTATTTAATAAAATAACGTGTTATGTAAACATTATAAATGAGTTTTAAACAAAAAACAATTAATAAAGGTAATCATACAAATGTAATAAACAAAAATATTCAAGTACTTTTTCTTTAATCATCGGTTCACTTACAGGAACGTTTTTGTTACGAAGTTGCCTTGACCCATGTTAGCAAACACTGTTTAAGTTCAGGATATTCTGATAAACGTACACGTTTTAGTTTTCCTTGTCCTTCAGAACATTGTGATTGAATTTTATGTATATTCTGAATTATTCTACAAAGAGTAGATTTAGGCACATTAAATTCGACACAAATTTCATCGCGTGTCTTCCCACTTTCATATACGGATATTAACTTCAGTTTTTTACGTACTGATAAAGATTGTAGCTTTCGTTTTGACATTTTTCAAATAAACATCCGTATGTAAATAACATACTGGAGGTCATTGAGGCTCAAGATAACTTACGTAGTTAAGTGCGGAATTTGCGGGTAGAATAAGAATAAGTAATGAAACAAACAAAACAATGTTATCTCAGTTACAGAGGTGTATGCATATAAAATTCACTCGCTGTCTCAGTTATAGAGGTAACTATGATGATAAATCGAAAGAACGAATCCCAGATAATAGAGGTTTGCTTCGTCCCACTAACAGGGTGCATACAGCATGAGTTCCAGTTATGGAGTTTCTCACTTATCCAGGTCCCACTTAACCAAGTTTCACTGTATATTTATTATTGATTCATGTACATAATTTTTGAAACGAGGTATTTTCGAGCAACAAATAGGTTAGCTTTAAAAAAATTAACAACACGATATTTTTTCGCAACGTTTGGAAACTCCTCCAAAACGACTTGGATGTTTAAAAATATTTTTACACAAAAAAAATTATGGCTGGAATTTCTTCATAACTGAAATAACATATGTAAATCAAATAATATTTTGCAAAAAAAACTGTTCAAAAGGAGGTTCAATATTGATATTTTGGCATCGAGCGGGCGCACGGCTAGTACTGCGTTAACATTGGGGCGTATATATCGCCTTAAAGTTTAATGAGAAAGGACTGTTAAGGGCTCGTAGCTTAGTAACAGGCGTTGAGTTAAGCTTACCAAGATCAGTACGTGGATAGGTGACCTTTCATTACATACTGAGAATGAATGAACCCAGCCCTCGGAAAATACGTCAAAACATTGGTCCCAACAGTCATTTATAGTTTCAACAATCATTACTGGTAGTCAAGAACCTGAAATTGTGACAACCAGTTTTAACAAGGGGTATCGTTTTACCCAGTAACGAGGTAATGTAGGTGTGTTAGGAAGTCTTATGGATATTACAGCCAGCATCCGTTGGTTGATGAAGTTGTCGACTAAGCGCAGAGAGTAAGCAAGCTGAAGTGGCAATGGGTCGGCCATAGTAGCCGCAGAACCGATGACTGTTGAGGTAGACGTGTTCTCGAGTGGAGACCGCGAACTGGCAAACGTAAAGTAGGACGCCCTCAGGCTAGGTCGAGCGACGATCTTCGCAGGTTGGCTGGTATCAGCAGGATGAGAGTTGCCGAAGATCAAAGCAAATGGCGTGCTATTTGAGAGGCCTATGTCTGCTGGACATACACGCCATTTCGTGTACTGCTATAGTCTGATGATGAGGATCTAAAGGCAATAGAATTAATCAAGGACAAGATTTTGATACCATGATGTGGTCACGACCGCCAGCATTGGGGAATCGACGCAAGGAGGAGGGGACTAGCAATAGACATGAGAATAAATGCAAAGTACACATGAAAATAGTATCTATCAAAAAATCGTCGCTGTCTGAAGTAGGACTCGTCCCCTCTGGGCACAATTACTATATATTAGCGGCAGGTACGGACAAATGATTGCGTCCTTAAGATCGTTTAATGAGAAAGTCATTACTGTAGCGCGTGACCCGTTTCCTATTGCGACTGGCAGTAGTAAGTAGGGATAGCAGAAGTCTTACTTCATTAGGAGCTTTAATTTAACTTCCTTTTTTAAATCGCTTTTATTAGTTTCTTATGTATGTATCTAAGAATCTATGTAATGGGATCTTTAGAAGTGATTTTCACCCCCTTCAAAACGTCGGATTCATTTGAAACGTTCTGGAAACACTTTTATTTTGCGTACAGCTAAGGAGTGGCATTCCATGCCGGAGTCTTTGTTTCCCGACAACTACAATCTAGAAGTCTTTAAGTCGAGGGTGAATGGGTTATTTTTAGGCAAGCGTGTATCACCGTCGACCACATCATCGCTTACCAACAGGTGATGTAGTGGTCAAGCGCGAGCCTATAGTATATTAAAAAAAACTTCGCACACTTATGAAGACTTTATTGGGTGCTTTATAAGATATTTAAAAAATTACTCAACTTTTACCAAAATCTGTCAATAAAATATTATAACAATTGACATCAAGCTACCCACGCTTTTTTACAGTAAAATATTTTTTTTTGTAAATCGCACTATTCTTAATTCAAATTTATTGAAAATTGTTTTCTACTTTTTAGTTTGGTTTTCTATTAAACCGTGTTTTTTATTTTTTTTAGCTATTATTTTAGTAAGTATAGTATAAATCTTGCAACTGAATTTTTAAAACATTCCCTAGCGATTGAATTGAAATTTTGTATACACGTTTGGCTTGAATGCCAATGCACGGTTAGCTAAATCCAAAAAGGCGAAATCCCAAAGATGGCGGACCAATACATTTTTATGCACTCTTATGCTTGCTCTCATGCATCAAATAAAAGGGTTTTGCTAACACAAATACTAATCAAAATTTTTGTTTTTATAGAGTAATAGGTACCTCTTTCCGGTCTTCTTTGTTTTTTTTTTGGTATTTGGATTACAGGAATAACTTAATAAACAAGGTATGTATAACAAGGGTAAGGAGAACAAAATAACCGGCCGAGTGCGAGTCGGGCTCGCACACGAACGGTTCCGTACCATTATCACAAAAACAGCATAAAACAGCAATATTTATATTATTCTGTTGTCAGTATTTGATGTTATAGCGGCAACCGAAATACATCATCTGTGAAAATTTCAAATGTCTAGCTATCACGGTTCATGAGATACAGCCTGGCGACAGACAGACAGACAGCCAGACAGACATATGGATCGTGGAGTCTTAGTAATAGGGTCCCGTTTTTACCCTTTGGGTACGGGACCCTAAAAACGATGTGTGAAAAATTTTAAAACTGTATCTAAACACTGAGAAGAAGTGGAATGGGCAAAGTGTAGATGGATGAAAAAAAATACCTACTTTAAAGCTTTTATTTGCAGCCTTCGTGTTGTTAACATTTATTAATTTATTCCCAAACTAAAAAATAGCCCATTTTTATTTTCAAAACTTGTGATCTATGACAATCATTCACCCACTGGATCAGTTAAGGTTACACTAGTCAACGGCACGAACTATTTTGTGCGCGGGGTTACAATGCATTTTAAATCAACCGACAGCACGTGCGGAAGAGATTGATGCTGTGATGAGCAGTAGGAAGCTAGTTCGCGTACGAATATATACCTTTGCAAATTTGTAGCGAAATGGATAATGATTTAGGACGAAACCGAGCGCGCGAAATTTTATAAACAGACCTTTGGCAGTCTAGATATCATGAAAAACGACTAAATCTATCTGTTCAAAATAAAATTATTTGCATTGTTGAATACTAATCTATCCCTGTATGGAGGCCGTTTTGCAATTTTCCGTCTTCTTATGATATTTATTCGCGCCCAAAAATACGTTAAAATTAGTGTCGAATCGTGGAACTTTCGACGATCATAACTTTGAAATATTTTTCCTTTTTTGCTTTCATACAGGACTAGATAATGATCAAACAAATTGATATCACTTTTTATTTTGAACGTACATTGTCAAACAGTGGAATAATACCTAGACTACGTTTGTATGGAAGAATTTTCGACTAGTGTACCCTTAAGAATACCCACGCACACACATTATTTTCCAATATTAAGCTGATGTGGGATGCTAGACTTTTATGGCTATAAAATATAGTTTCACGTAGGTATTTTAATCTTTGTTACTTGTTTACGACCGATAATAATAATAGTTTTGTAGTTATTGTTTTACTTGTATGAACAAGCGATTACAAATATCTCGTGATCGTTGAGACTATGTGGCGTAGAGAATAGGGATAAGATTCCTGGATAGAAAAATTTCAATTATTTTTCGTCCATCAGCGAGATTATTGATTAACTAGCTGTGCCCGCGGCTTCGCTCCTGTCACCTGTCTGCCAACCCTACCCAACTTACCTTTTCTGCCTACTCTACTTACCTACCTACCATTTTTGTTTCTATAGTCATCATTCTTTCGCGGAGAATCTTAACAACGCCCTTCAGAAAATGACTTCAAATGCACAACGCCATCTATCGCATATCGAGTTCAACTGTCCGAATTGCTTGTGTTGTGATAATTTTACTTCTTGAACACTTTAAATTCATCTAACTTTTGATAGAGTGAACCGATTGTGATGAAACAAAAACTAAGTAATTCTTCAAGTTACGCACGATTTTTATGTATAAAAGGTATTTAAATTGGTTTCGTACATTTCACGTGATGCGTGCACAAATAAACAGACAAAAATTCCAAAAATGCCGTAAATAGGTTCTGTTGGTTATCCTTTAACACCCTGGCTCTTTTTTTGGAAATATTTTCGATGTACAAAAATTACTTTTCTACAGATTTATTATATGTATTGATTGATGATGATAATATTGTACACGTATTTTTTGCTTTATCAAATCACTAAAAAGTCAAAGCACATCAAATTGCAGGAGTGAGGGCTTGTGACGTCACTTATAAGTAATAAATCTATACTAATATTATAAAGAGGTAAAATTTGTAAGTTTGTAAGTTTGTAAGTTTGTATGTAGGGGGTAATCTCTGGAACTAATGATCCAATTCTAAAAATTTTTTCACTGGTTGAAAGCTACATTATTCCTGAGTGCTATAGGCTATATAACATCACGCTACAACCAATAGGAGCGGAGCATTAATGAAAAATGTTGCAAAAACGGGCAAGAATATTACTTTTTGAGGGCTTCCGTTGCGTGCGCTACGTAAACAGTTTCAGTTATGCAATCATGTATGTAGGGTAGGTAGAGTAGGTAGGGTAGGTGTAGGGTAGGTGTAGGGTAGGTAAAAAAAATGAGGAGAAATTAAATAAGGGCCGCATGTTTCTTAACAAATGTATTTTTTTGCCGTGAAATTGTTGAATTTTCGATCACTCAGGAATCGACACTATTTTATCTATACTTAATATTATAAAGAGGTAAAATTTGTAAGTTTGTAAGTTTGTATGTAGGGGGTAATCTCTGGAACTAATGATCCAATTCTAAAAATTTTTTCACTGGTAGAAAGCTACATTATTCCTGAGTGCTATAGGCTATATAACATCACGCTACAACCAATAGGAGCGCAGCATTAAAGAAAAATGTTGCAAAAACGGGCAAGAATATTACTTTTTGAGGGCTTCCGTTGCGTGCGCTACGTAAACAGTTTCAGTTATGCAATCATGTATGTAGGGTAGGTAGAGTAGGTAGGGTAGGTGTAGGGTAGGTGTAGGGTAGGTAAAAAAAATGAGGAGAAATTAAATAAGGGCCGCATGTTTCTTAACAAATGTATTTTTTTGCCGTGAAATTGTTGAATTTTCGATCACTCAGGAATCGACACTATTTTATCTATACTTAATATTATAAAGAGGTAAAATTTGTAAGTTTGTAAGTTTGTATGTAGGGGGTAATCTCTGGAACTAATGATCCAATTCTAAAAATTTTTTCACTGGTAGAAAGCTACATTATTCCTGAGTGCTATAGGCTATATAACATCACGCTACAACCAATAGGAAGGGAGCATTAATGAAAAATGTTGCAAAAACGGGCAAGAATATTACTTTTTGAGGGCTTCCGTTGCGTGCGCTACGTAAACAGTTTCAGTTATGCAATCATGTATGTAGGGTAGGTAGAGTAGGTAGGGTAGGTGTAGGGTAGGTGTAGGGTAGGTGTAGGGTAGGTAAAAAAAATGAGGAGAAATTAAATAAGGGCCGCATGTTTCTTAACAAATGTATTTTTTTGCCGTGAAATTGTTGAATTTTCGATCACTCAGGAATCGACACTATTTTTATCTATACTTCTATACTTAATATTATAAAGAGGTAAAATTTGTAAGTTTGTAAGTTTGTAAGTTTGTATGTAGGGGGTAATCTCTGGAACTAATGATCCAATTCTAAAAAATTTTTCACTGGTTGAAAGCTACATTGTTCCTGAGTGCTATAGGCTATATAACATCACGCTACAACCAATAGGAGCGGAGCATTAATGAAAAATGTTGCAAAAACGGGCAAGAATATTACTTTTTGAGGGCTTCCGTTGCGTGCGCTACGTAAACAGTTTCAGTTATGCTATCATGTATGTAGGGTAGGTAGAGTAGGTAGGGTAGGTGTAGGGTAGGTGTAGGGTAGGTGTAGGGTAGGTGTAGGGTAGGTGTAGGGTAGGTGTAGGATAGGGTAGATACGTAGCCAGTTGACGGGAGCGAAGCCGCGTGGGACACAGCTAGTGTCCTATAATGTGACGTCACGCGAAATTTTAACGAGCTGTATCATCGTGATTTTTTGTTTACGTCACCAAAGAAAATACCAGTCCAATGTTGTTTATTAATCTACCTGAGACGGACAAAAACTTGTAGCTGCATCAACGCCGCCACCAACGAACTAAAGTCATGACGTCATACAAATCCTGCATCGCGCAAGCAAAGTTTTTAACACAAACAACAGTCCGATAATAACCGTCGTGCAGTTGCCCGGACCAGACATGACACCCGTCTGGTCGGAGGATCCCTTTTCTAGAGAGTTTTGTGGAAATTACACGCTGTGCCGCATGCCTCCAAAACAATGTTTTTTGTAATCATTCCTATTAGTGCTTACAAATCAGTTTAACGTTAAAACAATACGTTTAAATGATCACTACATATTTTCATAGTATCGTTTGGCTTATTGAGGACATGTGTGTTAACACTGAAATCCCAATACCAGCAAGCATTGCTTCAATTTCGGTTTTACACTTGAGCGTGGTGCACACGAAGAATTTCCACCGCAGACCACACGATATCGGGCATTCCGAATTGTGGTTATCGGACCGGTGCGAAACGGCAGCCTTAGGCTGACCGATGGTTTGTGGGGGATTTTTTTATTCGATATATTAGGTTCTATGAAGCATTATTTTTTGCCCAAAATCAAGCGTCTCATTTAAAAAAAACTTTTATACAAAAAAATACTACCGACTTCCAAAAAAGAAAACTACAAAGTGAAAAATAACGTAATTTTTGGACACCGACTTCCAAAAATAAAGTTATTTTTCACTTTGTAGTTTTCTTATTTGGAAGTCGGTAGTATTTTTTTGTAAAAAAGTTTTTTAATTTTCCACTTTTTAGTTGTATCTACTTATTAGGCAAGTTGTTTAGTAAGTTTCCTATAACGCCAGAATAGATTACCCGAATATCATGAAACTTGAACAAAACCGATCAAATAAGAGATCTGCTTACCCCTTAAGAGCGTACTGGCGTAATGTTATGTTATGAAATGGTCTAAACAATAAACAGACATGCGACCAGTTCTGTTGTATATCTACGAAGTTCTTCATCAGATCTTCACCAAATTAAAATGGGACCAATTTCGGAACATACTCTTTCAAACAAAAAAAGAATTTTCAAAATCGGTTTACAATTGACGGAGATATCGGTGAACAAACATCAAAAAAAACATACAAGAAGTTGAACATAGAACCTCCTCCTTTTTCGAAAGTCGGTTAATAAAAAATAAAGAAGTGTTTAGCAACTTGTCGTTGCCAGGTTGTCGGTTTTTTATCGGTTACATTTAAATTTCGGAGAGTGTGCAATGGAATTACGTTTATTTATTTACTAGCTGTCCCACGCGGCTTTGCTCTCGTCAACTGGCTACCTACCTACCCTACCTACCTTACATACATGAATGTTGCGTAACTTTAACCGCTTACTCAGCGCACGCGTTGGAAGCTCTCAAAAAGGAATATTTCTTCCGTTTATGCACACCTATTGGTCGTGACTTACTTGACTTAATGTCCTATTACCCCTAGATGGGGCAGAGAGCGTCCACAGATGTCCTCCAACGCGATCGGTCTTGAGCTTCACGCTTCACCTCGCTCCATGACATTCCGATGCTCGTCGCTTCTGCCAACACGGTGCGACGCCAGGTTTGACGGGGAAGGCCACGCTTTCTTTTCCCTTGGGGATTCCAGTCCAAAGCTTGCTTGGGTAGATATTGGTCGTAGCGAGATGTTATATAACCTTCCTCGATAAATGGACTATCCAATACAAAAATAATTTTTCAATTCCAACGTAAAAAACGTAAAAAAAGTAGTTCTTGAGATTAGCGTGTTTGAACATAACGTGTTTTAATATTGGTATAGAATATAGTACAGATTTATTCGTTTATCCAACGAATAAATCTGTACAATCGCAGGCAGGCCATGCATAGACATCGCACTAAAACGCTATACAGCAATTACACCAATGGAGCATATACAAACTTATTTACTAACTATATAAGTCCAGATTTCCTTACGATGTTTTCCTTTACCGTTATCAGCGGTGTCCAAGATAAACTAAGAAAGTACATATGAACTGAAAAAGTCACATTGGTACTTGCCTGGATTAGATTCCCCGACCTCAAGCACGAGAGGCGAGATCTTAGCCAATGCGCCACCACATAATCTAATGCCGCCTAGCCCATTGCATCATCAACTACCAGACGTACGGCGATGCGCCATCGATACATGGTGGACATCCCACCCATACGCACTAAACGTTTTGGGAATACGTTTAGTGTACTTTAAGTAGCTAAAGAGTGGAATTCCCTGCCGCAGTTTGTGTTTCCCGATAGCTACAAGCTAAGGGTCTTCAAGTCAAGAGTTAATAGGTTACTTCTAGGCAAGCGTACTTTAACGTGGACCACATCATCGCTTACCATCAGGTGAGATAGTGGTCAAGCGCAAGCCTAATACCAAAATAAAACTGATTATTAGTTCAATTTTTTTGGAGCGAATTTCAATTTAGTATTTGCTTATCAGTTGCTAAAAATTGCAGATTTTATTGAAAATAAGGAAAGCAAGTGTTTTTTATGTGACATATTTATTGAATTTATGCTATTGTATAAAAAACATGACTGCAAAAAAAAACCAAACAAAATCACTTTTCGAGCAGTCTGACGCAGACTTTATCCCACCAACTACATCAATTGCTTGAAAAAGTGATTTTATTTTGAACTTTTCAGTTGGTTTTATAGATATATTAATTATATTGCACATTTTTTGGAATCGTCTTCTCAATTTGCTGCCCCTTACTTTGATGTTGAGGTCAGATGATTTAACGTACAGCAACTTTATTTCAGACCTCAATACTTCAACAACCCAGTTACCATGTAACACGATACCTTGGCAAAACTGATGTCAGATTTTAGCGTTTCTGAGGAAACCGTGATGTATACAGTTAACGTAAGTCTGAAATAGCCAAGTCAGAGGCTTGTGGGGTTCCCGGAGTCGGCTCAATCAACTCTGACACTAGAGGTGGTCACGTCCTCACACGAAAAGAAGTAGAAGTTTTTCTGGCTACCGTAACGACTGTCAGAGACATCCAAATGACAGTCGCGACCAACGACTTAAGCGCTGTCTACAAATTTCCGGGTGCTTTCCCTGACGGAACACTTACATACGATTTGTATGAACGATCCTGATCCCTCTGATACAGCGATGTGTGAACAAGTTCGTACAAATCGTATGTAATCGATTCCTGCCTTGTTCATTTTAAGGGTTTAGCATAACCATGTATTTATTTATATTGTACTAGCTGTGTCCCACGCGGCTTCGCTCCCGTCAACTGGCTACGTATCTACCCTATCCTACACCTACCCTACACCTACCCTACACCTACCCTACACCTACCCTACACCTACCCTACACCTACCCTACCTACTCTACCTACCCTACATACATGATAGCATAACTGAAACTGTTTACGTAGCGCACGCAACGGAAGCCCTCAAAAAGTAATATTCTTGCCCGTTTTTGCAACATTTTTCATTAATGCTCCGCTCCTATTGGTTGTAGCGTGATGTTATATAGCCTATAGCACTCAGGAACAATGTAGCTTTCAACCAGTGAAAAATTTTTTAGAATTGGATCATTAGTTCCAGAGATTACCCCCTACATACAAACTTACAAACTTACAAACTTACAAATTTTACCTCTTTATAATATTAAGTATAGAAGTATAGATAAAAATAGTGTCGATTCCTGAGTGATCGAAAATTCAACAATTTCACGGCAAAAAAATACATTTGTTAAGAAACATGCGGCCCTTATTTAATTTCTCCTCATTTTTTTTACCTACCCTACACCTACCCTACACCTACCCTACACCTACCCTACCTACTCTACCTACCCTACATACATGATTGCATAACTGAAACTGTTTACGTAGCGCACGCAACGGAAGCCCTCAAAAAGTAATATTCTTGCCCGTTTTTGCAACATTTTTCATTAATGCTCCCTTCCTATTGGTTGTAGCGTGATGTTATATAGCCTATAGCACTCAGGAATAATGTAGCTTTCTACCAGTGAAAAAATTTTTAGAATTGGATCATTAGTTCCAGAGATTACCCCCTACATACAAACTTACAAACTTACAAATTTTACCTCTTTATAATATTAAGTATAGATAAAATAGTGTCGATTCCTGAGTGATCGAAAATTCAACAATTTCACGGCAAAAAAATACATTTGTTAAGAAACATGCGGCCCTTATTTAATTTCTCCTCATTTTTTTTACCTACCCTACACCTACCCTACACCTACCCTACCTACTCTACCTACCCTACATACATGATTGCATAACTGAAACTGTTTACGTAGCGCACGCAACGGAAGCCCTCAAAAAGTAATATTCTTGCCCGTTTTTGCAACATTTTTCATTAATGCTCCGCTCCTATTGGTTGTAGCGTGATGTTATATAGCCTATAGCACTCAGGAATAATGTAGCTTTCAACCAGTGAAAAAATTTTTAGAATTGGATCATTAGTTCCAGAGATTACCCCCTACATACAAACTTACAAACTTACAAACTTACAAATTTTACCTCTTTATAATATTAGTATAGATGTCGTTTTGTGACAATAGGGATGACGACTAAAAAAAAATTTTTTGTCAGATATATTTCCAAAAAATATTGGACACGTATTTTTCTTTTGTCACGTTAACAAAAAATGAGGACGATACAGTGCGTTAAAATATCGCATCACGTCATGCCTTGGTACACTTTTTACATAGAAATTACGTCACAAGCCCCCACTCCCGAACTTGATGCGCTAAATCTTGGTCATTTTTTATTGATTTGAAAAAGCAAAAAATACGTGCCCAATATTTTTTAATAATTTAATCGGCGGACTAAATAGAATTTTCAGTTTCGTACCCCGTCATCATCCCTATTAAACACTTTTTCTTTATTTCTTAGTCTTTCCGTCAGGAACGGGACCCGGTATTGTGTGGACACCGCTTTAACATGATTTCCAAGGCAAAGAGGACTCTTAGTACTTACCTAATGGATGGGTATGTACCCACGGACTGACTTCGGTTAGCGTAACTAAACCTTGCAGATCGACCCGTGCAGCTCTCCAAAATTAATTTATTTTCTGCCATTATTCTGTATCCTGACATTCGGTTAGAGATACAAGAAACGACATTTATAGTTGTTTCATGGCTATTTTATTTATGTTTTTGGGGTGCCTGACTTTTTAAAACTTAACTTGTGTTACAGGCCATCTAAATGGGATACTGGAGCGACTTTTTCGTCTGATTGTAATTGAGTTCCCTTGTACAGGCTAAGGTTGATGGATCTATTAGTAAAGGCGAAAGTAGTACTTAGAAAAGTAATTAGGACTGGAACTGAGGACTTATTTTAGGAAAGGCTTAGTTGGTCTTAGATTTCTTCAAGTCAGGTTTCCTTTAATTGTTATGAGATCAGCTTAGATGAAACTCTTGATTTATAGCTGCTTTACAATAGAATCTTAGAAGTCACTGAAAGGTCCACTTACAAGAAAAAATATTGTCGCAAAGTTAACGTTTTATATTGCGCATTAGCTGCTATATTAGTTGAACGAATTTTGAACAGTCAATCGACTTATTAGACTTGCGCTTAATTTACGTTTACATCCCAACCATACGCACAAAGTTTTTGGAATACATTCAATGTGCGCACAGCTAAGAAGTGGAATTTCCTGCGAGATTCTGTGTTTACTGATAACTACTTCATATGGGTCTTCAAGTCAAGAATAAATTGGTTACTTCTGGCAAGCATGCTTCACCATCGACTATGGGGGACATAGTGGTCAAACGTGAGCATATTTTTTTTTTTTTTTAACTGGGCCACCCGTCGATAAATTCTATTCTAAAAACGAGGAAAATCTGTCTGCCCAAATCGATGCTTGTGTAACGGAACCCTACATATATTTAAGTATAATCATCATCTGCCTAGCCTTTTTCCCAACTATATTGGGGTCGGCTTCCAGTATTACCGGATTCAGCTAAGTACCAGTGTTTAACATGGAGCGACTGCCTATCTGACCTCCACAACCCAGTAACTGGGTAACACGGTAACCCTTGGCAAGACTGGTGTCCTGTCTCAAGCTTCTGACTACCCCGTAACGACTGTCAAAGATCTTCAAATGACAGCCGGGACCAACGGCTTAACGTGCTTTCCGAGGCACGGACCGACCTCGTCAAGCGTTATTTAACCTTGATGATCGACCCGTGCGGCTGTTATTATTTAGCCACGAGCTCCTCTATTTCAGTATACATAGATACCTTTAAACATAATTGGATAATTCTTAAGACAAATAATGTTTCAAATAAGAAAACAGGATTTTTGTCTGGGTAGAAAAATTATAATTCTATTAAGTCAGTCAGTGAGATTATCAAATAATATTGGACACTTATTTCTTGATTTTTCAAATAAATAAAAATTTACAAAGATAAAGCGCATCAAATTCAGGGGTAGGGGCTTGTGACGCCACTTTTTCAGTAAAAGTGTAGCACGGCGGGCGTGACGTCACACGTTATTTCATCGCATTGTATCGTTGTCATTTTTTGTTTACGTGACAAAAGAAAAATACGTGTTCAATATTTTTAGGTTATCTAACTGACGGACTTAATAGTTGTTGTTATCATCATCCCTATTAAAATTATGTTCTAAGAAAAATATAAGGCTTACTGCTAAGATCTTTAAAATACACTAATCAAGTAAATACATTTTATTTTCTGCTACAGTTTATACAAATCATGCCATACTATAAAATCATCTTTTATTATGTTTAGAACTGAAGATCCTGCATAATAGCCTCGAGTATTCACAAGATAACACCCGAGATGAGTGCTGTAATCAAGTCATTTCTATAATGGAGTGCGATCCTGTGTAAAATGGATGCCGTTACCTTGTATGAGACTATTATTGTGGTACCGGTGAGGAGAGGTGTGGGTTATAATGTCTCTATTTTTGTATCTAGGGGGATGCAGAGTGAATTGATACTTGGTGAGGAGCTAATATCTTTTGTGAATTCGAACCTTTGGGAACAAAGGGTATGTTTTTTTTTATTTTCTAACTTTTCAGGAAGAGCATATTTATGTTCTTTTTTGTCTTATTATTCGAATATCTTTGCTTTGGGGTGAAAAGGCAATTCTTACAGTTCTAAATACATTAGTTCTTTACGGATAATTGTAAGTATTAAAAAATACACTAAGGGGTTTCTGAGTAACAAGCTATAAACTGGAGGAAGGGAACCAAAATTACTTTATAAAAAAAGATATTTTTTTATACTGCAGTCAGTTATAGAAATTAAATCTTTCTGAGAATGGTTTCTATAATCTGCCAAAAGTCTTCAAGCTACGACTGAATATTTCAAAGTCAAAGTCAAATTTCGACCACTAAGCGGCACTTTTAAACGTCAAAAATTTGAATTCAAATGTAATAATAATTGATTCTACCGTCCGGTCTATTTGGTAAAGTAGCTTGTTATGGCAAATAACGGACAAGAAACTCTTTTTATTTTTTTATTTCTGTGTGGAAAATCCTCATTGGTGGGAAGGGTATGTCAGACTCCTACTGACTAAAAACCATCCCCGCCGGGGGTCGCGGGAACATTTGAAACTTCTACAACCCCCGGCTAGTGCCATCCCGCATCTGCCGGTATCAACCTCGGTTTAGGAGGGAATGAGGTGGTTGACTCACCCTGCGACGTCTAAGAGGTGCACGCGTGGAACACTACGCGCCGCCACCTCGGGTCCTGATGTGTGGGAGGAGATGAACGTCGCCCTCGCGCCAGCCTGGGTTGTCTTACTAACTCCGAATCAGTAGCTAACCCGGACCCATAATGTATAACTTATTGACAATTTACATAATCTCTTGTAAGCAACTAACTTCGAGTTAAGTTTTCCGTGCAATGGGGCTAAGAGAGGTAAAAGCTCAAACGCTTTCCAAATAAAACAAAAAAAATCGTCTAGCAAACAAAGACACTCTAATACATCTTATGGGTACCATGGTACCTTTAAAGAGCAGATGTTACGTAATTGTCCTTGTCGCATCTCATCCCATGGGAAATTGTGTGTAGAAGAGAAAAAAGGATGTGTTTCTAATATGTAATATAACGATCCTGTTATAAGTATTTGGGGCAACTAGGGAACAGTTATGGAGGATATGGGATTCATTTAAAAAAATGTGACGAAAAACAGTATCCTACAATAAAACGACTGTGTTCTTCATAGATTCCAAAGGCCAGGCAGATAATTTATGGAAATTATAATATGGCTTATTCCATATTATAACTTATAATATAACTGACGAAATTTGACTGTGCTATATACGTCTGCCTTTATTTTTAACTAGCTCTTCGCCCGCGACTTCGTTCGCGTGATCCCTGTTTTATCCTACAGATGACTTTTTAGTTTCATGCCTTAAAGGAACTTACATTATAAAACGAAGCCCTGAACAGTAAAATTCATCAAAATTCTTTAACACCTTCTAAATCGTCTTTTAGGAGTAGTTTTGAAAACCTAATAATGAAAACCTTTACTATTTACTTAGGTTAGTATTTATGCCAAGTTTCAAATATATAAGCCCAACAAATTTCCACCTTTTCACCTCCTTTGTGGTAGAATTTCGGAAAACCAATAACTACATGAACTCTTTTTATCAACTAAAAGCGTAAATTTTTAATTTCACGTGTCACACTTTAAAGCGTAGAAGTTTCAAACAAACTTTCAACCGACTTTTTACTCCGTTAGGAGTAGAACCTCCGAAATAAAAAACAAACTCATTGTTGTTTTATTAAACAAAAGCGTAATTTTGTTCTATCATCAATAGTTTTCGCAGCGCACGCGATGTAAAGAATATTGTAAGTATTTCTTAACACCTTTGGTTACATTATTGGAGTTTTAGTAACGACCCCTTATTATTTTTAAAATATAATATAGCCTATGTCACCCGGGGATAGTGTAGCTGCCCAACAGTGAACGAATTTTTCAAATCGGTTCATTAGTTTCGGAGCCTATTCATTGCAAACAAACAATCAAATCTTTCCTCTTTATAATATTAAGTATAGATTAGTATAAATAAAGGCTAGACCATAAGTTATTTTGCAGTGGCTTAATATTAAGTAACACAATATACCGATGTTTGTATGTATATCGATTGACCTACCTCACAATATTTATCGTGGATGACATCTTCATTATTATGGCAACAATGTAAACAAATATTTCAAAATCGAATGCTGCCAGAGCTAAACTCAGTCCCACTTACCCAAATCTAATGCAAGATGACCTTATAGAACCCATCCGTAACTCATGGAGGATAACATATTTGGGTACGAACATAGAGTATGATTTCTATAGAAGCGATACTCCAGCTGCGAAAGTTTTGAATTATTAGTCTAAAATTTGATTTTTGCTGATGAATAATTTTCGTGTCGATGACTCCATTTAGATTAAACTATCTTCGACCAGTACAGAGCCACGTTGAAAGCCTTAGCGCAAATTTTTTTGCATAAAAATCAGGCTAGGAGGTAGGGCATTGTCTGTGGAGTGATTCCGCAGTTATATTGTGGCTGAACGGAGTACCCCATAATTACTAGGTTCCTACTGCGGTCCACCTGGCTTCGTAGCCAGATCAGAGATTTCCAGTTTGGCCATGGAAGTTTATGGCCCGCTGAGAGCTTTTCTGCAGGCTCAAAATAGTCAGTTGGAGTCGGGTACTTGAGGAGCCACAGTATCTTGCGTGATTCACTGCGACTGTTGTGGACGAGAGTTTTATTATGACTTGGATTTTCGAGTGGGGAAGAGGTAGATTATTAAGCTGGTATCGGCCCAGAAAGAAGTTCTACCCGTACAATTCGATGGCTCTGTCGCAAAATGACCACTTCTCAAAACGACTACAGGTAGCAAAATGTCCCTTTCGCACAATGTCCTTTACTCTCTTGGTCGAGTGGTTACGAGTGTGAATTTAGCAACCTAATTGCGTAAATGAATTTGGCCAAATTAAATAGTATGACAAAATCTCTTTGAATAATTAGGTATTGCGAAAAATTATTGGACGCTTTCCTTGGTGAAGATACTCTTTTCGTAAGAGTCCAAATACCTAAATATTTATAGAGAATTTGTCAAACTTTTTCATGGGGTCAAATCCTTTGCCATGCCGAATTCACTTACGCAGTTAGACTGCTGATCAGATTAGAATCGGTTCGGTAAAGCTTAATGGAATTTTCCTTCACCTTCTTCTACATCTTGCCGTGTCGATTGGACTCAAATTTTGTCCGACCAAAATATGGTCAGCTGGATAGTTCTGTCGCTGGCCTCGTTCAAGCCGTGGATGGTGTAGTTGGGTGTACATGCTAGGCAGGAAACAAGGTGGTTGCTCGCTGCAGAGTTAGCCTGGTAAAGCTGGTTTCATACAAGGGCAGAAAAGTTTGGAAAGACAGTGGTGTTAAAATATAGGGCCAAATAATAGGACAGTCCGCGAGTGATAGTGATAGCGGTGAAGCATCGACGACGACAACGACAACATTTACGCTACTTACTAAAAATTAAAATTGATAATGATTGAAATAAATAGGAAAGAAAACTTTGGATCACATATTTTAATATCAAAATAAACAAACCACACGCCACATACAAAACAAGTCTGGACGCGCGCGCGCACAGTCCTGCTCTTTGAACTGCACTGTTCTCGCGTTCACACGGGTGAGATGGGGGATGCAAACTGCCCTTAAAAATAGACCGGCGAGCTATTAACTGTTCTGCCTCGGTTATTGCCAATACAGTACTGTTTTGTCTCGGCGTGTGCGTTCAAATAGTAGTAGTACTGAGATGTCTACTGCTCTGTCTCCGTGTGAGCCAGCATAAAATGCCAGTCCCAAACAGTGTGAAGCCACAGGATTTTTGTTTACTAATTTTTCAATAACATTCAAGACTGGTTTATGCTCGGTTACTGGCTAAAGGTCTATCAATTGTATTAAAATATAACTGGCGAATTCTAAATGGCTAATTTTCACCTAACCCTTGAGACTTGATATTATGTTTTGAGTTTGAGCGATTTATGATGAGATTCGCATCTACATAGATTTCTTATTCTTTGGCCAAGACCCGCTATCCGCTCTGTAACTTGTATGGGACGATGATACAGCAGAAATGTGATGGGCGACTGGTAAATGGGGTCTCAGCTGCCGTTTATGTTAGACTAGGTTGGGAACACGGTTTTACTTGCTGAGATATCGAGATTGTATATTACAGTGTCAGTGTCAGTGTGTTTTGTGTTCAGGAGTTGCAGTGGTTCGGGAATTGTGCGGCGGGATTGTCCCAATAAATAATTACTGTGTCACATTCTGGTTTCACAACATAAAACGAATAACATATTTATTTACTTCAAGATAAGGCCTTAGGTCGCAAATATGTTATTAACAAAACCGATTATTACCTATTTGGTACAGATAGTGCGATTATTATCTACTAGGTCCAAATAACTCTGCACCTCTTTAGATTGTGACCCCGCTCCCCCCTACCCGGTCTGCGTTCGAAAGTACAACGTCAGAGAGACTTCACAATGCCAGGTGCATAGTTATTATGACCGAATTATATTTTTTTTGACTTGGAAATCATATTCAAATCATAGAATAGAGTATACTTTATTGTACTTTATTAAATTTACACATTTCTATTATAAGAAAATCTTAATTATACGGGTACAAAGGAGGTCTTATCGCTAATAGCTATATGTAAATATAGACAACCTTTGGATGGACTGAAAGAACTTATAATGAAAAAGGGGGTAGTATGTGGTGTAATGCTATTACATTAAAACAAAAATATATACAAAACTTTATTGTTAAAATAAAAACTATCCATAAACTTATATACACATATACTTACATACATATATACAAATCATATGACGTTTCTAACGATGTCTCAATTATATTTATAAATCCGTCTATCGGTTTAAAAGATATGAGGTATTAAAGAATATTGCATACATACATACAAGATACGCGCGAAAAACAAAACCCTTTCTTTGCAGTCGAGTAAAAAGGACTCGCTACATGAAAAATACTGGTAATCAACTGTATCCAGTTAAACTGGAAACCGTCCAAAAACATAATTTGGAAAACTCTACCCAGATGATGCCACTGATTATTCAATATTTATTTATTTCCAAATAAGATAGCCAACAGCTGTACCAGAATAGACGAGTTATATATGTCGCATCAAGGCTGGCCGATAGATGTGAACCATCGGGCAGTCAGGATGTATTCCCTTATGTTAAGACATCATGGGCAGGTCGGTGGGTACAATCGTAATAATGCAATCACACGAATCATTCGATACACTGGGTTTATTCAAATAGTCACAACTCACAGTTACAATCCTGCGTACTAATATTACGGATCAACACTGATTCTACGACGTCTTAGCTCTAAGGCTGTCAGTACTCAACTGCCATATTCTGCTGTCCCCACCACGCAAGTGGTTTGAGAAAGCGAGCCAAACCGTAGTTGTTCTTGATTTGCCGACAGGTGGCATGCTTGTGATTTGGTTTGACGTCCGTACTATTGACTAAACCGACATATACATAATATTATTGCTTGCTTACTTTGGTTCACTTGATTAGAATCAAGAACTATATTTTGTGGAACCGATGATCTGGTTAAGATTATGGCAATTCACTGGATGCGAGACACAGATTGGTCAATGTGGTGACGCTTGGGGAACCTACATTCAGCGGTGGACGTATTTCGGCTGAAATGATGTTGTCGATGATGAATTTACCCGACTGAAGACTTCTATCCTGCAGCTGTAAGGTGACTTGCTTCAAACAAACACACACACCAATTTCTATCATATTTAATCTTTCAACAAAATATCAGTTCTGATCAACATACGGGACAAACTGTCCTCCTAATTCCTTCAGCTAACTAGATAAGAATGAGGATAAAAATTACCATTATTTTTCCTTTTCCTACTTATTTCTGGAGGCCTGCCAGAGTTCGAGGGTCAAGGGCGGGATGTACAACGTGCCAGGCCATTGATTTTCTGTTATGGAATGTTGTAATTGTCAGATAGCGAGGTCTTTGGTCAGCAGTGGTTAGTGAGTTGAAAAGAGGGCTTTCTTTTGACGGAAATGTTGCGGTAGATTTTTTCCTGTTTTGTGGGTGTATTTATAGACACTATGTTACGTACGTAGCAGTCTCTATCTAGATGTTCCTCAAAAAGTGATATCAATAAATCAGAATCAATAATTTCTGACATTTTCTTTGCAAAACTTATCGTTAATACAATTAAACATCGCCTGACTGAGCGCATCGCCACGTACTGCTTCCGACGACGCCTGACGCGTCGTTCCACGGCGACATTGCCGTACCTTGCATTAGCACGTCACATCATCAAGTCGCGCCAGCAACACCGCACCGTTCCACGTTGACGACGTCGTGTTGTGGTTATGGGGATAAGCCCTATATAAAAACAACTCAACATTAATTTCAAAAGATTAAAAAAATAGGAATGAAAACATGCATTATTAAAAGTTGATGAAAAACGTTAAAAGACTTAGATCCGATTTCTGAACTAAGAATTTGAAGTTATGAGTATTCGTCAGACTCTACTTTGGCCTGTCAAACTTTGGCATTTATGTAGGGTTTGACACGTTCCTAACTAAAATTAAAACTCACATTGTTAGTATTGATGTGAAGTGAGATTACGAGACATTAAGAGCCAAATAAATCGACTATGAAGCCAGGTGGTCCGCTGTCAGTACTGCCAAGTTAGATGTGGGTGGGATCCATGAAAGTTTAGCCTTGCAAACCACGCTGTCGTCGTGGCTGAATTCTGGTAGAAGCCGTGTACGCACGAACGAAAAAAATATGGTGAACACGAACGGAAGATTTGGTTCGTACGTGTGGACGTAAATTAGCAAAGCGAACAAGAACACCTTGCGAACACAGTTCTACTTGTGTTCACGCTCAGTAAGTTCGTTGGATGTGGTCGACAGTGATATAGGCAAAAAAAAATTGCTATTCTTGGTGGTGGGAAACAATTTTGTACAAAAAGCGAAAACTAAATACATTAATTTTAGACTTAAACTCACAAAGTAGTAGACATTACAAAAACTTACTGAAGATCTCCGAACACCATCCACACAGTACCACCAAGTTTGATGTGTTTGATGTTAGTAGTACGCACGTGCTAAAAATCTGTTCGATGTGCGTGTACACCATGTTTTTGTTCGTTCGTGCTTACACGCCTTTTTTGTAGGTTCGGCCTATAGGTTGCACTTTTCGGTATTCAGAAATTAGATACATTCGTAAAATGGTGGCTTATTTAACAGATTATCAATTCTTGCTTTTGTACCATGTTAATTAGTGTCGACGTGATTTATTTTAAAGTTCTGGGCTAAACAAATTTGAATGACTGTCGACGAAGAAGAAGAAGAATTCATTTTGTGCCCTTTTAATTTACAAAATATAACTTCAAAAATATTAAGTCTATTAAAATGAACAAAATCAACGAACCCATAATATTTAAATTAGTAACAATTTGCCACTAAAATTTGAATTTCTGCTGAAATATTCGAATTTTCATCGGAGTTATTTTATAAGCCCCGTCAGCTTTCATCTTTAATTTCTAATTAGATTAAACAAAAAATCTCCAATCACTTTGATGGATTGGCCCGATTAAATTTAAATTAAATGGTGGTAGAACATCGTGGGAAAAGTTGAACAAATCAACACCCAATGGGTGTTTGGGCCTTCTCAGAATTAGAAGAGGGCAAAGGAGCCAATCAGGTTAGGGATTAGAGTAAAACGTATTTAAATCGCTCAAAATGAGTTGAAGCATATTATTTGTGCGATTCTTTTTTTTCGTTCCGTAATTGAAATTAAATTAATTGATTGATCAATTGAATTAAATTGATTGAATTGTAGTAATAGTTACTGTTCAATGTTACCTTTGGACATTGACTGAGCACTCGGCCCGGCTGACGCGCGGCCCAGATATGATACTGTTTGGTTGCATCTTACACGCATAGGACAAATATAAATTTGTACATAAGTGTATATTAAGGCAAAATAGTATATAAGCTGTTAAATGTTGTTAATAAATCAGATTTTAATTTAATTTATTGTCTCATTACCCCTCACTGTGGCCAAGACACTTTTAGCCATCTCTGATCAGGCTCGTGAGTCTGCTGGACTGGCAGTGAGTACCCTTCCCGAACCTGGAATTCCCACTATCCGTCTGTAACCTTAGCTCGCATGGTGCAGACATCCTGAACTTATCTGTATACTTATTTATCACACACTAGGTACGAATATGGTCGTAGGGACTGGTAGGCTGTTGGATCTGAGTAGGTCCTTAACTTATCATAAATTTGCATGTACTATCACACCCTTAACATTACTGCGGCCTTACGTGACGTATGTAAGGGTTGGCGTACAGTTATATTTGTAATTTTGATTGCTTTTATATAATCGATTTATAGATAGAGTAAGCAGTAGTGGCGCAGTGGTATTGGCCGCGACTTACAAGCTGTAGCTCGTGGGTTCGAGCCCAGGCAGGCGCTTTACTTTGTGTAAATTATTTCATCACCACTGCTCTCAAATCGGTAAAGCAAAACATCGTGAGGAAACCAAAAAATCGAAGACATGTGACATCCACCAACCCGCACTGGGCCCGCGTGGTGGATTACGGCCCATTCCCTCTCACAGAAAGGAGGCCTGTGTCCCAGCAGTGGGAATATTAATAGGCTTATGACGTGTGTATTCGATTTGGGTACATGTGATGATAGCAGTTGTATGCATGTCTATAGTAACTAAATCATGCGTAGTCAATGTTCTCGCTCGATCTCTAAAAGGTCGAAGACTGAAAAAATAACAAAATATATGGGATTGACATGCGCTAACGAAATATCACAGGTGCCCTGATATAATGTCACTTTGTCTTGAATCTTAGGACTGAGTGTTGTGTCAACGGAGACGCACTCTAGCCCTAGCCACCGCAGGAGACGCCCTGGGCGTTGGCAGTCGCAAGCCGATTTCCGGCCACCGTAGGCGCGGGCTGCGGAAGGCGAGTAATGGGTAGCTCGCCGTCCGATAAGGACCAAGCCTGAGTCGACGGCGCATTGTGTTCCACGCGCGCCTCAAAGAGTTGTCAGCAGATCTGACGGGGTCCGCGAGGGCTGATGCCTGTCTAGGTCGCGGATAATTTGAAAAAGAAATACCGCGGCCCTGGCTCACTTAACTGAAGGAACACGGGTGGGTTTGAGTCAGTAAAAGTCTGACACGCCCTCCAGCCTCACCCAGATTGGGAAAAGTCATTGGATGATTCGCCACCCAAAAAAAAAAAAACATCCAAGTGCGAGTCGGACTCGCACACGAAGGCTTCCGTACCATTATCGCAAAAAACGGCAAACAAATCACGTTTGTTGTATGGGAGCCCCTCATAAATATTTATTTTGTTGTGTTTTTAGTATAGCGGCAATAGAAATATATCATCTGTGAAAATTACAACTGTCTAGCTAACACGGTTCATGAGATACAGCCTCGTGCTAGACCTACAGGCAGACGGACCGCGGAGTCTTAGTAACAAGGTCCCGTTTTAACCCTTTGGGAACGGAACCCTAAAAAGGCTGAGTGTTGTGTAAGCAAAATGAAAAACTTCTGCATAGTAAATTCAGATTTTACTGTAATTTTAGCTACTTACTTTTTGGAAACGTTAACAACGCTTGTTTTTCAACATAATGCTGAGAAAAAATAACTCAAAACCCTTTTAAACTTTGATGAACGTTTACAACATTTTAATTAAATAGTTTTATTCGAGCAAATCTAATAAACACAGACAAGTAACACCACAGTCTGTAGGTATTATTCAAAAGTTATATAAACATTTTGTAGCTTAAATTAATATTATACAAATTATTTAATTCCAAACTGAAATACAGCTTCCAAAGTTTTGTTTTAATTGAATTATAAAGGCTGTTAAGAGGTTATTAAACGAATTTAAAACATAGAAAAGATAGTTACAGAAGGTCGGCTCCATACAATGAGAAAAAACGCACGCACACATATACATGCTTCACGTACAGTGAGTGCAAGTGAACTTGCGACCGGCATTTGTTTGAGATCACTGTATTTTATTCTGTGACTGTATGTCGTCATGTCTATGTGTGCGTGCGCTTGTTTGTGCTCGTTGTTGATGGTTAAACTGACGTTACGTGCACGATTTATGCTTGAATTTATCACGATTTATTAGGTTTGTTGGGAATTAAACTTTAGTTAGTGTATATAAGAGAAAATAAACTATTGTAAGATGAGATCATAGAATATAAAGAAGAAAAAGAAGGTTTAATTTTAAAGGAATTGGAGTAAATATATTACTAACGACTATTATGAATATATTTTTGAAAACATTTCTCACCTTGCAGAATAAAAGATCAAGTTCATACTGAACTTGAAATTATCATGCAACTGTAGGGCTGCTGATTCCTATCCGCTAACCCTCAACTCTACCCCCATTCACAAACTCAAACACTCGTATACCTACACTTACCCACACATACTCTTACACACTCACATACACCTACTTACACTCACTCACACACAGCTGTACACATACACCTACTTACATACACTTACTCACATACACCTGTACACACATATAACTCATATTATATCCATTCTAGAATCAGCATTTTTAGGGTTCCGTACCCAAAGGGTAAAAACGGGACCCTATTACTAAGACACCGCGATCCGTCTGTCTGTTCGTCTGTCACCAGGCTGTATCTCATGAACGGTGATAGCTAGACAGTTGACATTTTCACAGATGATGTATTTCTGTTGCCGCTACAACAACAATGAAATATAATAATAAAAACAGAATAAAATTAATATTTAAGAGGTGCTCCCATACAACAAACGTGATTTTTTTGCCGTTTCTTGCGATAATGGTACGGAACCCTTCGTGCGCGAGTCCGACTCGCACTTGGCCGGTTTTTATTGTTAATGTCATAAATTATGCATTGTGAACCTTAACATCATCACACACCTAGTTCATACTTGATCTATTACATACAACGTCTAACTGTAAGAATTGGGGAGCCTGGTGACACGTAACACAGGTATTCAATACCTTCTTCGGGCACCAATCTCTTACAAATGTTTTTTTTTTGTATTAGTTTAAGCATTTTCTGTACTTTCCTGCAAAAATTGTGATGAGAAAATAAATTTATTATTTATTTATTGTTGTAATTTATTCTCTTGAAATTTTTTCTACAAGAAGTTTCTCTTAAATAATAAATTGTAGTTCTAAAAACTAAAAAACACGCTTTGATGGTAAATTGAACTAAAAAGTCGCTAATCCTGAAGATCTTGGTAAGGATAATGGAACAAACAATTTAAACGCGCACGGTAGAATCAACTTTTATTACTTGTAAATTTTAATTTTTGTTTGACTTTCAAAAGTACTTTGACTTTGACTAAATTATTGCATTGTCATCGGTCCTTGATAGGTGTGCAAAGTATCAAATCAATCCGACGTGTTGAAGTGGGTGAAAATAACGTTCAAAGATTCCAGACATTGATACATAGACACATAGTTACATAGATACATACCAAGCTAATAAAAGCGTGTTAAAAAAGGTTTAATAGATCTCTGGGTTTTGCTTCCATACGTCATTATTTACAAAAATATATTCATAACCTAGCGCTACATACATAAACTCAGGTTATTTAAACGGTAGGTAAAAACTAAAGAACGCTACTTGTTTTGATCATTACATACTCCTAGCGCTTATGATTATTTAAAGAGTACGTTTTTTAAGAGGTACACCAGCCTCACAGTACTGTGGGGGCGATAGCTCAGGGAGCTCAAATGAAAAGCAGAAATTACTTTAATTCGTTATATTGACACAACGCGCCTGCCCTAAGGCGGCTTTTACAAAAGTGACAAGCAAAGCTAAACAAAAATCGTCTTCAATTATTTTCCTAGCGATCTGATTTCAATCACCTTCCAAAACCAAATAGTTGTTTGTTGCCAGTCTTATAATAGACAAGAAGGTTGCCTCTAAATAGGTGAGGAGTCCTCACAGTACCTACAAATTGAACACTGTCAACACAACCACATAAAAAGTTACAAATACAGGAGAAATCATGACTAAAAGTCCAGGGCCTTGATCAACGACATCAAGTTGGCAGCCTACCGCTTATCTATCGTTTAAATTTCGAGCAGTGTGCGTTGGAATTGCACAATTTAATTTCGCTAAGCCCATTCCATCAACAAAACGTGCCGCGATGCGCCATCATTAATGGTAAAACCCATACGCATAAAACGTTTTAGGAAAGCTTTCATTGTTGTGTATGTGTATAGCTAAAGTGTGGAATTCGCTTTCGGAGTCTGTGTTTCCTGATAGCTAAACCTCTTTGAGTTAAGATAAGTTACTCTTTGTATTCTATTCGAATTTCCAAAAAGGAGGACATTCTATGTTCGACTTTTTTTGGTGTCAAAAACGATGAAATGAAACGATAAATACTGAATTTCGAAATTTAAGTTATTTTCCACTTTGTAGTTTTTATTTGGAAGTCGGTTGTATCTTTTACCCCACTGCCGAAGAAGGGTAATTTGTTTATCAGTCTATGTATGATTGTTCCTATGTGCCGTTCTAGAGACCAAACGTGTTGGCCGATTTTTATGACTCTTACGTCAATTGATTCGCGTTAACCTTGCGAGTGTCACTGGCTACATTAAAATTAGAATAGAAAAATGGCGGATTTTGGCCGCCAGTCTTGTTTTTCTTCCAAACCCATCGTGTGGGGTGTCAACATAAAGGGGGATTTTAGAAATATAAAACACTTTTATGTTTAAACTAGCTGACCCGGCAAACTTTGTTTTGCCATAAAAACACCTACCCTACACCTACCCTACACCTACCCTACACCTACCCTACACCTACCCTACACCTACCCTACACCTACCCTACACCTACCCTACACCTACCCTACACCTACCCTACACCTACCCTACACCTACCCTACACCTACCCTACACCTACCCTACACCTACCCTACACCTACCCTACACCTACCCTACACCTACCCTACACCTACCCTACACCTACCCTACACCTACCCTACACCTACCCTACACCTACCCTACACCTACCCTACACCTACCCTACACCTACCCTACACCTACCCTACACCTACCCTACACCTACCCTACACCTACCCTACACCTACCCTACACCTACCCTACACCTACCCTACACCTACCCTACACCTACCCTACACCTACCCTACACCTACCCTACACCTACCCTACACCTACCCTACACCTACCCTACACCTACCCTACACCTACCCTACACCTACCCTACACCTACCCTACACCTACCCTACACCTACCCTACACCTACCCTACACCTACCCTACACCTACCCTACACCTACCCTACACCTACCCTACACCTACCCTACACCTACCCTACACCTACCCTACACCTACCCTACACCTACCCTACACCTACCCTACACCTACCCTACACCTACCCTACACCTACCCTACACCTACCCTACACCTACCCTACACCTACCCTACACCTACCCTACACCTACCCTACACCTACCCTACACCTACCCTACCCTTTTTCCCCCATTTTTTTTGTTTTTAAACCTTCCCTGTATTCTGTCGACCAAAACAAAAAAATAATTATGCAAATCGGTTCAGCCGTTCCCGAGTTTTAATCAGACTAACGAACAACAATTCATTTTTATTTATATAGATAGATATAAAAGCATAAAGCAGTTTAACACTTATAAGCAGTCGGGTTTTTTGATTTTTTTAATTAAATTTTTAAAAAGAATTTTTCTCATCACGATGTGGTCGAGCAAGCATTCTTAATCGTCGACCTCATTATCGCATACTATAATTATCACCAGATAGCACGCGTGTATCAATAAGACAAAATATACATATTAAACGCTGTCAACACAACCGCATGAAAACTAACAAACAAAAGTAAGTAATAAGTTTTTTAAGCGACGAACAAGTAACTCCGTTCGAACTCTGATTAGGCTTAGTTATATTAATACGGCTTGAACAACAAACGTGTAAGGGACTTAGGATTATTGTTATTAGTTCCAAATTATTGTTGTTACGCACGACACACGATGTGTGTGTACCTGGTCTTAATCCGTGTGCATATATTGTGGTGTGGTGTGTCGAATTGTGTTGTGAAAAATCAGTAGTTATTAAGATACGCTTTACGCTCTGTCGATTCTCTTGCAAGGAGATTTTCACAGAAGTGGTAATCTTTTTTGGGGTAAAAAAAATATGTCGTGGTGGCCCAGTAGCTGAGACCTTGCCTTTCGTGCTTGAGGTCGTGGGTTCTAATCCTAACAAGTACCAACGTGACTTTTTCAAGTGCTTTTATGTACATTCTAAGTTTATCTTGGACATCACAGGCAAATCTGAAGGAAAACTTCGTGAGGAATCCTGGACTAACAATGTTGATGTAAGTCTGAAATAGCCCAATCAGAGGCCTCGGGGGTTCCCAGAGGCGGCTTAATTAACTCTGATACCAGAGGTGGTCACATCCTCACACGACAAGAAAACACAGAATATTAACATTTTACTCATAAAATTAATAGAAAAAGATTGTCCAATTCAAACCTTTTCGATTCTTCCACAAAAACAAACTTTTTTGCAAAAAAATACTACCGACTTCCGAGTCGGTGTCCATAACGCAAAAAATTGGTACCTACAAAAGACACCGACTTCCAAAAATAAACTTATTTTTCACTTTGTAGTTTTTTATTTGGAAGTCGGTAGTATTTTTTTGCAAAAAAGTTTTTTTATTTTTCACTTTTTAGTTGTATGTAGCTAATAGGCAAGTTGTTTAGTAAGGTACCTATAACGCCAGAATAGATTACCCGAATATCATGAAACTTGAACATAACCGGTGAAAGTAAAGATCTGCGCACCCCTTAAGAGCAACAATGAGAAATTTTCGCTGAAAAAGTAGCTGTTTTCTGTTTTTGGCTCATGGAACTTGTAGGGGATCTTAAGAGCGTACTGGCGTGATGTTATGTTATGAAATGGTATAAACAATGAACAGACATGCGATTGCAGCAATCCCGAGAGATTTGCCGTTATTTATTGAAGAGTTCTGTTGTATATCTCCGACTTTCTTCATCAGATCTTCACCAAACTATAATGGGACCAATTTCGGCATATACTCTTTCGAACAGAAAAATCAATTTCGAAATCGGTCCACAATTGAAGGAGATATCGGTGAACATACACAAAAAAAAACACAGAATGTCAAACATAGAACCTCCTCCTTTTTGAAAAGTTGGTTAAAAAGAGGCCTTTGTAATAAATGTTCTTTCGCGACTCATCGTTCATATAGAAAACACTGAGTTTTCCAATACCGAAGGATTATCTCCGTTAAACTAAGTTTTGAATGCAGTATCGTGGCTTATGGAGTCTCAAGTCAGTGTATTTGTTGAGGAGAGCTACTTTGAAACAGTAATGAGGTACTTAAGATGCTTTGAGTTTGCTGTTCCATGTTTTTTGTTTAGAGAGGAATATTGTTTCGTTTTTTGTGGCCAGTATGTTTTTAAAATGCTGGCATTATTATGAAAATAAAGTCATATAAAAAGAAAACTTTATTGTAAGTTCTTTTAGTCGTTTCATTTTCATTTAAAATCCTTTTGAAGGGGCATTAAGCTAAATCATAAAAATCGGGTTCATCGTCGTCGAATTTTTTTCTTCTGTTACCTTTGTAAAGATTCTTTTACCGATTGTTTTGTGAATGTGTGAACATTGTAGGCCTTCTAGATTTCTAGATGATTGTTAACATTTGTTAACTTTTTATTTCGATTTACATTTTTTTTTGTTTGTTTTTTTTTAATTTCTTACGACTTATTGTCGGGCCTACGTTGTCCCCCCATGTCCAAGTACTAATGCTGTAACATGGAAATATTGTCCATGTTACAGCATTAGTACCGCTGCTCTAGAGCAGTTAAAAAAAAAAAAAATATATATAGATTTTTCTTTCATTAAAGTAGACTCTGACGCAAATGCAGCGACTTCACAATTTGTTAAGATACTGTCCTCAGTCATAGCAAATCATTCAGTAGCGACTCGTGTGTCCTGTAGGAAACGAGTCCTGAAGCCCTGGTTAACACCTGGCCTACTCCGATGCATACGCCACAGGGATAAATTGCACAAAAAGTCATTGTATGATCCAGATAACTATATTATAAAAACTACATACAAGAGATACCGCAATTACTGTAACACACTACTTAGGAAATTGAAAACTAACTACGAGAAATCGCTATTAATTGTCTCAAATAACACTAAAGACACCTGGAATGCAGTCAAAACTATATTGGATTGTCAAAATAAAAAACAACCGGCAGAAGACCTTTTACATTCAACTGAAAATGTCTCAAAAACGATAGACGCAATAAACGTGTACTTTAGCAACGTAGGAAAAGACCTAGCAGACAAAATAATACTTTCTTGCTCTCAACCACCCCCATATAAGTTTGAAATTCCACCTAATCTTAACTCTATTGCATCAGCAAGACGGCAGCACATGTTTTTAGGCATAAAAATCTACAATAAAGTTAACACGCTAATGAACATTAACCCACTACCACATAACAAATTTAAACAGAAAATAAAAACTTGGCTTCAAACACTAGATTACGAGCAGACTGAGAAAGTCCTACAGTAACACGATGAATACTACCTATCTCCAACCTTACACACAAACATCATCAAACACACACACAAACACTCACAAACTGTCTTCAGAATTTTAAACATAATTTTGGATTTATTGTAATTTTGATTTTATTATAATTTTGATTTTGAGTTTATTTTATTTTAATATTATTATTTTTTTATTGAATATTTGAATTTTTGACATTATGGTATTGTGATTTTAACTTTTTTTCCATGTAATTGCAATTAGGAATCAATTTCAATTTATTTTATATTATTTGATTGAAATTTTGTATTTATTTTATTTTATTTTTTATTTTTATTGAATTAATTTTATTGAAATTTTATATTGACATTATTTTACTGTGATTTATTTTTAATTTTATTGTAATTTTGAATTTATATTGGTTTTAGTTTTATTTGACTTTATTGCAATTTGGAATTTACTCTGACTTCACTTTTTTCAGATTTTTTATTTAATATTTTTAATTTTATTTTAATCTTAGTTTGAGCATGATTTTAATATATATTTATTTTGTCACTATAATGTAAACAAGCGTCAACAATGGGACTGACTTCTGTAACACAGGTTTTTGCCTAGCTCAGAAGTCAGGGCTTCAATTATTTTGGTGTAAACAATTTATTTGTCAATAAAAAATATTTGATTTGATTTGATTGTAAACACAAACAAATATTTAAAAGAGTAACCATGGAGTTTCTTGTCTTATCCATATGAAACGACTAACCCGAACCGTGCACCTTTTGTCGACGTTTTATAAGTGCCCATGTAGGCCTATGTAAAATAAAATAAAATGATTCTGATTTTGATGAGCAACGCTTGTCTAGGTCAGTCCAAGGATGGGTAGCCCACCAAGATTTCTCCGTGCCTCAGAAAGCACGCTAAGCCATCGTTCCCAAGTGTGATCTGAAGATCTTTGACATTCATTACGGTTATTCGTATACCCGAAATAATTAAAACCCGACAGCTAAAAAATCACGCTAAAAAAATACGAAAAATGAAAATCATCAATCATCTGAAATTGTTATGAACAAACTATTCGACATGTATTGGGTATTAAATAAACAATTTACATGAAATTGTTTAAAGAATATAGTGATATCCATAACATAAATACTAGGAACAAACACAAATTTGTAGTACCAACAACAAGGCTCAATAAAATAGGTGGCTCGTTTAGATGTCAATGTGTGCGCTTTTATAATAAGCTTCCAAGCCACGTACAAGTTCTAAGTCTTAATAAAATCAAATCATTCATTAAACGTAAGTTGTGCCAGAAAGCGTTTTATACCATTAAAGATTACGTTGAGGACAAAAAGGGTTGGGATTGAGCTGCTCCAATTAAAATATAATTTAGATGTTTTATATTTTTACCTTTTTTTTTTTGGTTTTCTTTCAATGACAAGAATAATTACTTTTAAAGTATTATATTATTTTATTTTAATTATTGTGAGTGTGTGGAGGAGGTCGTGGCTAAATAATAACAGCCACACGGGTCGGTCATCAAGGTTAAGCAACGCTTGACGACCATTTCAACATACAGAGTTTCCTCCGTGCCTCGGAAAGCACGTTAAGCCGTTGGTCCCGGCTGTTATTTGAAGATCTGTGACAGTCGTTACGGGTAGTCAGTCTTGCCAAGAGGTACCGTGTTACCCAGTAACTAGGTTGTGGAGGTCAGATAGGCAGTCGCTCCATATAAAACACTGGTACTTAGCTGAATCCGGTAAGACTGGAAGCCGACCCCAATATAGTTGGGAAAAGGCTAGGCAGATGATGGCCGATGATGAATTATTGTGAATGTGAAGACTATGTAGACCTTTTTTGTGTTTTATTTTTATCTTAATTTTTAATCGTGGTCTGGCAGTTTGAGTAGTTTATGCGGCCTACTCGAATGTCCTTTCTTTGGTATTGTTCGTCGAATCGTTGAGCTCCTTAAATTCTGTGTTGAGCTGTTCGGTTATTGACAAATGCGTGCACTGACTGGACAGGTTCACTCAATCTGGCTGGTTCTTTCCTCAAAAGACCATTTCAGGCATCAATCTACATGGTCTTCACATGATCTAACCAAGATTTTTGTTTTGTCTGGACTTTAAAAGAGACTGTGACCTCTGAGTTTGTTTCGGCCTTTCTTCTCAGAGTAGTCAGTTAGGTAACGCCGACCTCATCTATGTAGTTTTAAAAATATTTTCGACATGTAAAAGTGTTGTACAAACCAACTTACAGAAATAAAATCATTTATCATGTTAAAAATATTTTGTTGTATTTTATATATATTCATAGTGGTGTTCAGAGGAAAACCGTGGTCGTATGCCACTTACCGTAACAAAACAATACATTCTGCGAAGTAGCAAGTTAGTTTTGTAAAACACACACGCACGCGCACACTCACACGCATACTCATACTCACACGCATTTTCACACTCACACACACTATTTTGGGATATATGCTCTAAGTTTCTTTGTATTTCTTTTTTAGTTATAGTTCAAGTCTCATCTTGTTTAATTTGAGATATTGCTTATAATTTTTTGTTTAGATTCTGTTTTCATACATCACTTTTACCATTTCATAATTCGTCATTGAAGAGCGGATCCTCCTAAAACAGGAATATCTTTAACATAAAAGGAGGTCCCTTTGTAAGATTTACTGTAAAAGTGTACAAGTTTCTGCAATAAACCTTTTCTTAATTTTTTAGTTAAGAAATTGCTGGCTAGATGATGATTTAGGTGTTCTTTATTCCTTTTTTTTAATTCCATCTATAAAAATTGATGGTTTTTACGTAATTAAACTCACCTAAAAATAATTCAAATAAAACAAATTACAACATAGATACCTGCCTACCCCACTCAATTTATAAGCGTAAAGCATACACGGTGTTATCAGAAGACGCCGATCGTTACCCAAGACTGCTCCGAAGTTTAAATTGCTTTCCTGATAAGAAATGATTAAACTTAAAGTGGATTTAAATTTAAATATTTCGAGCCTAAAATTAATGTTTCAATCGATCCGCCTGTTGGTACTTGTGTTAACGATGGAGTGTTTTAGAATTATATTTTGTATTTTCGGATGGTTAGTTTTAAGAGAAGGAGGGGAGGGAGGGTGCCTCCCTATCCCTCGGCTCATTGGCTGCTAGTGTTGAGTATGAGGTCCCATTTTGTTTAGCCTGTAGAAATGCTCATGCATACTGCACTACCACGGGGAGATAGCGCAGTTATGTGGAACTTCAACCCACTAATACTCCACGGTGTCCTCCTGTGCCGCTTATGGCGAGAACGTATGGGCACGCGTTAGCACTCACCGTGAACCCACCGCGACTGTCCGTCACCGGACCCTCCTCTGGGTATTGTATTATATGTTGATAAAAGGATGTTCTTAATAAAACTCGTACTAAAGCACTTGAAGTATTTTATTATTACCTGTTTACACAGAGAGCCATTAATGGCGTCCGCGATGCCAAGCTTAACGAATCCCTGCTTACATGTCACTTATCACCGGCGCACCAGAACACACTTTACAGCATGACCACCCCAGGGACCAAACCAGCACATGGGCGCCAAAAGAAACCATGTAAGGCACCCTAGGTCCCCTTTTGATGGGTCAAGGTCAATGGCCCTGTCACCTACCATTTTACGGCCGCAGAGGATAGGGAGAGCGATTATGCTATATGACACGCCTCCTCCCATTCGGCCCCATCGCGTACGCCATCAGATGGTGGCGACCCCGTCCAGGCAACAGAAGGTAGGGAGAGCGGCGCACCGCAATACCGGCACTCCTTTCCCGCCGCGGCCTTTAACCCTCAGCCGCGATATCATATGGGAATGGAAGGCCCATACGACATCGCGGCCCGCCTCCGTTGTAATGTCGCCCGGACGGCACCTACATGTTGGCCGCTACGTCGTCAGCTTATGGACAAAAGCCGGGGCCTCCTCGGGTTCCTCTTCACTTCATCTAACTAATCTGCCTATTAGGTCTTTCTGCCTGATTGTTACATTTTCACACTTTTTTTCGGAGCAAAGGGATGATCACGTATTAAACAATCCACTACGCATAAATCTGAGCATTGAGGTTGCCCCTGATCCAAATGAGATCGGTTCTTCCGGCCCAAACCATTAATGTTCCCCATCCATATGAATGAACTTCCTGGCAAAATTTCAAACGTTCTTCTCTGGTACTCCAAACTCAAGTACGTCTTATATCCGGCCTCATGCCGAAACTAGATACATCGTGCATCGGAGAATGTTAGTTTCTCCGATGCCAACGCCTGTCCAATTTCTGAGTTCACAAGCCCATTGAAAACGGGCCCTACGATTGCGGGTTGCTATAGGTGGAACTCTCAGTGGCCTTCGGGAACGCAGATCCACTTCACGTAAATGATTTCGGATGGTTTGGTTGCTTATTAGCAAGCCTGAAGATCTGTGAAGTCACGTAACCAACATCATGACGGTCATGGTATGATTTCGTCGAGCATTATTTTGGATGGTGCGGTTCTGTCGGCGAGTGGTGATGCGAGATCGTCCTCAATGTCGCTGGGCCACGCTGCCTGTGATACGATAGCGTGACCAGAGGCAGCTTATGACGCTTTGTGTAGTGTCAAGAGTGACAGCCACAGTACGTTGCCTGGAACCAGCTTGCAACATTCCGACAGCTCTTATCATCTCTTCTCATGTTAAATAATGTCGTCGCTCCATATCGATGCAATTTTTTTTCACTTCCTATGCAGAAATTGTGATAGTTTTGTGAAAACGCTATTACACACTTTTATAAAAATCCTGATTGACAGTTGATTTTCTACTTTAATCAAAATTTAAAGAAAATTCCTTATTCAAAAAATGCAATTCACTAAAAAGAATAAAAAACGATCCAAAAAAGTTAAAATAATAATCATCAATTGCGGCGATACTCTAAGACGTACTTGATCCCTAGACACTTTTGATGTGTGTATAACAAGAATAAAATAAAGGAAGAAAAAAGAAAATCAGCCAACATAATTATTTTGTTACCAAAATATTTCGGTGAAGCTTCCAAAAATGTTTTAAGAAATAAAATAAAAACAAAGAAAAAAGGGCCATTTTGTTATTTTAATAAAAAAAACATAGTTCATTTAAAATAAGTATAGTCAAGGATTTACCTTTTTGAAGTAATAGCTCAACGGGAAAATATAAAAAAAAGTTTCTTACAGTGTGCTACACTGGTATTCTATTTCGTGACATGTGTCACGTAATTGGTCAAAGAATAGGTACGTCATAAGTTCTGTTGCGAAGCGCTAATATTTCAATATATAAATTCATTTACTCGTGTGATTCATCTATTTAGATGAAGTTATTAAGCAATTAAGCTAGTTAGTAATGCATCCCCATCGCCTGGAGATCTGTCATACAGGTCTCGAACCCAGTATAGACTCCAGCTCTCACAAAGGTTTGAATCTGCTGTAACCTAGATACTATTTACCGAAATGTACCTTTTTGAGAGAAATAAACTTATATTCTATTCTATTCTATCCCGTTTTTACCCTTTGGGTACGGAACCCTTAAAATTACAGTCGGACTCAAGGCTTAATGTTCTTTGCGAAGCCCCAAGGATTATGTAATCGATGGTCACCCATCCACGAACCGGCCTCGGCAGGCGTTCCTTAATCTCGAAAATCAATCAAGTATACAAAACAAAAATTATCCTCTATAGAATATTTCCGTCGGATACAAAATTTATGAGGACTCAGATCGGGTGGCGACTGTTATAATTCTGACTGTCAACACTGATTCGGTAAACGTAATTAAAAGTTTTATTGGGAAGGGTTGAGGGATGAGTGAGAGCGATTCTATTGTTAATGTGTAATTGGTATAGAAATTGTAGATAGTATAGTTATAGAAGAAGATTGAGCAATTGGTACTTTAAAAATAAGGAGAGAATCCACATACATAGATACTCGTGAAAAATTAAACATGTCTGCACATCATCATCATCATCACATCAGCCGAAAGACGTCCACTGCTGGACATAGGCCTCACCCAAGCGTCACTACATTGACCGGTCCCGTGCGTCCTGCATCCAGCGGATCCCCGCAACCATCATCAGGTCATCGGTCCACATGGTGGGAGGCCTTCCAACGCAACGTCTGCGAGTTCGCGGTCGCCATTCCCGAAATTTTCTGCCCCATCAGCGCGTGAGCAATGTGCCCTGCCTACTGCCACTTAAGTTTGGGAATTCTTCGGATTATGTCGGTAACCGTGGTTCTCTTGTGGATCTCATGAGGCTCATGTCTGCACAAGGGAGTATAATGAAGATTATTATCTACATTTTCAGCTTTTGTTGGCCCATCGTGGCGTAGCGTGGCCGTGGGTTACAGTGGACGAACCCATCTGCAATTTTATATGAAGTGTATATCTCATGCGTAAATTAGCTGTGGGTAGCTATGGATTGGTGCCTAATCCCACGATAAAAATCTGACCAAATCCAATCATATTTAAAAGTTATTTCTTGTTCCCACAAATAAGTGACAATAAAATCTATAGCACTGAGAATTTATAAAAAAAAAGTATATTATGCAGTAGACGTCATGCGACTAAAATGATTATGTGAAATAGAACACATTTTATTAATCTATTTCAAAATTGCTTGGATCTTATCACTTGAACCGTAACCACAACCGTCTATTTGTTAATCAAGTCTGTTTAGAAAACTATTTAAGTTCTTTCAATTAATTAACGTTTAAAATTATGTTATTAATAACATTTGAATGCTTGATTAACATGTTAAAATATTAAAAGAAAACTTAATGGACTAACATTTAATTTGGAAACCAATATGTTTAATATTATGTCTATATATTACGATCGCCGCCGTTGTTGCTAAGTTGTACTTAAGTCCCACTACAGTTTTATTCTTATAAGGAAAGGGTGTATATAATACATTAGGGAGGAGTCTATGGCCATCATCTTTACAGCCAATGAACTCCCACTGCTGGGTACAGGTCTCCCGTTCTGTCATACTTATCTCTGGACATCATTAACCGCCAGAAACCTAGCCTCCAAGGTAGTATTGAGAAATTCCTAAACCAAGTCTGATATATTTTGCCAATATAATCACATAACACATCACATCATCAGACTATTAACGTTCCCACTGCTGGGACACAGGCCTCCTCTATGTAGGAGGGAAAGGTCCGTAATCCACCACGCGTGCCCAGTGCGGGTTGGTGGATGTCAAATATCTTCGAATTTTTGGTTCTAGGACATGCCGGTTTCGTCACGATGTTTTCCTTCACCGTTTTGAGAGCAGTGGTGATGAAATAATTTACACAAAGTAAAGCGCCTACCTGGGCTCGAACCCACGACCTGCAACTTGTAAGTCGCGGCCGATATAATGTATTTAAACAATGATCTCTTAAATTAGAATTTCAATTCGAAGCCTAAAATAAAGCACTAAGTAAACATGAGAAAATTTCGCAGAACACTACTTCATTAGAGCTAAACTACAAAGACTAAATTCTGGTAACTCCTATAATATATATAGTACGTTCTGTACCATGTAACGTTGAATAGTAACGGTCAACGTTCCTAACTAAATCACCATAGCAAACTGCGGTAAAATAAAAAAAAAACACGCACAGATCAACAAAAATAATAGCAAGAATCTTACAACCTAATAATTAATAATGAGTGACAGACAGATGGCAAACACTTTGTAGGCGATAATACTACTAGGATAAATTAAATCTAATATCTATCTACCTACACATTTTAACGAGATATAAAAAAAAAACGACTAGTCAGTCATTGCACTGCGTTTCGACTTGATAACTGCCCGTGTGGCGGTAGTCACACATATATAAAAGAAAAGAATTATTACGATCCAACACGACTCGGGCTTTTGTCAACGCACCGGACGGGCATTGACGATCGGACATCACAGCTGATTATACGTACACTCGCTCAATAGTATCATTTCTACATACTTAGCGTGTCATTTTACGTGTACTTTTATAAGATTAGCTCGAATAAAAAAAAACAACACCGAGTGTGTTCATTAGAAATAAAATTAGCTTCAGTGTTAACCCCGTATTGGGTAAGTGTTGACAATGATTCTTTTGCTTATTTATGCTGGTTACGGTCATTATTGTAATCTCTGTTGGTGTTTTTGTTAGGTACCTATTGTTGAGTTTTTTCTTTAGCGCTTACCTGCCTAAAACGTTTTTTTATGTTTACCGTTGCAAATTCAATAAAAACTCTCTAGAGCTCCGGTTCTGATTGTGACAAGCACATATTCGCCTTAAGCGCCGTGGTACATCCTCTGCCCTACGCTTACGCTGTTGCGGTCACAATCAGACAAGGATAAGCCGGGAGACAAAGAGACTGACACGACGTTTGGAAAATTCCAGGGTCCAAAGTCCCGGTTCAACCTGGGACCTTCATCGAAGAACCTGCAGGCAACCTTCGATCTTCGTCAACTCTGCGGGACGTCTTCCTGCTGGCGCGTAGTCCTCGGCCTTCCACGTCATCGTGACAGCTTCTGCTGCCAGGCCAGGATAGTACCTAGCGCCTACCTCCATAGAACAAGATAAATAATGAATAAGAAACGGCCTTTGTACCTGCGACCCTGAAATTAAATTGTTGTAGATAGTTTTTGCGTATTATTTATCTCACTATTAGATAGCAAACCCGCGAACACTAAAACCAGTTTCATTATAATTGGCTTGTATAGGTCCGATACCACTGATTTGTGTATATAACATAACAACACTCCTGTTGTAAGGCAGCTTTTCCTTACCCAACCGGCTAACTCGTGGGTAGTAAGTAGCTTGAGACAATTGCAGGGATTAACTCACATGAAGCTGACTGAAGTAAAACACACTTAAGTTTGGTCAACTAATTTAATTCTTCAAGCACACATTCCATCAATACAATAACTTGAGGTTACAAAATATGAACCACTCACTTTCTGAAGAGATATAGATTACCCACAATATTCAATGCTGGAGATACGATTCCTCAAACAGCATCGTTCTCTGTGTAGCTGTCCGTAAGCTTGCTGGATACCAGGTGATAACTATAATGCTCGGAACCTTTTGCAAGAGGAGACTGCTGTAGCTTGAACAGCTAGTTGACCGTTAGCTATTCATATATATTAACTTATACCTAAAGATAGCATTTGGAGCCCTGCCAAGGAGAAGAAAATTGCATGTTAAGATCAAACGCACATGTGTCATGAAAATGGGCATTCAGACAAATTCAAAATAATACTCACAGCGCCTACTGAAACATTGATTATGATGAGCTTTTCATCTTGACGCTAGCCAGCCTTGCCCCATATAGCATTACGTAACTTTATGGATCCTTGCCTTTGAGGTTATATTTGGACACCGTCCTCTCAACGCAAGTTCACTCGTAGTCAAGCTCAAGTCATTGCAACTACTGACCTTGAATACTTTGCTTTTAAGCCATAGGCCTTTTACTAAATTATCATTTTTTTGTAACCAATGTGAAAAGACTTTACAATTAATTATTCTATGTATTGAATTTGTGTGTTTGTTGTATTAAATGATTTCACACAAATAAGATATATATTTTATTATTAACATTTTAAATAGTGTCAAACATACATCAACGCCAGATGTTGCTAATATATGCACTGGCAATTTTTACCCGTTACACTGTATTAACCATCAAGCGGTCGCGCGGCATTGAATCGATCGCACTCGATATATTTTCCTTCATCATATCAAGAAGTCTAATCACAAATATTTCTCATTGCTAGAAACATGTTATTCGTTCACTACGTACGAAAAGACTACGAGTGCCTGCCCTTTAATTTTACCTTGAAGAGAAGACTGATTTTGAGGAAAACTAGACCTTAGTTCATAATACACACTTTGGTGTATTTTAATTGATTTCAAAAACTAATTGTTTTTTTTTTAATTATAATGAAAAAAAAGAAACTTCATTCAAAAAATCTATAATCCCGACTGCTTACGAAGTGAACTAAAAAGACGTAAACAAGAAGAAAATCATGCTGTGCAGTCGAAGATACATATTCGCGAGTTGACTGACAAAAACCAGATATATCCTCCGATACCGACCACGGTGGACAACCCACCCATACTCACTAAACGTTTTTGAAATACTTTCATTATGCGTACAGTTAAGGAGTAGAATTCCCTGCTGGAGTCTGTTTCCCGATAGCTACATCCTCGGGTTCTTTAAGTCAAGAGTGAATAGGTTACTTCTAGGCAAGCGTGCTTCACCGTCGACCAAACCATCGCTTACCACCAGGTGGGATAGTGGTCAAGCGCGAGACTAAACATATTTGTTTTTGTATTTTGTGGTTTCCTTAGTTACCATGCACATTTTTAAACAGATTAAATTTCATAAATCTTGACAGACAGTTTCTAGGCAGTTTGTTGCGCCACTTTTACTTCCTAGTTAAAACACAAGGAAGTGGTGACTGGCGGGTGTTTTGAAGGACTTTCTTTTACTAATTTGGATAAATGAATTTTGATTATGACTCACTGCTGAGCAAAGGCCTACCGTGTCATGTTTTGAATGCGCCATGAATGTGTTCTTTAAGAACAAATGAGTTCGCTTTAGTTTCTTGAGTGAGCCTCGATTTTTTACAAAATTCCTTTAGGTTTACACTAGGGGAAAGTATATAGCACTCATTTATTTCCTCCTCTCAACAGCAACACCACAACAATGACTATACTGTTCCACTTAACATCGGGTTACAGATCCTCGATACAGTGCTTCAGAGATAATGCGATAGTCACCATAGTTGACACCTCGATTGATGATCGCAAGCTGATTGGCAGTTTCATGTCATTAGGACAGGCGCCTATTCAACGAGCGTGTGTATCGCAACGGTATTATCGTCCTGCCACTAGTTTTTATAACAACTCTATGAACGTGTCTTCACAGCGCTCGTGGAGTTGGTACCTTAGGGCCGATTTCACCATTAAAACTAATCGCGATTAATCATATCAGCCGAAAGACTTCGGCCATCCGTTCTGCGAGCAATGTGTCCTGCCCACTGCCACTTAAGTTTGGCAATTCTTCAGGCTATGCCGGTAACCCTGGTTCTCTTGCGGATCGCTACATTTCTGATTCGATCACGCAAGGAAACTCCGAGCATAGCCCTCTCCATTGCCCTTTGAGTGACTGTAATCTCTCTGATTAGGCCCATTGTAAGCGACCACGTGTCAGAGCCAAGACCACTGAGGAATTAACAATCAGTATGCTGTATTTGCATAAACTGAGTTTAGTTGAACTAATTGCGATTAGTTTCATTGGTGAAATCGGCCTTTATATGTTGTTCGTACTATGATTTAATCCGTGTGTTAAGGTTTAACAAGACGATATGGGGATTAAGTATTGACATGATTCTAGGTGTAACTATCTAGTCTTAATCTACAAGATATGTAGGATTGGATACAAGCTTGATTATAGGAAAGTACTTGATATAACTAGATTCAAGTTTAAGGCTGTAAGATATCAATTTTTCAATATAATATATAACATCAATATTTTGTTACTATTCATAGATTTTAAAGTATTTATGGAATTTTTAGTTTGCTCTTCTCAAAGGAATTTTACGCTTTTGAACGTACAGCTAGCTTCATATTTCTGTCCGACCGACTTCTTGGCTATTCGTATGTGTCGAAGATTCATAAACAATTCTAAATAAATTTCACATGATGTTTTGGAGACTCGCGAATTGAATTTTGCGGATTAGAAGAGTATTTGAGTTCCATTAAATATTCTTGAGAACTGAAACACTTTAACTTTATAAAAATATTATTTATTTACATAATTTTATTTATAAATCACAAGAGTGTAAATAGATTAATTAACGAATTATTGCCACTTCACTACCGAAATACATTAATAACATACTTAATTAAAACGGTATAAAATAAACCATCCATAAAATTACGATGGTAAACGTAATAGTAATAAAATAACAACTCAAATTATTATATTTTCATCCGTTTTTATATGAATATGAATTTATTTGTAACTTTTCTCTGTATCTGTTTAAGTCCCATTTAATATTGGGCGAATCTATTGCCATCATAAGTTTGTCCATAAGTCCGGACTACGAACTGCCACTGAGAAATTGCTGATGAAAAAACTCCAGTAAGTACAATTTTTTCTTTTTTTCCGGCAAGATCGGAAGAAGGTTCGACGTGAACAAACTGCGTGACCCGGGCATCCGTAAAACGTTCCAAATCGAGCTACGTAATCGTTTTTCGGGACTTGATACCGGTTCGGACTCATTGGACGAGGAGTGGAAACGCATCAAAGTGGCTTATACAGAAACCAGCTCCGTCGTTCTAGGACACAAACCGACTCATTCTCGCGAAGACTGGATGTCACAACACACTTGAAGCCTGATCGAAGACAAAAGAAACCTTCATCTTAGATTGCTTGAGACCCGTAATGACGCCATGCGAGCCGACCTTAACATGCAATACCGTCAGAAACGCAGAAAAATCTATCGCAGCACCCGCAAAGATAGGAGGTAGTGGGCTAATGGTATTGCTGATCGTGCTCAACAAGCTGCAAACACCGGTAACCTGAGGGAATTATATCAAGCTACCAAAACCTTGGCAGTTAACAGCAAGTATAAGAAGAAGCAGCTCAAGTCTAAAGACGGTCAGCTCATAGTGACGTCTGAAGGGCAGCTCTTACGCTGGCGTAATCACTTTGAGGAGGTCTTCCGTATGTCAGCAACATCAACACCTGACGCGTTGCAAGTCATTTCTACACCATCCCGGCCTCTCAACATCGACACGGAACCACCGTCAGCTTCGGAAGTTGCAAGAGCAGTCCTCTCTTTAAAGACAGGCAAAGCACCAGGACTCGACCTGATAACTGCGGAAATGCTACAAGCTAACTTATCCTCCGCCGTCAACGTTCTGACGCCTCTCATTGAGAGGATATGGTCCACCGAAGAGCTTCCGGACGAATGGAACAAGGGTCTTTTGATAACTGTACCCAAGAAGGGAGATCTTAGTCAATGCGATAACTGGAGAGGTATTACGTTGCTCACAATTCCCTCGAAGGTTTTCTGCAAGATTATCCTGGATAGGTTATCGAAGGCCGTGGATCCTCTTCTACGCAAAGAGCAGGCTGGTTTCCGTGCAAACCGCTCGTGCACGGATCAGATCAACACTCTCCGTATCATTTTAGAACAGGCATCAGAATGGCAGAGGGAGATATATCTCACCTTTGTCGATTTTGAAAAGGCATTTGATACGCTGAAGTGGTCCAGCATCTGGTCCCGCCTACTGGATATCGGAGTGCCACCAAAAATTGTCCGTCTGTTGGAGAGTATATACAAGAATTACTCCTGTAAGGTAACTCACGACGGCGTCATCTCGGATGATATAGCAGTACACGCAGGTGTCCGCCAGGGCTGTCTCCTTTCACCGCTTCTCTTTTTAGTCGTTCTTGACGGGATCTTGCTTCGCATTTTCGGCAACAAGTGCCGCGGGATAGAGTGGGGATTATCCAACGTCTTAGAGGACTTGGATTACGCCGATGACCTATGCCTGCTGAGTCATACCCACGTTGAAAAAAAAAAAAAAAACGTTTATTTACCATACACAGTTACATTTCTTAGGTCATAGTATTAACATGAAACATTGATTAAAACTAACAATGACATGAATAGGTTAGCGACGGGTCCCAAACTAACATGCAAGCTAAATTGAAATATCTAAGTCAGGAAGCGGCAGAAACGTGACTAAAAATAAACACCCGGAAGACCCAAGAGATGAGATCTGGTGTGAAGAATACTTCACCGTTGCTGATTGGCACAGAGGCAGTGGAACGCGTCCACAAGTTTACTTACCTCGAGAGCGTCGTGTCGGAAACTGGAGGTAGTGAAGAGGACATCGCTTCAAGGATCGCCAAAGCACGAGCTACTTTCGCGCAGTTAAGACCTGTCTGGCAATTGCGGAAACTGACCCGAAGGATTAAACTCAAAATCTTCGGGTCAAATTTCAAATCCGTGTTGCTTTACGGGTGCGAAACGTGGAAGGTCACAAAAGACATCTCATGCCAAATCCAAGTTTCCGTCAACCGCTGTCTTCGTTGCATACTCGGCATTTACTGGCCCGAGACCATCACCAACGTAGAGCTGTTGGAGCAATGCCACGAGAGCCCGATCGACCGCCAGATCAAGTGTCGCAAATGGAGTTGGATTGGCCACACGCTGCGAAGGGATTCTGATCATATACCGAAACAAGCGCTGGATTGGAATCCCCAAGGTAAAAGCCCGTCCCCGTCAAACCTGGCGTCGCACCGTGTTGGCGGCAGCGACGAGCATCGGTATGACGTGGAGCGAGGTGAAGCGTGAAACTCAAGACCGATCGCGATGGACGACTACTGTGGACGCCCTTTGCCCCATCCAGGGGACGTAGGACATTAAGTCAAGTTAGTCAAGTACCTTTTTTAGTGGTCACAATTAGTGCTAATGCTGAGCATTAGCACTAATTTTGACCACTAAGGCCAACGATGCAGTTTTATGTATAGGAAAAGGTAAAAAATTCATAGACTTGTGCACGTCTGATACCGATCAATCCATTCATATTTTTTATTAAGAACGCCAACAAAGGATACACAAAAATCATCATTATTAATCAGAAATAAAAGACTTCAAGCAGAATTATCGCATTTCAAAAAAGATCATAACCAATCAAATCACAAGAACATCACAATATACAGCTCAAAACCAAAAAAGAACAACTGCGCATCAAACGACAAATCATCCAAGCCGGATATAGAACACCAAACCGACCTTTATTCAATACCCATAAGCCGGTAACTGGGTAACCGGGTAAACGGAAAAGTTTTCACTAACACCGTTACGAATATTACGCAAACATACCAGTTCGAACTAGTTTGCGTCAGATAAAACCGGTTATATCGGGTTCAGTAAAATTTTGTCGCAACAACTTTTATTCGTTTTGAATTTGTTTGGGTCGTTGTGTTTTGTTTCTTGTTTTGGTACTTATAAAGTTGAATAGGTCATGTTGTGGTGAAAAAGTTGGAGAGATAGATGATCATACGTTACCTGCAGATACACATTGAATTTATTCTGTACAAATATATTATTATTTCTGTACGTTTGTACATAATAAAATCAACAAAATTACAGAAATTGATACGAGAGATAAATAGAAACGCCATTAATTGTGATATAGTTTTAGTGTGGTAACAGTAGTTTATGCAATAGTCATATAACAGGGGTTATTAAAACACCAGCGTGGGTTTATCACATAAAGCGAAGCCGAATGTGATAATAATAACACGCGAGTGTTTTAATACCTAATTATATGCCGTTGCATACACTATTTTATCTTTACTCATACAGTTGAAATAAAACAAAAGTGGAAATGGAAAAATATGTGGTATGGTAGATAGCGGGCAATTTAGATTCGCACGCCTCCATAGACAATGACACTACTTTTCTTCATTAAGGGCCTACATCTGCTTTAGTGCCGTAAAACGGTAACTTTCTAAAGCATACTTCTTAGTAACGGCTAGGTTTAAAAGGTATGAACATGGTTTTTTCGTTTAACACGTAGTTTTTCCGCTACTTTTGGATACTCCTCCAAAACGACTTGGATGTTTAAAAATATTTTTACACTGAATAATTGATGGAGCTGGAATTTCTTCGTAACTTACATAGTATATGTAAATCAAATAATATTTTGCAAACAAAACTGTTCAAAAGGAGGTTCAATATTGATATTTTGGCATCGAGCGGGCGCACGGCCAGTACTGCGTTAACATTGGGGCGTATATATCGCCTTAAGTAGAGCCCATACGCGACAATAAATTAAAAAGTAAAAGTGTGCTCTAAAATTTTATGATGCAGTTGTTTGAAAATCGAAGGAACATGTTGCACTATAATAGTTTTTATTTTATTTTACCTATTCACGAATAAAATATTGTATATTATATCAAAAAATATTTTATAAACACGTACTTTAACGAGTTTAAACAATATTTGTTGAATTCATATTTGGATCATTACGTTGTGAGTGTAGATAAAATTATTTATGCAATTATGGTTTGATAGTGGTACAGAATTGTGCCAAAAGTTTTTTTTGAAAATGCTAATTGCTTACACAAATGATTTTTTTGTTAATATTTTCCTATAATAATTTTGGTAAGTTAATAGTTCCACGTGGAACGTTTTATAAGTATTAGGTATGTTGGCGAATGGTTCAAAGGTATTTTTTCATGCATTTTACTATATCTAAACTAATATTATAAAGAGGAAAGATTTTTTTGTTTGTTTGTTTGTACCGAATAGATTTCGAAACTACTGGACCGATTTCAAAAATTCTTTCACCAATAGAAAGCTACATTATTCCTGAGTGACATAGGCTATTTTTAATCCCGTAAATGGGTCCCGTGGGGTGGTCCACGGGAGCGAAGCCGCGGGCAACAGCTAGTCAGGATATAATTATATCACGCCTATTTGCCTTCATGAAGAGAAGCAGAGGTTTATCTAAACATAAGAAATGATTTTTCAACCTTCATTGTACAAGTCATCTAATGTATCGTATTCATAGGTACAAACCATTGTAGATTTGAGGTATGTACTTACACTCCTTTGTGCCACATACGAAACATAATCCAGTACATTCCCAGCTACTTCAGTATTCAGATCTCATGTTCTACTAAGCTGTCAATAGTACATTAGTACTGACGCATGTTCTGAGTTCTTCCCCGAAGCACTCCAGTGGTAATTTAGGGATATGTTAGGAAATGTCACGACTCAATGTGGAATAAATTCGAAACCTTTTTATATTCGTAAATAGATTTATTATTGACAGGGTTTTGCCAGCGGATTCGCCCCCGTGAAAGTCTAGTATTTATTTATTTATTATTAAGATTTACAACAATGAGTATGTTATTTTATAATTTTGTAAATTGCAAACTTAAGTCTTAGCGCCTCTTACTTACAGAAAAGCACAACATGAACCACATTATGCTCAGATATACCCATACGCACCAAACGTTATGGCCGTTATGGGCATACTTTCATTATGCGTACAGCTAAGGAGTGGAATTCCCTGCCGGAGACTGTATTTCCTGAGAGCTACAACCTGGGAGTCTTTAAGTCAAGAGTGAATAGGTTTCTTCTAGGTAATCACATCATCACTTGCCATCAGGTGAGATAGTGGTCAAGCGCGAGCCTATCAATAATTAAAAAAAAAAATAATAAAGATAATTACACAATTAATTAAGTAAAACTTAAAAAGACAAAAAAAAACAAAAACATTTTTTTGTGAAAAAGTTTTTATTTCGCTCTCTTTAGTTTGAGTACACCATCACTAAAACTAAGCAAGTTCTATAGTGCGGTACCAAAAGGATTGAAAAAATACACATAATATCCCAAATTTACACATTCGTGCTGTTTGTCGCTAAGAAGTTCGGTTATATGCTCCATATCTTGAAAACTGGTTGACCAACTTTGATGAAATTTGCACTATTCCCTAAGTTGAGAGATACCTAATCAAATAAAAAGAATGATGAGAATCCGATCCCAAGTTGCAGAGAAACGCCTGGACAACCATACATACATACAAACATAGACACGTGTGAAATGCAATCAATCAATCAATCAATCATTTATTTTGTAAAACATAGGTAGGTATGGTTACAGATAATATTGGTAAAATAAGTGCACTATGTTTTGCCAATATCTGGCGTACAAAAATAACAAATGCATGCAAGTTTAGAAATAGCAAGCAACAATAAATAATGAATAAAATAATACAATTAGGTTGAGATGTCAATAGATTACATTAAAAACTAAATCAATATAAAATATGTCAATAAATAATGGTACAGGTCATCAGAATTTTAGATTAATAAACACATTCATACTTTATCAACAACTTAAATTATAAATGTCTAATTGGTAAGTCTGAATCGGCATACCTCTTTTTATCGTATATAAAAATAAATCAATTTAAAATATGTCAATAGGTAAACAGGTCATTATAATTTTAGATTAATAAACACATTCATACTTTATCAATAAATGCACACATAGAGTAACATATTATATGAATATTGTGCAATTCCAACAATATTACATACATACGTGTCGAAATGATTACTTTCGTGTTTTTGTAAAAAACTATTAAAAGCTAAATTGATTGCAATAAATTAAATTAAAAATAACATAGATACGATGGGAAAGTACTACTGAGATAAAAAGTAGCCTATGTCCTTTTCCAAACGATCCACACAAAAAAAACATCAATATTAGTTCAACGGTTTAGGCGAAGAACGTAACAAACATACAGACGGACAGAGTTGTTGTTTTTATAATGTTAGTGTAAAATAGCTTTCAGAATAAAATATCTCAATAAAAGGTTAATTTTCAATGACCAGCCAAATTTTTTCCAGGAATTAGGTATCAATCAAATAATGGTTTATGCAAAAATCAACACCAAAAAAAAAAAAATAACAGCCGTTTTTTACATTTTTATCCGCAATAACTCGGCAAATATTTATATATTATTCCATGTATTTTTAAATATTATTCTATAAAAAATAAAATAAAATAATACATTTAATAATACAAAAATAGTAGCCCACCGGTATCGGGAACAGAGATAATCATAATTATCATCAATCTTCATTTTAGACATTAAAAATATTATATAAGTACATACTTAAACACTAAACAAAAGTAAACTTTACAAACTTAAAATGAAACTAACTACTTACACTATATACAAAAGAAAGGTACACTTAGGCGTCGAAGTACTCCTCCACGTCGCTGTCATCCGGGAACGTGCCCAGAAGACTGGCAGCATTGCCACGTTGAATGGCAATGCTGATTCTTTGCGCAAAGAAAGAGCCAGCCCTCTGGTCACGCACGGTGTCGATCTTCATTTATATTATGATTATTAAGAAGTAAATCTGTATCTCATTGTTAGTGATCTGTATTTATAAGTTCGCGCATGTTTGGAATGGAATACTCGGTGAGTCGCTTCCATGTTATTTCGATAGTGAGGTCGAATGTTCTCTAGTGAAGAGATGCTAGTTTGAGCTTTAAGAGTGTTCATGTTTGACCACTGAGTTGGTCGTGGTTACATCTAGCACTATCACTAGGTAATTAAGACACACTTGTAAGCAACAGTGATTTTCAGTGGCAAAGCGAGTTAGGAATGTCGTGGGGTAACGAAATTGTATCGAGTTAGTTAGTAACGGTACTGGTCATTTACCTGTATTCAGAAAAGATCTTGTTTCGTCTCTTGCTTACTTTCAAAGAAATATTATGATAGCAGAGTAGACCTGGCGATCATTTTCCTTACATGAAAACCGAGTTGGTAAGCGATAGTAAATGGTTACTGTTGATATTTGATTTTAAAGATATTGATCAGAGTTAATTCGTAAAGCTCCTTCACAAGAGCTATTGAGACGCAAATATTATCAGGCTTAATTGTTCCCCTCATGTTAACGGTCGGTATGTAGTTCGAATCTTGTGAGAAGGATCCCCGATCACCAAGTTCCTTGAGAATTAGACGTCATAGTTGATGACAGTGGTAGTGAGACCAAATCTGATGGCTTGTACATTTGTCATACTCAGAACTTTGGACCGCACCTCATGAGTAACATGTGGCGATGGGTCAACGAAGAAGTTTCATGAGTTGAGTGTGCATTGCCTTTGAATTATGGTAAAGAGTAACAGCATTGTTAAAAGTACTTTGTTTAGTTGTTGAACTCGTTGATCGTCGGACCTTTTTCTAATGAATAGTGTTGTGTGGGAAACTTTAATACGAAAACTAAATAGGCCCTGTATTAGGTACACGATAGATGATTATGACAGGATGGTGATCGTTATATACCAAAAGCTTTAAATAGGTACGTTTAGAACCTACAAGTATGCACAAGGTAGGTTAGGGCAGATGCCAGCGGGTCATGTACCAGTCGATGTTGATGTCAAAAGGATTTGATGATAATGAGCAAGCTTAAGGTGTCGAGTAATTCAGTCTATCGAACGTTTTACGTTTGACCGTACCAGTGGATTCTGGTGGAGGTCGGGGTCTAGAGAGAGACCGAGAGACCGTTGTGAGAGCAATATAATTGCTGGTCGGCTAGAGAGCCATGGCGTTGGAGGTTTTACTCGAGGGTTTCTATAAGCTTGGCAGTTGTTGCTGCAGTAGTTTTAAAGTTTGTTTGGAGCGACTAGTGGTACATGGCCCAGGGTAATGATTTGGTTAAAGAGTAGAGTTCTCAAATTTCCCTATTTTCACGAATCCAATAATCTGGTTAGGTCAGGAGTAGCCGAGCGTTGAGTGGCGGCTGTTGGCCTGTGTGGCGGCTGTTGGCCTGTGTGGCGGCTGTTGGCCTGTGTGGCGGCTGTTGGCCTGTGTGGCGGCTGTTGGCCTGTGTGGCGGCTGTTGGCCTGTGTGGCGGCTGTTGGCCTGTGTGGCGGCTGTTGGCCTGTGTGGCGGCTGTTGGCCTGTGTGGCGGCTGTTGGCCTGTGTGGCGGCTGTTGGCCTGTGTGGCGGCTGTTGGCCTGTGTGGTGGCTGTTGGCCTGTGTGGCAACTGTTGGCCTGTGTGGCAACTGTAGTCCTTTATGGCAACTGTAGTCCTTTATGGCAACGGTAGGCCTGTATGGCACCTGTAAGTCGTGTGTGACACTATGGCTGGTGTGAAAATTCATGTTTGTGTTAGGAACCTTACAGAAAGTTCCTATTGAGTCATGAGGTTAAAGCAAAGTAAACTCGTAGTCACGCGTGTGGAGAGATCATGTTAATGTTGATGACGTTCGAATCGTCAAGCCCTCATTACGAAAATTAAAATAATTTTGGTTTTCTAATTTTGATTACTATGCGTAGATCGTGTTGGTAAGACACACAAAGCTCAGGTACCAATTGAGATTGTAGATGAATTGGATAATGAATTGAAGTAACATATGACAGACTAAATCTCTGTGTGAACAGGTTCTGAGTTCAGAGAGTTGAGTTGACTCGACATCGTAGGGATGTGCGAGTAGAGCAATTGTGATTGCTAAGAGAGCTATGTTGAGATAGCTAGGAGAGTTATGAGATAGCTAGTAGAGCTATGAGATAGTTAAATATCGTGAATAAGATACCTGTTGGTTTCTTTTGCTTGATTTAATTTGAGATTTATGCCTATCAGTGGTACTTGAACTTTGTAATCACGAAGAATGGGTGCTTTTAGGTCCCAAATCAATGAGGTTGCTATTTTCTTTAAATTGGAAATAGAATTACTCGTTCCTTGCAATAGTGAACAGAGAGATTTGAACGATCATGTTTGATTGTTTCAAAATGTTTCCTCACTCTAGTGTATGAGTCAGGATTGGACGAGCAAATACTGTTTGAAAATTTTGTATTTTTCTGAAAAACATCCCTTGTATGATGGGAGATTGCCAGGATGGAGTGGACTAAGACGACGTGTGGTGCAACACGAGCTGACCATGAGATGGCATGGAGCAAGGACAAGAAGATGATGCCTGCGGGTGATAGATTTGGGGATCTGTCACCTGAGAGAGGCCCGAGAAGGCGACGTGTGTGTTCCACGATCGCCTCTCAAAAGGAATTACGGCCTAGAGAACACCATGTGGTTTTAGTCAGTAGGAGTCTGACAGACCCCTCAGCTTTCCCCAAGGGCTGAGGACATCCATTGAGGATTTCCACATGATTCGATACACTGTTAAAACCTGACAATGAGGAACAGACGAGGACGCCTGTCTCGCAGGATGGCCGTGTCGGGTTTAGTCAATAGTACGGACTTTAAAACAAATCGCAAGCACGCCATCTGGCGGCAAAGCAAGAACTACTACGCATTGGCGCGCTTTATCTAACCGCTTGCATAGTGGGGACAACAGAATAGAGCAGTTGAGTACCGACAGCCGTAGAGCTAAGACTCTCTCGTAGAATCAGTGACGATCCGTAATATTAGTAAGCAGGAATGTAACTTGTGTCTATTTGAATAAACCCAGTGTATCGAATAACTTATGTGATTTCATTTGCACGATTGTACCCACCGACCTGCCCACACACGATGTCTTAACCTAAGGGAATATATCCTGACTTCCCGATGGTTTGCATCTATCGGCCAGCCTTGATGCGACATATATATATACATATAATAAATCTGTCGAAAAGTTATTTTTGTACATTGAAAATATTTCCTAAAAAATAGCCAGGGTGTTAAAGGATAACCAACATAACCTATTTCCGGCATTTTTTGAATGTTTGTCTGTTTATCTGTTTGTCTGTTTATTTGTGCACGCATCACGTGAAATGTACGAAACCAAAGTAAATAACTTTTATACATAGAAATTGTGCGTAACTTGAAGAATTACTTAGTTATTGTTTCATTGCAATCGGTTCACTCTATCAAAAGTTAAATGAATTCAAAGTGTTCAAGAAGTAAAATTATCACAACACACGCAATTCAGATACTCGAACAGTTGAACTCGATATTCGATAGATGGCGTTGTGCATTTGAAGTCATTTTCTGAATGGCAATGTTAAAATTCTCCGCGAAAGAATGATGACTTTGACCAGATGACGGGAGCGAAGCCGCGGGCACAGCTAGTGGAAAATAAATCTCTTTGAACCTAAAATGTACAGAATAACTGATTATTCTTTCTTTGAAAATTTAAAATTTAATTGGTATATTAGAATAATAGAATAAAAAGGAAATTACATAAATGAAAAGGATACTAATAAGGATAATGATATGACGAGAACCTCGTGAATGCTGAGAGAGATAAGAAAAGTAAGTATCTTGATCTGGCTCGCGAGGTTGTCGACATGTGGGATGTGAATACAGCGATCATTGTGCCGATAGTCGTTACGGCCAATGGCATAATAGCCAAGAGCCTCGACGAACATCTGAGGAGGCTCTCGTTGGGCAGCTGGATCAAGGGCTTGATCCAGAAAGCGGTACTCCTGGACACGGCGCGTATCGATAGGAGGATTTTCTCTCAGGAGCCCTGACCGCCGGTAGCTTGGACCCTGTTCCCGATACCGGTGGGCCTCTATTTTTTTATATATTTAAATATTTGTTTTGTAATTTAATTTATAAAATATTTAAAAATGTAAACAATAAGAAAAGAAATTGAATAAAGAGGATAATGATAAGGATAATAATGACGTATCCTCTGTAATTGTGTGCTGATAAAAATTAGCAAGAAGGCATTTAGTATTTGGATTTCTAGTGTCTCAAATACTACTTTTAAAATTTCAATGAATAAAGATTACACTCGGCACAGATAATATAATACTATCATACAGATGCCTCATCCCATACAAAGAAACCGTGCCGACGTAACTAGCGTTATTCATCTGATTATACTGATTATTTTTTGTAAATCGATCGCGTTCGGTTTCGTTCCACGGCGATAGATAGATCACCATCTATATCCGTGGAAAGGAACGGAACCGAATGCGATCGATGTACAAAAAATAATCAGAATAATCAGTATAGAACGTCGGCACGGTTTTTTTGTATGGGATCCGGATGAGACACCACTGCACTCGGGAAATCTGATAATAGAATCCAGAGCCAGCAGACTCCATAAGACTACTTAAATCCTTATTAATGGCATTCTTTACAAGCCAAATTCTTTTCCTATACCAGCCTTAACACGGCCCAAAAAACCCGGATATATCGGCCGGTTATCGAGACTTGAAACTCCATTAACCGTTCCTTCCTACGTCTGGAATATTGAGTGAATGTGTCCAATTAACCCTTAGCCATTTCCACCCTTGACGGCGTAGAAAATCTAACCCTTGTTAGTGTCAACCCTTAAATTCGGATAATCCGGATATCGACAAGCGTTGGACCGGTTAAGATACCTTTTGGACCGGGTAAAACGCCCCGCTCGTATTTTGTGTACGTTGGTTTTTTCGCGGTTACTTTTTATCCGGTTGCTGTCCAGTTTTTATTGGTTGCGGTTTTATTGGTTCCGTTTATTTCGGTTCGACTTTGAGGAAAAAGTTTCGGAGTGTAATATCAATTTACGGATGAGCGCGTTTTGAAATAAATGTTTCTATTGTTGAGTATTGACTTTCGAATGATAATACTACTTCAATATACAATGCAATGCCACATTAATATACATAAAGTAGCTGACCCCCGCGGCTTCGCTCCCGTCAACTGGCTACCTACCTAAATACCACCTATCTACCTTACCTACCCTCCCTACCTAGCCTCCCTACCTACCCTCCGTACCTACCCTCCCTACCTACCTTGCCTACCTACTCTCCCTACCTTCTCAATAGTTTTCTCAGCGCACGCCAAATAATTAATTTTATATACAAAATTTTGCTACTTTGGGTTACATTATTGCAATTTTCATAAGGATCTCTAATTTTTTTGATAACAAATTTTATATTGTATTACTCCGGCATAATATTGCTTTTCATAGGTGAAAGAATTTTTAAAATTGATTCGGAGCCTATTCGGTACAAACAAAAATAAAACTAAAAAATCATTAAAAACTCAAAACTAAAAAAAATATGACTAAATAATCTCACGCCTTTCTTCAATGGCAGAAGTATGGAAAAAAACTATGAAAAAGCCACCTGACACGATCCTCACACACCCCTTTTGCTTCAATTACGTTCATATAGAGCAGTAGTGGCCCCGACTTACGTTTCGTAGGTGGGTTGTGGGTGTGTGGATTGGAACCCAGGTAGGCGCTTTACTTTGTGTAAATTATTTCATCACCACTGCTCTAAAAACGGCGAAGGAAAACATCGTGAGAAAACTGCCATGTCCTAGAACCAAAAAATCGAAGACATATGACATCCACCAAACCTCACTGATCCCGCGTGGTGGATTAAATCCCATTTCCTCTCTCACAGAGAGGAGGCCTGTGTCCCAGCAGTGAGAACATTAAAATGCTGATTATGATGATGAAGATGATGACGTTCATACGTAATTAGTCATTCACATTAGTCATGTAACTTACTCGTTTATTACAAAAGACTTTATATGAGTAAAGAATTTAAAAAATGATACTTAATCTGCAAAATTGTGCTAAGGAAGAGTTTAAACGTTCAATCTACCAAAAGGTAACTCTTTATCTAATCTAAAAATACTGAAACACACTTCTACGAGTGACTGAACTTCAAAACTTCTCGGGAATTGTTTCAAACCCTTTCAGAATTCGTCGAAAATTAGTGTTTCATTATTCAAGTGCCTTTTAAATAGATATGAACTGTTTCATGAATAATTTGTTAATCTTAAAACAGCCTCATCCTCTGGTTTGTTTTGAGGTAAAAAATAGTTCAACAAAATCACAAAATCGTTACAAGAAAATATTCTCATCAGATTTTTTCATATACACACTATTCCATATGTATCGAGTATTAAATAAATAACTTACATGTCAAAAACATTTTATTGTATTTCATAAATATTCATAGTGGTGTTCAGAGGATAATCATGATCGTATGCCACCTTGAATACATTTTTCCAAGTAGCATACGACCACGGTTACATACACATAAGTTTATGATTCGAATTTTGAGAGACTCAGTAATGATGTAAACGAATACATGCATACATACATACATACCTATCAATAACCACAGCGACGCCGTAGTCGGGTAGAAAATTAGCTTTGACGGGATATATCTTGCAAACCGTCGCTTGATAAAAATATGATGTACCAACCCTATCTTTATTTTGAAATCCCTTATCAATGATATCAATCCCTGTTCAAAAACATTTTTGTTCTTAACTCAATATGCAATGTAATGTGAGGACACATCGCTTATAACCAGCGGACAAACAAGACGCTTCCAACGACACCTCATTTGTTAAATTATGATCAGTAGTTTAGAAGTTATGAGAGAAAAGATGAACATACATACACACACATACCGGTCAAAAACATGACCCTTTTGCTTCGCCGTAGTCAGGTAAGGGCAATGGAGAGGGGTATGCTCGTCGTTTCCTTGCGTGATCGAATCAGAAATGTAGAGATCCGCAAGAGAACCAGGGTTACCGACATAGCCCGAAGAATTGCCAAACTTAAGTGGCAGTGGGCAGGGCACATTGCTCGCAGAACGGATGGCCGATGGGGCAGAAAGGTTCTGGAGTGGCGACCGCAGGCCGGAAGACGTTGCGTTGGAAGGCCTCCCACCAGTTGGACCGATGAACTGGTGAAGGCTTCGGGGATCCGCTGGAAGCGAGACGCACGGGACCAATCAATATGGCGACGCATGGGGGAGGCCTATATCCAGCAGTGGACGTATTTAGGCTGATATGATGATGAGTTGGGTAAAAACTGAAGGTTAGGAAGAGATCTATGTATGGTAATAATATGAAGGTACTGGACACTGCACTGTCGAGGCCGTACAATATTATTCATATTGTCGCTGGCAAAAATGCTGTCACGACATGTCATTGTAAAATATAAGCCTTTCTGTAGTTTTTACATTATTAAAAAAGCTGATTAATGTTTACTTGCGTGTTTATCATTGAAATACACCATTATAATACAACCATATTTGGCCAGCTATGTTTAAGTCCCATGAAATAAGAGGAAAGCCTGTTGGCATCAACTGTCAAAAAATCTAGACTCCGGCTTCTACCAAAACCAAACTTAAAAACTGCCGCCCAATTTTCCTCGTTCTGTGTCATATCTACCCAATTTCAAATTCAAATCTCAATTATAAGAAATCAGGACCAGAACGAATAAAAAAACGGTTTACAGAGGGGGCAGTCTCCCGCTGCCCGTATTTTGTAAATTATAGTGTAAAACAGACAAATGTCAGATGAGATAAAAATGTCAGAGTATAAAATTCTATGATTTTACAAATTAGCAGTATAAATAAGCTGGAGATGTTAAAACAATCGGAGATAACTAAAAGTATGGTTTTCAGAGGCTAACAGTATCAAAGAATACATAAAAATGAGTCGCATGAGTTGACACAAATTCAAAAGATAAAAAAGGTGGGGTTTGTATAGTATTATAAAACGTAAGTAGACGAAAAGATGTGGATATGTACTGTATTGTGTTGTTGTGGAAATGTGGCACTTGTGTGGCACATGTGTGGTGTGGCGTGTGCTGGTGTCTGCGGTTGACCCTTTTTTTTTTTTTTTTTTTTTTTTTTTCCCGGGTTGGAAAATCCTCATTGGATGTCCTCCGCCCTGGGGTGGGTGGAGGGGTCTGTCAGACTCGTACTGACTAAAAACCACCCCGGTGTTCCATCTCACACCTACGCTGGGGGTCGCGGGAACAACGATACTTCCGCAACCCCCAGCTAGTGTCGGCCCGCCTCCGCGGACCTCGATCTCGGGTTGGGGGGGAGTGAGGTGTTTGTACCCCCCGCAACGTCTAAGAGGGGCGCGCGTGGAACACTACGCGCCACCACCTCGGGTCCAGATGTGTGGTGGACGACGGACGTCCCCGAGTCCGTCGCCCTAGGACCCATTTAGGGGGGCCGGAAGAGGGCGTTGTCCGCCCTCCGCCGACGCCCGGCGCGTCTGCTGCGGATCGGGTTAGTGGATGAAATCTCCCTCTCCCTCTCCGCAGCCTGAGAAACAGACGAAACAGTCGTCTCGCAGAAGGATACCACCGCGTCCCAGGACTCCTCGCTGCCGACCATAGACTCGACTACGGCCGGCAGCGACAGGTCACTGCCTACTTCAGAGATGAGGGCACGGCGTGGCCCCTCCCAAGCGGCACACTCAGCCAGCGTATGCCACGCCGTGTCCTCCCGGCAGTCGACGCAGTGATGACACCGGGCGTCCGGCTCCCTGCTTATGCGACACAGGTACTTCCCGAAGCAACCATGCCCCGAGAGCACCTGCGTCACCCGAAACGACAGGGAGCCGTGCCTCCTCCCGAGCCAGCGCTCGAGCACTGGCCGGACCGCCTCGATGGTATTGAGGCCGGCGGTAGGGCGTGAAAGCCTGTCCCGCCATTCCGCCACCAGGACCTCGCGAAGCTGGGACTGACGCAACTCCATATGTCGCTGCATCAGCCCTTCGCCCCGCGCCCGCGCTTCCTCGCGCCACCGATACAGTGACGCGAGTACCTTCGCCTCCAGGTCCCAGGGCGGGGATCCGGCCAGTGCACAAGCCGCCTCGTAGGAGATCGTGCGATACCCCCTGATGACTCTGACGGCCATCGCTCTCTGCGGCTTTCGCAGAACAGCGATGCTGCCGGCCGTCAGGTCAGCCGCCCAGATCGGGGCCCCATACAGGGCCATTGATCGCACGATCCCCACGTAGAGCCGCCTACAGGCAGCACTCGGGCCCCCCAGATTGGGAAGCAGCGTTGACAGCGCCCCAGCCGCGCCCAACAACTTGGGCGCCAGCCGCCGGAAGTGGGGGCCGAAATCCCACCGGCTGTCGAGCACCAATCCCAGGTACTTCATGGTTGACTCGACAGCGATTCGAGCCCCCCCGACGACTATGTGGGCATCGGGCGGTGGCGCCCGCCGGGGGCCATGAAAGACCATGGCCTCCGACTTGTTGAGGGCCACCTCCAGGCCAAGGCGCCGTATGCGGCTCACCACCTGTGAGACCGCAGCCGTCGCCAGCAACGCTGCCTCCCTGTACGAACTCCCCCGGGCGGTGACCAGCGTATCGTCCGCGTAACATGTCAGGTCTACGCCCGGTTGGAGTTCGCCCCTCAGCACCCAGTCGTACCCGATGTTCCACAGGGGCGGGCCTAAGACCGAGCCCTGTGGAACACCGCACGACATGCGGTGCTGGTTTTCGACGCCATCACGTCCCACATAGGTGACACACCTCTCCGCTAAATAAGCCCCGACAATGCGGTGGAGGTAGGGAGGCACTCGATGATACCGCAGTGCCTCCCGAACACAACTCCAGGGCAGGGTGTTGAAGGCATTGGAAATGTCCAAGGACACCGCCAACATCACCCCACCCCGGGACACCGCTTCCTCCGCCAGGACTCTCACCTGCGATATCGCGTGGATGGTGGAGCGCCCATGCCGAAAGCCAAACTGGCTTTCGTCCAGGTCCGGCCCCTCTCTGTACAAGTGGCTGACGAGGCGGGCAGCGATTATCCGCTCGAACAGCTTACCCACCTCGTCTAGCAGCACTATGGGCCGGTACGCGGACGGTGAGTCCGCAGGGCGCCCCGCCTTCCTGAGCAGGACCAGACGACCAGATTTCCACAGAGTGGGAAACTGGCCCCGCTCAAGGCACGCTGTGAAGAGTCCTCTCAGCCAGGGCTCTAGCTCCTTCAGAGCGAGGGCTAGCACGTGGCCGTGGATTCCGTCGGGCCCCGGAGCCACGTTCTTGGCCCGGAGCCGCATCACGGCCGCCCCCATCTCTGCCTGTGTCACCTCTGGGACGCTGATGGCGTCCTCCTCTGTAGACTCTGCGGCCGTGGGCAAAGCCATCGGTGGCGGGATATGCTCCGCTCTCGCCGGGAAGAGGCCTGCGACTACCTCCTCCAGCAGTTCGGGTTGGAGACTCTCCGTAAGTGGAGGCGCGGCGGCTCGAAGTTTTCCTCGAACCGCTCGATAAGGGCGCCCCCAAGGATCCCGGTCTAGAGTCTCCAACATCTCCTCCCTGGCTCGCTTCTTCGCTTCGCCGATGGCCAGCCGCAGAGTCTCCGTCGCCGCGCGGTACACCTCATACAGCGCGGCTTCATCGTCAGGGACCCGACGACGTCTCCTCCGGTATCGGGTGTACTGGCGTCTGGCCGCTACGCACGCGACACGCAACTGTGCGATATCGGCGGACCACCAGTACACCTGGCGCCTCTCTGACTGTGCGTGGACCCGGGGCATGGACGCGTCGCTAATTTGCGTCATCGCCCCGCGGAACCACAGCGCCTCCTGTTCGACGTCGACGGGTCCGGTTGTTGCCGACTCCCGGATCCAGGCCTGGACAATGGTGGCCTCCTCGAGAAGTTCCCTGTCGATGCGCTTGCGCGCCCAGCGCGGACCGTCCGTTCGCGAGGCCGTCGTACCGCGGCCGCCGGCGGTCTGGGTGGAGACGTCGAAACGGATATATCTATGATCCGATAACGTCTCCACCTCTTCGGCGACACGCCAGTCGCGGACACGGCTCGCGACAGCAGGGCTTGCGAACGAGACGTCCACTATTGAACCGCCCCGCTGCCGCACGCACGTTTGGACCGAGCCTCGGTTTAGGACAACCAGGCTGGTGGTGACTGCCCACTCTTCCAGCACCTCGCCCCTAGCATCGGTTACCGGAGATCCCCACGCCGAAGACTTGGCGTTGAGATCCCCTAGCAACAGCACAGGACGGGTGGAGTTGGCCTACGACGGCGCCCAACTCGACAAGGAAACTCTCGAAGTCGGCGAGACTCTTGTTGGGCGAAAAATACACTCCAACTATGCCCACGCCGTCCGCGAGGGCGGCCACCCAGCCATGACCTCGGGACGGGCTGACAAGAGCCCCGCCAATGATGGCCACCAAACCGTCGAGGTCTCCAACCCAGTTGTCTCTGGGTGGGACGAAATACGGCTCGGCGACCACAGCCACGTGAATCGACCACTCTGCCATGCTCTGGAGCAATAGATCCTGAGCTCTGGCAGAGTGGTTGATATTGCCCTGGAGGAAATGGTAGAGCGCCATTATACGCAATCCATTCCCTCCGCTCCATTCCTAGGCCGGGAGTCGACCGAAGAGCAGCCAGATTGACGGGGGGGTAAAGAGCCCCCGGCAACCTTGGCCCTCCTTCTCCTCTTCTGCTGCGCGGGTGCGCCACAGGCCTTTCCGCCCGCTCTGTGCCCAGCGGGCCTCCCTGCAGCTGTACAGAGGCTGCAGTTTGGCGCCGCGGAGCACTGGGCCGCCTTGTGGCCGGGCTGACCGCAGCGATAGCACTGCTCGCTGCGGTCTGTTTCGGCGGTGCATCGTGCCCTGACATGCCCAATGTCCAGGCAACGATAGCACCGCAATGCCCTAGGTTGCAGCAGTTTGACCCTCGCTGCAACCCACCCCACCAGCAGTCGTCCACCGTCAGCGACTTTTTGCGCCGCCACCACCGGGCACCGCACCCAAATCATGCCAAGCCCGGTAGCGTCAGCACGGATCTCACCCGTCCGCACGTCCTCGGACGGACATCCGCCGGCTCGGGCGATGGCCGCCACTACCTCAGCTGGGGTCGTCGAGTCGTCCAGACCGTCGACACGCAGCTCAGCCGTCTTCATCGGCCTGGACACCCGGACGTCCTCAGGGTTGAGGACCTCCCTCAGTTTGGCGGCCAAAATGTCCGCCTTTTCGGCGCTAGAGGCACCCGACACCTCGAGCAGCCGCGCCCCCGTAATCGCCGGCCTCATTTTGAAGCCGGACGGTGTTCCAAGGTCGGGGAACGCGACTTTGGCCCTCGCCTCTGTCAGGACCGCCTTGTAGGAGACGCCCCTTTCGACGGCTCCGGGCAGCAGCGTGATCACTACAGCCGCGGAGCGTGGGGCTCTGGCCTTAGGCGGTGCCGCGGCCTTCCTCGATCCCGATGCGGGTGCTCCAGCTGGTGCTGGCGGCGCCGTCCTCTTTTTTCGACGGCGACCCCTCTTGACCACCGTCGTCCAGGCCTCCGTAAGGGTACCAGGAGGGGTCGCATTCACCGACTGGGAAGTGGGCGCGGACCCACCCTTCGCGGGTTTTCTGGTCTCCGTCCCGGCTCGACTTGGGTCAACCGCTGCGGTCACCGTCGCCGATTTAGCGGGCGTCTCCTTTCTCTGCCTGTCCGCAGCGAGCGGTGGGCGGAGGGTTTCAGCCGGAGGGAGTCTCGCCTCTATCGCCTCCAATCGGGCACCCACCATTTGACCGCACTGCATCATGCAGATGCGTGCGATCTTTTCGACATCTGCATCTGAAATTGCAGAGGCTGACGATGGGGCCGGCGATTGAGCTGACGACGGGGCCAACGATGGGGCCGTGACGGACAAACTGGCAGCTTCCTTCTGGGCAGCAAACTGCCGTTTGAGGTCCTCCAGCTCGGATCTGAGATGGCTGTTCTCCTCCCACAACTTCGCCGTCTCCTCCGTGGTTGTGCGGCTACTGAGGACCTCAACTGCCTCCTGGATGCTGTCCACCGCGTCCTTCAAGGCACGCGTGAACGTGCCCTTCAGGTTGCCCGATTTGGTGGCAACCTTCAGGACGACATCCAGACCGTCCGTCACTTGGCGACTGAGCGCCACCGCCGAAGCATCCGCCGTCCGAGCACAGCGACGCTCTCGGGCCTGCCGGGCCAACTCGCTGACCTCGTCAGCCGCGACGGCCTGTCGCTGCGCCCGTAGCTGATCCCTCAGTCAGTCGTATTGCGCGGGCAGCACGTCGTACGAAGCCGGCACTTATTTTTATCTTATTGTATTAACGTGGCTGACGATTAGCTCTTAGCGATTAAACGTAACGTTGCGTACAATTATTTAATAGTTTGGCGCCCAACTCTTAAAATATTAGACCCAACGTCATTGTTTGGCGCTCAACTATTAAAACTTGGGCGCAACGTTACAACCGCCGTTACTGACTCTACGAATTGTATGACGAACGCTATTCAGATTGTTTTTACAGGCTTTTATTTAACTTGCAATACAATGCTCCATCTGGTTAGACTGGAAGCCAACCTCAACATATTTAGGGGGGGATGATGTCAAAACTATCAGAACTATGTCACTCTTCTTTTCCAAACGGTCCCTTATTACCGAGGATCGTGGTCACCGGACCCCTTTAAGCGAACAATTTGTCTCCATCGCTTCCGGTCCAAAGTTGCCATCACCACCTGCTGGGATTTGCTTGAGGACATAACTTCTTACACTTGGTCAGACCATCGTGTTGGCGACCGGCCTCGTGCTCTCTTTCCTTCGGTATTGTCAACAATGACCAGCTTTTTGAGATGCTATCTCAGATCTCGATACGCTGTAGGCATACTGTGAGTTGGGAAAGGACAGACACATTTGAGAGCAGTGGTGGCCCAGTGGCAGCAGCCGCGACTAACAAGTTGTAGGTGGTAAGTTCGAAACCAGGCAGGCGCTTTACTATGTGTAAATTATTTCATCACCACTGCTCTCAAAACGGTGAAGGAAAACATCGTGAGGAAAATGATGATGATGAGACACATTATTTTGTGCGTTTGGCTGTCCATGGTATTCGAATCATTCGCCTCCAGCCTCCATATTTCGAATGCGTCTATACGAGTACTCTGCCTTTCTCTTGCTCGGATTGACACTCATAAATAGAAAATTAATTCACATCTTGATATCAGCCCCAAATATGTCGGGGTCGTCTTAAATATTTGACATCAAAGTACCTTCCTCGCAAAGTTTCGAATCAATTAGTCTTATAAATAAGTTTGTGACGTCAGCCGGAAGGTTGTGGTATACCAGACGTCACACTTTGCTTTCCCGGTAAGTATACCATTAAGTTAGTTATACAGGTAGTAACATACTTTAAATATACACTTTAAAGAACTTCTGCCAATTGTAAATGCAAAATTAACTCTGACGAATTATTTTGTATACTTTGTTAAAAATTAGCCCTTGGCGTAATTTTGCCGCGTGTTATTACTTTGCATAATTTGATCTTTATTAGCGACACTATCAAAATCAACGGGTTTGATTCCTAGCTAGGAATGTTGATTTAAAAAAATCCAATGATGCAGTTTTAGTTTTCATTAAATTCGGACAAAAACATTCAACGGAGTCCTTTGAATGTTTTTCACTATTCCTCATAGTTTCGAATTTTGACATCCACGTCCTCTTGGAAAACTCCTCCTGTATAGGGTAAGTGGTTCTAGTAGACAATAATTATACCCTTAAATTAGTAGGAATAATGGTTTCTGTGAATGGGAAGTTTGACAGAGGTATCGTGTATAAGTTACAAACTAGTTCATACAGAGTTGGCTATAAGAAGTTGCTGAATAGTTGAACCCTTTGACCGCAGTTGATGTGGTGATTCTATTCATAGGAAACTATAGATTTGTAGGTAGGTAGGGTAGGAAGGTAGGTAGGTAGGATTAGAATAGAATAGAAAACATTTATTCGACATAGACACAACACAACAACAACAATCACAAAGTAACAGAGAAGAATAGTAAAAAAAGTACAAACAAGGTTTAAGAATGATTCCGCCGAGCATGCCCACACCAAAAGGGTTACCAACTCAGCATTTCAGCATTGGGTATGATAGGTAGTTAGGTAGTCAATTGACGGGAGCGAAGCCACGGGGGACAGCTAGCTCATAATAATCTAGCTTCTGTCAGCGGTTTGGCCCGCGTGAAAGGCCGAAATTATCCCAGGGATTTGTATGTCCCAATCGAAGACATGGTCATGGTCTAGCAAGCAGACAGACAGACAAAGTAACTTTCGTATTTATAATATTAGTATGGTTTGCTGAACATAGGTCTTCGTTAACATGAGACGTAAGATCAACATGAATAGATTCGATTATTAGAACTCGAAAATGGATCAATTTAATTTCAATTGAATGAACATAAAACCTACCGTCGAGAATACTTTACGAGTACAACCAAAATCATTTCAAAATCTGAATTTATTTTCCCTAAGCAGGTTTCACCGAAGGGACTCGAATGAAAGTCACACTTAATCCATGACAATCCCAAGAAAAAAAGGTGGGATTTGTCTCGACAAGAGAAAGTGTGAGAAAAAGATTTTATCCCGTAAATCTTTGAAATTATTTCTTAAAAAAAATTCAAGTTGGTATTAGGCCTGTCCGATTTATCGGTTTAACCTTATTTTTATCGCTTTGTAAGAGGCTTATGGGATTTGCTGTTTTGTGATGTCATCTGTTTGTATTGAACGTTTATCTTTTGTCTTTTTTATGTATATAATTAAAACTTCTGGCCACGGCTTCGCCCGCATTCAAAGTTCAAAAAACAATCTCGGATCGCCACCAAACTTTACAGGATTATCCGCTGGGTCAATCTAAAGATTGTCTGAAAGGTCCAGCCGTTTCGGAGTCTATAAGGAACATACATACATACTTTCTCTTTTATTATGTATAGAAGATAGATAGGTAGATTATGTTTTTTGATGTATACTGTATTTGTATCAGCTTACTACGTGATCAAGATCAATGCGTTGCTGCAAGAGAGCATATAGAAATTTAGGCTTCGTACGGTCCGAGAGTTAACGAATATGAAATCTATTATAGCTTTATATAACGCATTGTTTCGGACCCATCTTGAATTTAATACAGTTATCTGGTCTCCACATGCGCTAAATATAGTCTCATGCTGGAGAAGGTAATTTTTTTTATTCGATATTTGTATAGAAGGTATTACGGTGTTTACCCTTGTAATCCCTTAATGTATCCTACATGATTTATTTTAGGTATGGTAGGATACGATGAGTTGAGTGTTAGCAGGGAACTGGCACTCACCTCATATATTTTCAAAATATTGACAGCGAAAGTGCATAATGCCACTGTTTTAGGCCAGTGTGTTCGGGCAGGTACGTTTGACGACGCCGGCGGCCGAGCTTGCTAGTTAAGACGCGCGTTCGAACCAACCGTCTAAGAGTGGTGCTCCCCGCTTATTTTAGTTACGTTTTATACGATTATTGTAGTTACGAATGTGAAGTAACTTAGGATATGTGCATTTATCGTATTGGATGTAATCCTGTAAAGATTTATGTGATAAGGTTGAAATAAATAAATTAAAAAAACTTTCTAAAGGATAGTGTAGCCTTTATCCAATTTTATTACTTTGAGTCTTTGATAGCAATACGTCATGGTCGTATCGATACATTATCATTGCTTAGCAAGTCTTTACAGAATCTGCGCAATGCAAGCTACGGCGTAGCAAATTATTTTGCTACGCCGTAGCAGTAGACGCTAACGCCAGCCGTAGCAGTACGATATACGATCAAATCAAGATTTTGAGAGAGATTTTGTTCAAGGAGGTACCTAATGTCTGAAAGTTATCAAAAAATATTTAACTGACAGAGACACGGGGCAGTGGTGGCCCAGTGGTATCGGCCGCGACTTACAAGTTGTAGGTCGTGGGTTCGAGCCCAGGTAGGCGCTTTACTTTGTGTAAATTATTTCATCACCACTGCTCTCAAAACGGTGAAGGGAAACATCGTGAGGAAACCGGCATGTCCTAGAACCAACAATTCGAAGACATGTGACATCCACTAACCCGCACTGGGCCCGCGTGGTGGATTACGGCCCATTCCCTCTCACAAAGAGGAGGCCTGTGTCCCAGCAGTGGGAACATTAACAGGCTGGTGATGATTTAACTGACAGATAGGCAAACCAGTCCCGAGAGCAATAATCTGCTTTTTGTCATAGATGAATTAAAGATACCTGAAGGATAGCCCACAGAAGTGAGACCGCGAGAAAAAAGGTAATCTTAGCTGTTGTGTCCCAGAGACAACGTTGAAAAGTTTGTTGAAAGGCAAATGAATGAGATTCTTCCTTTTATGAAGTCATTTAAACAGTCTACCCTAGATACGGCTAAAATAATATTATTTTAGGAAATCTTCATTTCCCCTTAATTGCTTATCTGAGTCACTTATTTCCACTAAAGATCTCCTAAATACAATAAAACTTCCTGAGAGCAATTTTAGGCGTAAATTGCTAAATATCTGTTCAGCAAAATTGCTTTACCAGCTCCTTGAAAACTGGTATCTGGTATTATTTTATCGATAAGGAAGAAATTTCTTTCACAGTAAATGAAAATTAGAATTTTACCACAGTTTTTTTCATTTTCCTGTTTGTACCATTATTAAAAAATTTGGAACTTATATTTTTATTAAATTTTAGAATGTTTTTATCATTTTTAGGGTTTCGTACCCGAAGGGTAAAGACGGGACCCAATTACTTAAGACTCTGCGGTCCGTCTATCTGTCTGTCTGTCTGTCACCAGGCTGTATTTCATGAACCGTAATAACTAGACAGTTGAAATTTTCACAGATGGTGTATTTCTGTTGCCGCTATAACAACAAATACTAAAAACCGAATAAAATAAATGTTTAAGTAGGGCTCCCATACAACAAACGCGATTTGTTGGCCGTTTTTTGCGATAATGGTACGTAACCCTTCGTGCGCGAGTCCGACTCGCACTTGGCCGGTTATTAATTTTTATCAACACTTCGGGCGTTTTACTACGTTATTAGTGGTTACTCTGAGTTGTTAGCATTGCACTAGGTCCTACTGCGTTGCACTGAGTTGGATTTCAATTCACTGTATTGCATTAAGGCGCCTCCCCGAGCAAAACGCCGCGCTAGTCGTTGTTGTGCAGTTTATAAGAGCTGTCTACTCTTTATTTAAAAAGAAATATCAATTAATAAAAATACATTAAATTTCTACATAATGTTGATTCTATTCTATTCTCAATTTGATAACGAACATTTTGTAAGTTTTTTTTTTTTCAAAAGACTTTATAAAGATTTTATTCTAAAATCTGGGCGTATTCACTACCGTAATTCATGCGCCACCAGTGCCGCTAGGCCAATAGGAATGCTCATATTTCATGCTGATTTTTTGGTCAGGGTACGGCCTTAAGTGTACAAATAACAAAGTTTTATTTGGAGTACTTTTTCTGCACATCATCGTGTTTTAAGGAATTTCAATGTGTTTTACAAAATTATTGCAATAACCGTGTGTAATCATACTTCTATACTATAATCTATACTTTTATACTAATAATATTATAAAGAGGAAATATTTTTTTGTGTGTTTGTTTGTACCGAATAGGCTCCGAAACTACTGGACCGATTTAAAAAATTCTTTCACCAATAGAAAACTACATTATTCCTGAGTAACATAGGCTATTTTTTAATTCAGAAAACGGGTCCTGTGGGGTAGTCCACGGGAGCGAAGCCGCGGGCCACAGCTTGTAATATTATAGAAGCCAAAGGAACTCTATCTGTCTATCTGTCTGTTACCTTTTCAAGCTCAAACTGCTGAACCGATTTAGATGAAGTTTGGTATGGAGATAGTTTCGCTTAGTTCCTATATGCTCTAGTCCCGCTATGCTCGACTCGAAAAATAGCTAACAAAAAGCACCGCTATGCACGAAATCACATTCACAGGCAGTGATGTAGAAAAGTGTTAAGGTGTAATATTTTATTTAACTATTTAAAAAGTTAATTAAGAAAACCTAGCATATAAATTCCGTTACTTTCGCGAAAAAAAGTTAATAAACGTTCCGTTTCATCATACTAACTCACACTCGCCTCGCCGCCATTCAACACGTCGCGACATTCATTTTATAAACAAAGTGAGCATCCATTCCATAGAACTGTAAAAAACGAATCTTCTTGGCGTAAAATAGAAACTTAACCTAAAAATATTTTGAACTAAGATTTCGATATTTTTTGTTTAATATCAACATTTCTCAGCTTCCTGCTCGCTTTAATTGAATTCAAACACTTTTCATTCCAACTGTACCTTCCATTGTTTACGTAGCATCGAAGAATTTCGTGCATACCGGGACTTTTTAATAGGTATTTTTCGATTCGAGCATAGTGGGACTAACCAAAAAGTTTAAGATCCCGGCAAGGAAATTAGATGATTTTATTTCGGAAATCATCCTTAAGGGGGTGGAAAGGGGGATTGAAGTTTGCATGGTGAATATTAGCCATCCACCTACAATATTATATTTGGAGGAGCTCGTGGCTAAATAATAACAGCCGCACGGGTCGATCATCAAGGTTAAGTAACGCTTGACGAGGTTGGTCCGTGGATGGGTGACCATTTCAACATACCGAGTTTCCTCCGTGCCTCGGAAAGCACGTTAAGCCGTTGGTCCCGGCTGTTATTTGAAGATCTTTGACAGTCGTTACGAGTAGTCAGAAACTTGAGATCTGACACCAGTCTTGCCAAGGGGTACCGTGTTACCCAGTTACTGTGTTGTGGAGGTCAGATAAGCAGTCGCTCCATGTAAAACACTGGTACTCAGCTGAATCCGGTAAGACTGGAAGCCGACCCCAATATAGTTGGGAAAAGGCTAGGCAGATGATGACCTACAATATTATTGCGCGATATAAAAAATAGGCCATTCGAAGTACTACGCAGACGAAGTGGCGGACAACAGCTAGTACTAAATAAAAAACATCTTTACACACGGAACTGATCAACGTAATCCCAAAAATTCAATATGTAACAAAAAAGGGGAACGAAACCCGTTTAACTTTGACACAAATAAGACACTTGACGAAGCTCCGATGTTTCCCTTTCACCCACTCCTTGTCGGTGTAGATACGTTTATTACTGAACGAAGAATTTTATTTGCACGGGAAATGCGTTTAAGATACTCGTAAATAGGTATGTTTTAGATAGATAGATAAATCATTTATTTAGTGCACACAAAAGACACAGCACAACACACAAAATCTTAATTAAATTATTACAATTTTCATGTAGGTATGTTTAAAAACAAGGTACCAACATAAAAAGAAAAACGAAACCATACTTACGAAATAAAAGTAAAAGTGACACCAGTAATATTAATTTTGACAATCAAAATTCAGTGCGGTGTGCGTCTCAAGGTTGCACCAAATGGGAGTCCAGCTCAGCACGTGTCAGGCAAATATACCTGACGCTGATATTCTGCTGGATCCCTGCAGTGACAAATGGTCGCCAAGCAGACGTGATACGTTGGTGTTGTAACAGTGTTATGCGTAGAGTAATTCACGTAAGTATACCCGCAACTTTAATTTAGTACTGGTTTTTGTTTTGGGGCTGTGTTGTCTTTGCTTCTGGTACTTTTGTGTCGACAGGAGTATAAATCAATAACTATGTAATAATAGCTTCTGCCAGCGGCTTTGCCCGCGCGAATTTTGAAAATCATCCCAAGGAATCATACTTCCAGGATCTACATACATATTCATACAAAATGTTCATATTTTCTATCCTATGTATTATTCTGATATTTGAGCTATATAACTCTAAAGTTACATCTAAATCCGTTCAGTATTTTTTGCGTGAAAGAAAGAAACAAAATACATTGAAAGAGTGACAAACATCTATATATCAAAACATTTGCATTTTTTTTTTTTTTTTTTTTTAATTTTTTTTTTTTAGCTGCCGCCCGCGGTTTTTCCCGCGTGGTATTAGTACTTCACTCAATATTTTTATAAACTATAGGCTATGTGTTATTCTGATATATCAAAATAATGTTATAAAGGCGAAAGTCTGTGAGTGTGTATGTTTGTTACTTCTTCACGCTCAAACGGTTGGATGGATCTAGATAAAATTTGGCACAGAGATAGATTGTAGCCTGGAATAGCACATAGGATACTATTAATCCCGAGAATATGTTTCTTTGGGATAATTTTCGACATTCAACGACAAAACTATGAAAGCGAAATAAATTATTTGTATTTGTACTGTTGACTTTTTATCTTAGTTACTTTTCCAACGAATTAATGAAGAAAAAGGCATGAATATTCTCCTACCAATCACGCGAGATACAAACAAAACTTTCGAAAACAAATAAAATCCATGCGAAGCCTTCAATGTTTTTCTTTTACCTGCTCCAGTGCTGTACGTACATCTATTAAATGGCTGTAAAAGAGTTGTGTGTTATTCGGATGGACGATATTTTCCTTTTGGTAACTTAAACATTTGAAATGATTTTGATTGTAAGTGAAAATACTGTATGTACTAAGAGCAGTGCCCGACTTACAAAGTTGTAGGTCGTGGTATCGACCCAAGCAGGCATAATGATGTATGTGACTAATCTCAAAACGGTAAAAGGAAAACATCGTGGGGAATTTCGAAGACATGTGACATCTACCAATCCGAATTGGGCCTGTATGGTGGATTATAGTCAAAGGAGGATATCCTCGACTTTTTTGCCTGCAGATAGGCTAATGCCGTCCTCACGACGTTCTTTCCTTTAGTATCTACCATACTTGATTTCCTTCAAAATAAGTTGACGAAGGCCATTGACTGAAGTTTGAGGTGCTTGCTTACTTAAATCAAAATAAGCAATTGTTTCCAAAACGTTTCAATATCGTTTCCAGATCACCGGTACCAATGTTTCTCCTCTTTACTGCTTACAACGGGGCATGAATTTTTACGATATCTGACGGGCCACCGTAAAATACGACTGGATTGTGCGACTACACGCTATTGATGTCGTGAGAAGTAGATGTTGGGTATATTCTTTTAAATTTTGTGAATCGGGAATATGATACTTGTCAAAAAATATCTATTTAGTCCGTCAGTTAGAAAACCTAAATAGTACATTACTGCAGAATCTAGTAAGTAAGCCTTCCTGGCCAAGTATGAGTTAACCGGACCGAACCGCAGGTGAGGTCCGGTTATATACGAGGCCAGGATGGCTTTCTTACTGGTTGAGGCTTGTATAATGCTTTTCTCAAAAATTAAAGAAAGTTTTAGATCGACTTACCGGGGCCATTTATATTTGTTTGTTGTACATCTTGATTAACGGAATCAAAAATATATCTATCTCATAAAATGTCATACCAAAAAGAGAGATAGATATATATTTGGAGCCTCCCTCCTATAACCATGTTATAATTGCTAAATTCTAATTTGTGTCTGACTGGTCTATGTTTTTTTTTTCTAAACAGATCTGAAGAGGATGACCTACTGACTAAAGATGGGTGTTTTCGGTTTTTTGCACAAACGGTTATGTAACCGATATACAGTTTTCATATCGATATCGAAAATTGTATTCAGATATCGATATCGTTTAGTACAGTTTGCATATGTTAAAATGTTATTTAGATGAGCAAACTAACAACGAACGTGAAATAATACTTAAAAAGAGAGGTAGCGCATAATTATGGTTCCTATCGTTTGTGAAGTTTGCGTTTTGTTCGTAGTTCGTACGTTTCCGTATTGTTACGGTTTTAAGTTTAGACTTATTCATTCTCGCACGCTAGTAAAGTTTTTATTAGATAAAGTTTTTATAATATCGGTTATTTTAAAATAGATTTCGATATGATATAATATCTAACACATATCCGATATAAGTTTCGTTTTGATATATCGGACCAATCCCTACTATTGTCCAGTAAGTAAATTACATACTTACTTACTGGACAGTAGGAGATTCCAAATTTAAAATCTCGCTTCTTACTGGACAGTTATGAATAAGTCTCCGGTAGAGTTCACTTTCTGGATACTTTTTAGAGATGTTATGACAACTTTACATACCATTTTTGAGAAAAATTATTTCTTTTGCCACGTAAACAAAAAAATACGACGATACAGTGATTTGAAATACCGTGTGACGTCACGCTGTACTACAAATTATATTGACAACAAAGTGACGTCACAAGCCCCCACTCCTTAACTTTGATGCGCTTGATAAAGCAAAAAATACGGGTCCAATACTATTTGATAATTTCACTGACGGAATAAAAAGAAGTATAATTTTTAGGGTTCCGTACCCAAAGGGTAAAAACGTGAACCTATTAATAAGACTCCGCGGTCCGTTTGGCCGTATGTCTATCACCAGGCTGTATCGCATGAACCATGATAGCTAGACAGTTGAAATTTACAGATGAAGTATTTCTGTTGCCGCTATAACAAAAAATACTAAAAACAGAATTAAATAAATATTTAAGTGGGGCACCCATACAACAAACGTGATTTTTTTGCTCATTTTTCGCCATAATGGTACGAAACCCTTCGTGCGCGAGTCTGACTCGCAATTGGCCGGTTGTTTTTTATACCCAGGTAACATCTCTATTTGAATAGGCCCTTTACGATGTGTGTTTGAATAAGCCTGGGTAAATTATGTCTAGGTGATTTTAATTATACGAGAGAGAATAAATAGTGTAGAGGATCTCATGGCTATAATTAATGACGGCTCGGATTGTTCTTCTAGGTTAAGCAACACTTACTGAGGTCGATCTGTGGTTAGATGATCATCCATAAGACTCCTCCATGCCTCGTAAAGCATATTATTAAGCCGTTGGTCCCGGCTGTTATTTGAAGGTGATTGATAGTCGTTGCGATAAGTCAGTTGCTTTACAATCTGTTTCTAGTCTTGCCAAGGAGTATCGTGCTACCCAGTAACTGGGTACCGCTCCACGTAAAACCAAACATGGTTGGCTAGGAAGTTTGATTTGTATTGGGATTTTACGTATGTTTGAATAAGCGTTACAAAATTATGTCGAGGTTAAATAATTGGTGAAGGCCACGGGAATTCACTGGCTGTGGGAAGCAAAGGACCCTGTCGATGTTGCAACGCATGAGGGTGGACCAGTTTTCAGGTAAAGTGAAAATTATATATCAATTTTGTTAGAGAGTATAAACTGCTCCTGTTTGTTCATCCCTTTGATAGTCTAGCAATGGATTGACCACATCATCGCTTACCATCAGGTGAGATAGTGGTAACAAGCGCAAGCCTATCAATAATAAAACAATGACCGATTCTGCAGTCATCGTCTTCATTTCAGCCGATAGACGTATGACTGCTGGACATAGGCCTCCCCTAATCGTCGCCACATCTATTGATTTAGTGTATCTCGAATCCAGTGAATATTCAACCTTCGTCAGTCCACCTCATAAATAATTTCAACGTTGCGCCTTCTGGCACGTGTTCGTCACTCTAAAACCTTTACAACAACGATTTATCATAGTGCAAATGATCAAAAGAGCATTTTCTTTGAGGAAGTGATATAACAAGGAAACTCTTCATAGCAGTTTATTTTTCCCTCATGTTTGCTTTGTTTGTCAAAGATAACTTTGAAACATACAGGGATATTTATAACAAAGAAAAGATCAGAAAACAATAGTGTGAGAATTTGTATATACGTAAGAACTCAAACGAAACTGTTTTATGATAGGTAATAGTAGGTATCTTGCTACAATTATTAACGCGAAGGTTTGTGAGGAAGGATGTTTATTACACTTTCAAGTTAAAAAATATTAGCGTATGTTGATGAAACCAGAGATCAGAATAACACAGGCTATAATCACCCGACTTGCGATGGAGGGTAATGTGTTTATCAGTCTATGTCTGCATGTATGTTTGTTCCTATGTGGGATTCTAGAGACCAAACGCGTTGGCCGATTTTAATGATTTTACTTCAATCGATTCGTCTTAACCTTGCGAGTGTCATTGGTTACATTAAAATAGAAAAATGGCGGCTTTTAATGCCATATAATGGGGGCCCAATTTTTCTTCCGGTTTTGGTCAGCCAGTTCGCGATTCCAACTGTTTACGTCGTTTATTGTTTTAAATTAACTTTTTTTGTCTTGTTTTTTTGATAGAGATCTAAGAATATGAAAACCTTAAAGTGTAGTGTTGTGTTTGTGTGTATGAGCTGTGCAGTGTGTACTTCAACAATCGATTTATCATATTTGTAACCGGGTTGTAAAACAGCAGTAAAATATAACGATAAAACTTTGTACTGTTTACGATTCAATATTAGTGATTCCCCCATATCATGTTTGAAATTTAATCATTCAACTAAACTCAGATTTAAAGTTCAGCCGCTTTGACGGCTGAATTTTTTTGAAATCTGAATTTATTTATATTGCAAATAAAAATACTGAAATCAATCCAGTTCTTTACGATACGTTTTAGTTTGAAATTTTATATTGAACATTATATTTTCAACTGAACAAATAAACAGCAATAATTCTTAAAAATAACACTTACAGATGTATTATTGGAGCTTTTAACGTTTTTAGCTCTCGAAATTCTGAGGCCAAACCTTACCAATCAAGTAATGTTTGATACAATTTAATGGAAAGCATCACTTGAATCATAAATTTGTATTGTCATAGTCCAATGGATCGAACCGTTGTCCATGTTTATTTAGTCATGAACTGGTCACTTCCAAGTTGTTGCAAACATTTACTATACTAGGTTTTGGCAGTGGTTTCGTCTGCAAAAATATAATTCTTTATTGTACACCAAAAATAATATTCAAAACAATGTGATAATAAAATACATGTATAAAGGCGACCTTAACTCAATGTTGAGTTCTCATCTTCTTCATGACTTTTATAATTACCTCCAGTTTTTAGATATTCCTGCTAAGGACTATTTCAATTTAGACGTTTGGTGTCAGACTGCTGCGGAACCCTAAAAATCAAAATCATAATCCTAATTACTTACTATGTTACCGTTATAACACACACACTATGACAATAAGTATCATTCGTAAGCAACAAGTTTAACTATTATTAAGTATTGTTTTAGCTGTCAAATCCAACTTCTTAGTTTGTCGAAACTTTATGTGAAGTGAGGTTGAATTGAGCTATCATTCTAACCGATGATGCTAGTTATTGACAGCCCACTTCAAATTTACTGCACTTAAGTCACCACGGTGAGATTTTTACTGAATAGCACTCTTGAAGCGCTACCAGCCACTTAACCAACGAGGCAGTAATTGGCAATAAATTATCACAATCTAAGCTAAGTTTTATCCCTCCATTTCCAGAATTTTCTAGGCCATAATTAGTTTACAAAAGATCTGGTACACCTAATATTTAGGGCCTATTTCACCACTTATGATTCATCATCATCACTATCATGATTAAGTTCCCTATAACATACATGGCTAATAATTTCATAAAAAATCTGCTCCATTTTTTTATTTATTTGGTGAGTACAGGCTTTTCGGAAACCGTGAAACAGGCCCTTAGTAAGTGCAAAGGATTTTTTGAATACTAGGAATTTGATGTCAAAGAGACCAGGTATTTTCATTTGATTTTGAAGGGGTCAAAAGTTTGGCGCAAACATTAATTATTTAGAAGATAACTGTAGATGTCTTGTAACAAAATATTTTCAATATTCATACAAGATTTAGCATTGTAACTCCTGAAAGCCAGAATCAACAATGGTGACCTGAAAATCATCGAGTTAATAAGTATGACAAGTCCCAGAGATACCATTCAAATGTCTTGGATCCTGCAACGGAATAAATTAGAAAAGCACAACAGAAATGTATTATAAATTATGTTTGTTTTACTTCTGTAAGAGAAATAAATAACATTTTCTACTTCCCTTCGGAGACACAACAGAACTTGGTCAATAGGCAAAAACGTCCATTTTCAACAGGTATAAACGAAAGCACCAGCAGTAACCATATCTCGGATAGGTCACTGTCTAAGGGTGAGTAGGTACTTCTGGTACCTATACAAAAAGTATCACACACACATCACACATCAGCCTATTAATGTTCCCACTACTGGGACACAGGCCTCCTCTCTGTGAGAGGGAATGGGCCGTAATCCACCACACGGGCCCAGTGCGGGTTGGTGGATATCACATTGTCATGTCATCGAATTTTTGGTTCTAGGACATGCCGGTTTCCTCACGATGTTTTCCTTCACCGTTTTGAGAGCAGTGGTGATGAAATAAGGGGAGTATGGGGGAGAGTGGACATAACACCATTCCGGCCCCAAGTGTCATCCTCACCTGCATACGCTGCAAGGCGGCGGCTGTCATCTGACAGCCGTGGTACTCCCTGCTAGATAACGAACGAGGCTATGGCGACCGAGCAATAGCGGTATAACTATACACCCATCCGGGCAACTGGGTTGGAGGAGGCTGCAGCGGCCTTAGGGCTTAAATAACCCTTAAAATGTCTGGTGCAGAAGGCAACGGGAAACCACTGCACTATTTCCCACGAGAGTCACAATGTATTTAAAGAATAGCGATGTAGATCTGTTGAGCGATCCGGCTGACGCCCGGCGCCACCAAACCGGGAATGGTGGTGTGAAATGTGCTACCGGCCATGTGATTGTGTCGCATCAGGCAACACATGGAAACTATGTTACTGATAAACGGAAATCAGTTAGAGAGCCTCACCACCTTGGCACCTGGAATGTACGCGGGCTAAACCAACCTGGAAAGCTTCAGATGGTGGAGAGTGAAATGAAAAGGAAGGGAATCACTATCCTCGGACTCAGCGAAACACACTGGAGAAGTTCTGGATACTTCTCCACCCAGTCGAATAAAGTCTACTTCTCAGGACCTGATTATGAGAGCTCCAAAGGTGTTGCATTCGTGGTACCACTTAGTTTAGACAAGTACGTCAGCGGTTACAAGCCGATTAACGACCGAATAATCGCCATAAAAGTAAACACAACTCCCTGTAAATTAAACATCATTCAGGTATATGCGCCTACCGCCCAATCCAGCGAAGACGATATAGAGAACTTCTACAGCGCTTTGGCTAAATCTCTCCAAGAAATACCTAAAAAGGAGATAACAGTGGTTTTAGGTGATTTTAACGCCAAAATCGGCAAAACAGACAGCGACGAACATCTGCGACGGGTGGTCGGGAAGTATGGAATCGGTAACAGAAACGAGAGAGGCGAACGTATGCTTTAGTTCTGTTGTGAAGAAAATCTGACCGTGACCAACACCTGTTTTAAAAAACATATACGGCGATTGTATACTTGGATTTCTCCTGGCGACTGTATTCGAAACCAGATAGATTATATCCTCATTCGGAGTCGATGGAAATCGTCTGTCATGAATACTACGACATGTCCTGGGGCGGACTGTGGCTCTGATCACCAAATTTTAGTCACCACGGTCCGACTTCGGTTGAGAAAACTCCACAAGCAAGAACGCACACTGAACATGCGCCATGTTGACCTACAAGCCTTCAGACAAGCAATTAAAGATAAAGTACCTGAATGTTCTTTAAATGCCGCCACTGACCCTGACATCACTTGGAAGGCTTTACAGAAGATTGTAGTGCAAACTGCAAAAGAGAACATGCTTCCCAGAACTACCATGAAACCTTTTGTATCTGCGGAAACGGCTGATTTTATTCTTCGTAGGCGTGAGTTGAAGGGAAAAGGTCTAACCCTACAAGAGAACAGGAAGTTATACGACCACCTCAGCACAGAGGTTCAGAAAAGATGTCGCAGGGACTATAACCAACACATCAACAACATCTGTGCTGATCTCGAACAGAATTCAGCGAGGAATGAAAGGAGGTCGAACATGCGATTGGATGCCTCAAGAACAGAAAATCTCCCGGTAAAGATGGAATTCCCGCAGAGTTACTTAAAAACCTAGATTCCAAAGGTGTGAAGCAGATTTTAAACATCTGCAATTCCATCTGGAAGACCAGGAGATGGCCTGAGGAGTGGACAGAGTCCGTTTTTGTTCCACTTCATAAAAAAGGCTCTACCAAAGACTGCAGCAACTACAGGACATTAGCACTTATTCCACATGTTAGCAAGATTACTCCTGTACATAATAAATAATAGGCTGAAACACTTTCTCAATCCACAAATTCCAGAGGAACAAGCAGGGTTCGTTAAAGGCAAAGGAACTCGGGAACAAATCCTGAACGTTCGCCAAATCATAGAGAAAAGCCAAGAATTTAACAGCCCTGTGTTAATGTGTTTCATTGACTATACTAAGGCCTTTGATTGTGTGCAGTGGGATAAGCTGTGGGAGGTGCTAAAGGACATGGGTGCGCCTCAGCATCTTGTTGACTTGATCCGATGCCTCTACATCAGCAACCGCTCTTTCGTCAGAATAGACACCGATTGTTCTAATGTGTTCTCTATCAAGAAAGGCGTTAGACAGGGATGCATCCTTTCACCCTTACTCTTCAATATATACGGAGAGTATATAATTCGGAAAACTCTTGAGGGCTGGGAAGGGGGGTTTGCTGTTGGTGGAAAGCGCATCTCTAATCTGAGCTACGCTGACGATACTGTTCTCCTTGCTACAACATATGACGACATGAAGGAGATATTGCGTAGATTGGAGGTGGAGAGTGGCAAGTTGGGGCTTGCAATAAATAGGCACAAAACTAAGCTTATGGTGATAGATCGTGCGGAAAAGCTATCGGGCACCTACAACATCCAGGGCATCGAAGTTGTAGATAGTTTCATTTATCTGGGGTCTATTATTAACACTGAAGGCAGCTGCGTCCCAGAAATAAAACGACGGATAGCTATGGCTAAGGATGCTATGACACGCTTGCAGAATATCTGGAAAAATCGTGGCATAAGTTATAAAACCAAAGCCCGTTTAGTCAGAGCATTAATTTTCCCCATTTTCCTCTATGGAGCTGAGACGTGGACGATCCGAGCAAGGGAAAGACAGAGGGTAGACGCATTCGAAATGTGGTGCTGGAGGCGGATGCTTCGAATACCATGGACAGCCAAACGCACAAATGTGTCTATCCTTCCCCAACTCGATATCAAGACCAGATTGTCTACAATATGCTTACAGCGTATTTTAACCTATTTCGGTCACTTTTTGCGAAGGGGAGATGGAAGTCTGGAAAAACTGGTCATTGTTGGCAATACCGAAGGGAAAAGAGCACGAGGCCGGTCGCCAACACGATGGTCTGACCAAGTGAAGGATGCTACCTCCTCAAGCAAATTTCAGCAGGTGGTGATGGCAACTTTGGACCGAAATCGATGGAGGCAGATTGTCCGCTCAAAGGGGTCTAGTGACCACGATCCTCAGTAATGAGGGACCGATTAAAGAAGAAGAAGGTGATGAAATAATTTCAATACAAAAAGTAATAATCGTTTATTCCTCAAACAAAGATTATGTCTGGCAGAAAATACAGTGTATTTTAATAGAAGAGATTTATTTTAGTGAAAGTATCTCACAAATTATTCGTACCTAAAGCACCTACGTAATCGTGCCCACTGAATTATTAAAACGAACATAAGCGAAAAATAAACACTAAGCAAGGTACAAATCATTTATACTGAGAGCGTTTAAACCAGTCATTTTGCGAGCTACACTTGAAAATTCCTACATTTTTAATGCACGCACCTTCAAAATATATGAATGGGTTAGAGCCTACTGACTTTTAATTGCTGAATCACAAACCGGCACTCCACCATACTGAAAATTCCACCCTAAAATTACTAAACACAAGGTTGTAAACAGCCTGTTCGTAAAAGCAGTTAGGGCATTTTGACAGTTGATGGTCCCCTGGAAGTTTACCAGAGACTAAAATCTGTGACCAAGGTACGTTTTAATCTAAATAATTCTAGCCCGAAATAATTCTGGCCATAAAGTTTATTACGTGGAAACTCTTGGTGAATTTTAAGTGGTTGATGTCCGAGGGCTGTGTCTCCAATCTATGTGTAGTTGTGCCCTTTTTGAAATAGTTCGGCAATGAATGTACATAATTTTGATGGGATTTTGACCTCATTGTCGTTGGTGTTAAGGGCTTTATTGCTTTCTAGTGGTTGTTGAATGTGTCTTGGATTTGAGTGTTGTTGGTAAATGGTTTTAGGAAATAAGTTTAAAATGCCTTGGTGACGGTTATAGTACATTACTGCAGCGGCCAGCAAAAGAGGCATTGATGGACGAACGTGTAAATGTGGGCCGAGGCGAAGCCGAGGCACACATACGTAATTCCATCAATGCCTAGTTGTGGCCAAGGCTTGTATGGTGCTTTTCTCAAATAATGCGCGGAAATTAAAACTAAATAACACCTAGAACTCATTTTGTCAAATACAATTACTTTTCGAAATCAATGACGAACAAGAATAATTATTCCTGTTTTAAAGTGTTATTTTTTTTCTGTAAACAGCTTTCTATTTGCAAGCCAGTTCGAAATTTAAATAAAACCTGTGATAAGTTACCTCCTTGCTTGTCATGTTTCGGAGTAAAAGATCGTTCCATTTTTAAATAACACGACAGATATCCTTGATGATCGACCCGTGCGGCTGTTATTATTTAGCCACGAGCTCCTCGAGACAATGGTTTAATATTATTTGATTATTATTAGACAATTGCTGCCGCCCAAGGGTTCGCCCACGAGAATATAAATTGAAACTACCCATAAAGAATCTACTACTAGGATATAATTTTTTTATATATGTCGCATTAAGGCTGGCCGATAGATGCAAACCATCGGGAAGTCAGGATGTATTCCCTTAGGTTAAGACATCATGTGTGGGCAGGTAGTTGGGTAGAATCGTGAAAATGAAATCACACAAATTATTCGATACACTGAGTATATATTCAATTAGACACAAGTAACATTCTTGCTTACTAATATTACGGATCGACACTGATTCTACGTCTTCGCTCTAAGGCTGTCAGTACTCAACCGCCATATTCTGCTGCCCCCACCGCGCTAGTTTAGGAAAAGCGCGCCAATGCGTAGTTGTCCTTGCTTTGCCGCCAGATGGCGTGCTTGCGATTTGTTTTAACGTCCATACTATTGACTAAACCAGACATATATTTACTTATTTATTGAATACTTCATGCACAAGTTTGGGTACATGAAGTATAGTATATAAATAAATAGTACAGAGACTTAGAGACGTAGAGGCGGTCTTAATGACTTAGGTATTTTCTACGAGTCGACCTTTGGGTGAAGCAGAGACAAATAGTGGTAAGTATAATATTGAAAGTAAATCACGGTAAGGTAGGTTTATTTATTCAAATACAAAGCTATACATGCACACTATAAATACATACAATATATACTTGAAAAATAAACTAAATAAACGAATATACGTAAACAGTTTAGAATACATTATCGGTGTCTAAATTAACTCAGGTTATAAACTATCTGTGCACCAAACATCCAAATCAGTTCCCTAGTTTTTCTAGAAAGAGTAAGAACAAACATCCATTCACACATACTCACAAATACATTTATAATATTAGTGGAATGACATCAGTCTACAGTCACCTTACGAGTAAAAAGGACCAAAAAATATAATCCTCGTAAAATGTATACTTTTATTTACTCCTTCCTAAAAGCTTCGATAACCTATTTACAAGACCTCATGAAAGGAGTCTCGGACTACGTAGGTTGGTCCTTTGTCGTCATCTATACGTCATCATCCATCATAGAGTGGACAAATGGGCGGAGTGTCAGATTCCGGGCTTGGGTAGTTATTTTCTTAAATTGTGAGGATAAGAAAGGATTATTGTTAGATGAAGATTTTTGGGAGGTTTTGTAACGGACCCTTTGGTTAGAGTGTTTTGTAAAACATACTTGATGTTACTTTGTTGGGTTGAGATAAATATATTTACAACTAGCTGTTGCGACTTCGTCTGCGACAAACCCGTAAAAAAAAATACATAAGTTTTTTTACGCTGAACCCTTATCCGTTTTAACACGCTTTTATTAGCTTGGTATGTATGTATCTACGTTTTAATGTATCTATGTAATGTAATCTTTGAACGTGATTTTCATCGCCTTCAAAACGTCGGATTAATTTGAAACTTTGCACATTTATCAAGGACCGATGACAATGCAATAATTTAAATAGTTGTCCCATTATCCTTACCGGGATCTTCAGGATTAGACATTGAACTAAAAAGTAAAAAATAAATAATAGTTAAAAATAAAATAAAAGAACACGCTCAAAAAAATAAAAGAAGGTCTCTACAAAAGACACCGACTTCCAAAAAATAAGTTATTATTCACTTTGTAGTTTTCTTATTTGGAACTCTGTAGTATTTATTTGTGAAAAGGTTTTTCTTTATTACAATATAATTGTAACTGAGTATTCAAAAAGTTGACGGAGGTGTTTTACATACAGACCAAGTCGTGTCCTTATGTGCCGCGTAATATTTACCAAATGCACGCACACATAGGTATGATTTTTTTGCACGACAGCAAAAAAATCATACCTATGTGTGCGTGCGTTGTCATTCATTGTATGGAGCCAACCTTCTGTAAAAATCTTTGGTTTTTGTATGCAAATATACGTAGTCGTTCGTCAAATACATGCATTTTTCCGTAAATTTTAGTTTCATGCAAATTAAATAGACATGACATGTATTAATATGCAAAGGTATTACGTATTCTTCATAATTTTGCATAGAGATGACCGATTTGAACTGAGTACGATTGTGGTTTAGTCTGATAAAATTTTATGGAATTAACATTGGTTTTCTATGCTGATCTGAATGTGAATGTTTTAAAAGTATTGTGTTTTCCAGGCACAGTCCTTAGACAAAGTTTTGAATGATAATTCGTTGAGGCGATGAGTTTAGTAAGTTTAGTAGGGCAGTAATAATATTATTAGGTAATCAATACCTTTGAACACAATATTTTCAGGTTAATAAAACTTGATTACCTATCATCAATATCAATCAATCATCATCATCATCATCATCATCATCATCATCATCATCATCATCATCATCATCATCAATTATTATTAATTAATACATATAATAAATCTGTAGAAAAGAAATTTTTGTACATCGAAAATATTTCCATAAAAAATAGCCAGGGTGTTAAAGGATAGCCAACAGAACCTTTTTCCAGCATTTTTGGATTTTTTGTCTGTTTATCTGTTTATTTGTGCACGTATCACGTGAAATGTACGAAACCAATGTAGGTAACTTTTATAAATAAAAGCTGTGCGTAACTTGAAGAATTACTTAGTTTTTGTTTCATCGCAATCGGTTCATTCTATCAAAAGTTAGATGAATTTAAAGTGTTCAAGAAGTAAAATTATCACAACACACGCAATTCAGATACTCTGACAGTTGAAGTCTATATTCGATAGATGGAATGAAGTAATTTTCTGAATGACGGTGTTAAGATTCGCCGCGAAAAAATGATGACCTTAGAAAAAACACGCTTCAATGGTAAATTGAACTAAAAAGTCGCTAATCCTGAAGATCTTGGAAAGGCATTTGGGACAAACAATTTAAACGCGCACGGTAGAATCAACTTTTATTACTTACAAATTTAAATTTTTGTTTGACTTTCAAAAGTACTTTGACTAAATTATTGCATTGTCATCGGTCCTTGATCGGTGTGCAAAGTTTCAAATCAATCCGACGTTTTGAAGTGGGTGAAAATAACGTTCAAAGATTCCGTTACATTGATACATAGATACATAGTTACATAGATACATACCAAGCTAATAAAAGCGTGTTAATAATGGTAGGTAGGTATGTAGGGTAGGCAGGAAGGTAAGTAGGGGAGGCTTGGTAGACAGATGACGGGAGTGAAGCCGCGGGTTCAGCTAGTATTTATTAATTCTCCACTGTAGAGCAAAAAGGCATTCCTTTCGATCGAAATCATAATCCGCCTAAAATGTTCTGAGTTTTGGTACACAGGCCTTCTCTACGTGAGAAGTGGGCTATATCTCACTACCCAGGCCCAGTGCGTGTTTTTGGATTTTAAAACTAAGATCTCTTTAACCCCGAAGTTGTTTACATTAACTATTCATAACCTTATTTACATGTCGAGAAACTCCATGGTTACTCTTTTAAAAAAAAATTGTTTACAATATTTCCATGTTACAGCATTAGTACTGGGATATGGGGGGACAACGTAGGCCCGACAATAAGTCGTACGAAATTAAAAAAAAAAAACAAGTTCTAAGAATTCCCATCCTAATGAATTAATGAACATTATCCGCTATTCTTTACTAATTACGTAATTATGTTAGGCTGATTACACATTCGCGACTAAGCTCTAGGCAAATGGCATTCGATGTCAGCGAAGACGATAGTCGAATGTCAAAATGTACGGGATTGATCACGTGATTTTGCGATATCGCTTGTTAATTCCATCCAATGTTGCTTGATCACAATCGCTATCGCCACGCTTTCGATGATAGAATGTCACTTGTCTAGGGCCTCAGAAGTACTAGCTCAGTAGAGCAGAGAACAGAAGTTCTATCAGCGATGGCGATGGTAGAAATGCCAAAACTTAAGTGAATGATCACGTGACTTTTCAATAGCGCTTGATAATTCCATACATATTATGGCTTTGCCAAACACTATCCCCACGCATTTTACCCATTTTTTGCTTTATAGACACCGACTTCCAAAAATAGAGTTATTTTTCACTTTGTAGTTTTTTATTTGGAAGTCTGTAGTATTTTTTGGCAAAAATGTTTTTTTTATTTTACCCTTTTTTAGTTGTACCTATCTAAAAGGCAAGTTGTTTAGTAAGTACCTATAACGCCAGAATATATTACCCGAATAACATGAAATCTGAACATAATCGATGAAATGAGAGATCTGCGTACCCCTTTCGAGTGTACAGGCGTGATGTTATGTTATGAAATGGTATAAACAATAAACAGACATGCGTTATTTATTGAAGAGTTCTGTTGTATATCTCCGAAGTTCTTCATCAGATCTCCACCAAATTAAAATGGGACCAATTTCGGAATATGTTCTTTTAAACAAAACAAGAATTTTCAAAATCGGTCGACAATTGGCGGATATATCGTTGAACATAAAAAAAAAACATACATGAAGTCGAACATAGAACCTCCTCCTTTTTGGTAAGTCGGTTAATAAAATACACATTAACATATAGAATTGAATAGAACCGTAGATCGCACAAGTAAGATTTCCACACAAGTTTATGTAACCACACAAGTTATACTGAAACTATTAACTTAATAATCTATGTGCGAAAAAAGTGGTAGGTATGACAAAAAGTCGCAGACCTGTCTTTCCACCAAGCTTTTTCCCTAACGATAAGTAAGAAGCTTTGAGGAGAAAATTATTAATTGTTACCGTTAAAAAGGTTACAAAGTCGGGGTTGAACATTTTAGAGAGAAATTCATATTTTAACACGGCCTTCGAAGTAGAAGACACCTTTGTTAATAAGGACTATTACAAACTTTGTGAGGCTTTTTTCTTATTTTTAGGTCAGCATTATTTAATGATATTATACAATGTGTAAAGAAAACATTGTGAAGAGTCTTGAACTCATGATGATCTGAAATGCCAACTTAAGGGTACACTAGTCGACGGCACGAACTATTTTGTGCTCGGGGTTAAAATGCATTTTATATCAACCGACAATACGTGTGGAAGAGATAGATGCTGTGATGAGCAGTAGGAAGCTAGTTCGCGTACGAATACACACTTTTGCAAATTTTTAGCGAAATGGATAATGATTTAGGACGAATCCGAGCGTGCGAAATTTTATAAACAGCCCTTTGGCAGTCTAGATATCATGAAAAAACTACTAAATCTATCTGTTCAAAATAAAATTATTTGCATTGTTAAACTACTAATCTATCCCTGTATGGAGGCCGTTTTGCAATTTTCCGTCTTCTTATGATATTTATTCGCGCCCAAAAATGCATTAAAATTAGTGTCGAAATGGAACTTTCGACGCTCATAACTTTCAAATATTTTCTTTTTTTACTTTTTTGCTTCCATACAGGGCTAGATAATGATGAGACAAATTGATATCACTTTATATTTTGAACGTAATCGTCAAATAGTGGAAAAATCCCTAGACTACGTTTGTATAAAATAATTTCCGACTAGTGTAACCTTAATATGGCAAGCGTTCAATCTCTAAGTGTGACTTGGCCTGTATTTTGAAAGTAGTAACTTTTTATTGTAGAATGTTTCAGCCCATCCGGACTGCGAGCAATGTGCCCTGACCACTGCCACTTCAGTTTGGCTATGACGATAACCTTGGTTCTCTTGCGGATGTCTTCATGACCGCGACCCGGAAGACATTGCGTTGGAAGTCTTTCCAGTAAGTGGACCGATGACCTTGTGAAGGTTGCGGGAATCCGCTGGATACGAGACGCACGGGACCGCTCAATGTAGCGACAATTGGGGGCGGCCTATGTCCAGCAGTGGAAGTCTTTCAGCTGAAATGATTATGAAGAAGATACACTGACGAACGCAAAAGGAAAACATCGTGAAGAAACTTGGACTTTTGATGGTCTGAAATGCCATCTTAATATGAGCAAGCGTGGTGATCAATGCGTTTAGTCTCTTAGTGTGACTTGGCCTGTATTTTAAAAGGAGTAACTTTTTATTTTGCTTAAGACAACCAGTCTAGCCAGATGTAGCTTAATAGCAGTATTTATTTGGAGGGACTGGTATCTGGCCTCCACAATCGAATGACTGGAAAAAAGGATTTTGCCTATCCATAACAATTGTTAAAGATACAATTGACAACCAGGACTAACATTAAAACGTGCTTTTCGAGTAGCGGCGGGGTCTCGGTATCTTAACATGGTCACCCACCCACGAACCAACCTCGAAAAACTTTGCTTAACCTTGAAGATCGACGTAGTTATTACTTAACAACAATTTCGTAAAATACTTTAAAAAGCTTCCTATTTTTATCGAGAATTGCGTAGTCAAGTAAGGCGCTGCAAATATAATTTGGCGAAGTGGTGGATTGTTGATTCATCAAACACCCAGTGTGAGCGCGGTAGTCCTGTTTAGAAAATGTCCTATTTGCTGAAGTGCCCCACATGTCCGTTTACCTGCAAGCTAGATGACTTGAACGATGCCACCGACGCTGCAATAGACTTTACACCTCTTGGCCCAAACAGTATGATAATATTAGTTTTGGTACCTTATATTACCATAAAAATCATTTAAGTCCAGAGTACATCTCATGACGATTCCAATAAGCCTAAATATGACAAGTATACATTGTTTTATTACTAAGTTCCGGTGCCTACCATCCAGTTTCATCATCGGGTCAGTTTGATGATACTATTTGCAACAGTACCAATAATTTATGTTTGTTTCATTCTTGTCGCTTAAATTGAGATGTATTATACTCATGACATACTTATTAATCATCCAGTCTTATCATCCAACGGCTATTTGTGTTCTTGTTCATCAGATTCGCTTCATTAAATGATGCTTTCTGAATTCAAAGGCTTGCAATGCAATGTTGCAAGGCAATTATGCAAGGTAATGTTGCAAGGCAATTATGCATGGCAATGTTGCAAGGCAATGTTGCAAGGCAATTTTGATGAAAATATGCAATATGTATGTGGTTGCGCCAACATGCAAAATATGACTGACGTCCGCTATTTCCTATACCTATCCCTTTTCCGCACATCCTCGCGAGTGAGTAAGAAGATTTGCTCCGTCATTTTGTTTGGAAATGGCTTCCGAATTGAACCGCATCGCGTACGCATATGGCGTCGCCCCGCTCCGTGGCAAATTATTGATAACTTTGGAATTACCGCGTTTTCACATGTAATAAGACTATAATCAACAGTTTGTGTTCGTGTTTAACGTGTGAGGATAGTAACTTGAAGTCCAGCTGCCCTTGAACCCTGGTGAAGTGTTTCAGTGCCACGACGACGCTACCACGCGGCCCCAGAAAAGGTTTGTGCTTCCTTCCTTAGTTATTTTTCGGGTTGTACTCTGTTGTCCAACACCCCCGCATCTCGAATTACCTATCATCAAGCGTTTGTCAATCGTTTTGCTTCGCACCGCATATACAGTCCACTAAATCTGCCCTACGTGCCACCAGTATGTCTATAAAATTTGAGGAATTCTCTCATAACCCATCCTCTCATCAGACCCTAACTTGATGACAATGGGACCATTTTAAGAGTATATATATACCCTTTTAACACAAATTTTCAAAATCGGTCTATAATTGACGGAGAAATGGGTGAACATACTTTAAAAAAATACACACAGTCGAACATAGAACCTCCTTCCTCCTTTTTGAGAAGTCATTTAAAAATGTAACGCGACACACAAAATATGAAGATCTTGTTTCAACGCTAGTAAGCGTCCTTTTATCTTTATAAAAGCAAGTAGCTATGGCTAACTCTATTAGTTAAAATTTAATCCTTTATCTCAAGAGAACTCCCCGAACAACTGTCGTTTTTTCTCCGGACTTTCATTAAAGTTCGTAGAGTTTGTTTAAAAATATAACGTTGTCCTTCCCGCTGGCTCTTTTTGTTTAAAAGCGTGTTGAATGAAATTATGTTTATGGCTCTTAGTGTCTTAATTTTAAGTGCTGTTTGTAAAACTAAGCTGATTATCGGACACTGTGGTTGGCCAAACATTTATCGAAAAAAAAAACATAACATTGTGTAGTTTTCAGCTCTAAGTTTACCAAACCATTTTATGTTATTATTTGTTATACCGCGTTTTTTAGATTTTTTAAACTATTATTTATTTTTTAGTTTCATCACTTATCCTGAAGATCCTGGTTGAGATAATGGGACAAACTATTTAAATTATTGCATTGAAAATCACGTGCAAAAATTCCGTTACATAGATTCATAGATACATACATAGATACATACCAAGCTACCAAGCTATTCTAGGCAAGCGTGCTCTATCGTCGACCACATCATCGCTTACCATCAGGTGAGATAGTGGTCAAGCGCAAGCCTATAGATAATAAAAAAAAAAAAAAAAAGCGTGTTAAAAAATGTTAAACGATATGGGGTAAACATGGTATGGTTCATGCAATGAGGGTTCCCCCTCATTCCAAGATTATCCCCCAAGATAACGCACATACGTCACATTCCTATGACGCATGCCACTGAAAAAGTAATGAATACAGATTTTGATGAATGAATGAGGAGAGGAACGTCAAAAAAACAATGGCTGGATTGTTTGAGGAATGAAGTTAAGGACAGCTATCTATCTGCCTAGTCTTTTCCCGACTATATTGGTGTCGGCTTCGTCTTACCGGATTCAGCTGAATACCAGTGTTTTACATAGAGCAACTGCCTATCTGACCTCCACAACCCAGTAACTGGGTAACATGGTGCCCCTTGGCAAGACTGGTGTCATTTCTCAAGCTCTGACTACCCGTAACGATTGTCAAATATCTTCAAATGACAGCCGGGACCAACGGCTTAACGTGCTTACCGAGGCACGGAGGAACTCGGTATGTTGAAAATGGTCACCCATCCACGGACCGACCTTGTCAAGCGTTGCTTAACCTTGAAGATCGACCCGTGCGGCTGTTATTATTTAGCTACGAGCTGGAGTTAAGGGCAGCGTATCGTGATAATTGACAGAGAAGAATGGAAGGTGAAAACTCCAGGAAACACAAGACAAGGGCAAGTAGACAATGATAAGAGACTTGAGGAGTCTGCTGCCTAAACAATCAAAAGCCCGAGACAGCGGCGCGCCTAGTTCCGCGCGCGTCTCTCTAGAGAAATTGCGGTCGTATACGGCTGTTGGCTGGGGAAGTGTGATAAAATGCGCAAGCACTCCAGCGCACCGGCTAAATGTAGTTGAAGAACACCGTGTAGTTTTAGTCATTTAGAGTCTGTCAGACCCCTCCGCTCATCCCGGGGTGGAGGACTACTATGAGGACTTCCAAAAGTAAAAATAAATAAATAAGTTAATGATGGTTATAGTCAACAGGGGTGTAAAAATTTCCTGTGTGACTCGGAAAACACGTTAAACTATTGGTCCTGATACTCCGATATTTATTACAGTTATCATATTACTTAGGTTCTGTATTGTGGCGGTCAGATAGATAGTTGCTCCATCTAAAGTAGTGCTACTTATAGTCGTCACAATCTAAGAAGCTCGTTGACGTTTCTAATTTTACATGCCGCGATAACTTTCTACGTAAGAAATTAAAAAATTAAATACATAATTCTAATTAAATACTATGTTGCCGATACACTATGTCAACGAGTATCATTCGTAAGCATCAAGTTTAATTATTATTAAGTATTTTTATAGTTTTCTAAACGGGCCTTTTATTTTTTGACAAATTTAGTTACGATTATATACGTTAAGACTGGAATCTGACTCCAACATAGATGAAATAAAAACTCTTTCACAAAAATGAACAGACTTCCAAAGCTAAACACTAAAAAGAACAAAAATAACTTTCGTATCGTCTTCGGCAACTTTAATTTTTTATCGGTTTATTTTATGTGAAAAAAGTTATTTTTTATCGTTTTAGTTTTTGTACACCATAACTATTAAATGAGAAATTTCTATAGTAAGGTGCCGAAAGGATTGAAAAATACCCATAAAGACTCAATTTACATATTCGTGCTGTCTATCGTTGAGTCGTCGGTTATAAGTTCCATATTCCCTAAGTTGAGAGATATCTAGTCCAATAAAAAAGAATGATCACGATCCGATCACTAGTTTCGTAGCAATACGTAAACAAACATACAAATATAAAAATAAATATACATACATACACTTATGAATTTTGGCACACCTGTTAAGAAGCCCACATAGAGTAACATATGTGAATATTGTGCAATTCCAACAATATTACATACATACGTGTTAAATTGATAACCTCCTTTTTTAGAAGTAGTTAAAAACAAGTAAAATAACTGGGGCTATTTAAGACAATAGTGAATTGGTTTCTTCTACACAAGCGTGCTTCACCGTCGACCATATCGTCACTTACCATCTGGTGAGATAATAGTCAAACGCGAGCATAATAGAAAACCAAACACAAAAGTTTATTGACAGATATTGGTTAAAAAGGAGATTTATTTTGAAAATATCTTAAAAAGCACACCACGCCTTTTTACAATATATACATATATTTTTTATTTGTCTATCACACTATTCTTAATTTAAATTTATTGTTTTTTTTTTTCTACTGTTTAGTTTGGTTTTCTATTAAAGCGTGTTTTTTAGTTTTTTTTTATCACTGGAGCCGCCTTTGAATTTATTCTAAACTGTGCTTTTATATTGCATTCTTTAAACTGTACAAATCCTAGTATCCACAAGCCCGTTATTCAAACATTTCGACCAAAAAGTACCAACAAACCACACTGGAAAACCTTGCCAAAACTCCCCGCCACAATTTACCCTACATACCCCAACTGCCATACAGCAACACATACAAAACAAAATGGTTGATCGGTGGAACGATGCGTGAGTTCGCGAGACTCGGGAAAATTGACGGGCACGCTTGTGGAATACTAAGTTACATACATGGTGGAAAATCTTGCTGTCTTTTTAGGTAGTGTACACTATGGAAGTATAGGTTTGCTTGTGATGTTTTTTGTTGTTGTTTTTAAGCTCACTGCTGAGCTGAAAATTGCCGTAAAGAATTCAGTTATTTTATGCAAGTATTTCAAGTAGTATTTATCAACACTTTGGTTACTTATTCCCTTTAGCTTTTACGTTTTCAATCTGAGCTAAACATATATAGAAGTGTAATTTATGTACTTTTAGTAGATTATTGCATCGAGCACAAAGTAATTTATTATTGCACCGAGTGCCTGATTTAGAGCCCGAGCGCTAGCGAGGGCTCTAATCTAACAGGCACGAGGGCAATACAAATTACTTAAGGCGAGGTGCATAATCTGCTTTGCTTTCAACTATTACCTATAGGAATAGTAGATAAATCACTTTTTTAAATTTATTCCATTTTGAAATCAGAGTTAGCAGCAATCATTTTTTATATTTGGAACAAGTAGGATAGAAATGAATAATACGTACGTAAAAAAAAGTATTGATATCGGCTGGCTGAATAGAGCTAATCCATTGAGATTGGCAACTTTTGGTGCTTTTAAAAAAAAAACAGTGCAATAATGAAATTTCATAATTTTTTATTGCTCTAGAGCATTAAAGACTCGCTTTGTACTGAGTTTTTAGTGTGATTGTGATGCAATTAAAGCATAGTTGGAAGAAAAATAATTTTCAATCAATTGCTATGTTTTCAAAAGAGAGTTTCTTTGGCGTTTCACTTAAAAAATCTTAAACTTATCTTACTAGTCTTACTACTATTATAACGTGTAATTTTGTGAGGATGGATGGATGGATGTTCATTGCTCTGTTACGCAAATACTACTAAACGATTTTTGACGGAACTTTAAAGAAATGTAGCTTATACTTCAGAATAACACATAGGCGATCATTTATAAAGATTTTGGGATAAATAAAGTCATATCATACTATATTACACTAATATTCCAAAGGTGAAACCTCGTGTGTGTGTGTTTATTTAATAGGTCAATTTTTAACAAGTCATTAATTTATAATTTTCACTCATTTAAAACTAAGTTAAAAGCCTTCTTGTTGGCAAAATGTTTATACTCGGTGTCAGAATTTATCGCAGGTAATGGAAAATCATGAATTTTATTTTTTTATTACGTGCAGTGTATTATTATTTATTTATTTATTTAAAACTTCATGCAACATACAAGGTACATAGGTGGACTTAATGCCTAAGGCATTCTCTACCAGTCAACCAAGGGTGGTGGAGAGATAACATGGCAGGTGCATAAAAATGGAATAATTATTGTAATAAAATTGAATAACAATATATATATATATATATTGTAGCTAAAATAAACATACATATATATTTACTATAATAAATACCTTTATAAATATATATACATATATAAATTAATAGAGAGGTGATGAGACGACTCTGCTAATAATAATATAGCCTTTTATTCAGATCTCTTACAATGGTTTTTAAACTTATGTAAAACTATATAAACGTATTTAACTTATTTTACTAACATATAGACTTGTTTAGCTAACATTAACTATATAAACTTATTTAGTATTTAACTTTAAAGACGACTCTGCTAATGGTGTAGAAAATAATGTCGCAACTTCCGCTTAAATGCATATTGACTGGTGGCCGTCCTGATATCGAGAGGAAGCGCATTCCAGAGAAGAATGGACTGAATATGAAAGGAAGAATGAATAAAATCAGAAGTATGAGAAGGACAAAGCAAGAGAAGATTGTTAGACGAACGCAGATTCCTAGCGTGTGAAGTACACATATATTGAAAGTGAGGGATGAGATAAGAAGGAGGAGTGGGAGAGTTGAGTAAAGAGAAAAGCGTGGTCAAAGCGCGTAAATTTCGCCTTTTATTATTTTGACGATATAATAATTACTTGACATATATTGGATTAATTTGAATTGTATATTTATTTTTTATTACTTGCTTTGTAAAACTACTTGACATTATAATTTATTACTTTTGACATGGTATTCGATTCATTTTAACTGTATTGTTATTATTTCATTTTTATGGCATGCGTTGTATTACCTTGACTTTATAATTTGTTACTTGTGACTTGTATTGGAATAATCTGAATTATTATTTTTTATTTATATGACATGCATTAAATCTACTTAACATTTTATTATTATTAGTGACATTATACTGGATGAAGTTCAAATCATGTTGATATTGGAATTTTTACTTTTTACATTTTTTTTGTTTTATTTTTTTGAGTCGACGATGGAGTGAGCTTACCCAGAAGATGCCTGTTCACTCTAACTTTGAAGAGATTCGGGTTGTATGCATTCGGAAACACAGACGCAGGTAGTGAGTTCCATTCATTCGCTGTGCGCATTATAAAGGATGATTGGAAGCGCTTGGTTCGAATTGGTGGAATGGCAACAAGGTAAGGATGATAAATTTGGCAGGCTGGCATATTATAAGTTGGGGGATGACTTCACTGATAAAAATGCTTGGCTAAATGCTATTCCTGCTCCACAACCACTAGGGCGCAAAAACAAGTGATATGCAGAACATTATTGTTTTGAAGTATTGTTGAACCTGCTGAAGACTGAATGAATATATTTGTATTGTATAAACTCAATTTTCTTAGTATTGTATAACAGCAAAGCAGGTGTGAGAGTACTATGTACCCAACTGTAAATCTACCATTTACTGTACTCGTGTGTCGATCGTTGACTTGTGTGTGCCCTGGCAGTTGAGTGTGTCATGCTCTCTCAAATGTCTCTCTGATGGTGGCGCGTGTGTTGGATCATCCGGTTCCCTTCATAATGGTTGAGCTGGGTGGTGCCAATTCATGCGTCATGTTCGTGAACGGACGCCGTCAGTTGGGATTGGTCATAACTTAACTGCTTCGGATGTTAATGCTTTTTTTTTCTAGCTTCTATTATATAACTGCACAGTACATGTGTGAGTACTTTTATTACTTTATGCCTGTACGTAGTATAGTGTGAAGTGCTATTCTGGGTGCATTAATCTCACGTATATGAATTTATTAATGTATGTACTTATGTAACTAAATATTGTAAAAAAACATTATTTTTAAAGAGTAAGTATGGAGTTTCTTGTGCATTCTTCTCCATAACAAGCTACTTTCCGAATGCACGGTAGAATCAACTTTTATAACTTGTAAATTTTAATGTACCTAACATTCAAAAGTGCCGCTTGGTGGCCTACTTGAAATAAAATATCTTTTCTTTGGCTTTGTCTTTGATGTCCGATGGTAGAAGGGGGCTGGTGGGATGAGGTCGTGGAGTTCTTGAGCACACTCACCGAAGTACAGTCTGTAGAAGACCGACAAGCAGGCAACTTTGCGGCGATGAGCCAAGCTGTGAAGCTTGGCGTCCACTAGTTCAACGTCGCCAATGAGCCTCTTGGCTCTGCGTTCCACTGAGTCAAGCGCGGCAAGCTGATACTTAGCTGAGCCATCCCAAAGGTGGCTGCAATACTCCATGCAGGATCGGACTTTCGCTTTGTATAAGGTTAAAAGCTGTCTAGGCGTAAAGTATCGCTTCACTCTATTTAGGATGCCCAGTTTTTTGGCCGCAATTTGGGCTTTGTACTCAATGGAGGTGCCGAAGTTGAGACTGGATGTCAACTCCACGCCTAAGAGCTCGAGCAGATCAGTCACAGGAACAGACGCACCCCGAAAAGTAGGTGTTTGATCGAACAGACTCCTTTTACCGGTAATAAGACACGCCTGTGTTTTGGTGGCGTTAAAAGAGACCAGATTGTCATCACCCCACTGGGAGACAAGGCTTAAGGTCAAATCTGTCCGCTCCACCATAGCCTCCCTCAAGGAACGAACTTCATCCACGCTGGTTTTTTTTGACTGGCTTTTTTTTTGATCTTTTCAATTTTAAATTTTTTTGGATTCATTATTGGATTAATTTGTTTTTTTTTTTGTTACATCTAATATTATATAATAACTGGACATTATAATTATTGTTTGTGATGCACATATATTGGATTAATTTTAAATTGTATTTTCTTGAGACTATTGTCATAACTTGACAAAATAATTCATTTTTGATTGGTATATTTTAATGTTACTCAATTTTCTTTTTGCAGTTTTAATTATGTAATGTTCGACACAATGTAAATTGTTTGAGAATAAATAAATGAAAAAGATCTAGACAAATCTAGAGCGCATTCTCATATTGTTCTACACACAGACACCGTAACCAAGATTCTAGCCAAACTAACATTCTGTATGTTACAGAATACATAGAAAATGTGCTTAAAGCCGACACGTTATTGGCTTTCGTGTTCTATTGACACAAGTCACTTCTATTCCAAAGACTTTTACATGTTAGACACAACGAAATAAAACGTGTAAGGAACTGGCGTAGAATTTAAGCACCAAATAAGTAAACTGAATATTTGCGTTCTGCTTGGATGGTTTAGTGATCGTAAGCGTTACTGTTGAGCATGGGGTTCGATTTCCAGGTCGGCCAAAGTGATTTACGTATTCGCATCTGGAATTTCTAAGTAACCTAGTGTCTGGATTTGTGCCGGTAGATTTGGCAACGATGCACTGGTCGCGTCAAAGCTTCAGAGCCTCAAACACCGACGACGATTGCCAGCCTGTCGGTTTTTTATCGGTTAACTTTCGGGGACACTCCCGCGACGGAACTGCACAATTTTATTCCGTCTAGCCCTTCCCATCATCAGACTACAATACACACGGCCATGCGCTATTGGTACATGGTGGGCATACCACCCATACGCACAAAGCGTTTTGCTAATACTTTCACTGTGCGCACAGCTTAGGAGTGGAACTCCATTCCGGAGTCTTTGTTCCTGATAGCTACAACCTTGGGGTCTTTAAATCAAGAGTGAATAGGTTACATCAAGGCAAGCGTGTTTCACCGTAGACCACATCATCGCTTACCATCAGGCGAGATAGTGGTCAAACGCGAGCCTATAGATTATAAAAAAAATTGTTTAGTGGTCGTCGTCACAGTTGATCATGGTGTTTGATTTCCAGGTCGGTCAGTGTTATTGGGTATTCCCATCTGGAATTTCTCAGTAACCCAGAGTCTGGTTTTGTGCCGGTAGATGGCAATAGTTGCTATAACTGGCGAGACATGAGTCTATTATAGGTACTCTGCCTAACCATTGGGTGAATACAGGCGTGATGATAAGTGATGTATTTTTTTTATTTAGAGGCAGAGTCGACGATGGACTGAGCTTACCCAGAAGAAGCTTGTTCACTCTAACTTTGAAGAGATTCGGGTTGAATGCGTTCGGAAACACAAACGCAGGTAGTGAGTACTACTCATTCGCTGTGCGCATTATTAAGGATGTTTGGAAGCGCTTAATGCGAATTAGTGGAATGGAGACCATGTAAGGATGGTAACTTGCAGTGTGTCTGGATGTCCGATGGTAGAACGGGTCGGTGGGATGAGGTCGTGGAGTTCATGAGCACACTCACTGAAGTTATAGAAGTATGTTTTTACAGCAAAGCTTTTAAAATGAAGTCGTCATGTTGGGTAGTTGAAAAAAATGTCTTGACAGCGAAAAACAATGTGTCGTGATAGAATATTTCTGCTACCACTTTTTAGTTTAATTAAGGAAAGTAGTTTAATGTATTTCTATAATTTTATTTTGGGTTAGGTATTCATATGAAAAAAGTTGTAAACTATGAAAGTGTATTTTTTTTATCTATGTAAATAAATTTTCTTTTAGTTTTATTATAACGTAATATTTTCATAATATGAAACTGCTGCTATGACAATTTAAATCTCGATTTGGAGTACATAAAAATTTCAATAATAATAAAAGTTTAATTATATTTGGAAAATATTATTATTCATCAAAGAGTCAAAGCTGCAGAGCCTTGAACATCGTCGTCGAGTTGCCAGCTTGTCAGTTTTTTATCGGTTGCATTTCGGGGATTGTGCGATGGAATTGCATGATCTAATTCCACCTAGCCCGTTTCATCATCGGACTACAAGACGTACGGCGATGCGCCATCGGTACATAGTGGACATCCCACCCATGCGCAATAAACCTTTTGGAAATACTTTCATTATGCGTACAGCTAAGGAGTGGAATTCCCTGCCGGAGTCTGTTTCCAGATAGCTACAACCTCGGGGTCTTTAAGTCAAGAGTGAATAGGTTATTTCAAGGCAAGCGTGTTACACCGTAGACCACATCATCGCTTACCATCAGGTGAGATAGTGGTCAAGCGGTAGCCTATCTAAAATAAAAAAAATAAAAATAAAAAAGGTGATAAAGGCCTTTATCACCTTTTTTATTTTTAATGGTAATGTATTATGTTATATCAATACCCAACCCCTCACGGTCATCATATTTTAACTTTTCCCTGTACCCAAAGACCCTATTTTTGTTTACACCCAAAACATAATTACGTCACAATCAATAACCAACAACCTCGAGGTCAAAGAGAAGTATTAAGCTTTTATTACATTAGTACAATCTCACATTGCTTCCAGAACTTTCTATCTGCGATCTTAGATAAACATTTTCAAACAGCGTTCCTGTGGAGTTCTCCAACTCGTATTAAGATAAAATTGTCTCCCACTCACACAATAGGGACATCTAAGAAATAGGTTCAGAAGGCTAACTCTAGAGGGACAGGTGGCTTAGTAATTAATGTTTAAGATCCAGGAACATCAAGGTGCTTCACCGTCAAACACATTATTCAACTACGTTCACACAGAACATCCGTATTCCCAGGATAGTTTTTATCGGATCCGTCGCTACTGGAGGTGATTTTCACACAGCATTTACAGTACCGTTTTAACGGATCCGTCGCTACTGGGGGTAAAATTCATACCAACCAACGTTCTACAAGGATGGACGTCCGATAAAACAGTTCCCATCGCACTATTCCCAAACCACTGCAAATCCTGAAACCCAGAATCCCAGAATCAACAGTGATGACCACCAGAAAAGCGCCGAGGCATTGAAGCTCGACGAAGTCCCAGAGAATACATTTAACTGTCTTGGATCCCGCAACGAAATTAATCAGAAAAGAGTAACGGAGGAGTAGGAAAAAGTACAAATTACGATTAAACAGTTGTGTTTTTAATACTGTTGTCTGTGTGAAGTCGCTTATACAACTACCCAGGCCATTGCCGAATAAAAACGTTTACGATAAAGCGGACCTGTAAAACGGACTGAAGTATATTTTGTCAGATCGGTATTTTTTTAATGGATTCGGAATACTGTCATGTGTGTGAACTCGCTCATACAACTACATACGTCAGCGCCAAATAAAAACGTATACGATAAAGCGGACTTGTGAAACGAATATCTGTGTGAACGAGCACTAAAGCCTAATTAAGCCTAGTTTATCATAATTATGTAACTTCGAGTTACAGCTGTATTAGCTATATGTAGGCGGGCACGACCTTTATGCCTGGAGGCTTTATAATTCGGGTACTGTACTTTATATTCGATGTTTTTGTTGGTTTATTGACGTGTGCTAGCTGTCATTATGGCAAATATATTTTATTTTAATTTTTTGTGTTGAGTAATGTAAATTATTTGCATACTATTGTATAGAATCAAGATTTTGTTTTTTTTCTAACTGAACAGACAGCTGTGCTGCTGGGGAGTTTGTTGCGCCACTTCTTCTTCCCAGCAAAAGCACTAGGAACTGATGAAGGGCGGGCGTTTTTGGGGGACTGTCTTATGTAATTTTGGCGTTTGGAAAGTGCTGATTCTCAGCCTAGTTTGAATAAATGACTTTTGAATTTGAATTTGAATTAAGGTAATGGTAAAAACGCACGCACACATAGACGCGTACGTACGGCCGTCACAAACAAAAGCAAGTCGCGAGTGCGATTGCACTCGCTGTACGTAAAGCGTGTCTATGTGTGCGTGCGTTGTATTGAGCTGACCTTCTGTACATATATATTTTGTGTAACGAATATAAGGAAATTTGTTTATATACGGTACTTTATGGGGGACCGTTGTATCTGCATGATATTGTTGCACGTTGAACTCGTTTGCTGAAAAGGAAATGCAGAAATATTTTTCCTGAATATTTTCCTGGTGCTTTTGTCAGGGATTTTGGCTTTGGAACTGTCCAAACCCTGTACAAAAATCCATGCACTTGCCTAAGCTTCATTGCACAGAGAGATATTAAACCTGATGTGCTATGAATAATAGGATACTGGAATATAAACTTTATATTAAAAAAAGCTCAAATAGTTTCCCAGAGTTTTCCAGGAAATTGCATTCCTTCCTGTGTGACAGGCCACGCCATCCAATTAGAAATCTAAATGGTACTATTTGGGTCTTGGTTTGCGGTCTTGTAGCTGCCAGTGGTATGCGTTACATTCTCACCTTAGGGTTTTGGTTTATCATGTTCACGGGGAAGGTAAATGCTGACTATCACACTAATATGTTATTATAAAGGCGAAAGTTTGTGAGTGTGTGTGTTTGTATGTTTGTTACTCTTTCACGAAAAAACTACTGAACGGATCTGGATGAAATTTGGCACACATATAGATTATAGTCTAGAGTAGCGCATAGGATACTTTTTATCACGAGAATATGTTACCTTGGAATAATTTTCGACATTCACGCGGGAGAAGCCACTGGCAAATGCTAGTCTAATAGAATATAATTTATATATTATTGTAACTGTCTCGTTGGTCTAGTGGTTGCAAATGCTACTGCTGAGCACAAGGTCTTGGGTTCGATGCACATCACATCACATCATCAGCCTATTAATGTTCCCACGGCTGGGACACAGGCCTCCTCTCTGTGAGAGGGAATGGGCCGTAATCCACCACGCGGGCCCAGTGCGGCTTGGTGGATGTCACATGTCTTCGAATTTTTGGTTCTAGGACATGCCGGTTTCCTCACGATGTTTTCCTTCACCGTTTTGAGAGCAGTGGTGATGAAATAATTTACACAAAGTAAAGCGCCTGCCTGGGCTCGAACCCACGACCTACAACTTGCAAGTCGCGGCCGATACCACTGGGCCACCACTGCTCTGGGTTCGATGCAGGTCGGGCAAAGTGTTATTGGGTTTTCTATCTGGATTTTTTCGGTAGCAGCCTGGAGTTTGGGTTTGTCCCCAGTTGATGGTAATAGGTTCAGCAGCTCATGGGGCAAACATGCGTGATGACACCCGCACCACGACACCCGCACCGCTGCGGTGCCGCAGTAGCCCGACACGTAACGTCTGACTTTAAAGGACCCTTAGTTACAAAATTATTTTACAATACCTACAAAGACAACCTAGATGGATTGATAGAACTAGCATAAATTAATGAATTTACGTAATAATCCTTCAAGTAAACGTACTTAATTTATTTCATTACCAAACAAGATTAAAACTCATTAATAGTTCACTCTCTCATAACTACCTCAGGAAGGGTTAACTTAGTCTATAAGCACCACAGAGTAACGAGTCAACTCTGCGGCTACTGCTAGAGACGGCAATGTCATAACTTTTCATACAAATCAAGCGTGTCAGTGGCTGTCACCATTTACTCATAGAAATGTAGGTAAAACTTGTACTTAGCGCTATTGCACAGCCATGAATATTATAAGCATTGATTTGTTTTTTATTTTATTTTTTATTATTGATAGGCTCGCGCTTGATCACTAGTACTATCTCACCTGATGGTAAGCGATGATGTGGTCGACGACGTAGCACGCTTGCCTAGAAGAAAACTATGCAGTCTTGACCTAAAGACTCCCAGGTTGTAGTTATGTGCTGTGTGTATGTGTATCAGGAAATACAGACAGGGCATTCCACTCCTGTACGCATAAATAGAAGTATTCCCAAAACGTTTGGTGCGTATGGGTGGGATGTCCACCATGTACCGATGACGGCTCGCCGTATGTCTTGTAGTCCGATAATGGAAGGTAGGCTAGGAGGAATTAGTTCAAGCAATTCCATCGCACACTCCCTGAAATGAAACCGATAACAAAACCGACAGGCTGGCAACCCGTTACAAGGCTCTGAAGCCCAGATTCGACCAGTATCTATCTCATATGGCTTCATAATATCACCCGCATGAGATTATGTAACACTTACCTTGATCAGACCATGGATAATCCTTTACATATCAAAACCTCTCCGTGCTTACGAGGTGAGTTAAGTAATTATTTTTGGCTGTCGTTTTATTAATTTCTTTGACAGTTGTTACGGGTAGTCAGAGGACTGAAAAACTGCCGAATTTTAATAACTGGGGACACGAGGCTCCTTGGCAGTTGTGAAGGTCTGATAGGCAGTTGCTCCATGTGAAGTACTGGTAATTAACCGAGTTAGACTGGAATCGGTCGCCAACATAATTGGTGAAACCTAGACATATTGATTATTCGCAGCGTTCCGAGCTCTATGATAAGCACCAACTCTAGACGATGGATTAATATTCCCGTTCCGCGCTACGCATTCGAATAATCTGCTCGTTTATTATTCACGTCTTCGGTTGTCCTGACTCACACTGTGCAGGATATTCATACAAATTGGAGTTTTGAATATGTTCGATCTTTATTTTTGTGAAGTAATATTTCTGGTCCGTGGCATCTTCACTTTATTTTAAGTATATGAAATTTTTGGTGTTTCGAGAGTTTGTATTTGTTTGTCTTTTAAACTGAACGGAAGAAATTAGTTTGCTTGCTTATTGTATGTTGACGTTTTTAGAAAATTAAAATTTATTCGTTTACTGTTTATTCATTTGTTTTCCAGTTTCAAAATTATTTACCTATAGCTGTCCCACGCGGCTTCGCTACCGTAAACTGGCTACCTACCCTGCCCTTCATACATGAATGTTGCGTAACTTTAACCACTTACGCAGCGCACGCAACGGAAGGTTTCAAAAAGGCATTATTTTTCCTGTTTTTGCAACATTTTTCATTAATGCTCCGCTCCTATTGGTTGTAGCGTGATGTTATATAGCCTTTGACCTTCCTCGATAAATGAACTATCCAACACATAACACGGTAGCAAAACTATCCAATATTTTTTCAATTCCAACCAATACTTCCTGAGATTAGCGCGTTCAAATAAACAAACAAACTCTTCAGCTTTATAATATTAGAAGGATAGGAGTTTTGCTACCGTAATAAAATAATCGTATGTTTGTCATATAATCTAAACCATAGTCTGCCAGTATTTCAAATTTTATCCAAATCAGTTCAGCAGAGATTGATTAATAAACATCTAAACATCCCAACATGTAGTTGTTGCGCCAACGTTCAAAATTTGATTGACGTCCACTATTTCCTATATCCATCCCTTTCCCGCACATGCCTCGCGAGTGAATAAGAGGATTCGCCTCGCCGTCATCAAGCGTTTGTTAATCGTTTTGCTTCGCACCGCAGATACAGTCCACTAAACCAACCCTACGCGCCTCCATGTAGTCTTAAACTAGTGTAATATTTGTGGGAAGGAAGTAATGTTTTCTTTCAACTTGCTACGTAGGACAAAAATATCAGTGGCAAAAATCTTTTCATGTTTCATTTCGTATCCAACCTTTTTAAGTTCAAAACATTAGATCCACGCATTTGTGAGTCACCCTTCAACGTTACAAAGTGTGGCTCGTCTCGCTAACTTTTTAATTAATTTTATCTCGAAAGTAAAAAGTGGGTTTATATATTTCATGGATGGAGCAGTCGTACATTATGCGCGTGAGTTGCCACGGGGAATCGATTTGTTATCATTTTTTAATGATTTAAGGTTGAGGTTGTGTGTCTGTATCATTTACAGTTTGGGTTGATGAAAAGTTCGACGGTCCGTAAAAGAATAGGAAATGGTTCTCTCTCGCTCGGTTCTTATTTGATGATTCAAGGTTGAGGTTGTGGGTCTGTATCATTTACAGTTGGGTTGATGAAAAGTGCGACGGTTCATAAAAGAATAGTAAATGGTTCTCTCTCGCTCGGTTCTTATTTGATGATTCAAGCTTGAGGTTGTGGGTCTGTATCACTTACAGTTTGGGTTGATGAAAAGTTAGACGGTCCGTAAAAGAATAGTAAATGGTTCTCTTTCGCTGGGTTCTTATTTGATGATTCAAGGTTGAGGTTGTGGGTCTGTATCATTTACAGTTTGGGTTGATGAAAAGTGCGACGGTTCGTAAAATAATAGTAAATGGTTCTTTCTCGCTTGGTTCTTATTTGATGATTCAAGGTTGAGGTTGTGGGTCTGTATCATTTACAGTTTGAGTTGATAAAAAGTGCGACGGTTCGTAAAAGAATAGTAAATGGTTCTCTCTCGCTCGGTTCTTATTTGATGATTCAAGGTTGAGGTTGTGGATCTGTATCATTTACAGTTTGGGTTGATGAAAAGTTCGACAGTCCGTAAAATAATAGTAAATGGTTTTCTCTCGTTCGGTTCTTATTTGATGATTCAAGGTTGAGGTTGTGTGTCTGTATCATTTACAGTTTGGGTTGATGAAAAGTTCGACGGTCCGTAAAAGAATAGGAAATGGTTCTCTCTCGCTCGGTTCTTATTTGATGATTCAAGGTTGAGGTTGTGGGTCTGTATCATTTACAGTTGGGTTGATGAAAAGTGCGACGGTTCATAAAAGAATAGTAAATGGTTCTCTCTCGCTCGTTTCTTATTTGATGATTCAAGCTTGAGGTTGTGGGTCTGTATCACTTACAGTTTGGGTTGATGAAAAGTTAGACGGTCCGTAAAAGAATAGTAAATGGTTCTTTCTCGTTTGGTTCTTATTTGATGATTCAAGGTTGAGGTTGTGGGTCTGTATCATTTACAGTTTGAGTTGATGAAAAGTGCGACGGTTCGTAAAAGAATAGTAAATGGTTCTCTCTCGCTCAGTTCTTATTTGATGATTCAAGGTTGAGGTTGTGGATCTGTATCATTTACAGTTTGGGTTGATGAAAAGTTCGACAGTCCGTAAAATAATAGTAAATGGTTTTCTCTCGTTCGGTTCTTATTTGATGATTCAAGGTTGAGGTTGTGTGTCTGTATCATTTACAGTTTGGGTTGATGAAAAGTTCGACGGTCCGTAAAAGAATAGGAAATGGTTCTCTCTCGCTCGGTTCTTATTTGATGATTCAAGGTTGAGGTTGTGGGTCTGTATCATTTACAGTTGGGTTGATGAAAAGTGCGACGGTTCATAAAAGAATAGTAAATGGTTCTCTCTCGCTCGTTTCTTATTTGATGATTCAAGCTTGAGGTTGTGGGTCTGTATCACTTACAGTTTGGGTTGATGAAAAGTTAGACGGTCCGTAAAAGAATAGTAAATGGTTCTCTTTCGCTGGGTTCTTATTTGATGATTCAAGGTTGAGGTTGTGGGTCTGTATCATTTACAGTTTGGGTTGATGAAAAGTGCGACGGTTCGTAAAATAATAGTAAATGGTTCTTTCTCGCTTGGTTCTTATTTGATGATTCAAGGTTGAGGTTGTGGGTCTGTATCATTTACAGTTTGAGTTGATAAAAAGTGCGACGGTTCGTAAAAGAATAGTAAATGGTTCTCTCTCGCTCGGTTCTTATTTGATGATTCAAGGTTGAGGTTGTGGATCTGTATCATTTACAGTTTGGGTTGATGAAAAGTTCGACAGTCCGTAAAATAATAGTAAATGGTTTTCTCTCGTTCGGTTCTTATTTGATGATTCAAGGTTGAGGTTGTGTGTCTGTATCATTTACATTTTGGGTTGATGAAGAGTTCGACGGTCCGTAAAAGAATAGGAAATGGTTCTCTCTCGCTCGGTTCTTATTTGATGATTAAAGGTTGAGGTTGTGGGTCTGTATCATTTACAGTTTGGGTTGATGAAAAGTGCGACGGTTCGTAAAATAATAGTAAATGGTTCTTTCTCGTTTGGTTCTTATTTGATGATTCAAGGTTGAGGTTGTGGGTCTGTATCATTTACAGTTTGAGTTGATGAAAAGTGCGACGGTTCGTAAAAGAATAGTAAATGGTTCTCTCTCGCTCAGTTCTTATTTGATGATTCAAGGTTGAGGTTGTGGATCTGTATCATTTACAGTTTGGGTTGATGAAAAGTTCGACAGTCCGTAAAATAATAGTAAATGGTTTTCTCTCGTTCGGTTCTTATTTGATGATTCAAGGTTGAGGTTGTGTGTCTGTATCATTTACAGTTTGGGTTGATGAAAAGTTCGACGGTCCGTAAAAGAATAGGAAATGGTTCTCTCTCGCTCGGTTCTTATTTGATGATTCAAGGTTGAGGTTGTGGGTCTGTATCATTTACAGTTGGGTTGATGAAAAGTGCGACGGTTCATAAAAGAATAGTAAATGGTTCTCTCTCGCTCGGTTCTTATTTGATGATTCAAGCTTGAGGTTGTGGGTCTGTATCACTTACAGTTTGGGTTGATGAAAAGTTAGACGGTCCGTAAAAGAATAGTAAATGGTTCTCTCTCGCTCGGTTCTTATTTGATGATTCATGGTTGAGGTTGTGGGTCTGTATCATTTACAGTTTGGGTTGATGAAAAGTTCGACGGTCCGTAAAATAATAGTAAATGGTTTTCTCTCGCTCGGTTCTTATTTGATGATTCAAGGCTGAGGTTGTGGGTCTGTATCATTTACAGTTTGGGTTGATGAAAAGTTTGACGGTCCGTAAAAGAATAGTAAATGGTTCTCTCTCGCTCGGTTCATAGCAAATAATAACAATAATGTTCATAATTGGTGAAATGTGGGTGCACAATGGTTGTACACATCTGCTTAATCGTTCCAGGAGTTCTATACCCTAAGCACGAAGCCCGTAGTTACGGGCCCCGTCCGAAAGTACTCCGAAACTTCCGAGTGAAAAACATAAGTGATAGGTAGGCTGAGATAGGAGCCTTTTTGGTCTCGCACGGGGTTTTTTATATTTTATTATTGTTTGTGTTTGTTTATCTCGTGTCTCCTGTGCGGGTCACAAATAAATATTTTTTCTTTCTTTCTTTTCTTTTGTATATAGGATAATATAGGATATTTTTTTGGACTCCCGGTCACATACGGATGCATGTTTCGTTCGGGGTCCTATTACTAATTAATGACAACACAATTTGACAGTTGTACCTACTCCCGATGTGTTAATACGGGTTATTGGACGATTCGCACGAATTTAACTCGCCCGAAAAGTGCGAATCGACCCCTTTTAAAAATATTAATTCTTCTGAGGCGATTCGCCCGAAGTGAATTTATCGGTGTGCGAATCGACCACTCCAAAATTATGTGGTAGGCAATTGGCACACACATTGTGTTTTATGCAATACCGTTAAGATAAAGTACACTCAAGTACAGAAGTATTTAGGGTTAAATATTTTTATTGATATGAAATGAGGCACAAATTAATCAAAAATGTCTTTATTAAAATAACTACTATGATTTGAGGACTTTTTCCACATTGGGCACCCACTTAAACGGTAACTGATTGAATGGCATCTGAGGTATGCCACATACGGCAACTATCGATACTTTACGCAATTTTATTTCACAAAATTAAATGGCACCTACGAATCAATAGGTACTTACTAGTGTTGAGACTTTTATTTTTTTAGGACATCAAAATTAAAGATTCGATTAAATTCAGTAAAGAGTTTAATAATATGATAAAAATATAACCTCCTCTTTTGCTTTTTTAGGTAGATGTTGACATTTTAAGCATTTATACCCAAACTTCCAGGAGGCCAGAATCATGAAGAAGTCTTATTATTTGCGGGGTTGGAATCATTACCGGTAAAAAATAACTACATCTACCAGGAGGTAAACCACCAGGAGGCCAGAATCATGAAGAAGTATTTGCACGGCTAGAATCATAAGCGGTAGACACACTAGCGGAGTATTAGGACTTCAGAATCGATAATCGACCGTTACTCTTTTTACCGCTCATGATTCCAGCCTAGCTTTCTCATGATTATAATCTCCTGGTACTTAAATTAGTCTTTACCGGTACCGGAATGAGCTGATGGCGTATAGAGCTTTCTCTTTAATTATTTTTTTGAAGTGTGCATTGCTGTCTCCCTCTTATTGTTTTATCGCGTGTCTATCTTATCTAACTTACATATCTCCACGTTTTAAATGGTAATTACTTACTTAAGGCATTGCTTTCCTAGATTCAAGTAAAATATCTATTAACTTCGATTAAGTCTTCATATTATTGCCGAGACCGGTGAGCACGACTGTCCTTTTTTTATTTATTGTTCTCTAAAATATTTTTTTTGCCAATTACTACATAATTTTGGAGTGGTTGATTTGCACATCAATAAATTCACTTCGGGCGAATCGCCACAGAAAAAATATTTTTTTTAAAAGGAATTAATTTGTTCGTTCGGATTTTGTTGGTATTATTTTAGTGATTTTATTTTATCTGATTTTAGTGATTTTGTTTTATTTGATTTTAATGATTTTATCTTATCTGATTTTAATGATGAATTTTAACTGACTATTTATATTATTGTATTGACATTGTAGTTGAATGATTTAATTTAATTTTAATATTTAATTTGTTAGGTATTTGATTTATCAATCGGATTTGTGTGATTTTCAATGCATTGAAATTATCAGAAATGTATTCTTATTATTAGTAAAAAAAAATTGTAAAATTAAGATTTATTACAAGCGCTTATCCCGCCGACAAACTGTTACGCAGTTTGGCGGGTATACTTAAATTTTGATACAAAATAAATGTTTTTTTTTTATTTTTTATTTGTACTTTTCGGGCGAGTTAAATTCGTGCGAATCGTCCAATAACCCGTTTTTACCCGTCCGAAAGATTTAATCATTACGGAGTAGAGTTCACTCCAAAGTTCCGGAGTACTTTTGGATGGGCCCGTAACTTCGTTGACGGAGTTAGGGTGTAGACACCCATAATGATAAGATACGTGCGTAATATTATACATAATACGTATATGTATGTATGTTTCTTGATGAAAATTTACTAAAACTTCCTTCCCCGAAAAACTTAAACACGAAGAAACCTCTAAAAAAACTTAAAAACGTCGGGCTTAATCAAAATCAATTCTAGAAGCTGAAATCTGCAGTATTTTATAAAAACCACTACAGTAATTTTCATTTTACAAAATAGTTTTTTGGTCCTTTATTTATGCTACAAGTGCGGAAAGTAGGTGAATTCCGATTAGAGGTATTTTGGTGAGTGGATAAATCGACATGAGTCGGCAATCATCTTACGCACGTGTATCATACAACATTTTACTATGTATTGTGCGAGGAAATAAAAAGCAATATTTGAACCAAGCAAGAAATTAATAAAATGGCGCTTGTTCAAGGGCGCTCAGCATGTTAATTATCCACAGATTAACTAATAGTTCATAGTTCCTAGGGCTATATCTACTGCGCATGTGCAAATAGCTGTCACGACGTAACGCAAAAAGGCACGAGCAAAATATTCATTCTGCCAAACATATTTAATGAATATTTAAAATTAATTTATTGATCAAAATCTATATCTAGAGTAATTAAAAATGCCTTAAATCAAGTATTAGTTTTGTTTTACCTTTTATATGCATGATAATATATCTGTACTTAACTAATTTTTAAAACTTTACTCAAATAATAAAACTCTATGCGGCGGGCTGACGTTGCAGTTAAAAATTAAAAAAGTACAGGAAACTAAAAAGCACTAGTAAAAAATGTGACACTTTCTGCACAGTTTGGCTGCTTGGAAAACGCTCTTTTCGAGGACATGCATTGTAAAATCATTTTCAGCAAGATGGGCATCTAAAAGCAAGTTTTAAAACACCTACACTCCTTTTTTCTACAAGAGGTGTATGTATGTATCTCACGCCTAACTAATAATTAAAAGTCGGCACGTACCGCGCCTGCTTGTGCATAAGTAATGTGTTGTTTATAATCTTAGGGGGTAGGCAGGGAGAGAGGTGATCTTGGTAATTTTGTAAATGTCAAAGTTTAAGACATGCCTAATGTGTGTGTAACTCAGTTATGTTAGGCAGAGTGATTGGATTTGATTTGACATTCGACGCAAAGGTTTCTTCCTCTTCCGGTATGTAATGAGATTCTAAAGCAGAAAATTACCTGACTCCATACAACCCGAGTTAAGACTTTTCAAATCTTATCTACACTTATATTATTAAGGAGTGATTTTATTTTTTTGTTTAAAATACAGATCCGACTATCTCTGAGTCTCATAAACTACTTTCTATCGAAATATGTATCGAAATACTTTTTTACAATTAAATACAACTGGATCTCCAAATAAACACATTACAAAGTGATAACATTAAGAAGTTACTTAAATTTTGGAAGTCAGTGTTCCTGTTTTCGTTTCTTCGTTTTTTGACACCGACTGCCGAAATTGAAGTAATTTTTCACATTGTAGTGTTTTTATTTTGTAAGTTTGTTGTATTTTTTTGTAAAGATGTTTTTATTTTACACTTTTTGGTTTTGGTACATAATGAGCAAGTTCAATGGTAAGGTACCCAAAGTTATGAACCGTATGGTGACGTAGGTAAAGAATTTCACCATCCCATTATTTCCGTGGGTGTCGTAAGAGGCGACTAAGGGAAACACCAGAGAATGGGCAGCAGCGTTCTCAGCAGAACATTAAACTAACAGAACCAGTGAAATAACAGTGTACCAGGGTGAACTATACATATCTGCGTACCCCTTTAAAGCGTACGCTCTTAATGGTGTAAACAATAAACAAACAGACATGCGATTGCAGCAATCCTGAAGATTTGCCGTCATTTAGTGAAGTTTTCTGTTTTATGTCTCCAAAGTTCTTCATCAGATCTTGATCATATTTAAATGAAGCCACACGAGAAGCTCCAGCTTTATAAAAATAAAAAATCGGGCAAGTGTGAGTCACACTCGCGCATGAAGGGTTCCGTACCGTTATCGCAAAAAACAGCATAAAATCAAATCAATCAGCATCAGTTTGTTATATGGGAACCCCAGTATTTGTTGTTATATCAGCAACAGAAATACATCATCTGTGAAAATTTCAACTATCTAACTATCACGGTTTATGAGATACAGCCTGGAGACAGACGGATAGACAGGCAGACAGACAGACGGACCGCGGAGTCTTAGTAGTAGGGTCCCGTTTTTGCCCTTTGGGTACGGAACCTTAAAAAAGAATTGTCACAATCGGTTCACCCATTAAAAGTTTTGAGGTAACAAACATAAAAAAATATACAGTCGAATTGAGAACCTCCTCCTTTTTAAAGTAGCACCGCACGCACAGATGAGTTGAACTATCTATACCTACCCGTTTTTTTTTTTTAAATTATAGATAGGCTCGCGCTTGACCACTATCTCACCTGATAGTAAGCGATGATGTGGTCGACGGTGTACCATCTCTTGCCTAGAAGTGACCTATTCACTCTTGACTTAAAGACCCCGAGGTTGTAGCTATCTGGAAACACAAACTCCGGCAGGGAATTCCACTCCTTAGCTGTACGCATTATTTAAAGTAGTATTTCCAAAACGATTAGTGCGTATGGGTGGGATTTCCACCATGTACCAATGGCACATCGCCGTACGTCTTGTAGTCCGATGATGAAACGGGCTAGGTGGAATTAGATCATGCAATTCCATCGCACACTCCCTGAAATGCAACCGTTAAAAAACCGACAAGCTGGAAACACGACGACGATGTTCAAGGCTCTGGAGCTTTGACTCGACCAGTGCCTCATTGCCGATGAGCCTCTTGCCGTTTTTCGATCGACTCTAGTGCATCAAGCTGGTATTTGGCAGATCCGTCCCAGAGATGAGAAAAGTATTCCATGCAAGATCGAACCTCCGATTGATACAATTTAAGCAGCTGTTCTGGCGTGAAGTACCGTCTCACCTTCGCAAGGATCCCCAACTTTTTGGCAGCCAGTTGAGCACTTGGCAGTTGAGTACTAGGTTGTGGAGGTCAGGTAGGCAGTCATTCTATATAAAATACAGATGTAAAGCTGCATCCAAATATAGTGGAAGCCGACCCCAATATAGTTGGGCAAATGCTAGGTCGATTGTTACCCGACTGCAAGGAAAGGGTTGTGTTTTTCGCACGTATCTTGTATGTTTGTAATATTCTTTATCTATACTTCTATACTTATACTTATTACTTATAATATTAATATAATATTATAAGGAGGAAAGATTTTTTTGTTCGTTTGTTTGTACCAATAGAAAGCCTTATTATTCCTGAGTGACATAGGCTATTTTTCAATCCCGAAAACGGGTCCTGTGGGGTGGTCCACGGGAGCGAAGCCGTGGGGAACAGCTAGTTACCTCATATCTTGCAAATCACTAGATGGATTTCCATAATTAACACATCGTTAGATACGACTTCACCGCCCAAGTGTTTTTAAATAGGTGACGTTAAAAAAAAAACAAACACGACGGCCTTTTGGCACCATATTCTGGGTCTATCCATTTTTTTTTCATCCTTACCCATCATGTGGGGCATCAAAATGAAGGGTTTTTAGAGATGACTACAACAATCTATACCACTTATATGTTTAAGAGTTTTTCGAAAAAATATTACAACCATAGATATATTTCTATGATTACAACTAAAAAGTTGTAAATAAAAAAAGTTAATAAAATCAAAAAACCCGACTGCTTATGAAGCGAATTAAAATGAAGTAAACAAGAAGAAAATCATGTTGTGCAGTCAGAGGATACATGTGGTTTTGGTCAGCCAGCTCGTAAATAAATACGTATCCTCTGAATGTAGAGCCTGATTTTCTTCATGTTTACATCTTTTTAGTTCGCTTCTTAAGGTTACACCAGTCGAAATTTATTCCATACAAACGTAGTCTAGGGATTATTCCACTGTTTGACGATGTACGTTCAAAATAAAAAGTGATAGCAATTTGTCTTATCATTATCTAGCCCTGTATGGAAGCGAAAAAGTAAAAAAAGAAAATGTTTGAAAGTTATGAGCGTCGAAAGTTCCACATTTCGACACTAATTTTAACGCATTTTTTGGCGCAAATAAATACCATAAGAAGACGGAAAATTGAAAAACGGCCTCCATACAGGGATAGATTAGTAATTCAACAATGCATATAATTTTATTTTAAACAGATAGATTTAGTGGTTTTTTCATGATATCTAGACTGCCAAAGGTCTGTTTATACAATTTCGCGCTCGGTTTCGTCCTAAATCATTATCCATTTCGCTACAAATTTGCAAAAGTGTGTATTCGTACGCGAACTAGCTTCCTACTGCTCATCACAGCATCTATCTCTTCCGCACGTGTTGTCGGTTGATATAAAATGAATTTTAACCCCGCTCACAAAATAGTTCGTGCCGTTGACTAGTGTACCCTTAATTGTTAGATATTATTCTAAAAGAGTTACGAAACTTTTTAAGCAACCCATAAATAGCCTAAAAATATGGACCATGAAGACAGTGTTACGTATTCAAGCCAAAACGTTAGATGTCTTGACTTTCAGGATTATATTCCACGAGCAATCCTCTTGAAACTTAAACAGCTAACTCAAGCCCTTCCGTAAACTTGAAGCAGGTATAAACTAAAGCATTTCACATAGTGTATACTTTAGTAGTAAGCTGTTTCTGAGAAAACTTGTCAGTGTGTCTGGCGTTAACAATTAAGTTGAATTTAGTTTATAAGAAGAAGAATTATGTGTGACTAGCTTTTACCGCCGTCTTTGTTCCTATTTCACAGTAATTGTGCAGTTTATTTCTACACATACCTTAGACATGTGTCCGAAGCTCTCAAATAAAGTGTGATAATTAAAAAAATATCTCCAGCACAGATAATATAATACTAGCATACAGATGCCTCATCCCATACAAAGAAACCGTGCCGACGTAACTAGCGTTTTTCATCTGACTATACCGATTATTTTTTATAAATCGACCGCGTTCAGTTCTGTTCCACGGCGATAGATAGAGCGCCATCTATATCCGTGGAACGGAACCGAACACGATCATCATCTGCCTAGCCTTTTCCCAACTATATTGGGGTCAGCTTCCAGTCTTACCGGATTCAGCTAAATACCAGTGTTTTTACATGGAGCGACTGCCTATCTGACCTCCACAACCCAGTAACTGTGTAACACGGTACCCCTTGGCAAGACTGGTGTTTAAACCGAACACTATCGATGTACAAAAAATAATCAGTATAATCAGTACGGTACGTCGAGACATCTGTATGCTAGTACCTATTATATTATTATCTTTGTCTCCAGTAAGATTGCCATTTTTAACCGACTTCCCAAAAAGGAGGCTATTCTGGCGTTATAGGTAACTTACCAAACAACTTGCCTATTAGGTAGGTACAAACAACAAACAAGTGAAAAATTAAAAAGCTTTTTACAAAAAAATACTACCGACTTCCAAATAAAACTACAAAGTGAAAAATAACTTTATTGTTGGAAGTCGGTGTCTATAACGCAATAAATTGGTAACCTACGAAAGACACCGACTTACAAAAATAAAGTTATTTTTCACTTTGTAGTTTTATTTGGAAGTCGGTAGTATTTTTTTGTAAAAAGTTTTTTTTAAACTATCAGAACATATTTTTCACTGTTTCATTAATTAGTTATATCTCACCAGCTATGCTATTAATAACAATAATTATACTTTGGGCCAATGAAAGCTGTACAAAATTAATCAAGTCTTAATAATAACCCAACACAATTAATTAGAACTAGAATTTACAAATTATATTGTCACTCACCAGTTTTACAAATCTTAAGATATTTAAGTAAATCTCAAGCAAGATGGTGTTTTGTTCCAAGATGACGATCCTTTTCATCTAATTAAAATGATAGGTACCCAGCTGTTAAAGTATTATATATAATTTAATACCTTTAAAAGCTTTAGCAACAGCTGCTGATAAAACAATTTGATTTACCAAAACTTCTCACACATTAAAACTTAGGCGGATTTCATAATGTTTATGGCTACAAAAGAAATTGTTTTCTATTTATTTATTTAAACTTTATGTACAACTAGCTGTGCCCGCGGCTTCGTTCCCGTCATCTGTCTGCCAACCCTACCCTACATACCTTTCTGCCTACCCTACCAATTTTTTTTTCTACGTTCATCATTCTTTCACTGAGAATCTTAACACCGCCATTCAGAAAATGACTTCAAATGCACAACGCCATTTATCGAATATCGAGTTCAACTGTCCGAGTATCTGTATTGCGTGTGTTGTGATAATTCTACTTCTTGAACAATTTAAATTCATCTAACTTTTGATAAAGTGAACCGATTGCGATGAAACAAAAACTAAATCTTTCTTCAAATTCTTCATTCACAATTTTTACATACAAAAGTTATCTACATTGGTTTCGTACATTTCACGTGATGCGTGCACAAATAAACAGACAAACAGACAAAAATTCCAAAAATGCTGGAAATGGGTTCTGTTGGTTATCCTTTAAGACCCTGGCTATGTTTTTTTACAAAAATTACTTTTCTACAGATTTATTATACGTATATTGTCTGATAGTGGTACCTACATAGGTGGACTTAATGCCACAGCATTCTCTACCAGTCAACCTTTGGGTTAAATAGAACAACTTTGTGAAAGGAAACAAAACAATATCTAAAAATAACATCTTGTATACGAAAATTCTCTTACATATTTATTAATAAATTGTAGTTCTAAAAACTAAAAAACACGCTTTAATGGTAAATTGAACTAAAAATCGCTAATCCTGAAGATCTTGGTAAGGCTAATGGGACAAACTATTTAAACGCGCACGGTTGAATCAACTTTTATTACTTGTAAATTTTTTTTTTTTGGCGTTCAAAAGTGCCGCTAAATTATTGCATTGTCATCGGTCGTTGATAAGTGCGCAAAGTTTCAAATCAATCTGACGTTTTGAAGGGGGTGAAAATCACGTTCAAAGATTCCGTTACATTGATACATAGATACATACATACCAAGCTAATAAAAGCGTGTTAAAAATACACATACAAATAAAATTGATACAATAAAATAGATACTCCAACTAATAAATACTTTAAACTTACTTTTTTCTACTCTTTATTTTTGTTTTGTAATAAAAATATTGTTTTTATTAAAATAAAAAAAACTCGTCATCATGGATCAAAACTAACTTACTTCTTCAGCTTTGCATGTCAAATTACTGCTACTTGAATGTCGTCAGACAGAAACTAACCTATACTACATTTGAAAAAACATCAGAAATTTCTACAACCCTTTTTTACAGTCCGTTCGACCGATTTTGAATTCTATCCGGTAAACATAAGGATTTCGTGAAAAGCAAAAACCTGCAAAAAGCAACCAAAACCAACTGTTATAAAGCTGCCATTTGTCATATAACCGACGGAATAGAAGTCAAAATCGGTTGAACGGGCTGTAAAATGGTATTATTTAATTGTCTAATACATACAAACATACATACAATCACGCCTTTTTCCCATGGATGTAAGCAGAAATTACAGAACGCCGCCTGCTTCGATCTTTACATACTTCTTTTGCTTCACTCACGTTCCTACATCTAGTCATACACACACGCCGGTTATGAGTACTGCGCACCTGGCCTTTCTGAAGAACATCACCAATAAGGTCTATGTATGTCTTTCTACGGCGTCCCCTCCCGGCGTTTCCATTCACGTCTGCCTTGACCTTTACCAAATCTGTATTTTTTGCTTTACCAAATCAATATAAATTTGCAAAGTCAAAGCGCATCAAAGCTCACGAGTGGGGGCTTGTGACGTCACTAAGGCAGTATAAAGTGTACTAGCGGCGTGACGTTTCACGATATTTCAACGCATTATATCGTTTTCACTTTATGTTTACGTGTAAAAAGAAAAATACGTGTCCAATATTTCTTTTTTAATCATACCCTTTGCCCTCCTGAATTCACTTACGCAATTAGGCTCCGGGCTTCGTTCGCTCTATAGTCTAGACCTCATCATCATCATTTCTGCCGAACGACGTCACGCTGGACATACGCCTCCCCCAAGCGTCGCCACGATGATCGAATCCCGTTTCATCTACACCTCATTCATGGCTAACTAACAAGCGAGATCGAGGTCAGCAAAACACAAAAGAAACATAGAAGTGACTGTGTCATCGCTTTCATTTTACTACCAATACATTATCATTCAAACAAGGGATTTATATTTAATACCAAACAAAGTAACCAAATACCATCTTCAAATTCTCAATTAAATTAATTAAACTTCGTCAAGATCAAGTCCTCTTAAATCTTCCATACCGAAACAAGGACTGTCTTAAGCCTTTGCTTTGCAGCATTGTGCCCGAACCTTTGTGTACGGTTTACACCGAACGGTGCACGTCGAGTCACGTCGACGTGTGTTGTATTTTTAACCGACTTCTCATAAAGGAGGAGGTTCTCAATTCGGATGTGTATATGTATATTTGATGTATATTTGGGCATAACTCCGTCATATATAAACGGATTTGCAAAATTATACTTTTGTTCGAAAGAAGTTTATTCCGAAATGGTTCCATTTATATTTGGTAAAGATCTGAAGAAGAACTTCGGGGATATACAACAGAACTCTTCAATAAATGACGGCAAATCTATCGGTATTGCTGCAATCGCATGTCTATTTATTGTTTACACCATTTCAAAACATACCATCACGCCAGTAAGCTCTAAACGAGTACGCAGATGTGTACAGTTCACCTTGGCACACTCTCATTCCGCCAGTTATGTTCAAGTTAAATGTTATTCGGGTAATCTATTCTGGCATCACTGTGGGCATTATAGGTACCTTACTTTAAAACATTATATACCAACCATATTGTACCACTAAAGAGTGAAAACTAACTTTATCACAAAAAATACAACCGACTTCCAAATAAAACACTACAAAGTGAAAAATAACTTTAAATTTCGGAAGGCGGTGTCCAAAACCGAAGAAACGAAAACGGGAACACCGATTTCCGAAATTGAAGTTATTTTTTTCACTTTGTAGTATTTTTATTTGGAAGACGGTTGTATTTTTTTTAATCATTCTATTTTGTAAGCTGACCATGCAGAGTACGGCTCTAAAGTCATGAAAGTGTGAAGGCTGATACACGCGCCCGCGGCCCGTATTATAAGATGTCTTTGCCATCATGAATCCGTTGTTAAAAAGGGGTAGTGCTTTTATACGTGCGTCTCTCTCATACACTACACGGAATGGTGATAGCATTAATCCTTTTGATTTCAGCAGTCGCTAGTCGGGTGTATAAAGCCATCTGCCGCCATGATCCCGCGCATCCCCAACGACATCATACACCGCTCGGACGCGTCCCGTCCCGTTTAAATCGTACTCCAAGCAGTCTGTCGCAGACAATTGCAGTGAAAAGTATAATTTTGCAAGACATGTCGAGACATGTCGCAATAAGTTTCAATAGTCGACAACTTGGAAATGTCCAATATTGCATTCCGCGACACGCTGCTGAGAAATGAAAATACTTTAAGAAAATTGAGAGAATTTCGCTTTCTTTTGTCTTTGAATGTTTGCGTAGCGTGTTATAATTTACTTGTGGTTTTGCTTCGGAGCTTATTAATTTTAGTTGTCACGGTATTGATAGGAGGGTATGCCTGTGCTTAGTTTTCACAGGGAAAGATTAATTTTATTTACAGGCAAAGACTCAACACTCACAGCCCGAACAGGCCCATAAGCTCTTAGAGCAAGGTTATTTCCATTGTGCATGAAGGACGGATGTACTATATAAGTCACTAGCTGTCCCACGCGGCTTCGCTCCCGTCAACTGGCTACCTATCTACCCATCTACCCTACCTACCCTACTAGACATAATTGTTGCGTAACTTAACAGCGCACGCAACGGAAGCTCTCAAAAGGGAATGTTTTTGCCCGTTTTTGCAACATTTTTCATTTATGCTCCGCTCCTATTGGTTGTAGCGTGATGTTATATAGCCTATAACCTTCCTCTATAAATGTTCTATCCAACACAAAAATATTTTTTCAATTCCAACCAGTAGTTCCTGAGATTAGCGCGTTCAAACAAACAAACAAACTCTTCAGCTTTATAATAGAAAAAATAATAAATAATATAATAATATATTATTATTATAGTATAGATAATACATTTGTCCCTTATACACAATAGAAATAAGAGTTCATGGTGTCCACACAAAATAGGGCCTAAATAGTGTCTTCCCACCTACCCGTCAAACATAGCATGTAAATAACACGTCTCGCGGCGCAGTTCGAATGTAAATTCAAGTCGGATAATTTATTCATAAGGTAGCTTTTTAATAGGTTACAAACAAACACATTAACCAACTTGGTTTTACTTTTACATAAAGGGTCGACATTATTGTGTTCTTCTAATGTGGTGTCGAAAAACGAAAACAATAAGTACCAAAGACACCGACTTCGTAAAAGAAAGTTATTTTCGCTTTGAAGTGTTTATTTTTGGCAGTCGGTTTTCCTACAACGAAATTGTTTTATTTATTAATAATCTAAAATTTTCATAGTGTAAAATACTTAAGAGCCCACCGAGGAAACGATACGTAATTTCGAAATAATTCCGTTCGTACGATCCCTTTCTGCATCTTTACTAATTGATCGTTGGTTATGAAATTAATATAAACGATATTTAAGGATTCACTCTACACGACATATGTTTTAGAAACAAGATTACTTGTAGTTTCCTCGATCGAATAAAAATCCAAAGTAATCTCTATAAAAGAAAATAAATCTTCGGTACGGCGTATAAACTTCACGGAAATTCATCAGCTTTTAAATTATAACTAAACTAGATGTTTTCTATCCGGTATATGTTTTAGATTTTCAAAATGTGTATTGGTTTTAGAAATATGAAGAGGAAATAACTAAGTAGGCGCGCGTTCCGCCCATTCTAACTTGAGCCGCCGCTCTTCCCCCATATCCGCGTTAGTCTTGCTTCGGCCGTTGGACGGGGAGCCTGTGTCGCTTGCGCAAATGTACGGTTTTAAAAACGAAACAAATAATTTTGTATAAGCTAACTTTATTTTAAATGGGGAATAAAGTAAACAAAACAAAGAATAGAAGGGGTTCGAGAAAAATCAATTTTTAACGCTTATATGAAGAAATAAAAAGTAAAACTCGTATCCTCTCTATTGACGACACGGTTGGCGTAGTGGTTGAGCGGCTACTGCGCTGCGTGTCGCGGGTTCCATTCCCGCACGAAATAAATATTTGTGTACAGATAGTTCTTCCGGATCTGGGTGTCTTGTGTATGTGAATTTAAATGTTTTAAATGCACCCACGATACAAGAAATTCCTAGTGGGGGACAAAGTTAAAAAAACCTTGCCTTACTAGGTGGTATGCAGTTTGTTTTTGGTTGTATTAAAAATAATTAAATGAATTTTTAAGGAGGTTATTTTTTTTTAACTAGCTGAGAATTTTGTAGACAAAGAGCATACTCCTGTTACTTCGTAATTCCCAACCGTATACTCCGTGCCTACCTACTACCTACTAATAATATAGCTAAATACGAGTATTTACTATCTAGATTGACAATTTAGCAGTACTTACATACCAAGGGAGAGTGAAATTCACTAAATTAAAATTGAATCGTTATTTGTATCTTTTTGCTATTTTTAGGGTAAATTTACCAGTTGTTAGCATTTCACTGAATCATCTGATTATGCTATAAGAGAAAGACAACTACAGAAAGGAAATAAGTATTGTAGCTTCTGAAGTATAATAATCAGTACCTACTAATGATATATCTTTAGGTATGTAATATGTACCACTTATTAAAAATAGTTGCCACTTACCTTCCTATTAACGATATGGCAACAAATAGGTAGGGTTAGTAACATTGCAAAATTATTTATCTTTTTCCATGTATAGGGTAAATTTGCCAGTTGTTGGCACTTTACTTAAAAAAAAAGAGTCCTGTGAAGAACCGGTGAGGTAAGCGTAAAAATAGTAGGATGTGTAGGATAAGGAAAACACTATAATATTATATTAGTTAGTATGAACGAAACAAAGAAACAAAAATAAAATTAAACATTGTTTTTTTTTTATTTCAAACTCCTTTATACAAATTCAATTTCAGGATAAATGTCTTGGATGAGACCGATTCTAAAAATAATCATACTCTGGAATTGTAAGTTCAAATACTAAACTTATTTTAGTAAAATTTTTGATTTTTCAAAAATCAAATTTGGTAATAAATAAAGTAATTATAATTAAATCAAATGTTCTATTTTATTACAGGGTGCCAATTATACTGAAACAAAACTCTTGTCTTTCTCATACAAATTAATGCTACGAAGGGAGTTCGATTTTGATCATTATTGTTTCGTCTGTTTTTTACACATACATACAAACATTTACTTTTAAAGCTGTGATTGATGGTAACTATGATATGCTTTTTGCACGGTGGTCCAATATATGTGGTCCCACCTGGTGGGAGGCCTTCCAACGCAACGTCTCCCGGTTCGCGGTCACCACCCCAGAACTTTTCTGCCCATTGGTCATCCGTTCTGCGAGCAATGTGCTCTGTCCACTGTCACTTAAGTTTGACAATTCTTCGGGCTATATTGGTACCAGGGTGGTTCTCTTGCGGATCTCTACATTTCTGATTCCATCACGCAAGGATACTTCGAGCATGGCCCTCTCCATTGCCCTTTGGGTGACTGTAAGCTTTCTGATGAAGCACATTGTGAGCGACCACGTCTCAGAGTCATATTTCATAACTGACAACACACACTGGTCATAGACTTTTGTTTTGAGACACTGTGGTAAGTTGGACGAGAAGATACCGCGCAACATCCCGAATGCTGCCCAGCCGAGTTGGATTCGACGGGTGACCTCTTTCTCGAAGTTGGCCCTACCCAACGGAATCGTTTGTCCCAGGTAGACATAGTCGCCCACAACTTCGAGTGTTGAGTGTTCGACCTTGATAGGATTAGGTGTAACATGGACATTCACCATCACCTTGGTTTAGTCCATGTTCATACTAAGACTCACTCTTTCGGCAGCTCTATTGAGGTCATCTAGCATTGTACTGAGGTCCTCCATGGTCTCAGCCATGACAATTATATCGTCGAGAAACCAAAAGTGAATGATGTAATCGCCATTGACGTTAATGCCCTCCAGCCCTCTCCAGTCCAGAACTTTGAAGACATCTCCAGTGTAGCGGTAAACAGTTTCGGAGATACGACGTCTCCTTGTCTCACACCTCGCTGCAGAAGGATGGTTTCCGAAGTCTTATCCTGAAGTTGAACTGACATGGTAGCGTTTTTGTACAAACACTTCAACACTTCGATGTACAGGTAGTCGATTTGGCACCGTTGGAGAGACTGCAGTACAGCCCAAGTCTCGATTGAATCGAAGGCTTTGTCGTAGTCCAAAAACGCTAAGCAGAGGGGCAGGTTGTACTCTTCGGTCTTCTGTATAACCTGCCGCAGCGTATGTATGTGGTCTATGGTGTTAAATCCTTTACGGAATCCAGCTTGTTCGGGAGGCTCGAAATCGTCTAACCTGCCTGCGAGACGATTCGTGCTGACTCTTGAAAGCAGCTTGTAGACATGGCTAAGAAGTGAGATGGGCCTATTATAGTTCTTCAGTAGGGCATTGTCACAATTCTTAAAGAAGAGTACCACCACACCCGTGCACAATACCTGTGGCGTTTACCCCTCGAGTATGACGTTCTGAAGGGCCTTAAGTATAGGTTTTCCACCCGCCTTCAGTAGTTCGGCCATAATTTCGTCAGCACCCGGTGCCTTGTTGATCTGCTGTTTAAGAGCCACCCAAATCTCTGACGGGCTGACGTCCGGAATGTCTTCGGTATAGTGATGGGTCAATCTAGCTCTAGATCTTCTGCAAGTTTCGCGACGGGTTTACTGGTTGTCGTGTACAACTGCCCATATAATGTCTCGATCTCCTCAGAAGCTCCAGTTTGGCGGATACGAACCTGCTATAGTCGGGCTTCAGTTTCGTGAGCTGGCTCTGTCCAATAGTCAGATCTCTTGCAAAGACCTAGGCGCCCTTATTCCGCTCAATCGCATCATTAATACGCTCAGTATTAAAACGGCATCTTAATTTACTCAAAGGTAATTGCTGATGGGGAATCCAGTACATATAAGAGCATATTAGCAGCATAACCATATTTTTTTGCTGCAAAAAAAAAAATGTACTGATCAGCTGTTGAGAAACTTTTAATATAAATAGGGAATATGAATGAAAACATATTTGTCATTTGACTTATCGATAAAAATACTAAAATAGAATATTTTTAGTGAAAACAGGATCAAATTGATTGAAAATTGAACGAGATATAACAATTTAAAGAAATCTATCTGGCCTTTTCTACGAAAATGCCGTTTTCTATGGCAGTTGTATGGGCGTCGTGCTATCTGGCATCATGTGGCACGACGGACTTTTCTATGTAATGCTTTGCAACTTTGATGATCTATAACTTCAAAAACAACAGCTCCAACAACAACTTCAACTTCGCTCAGCTCAAATTTAATATTAAAAAAAACAACTTTCATGTTTGTTTACATTATTGTTATTAATAATTTAATTTAGCAAATAAAAAATACATGCATATTCCCTATTATCATAGTTTTGCTTGACATTCAAAAAGATTTTCTATTGAATTTACTTTGAAGAATAAATAATGCTTAGAATATAATCATAAAAGATAATTAGGTATTTTTATTTTATTCGATTACAATATAGCTAATTCATATTTCATTGATCATGAATAGGTTCTTATCTACTTACCGACATCAAATGATTGTGTAAAATCTGGCAAAATGTTTCTAAGTGTGAACATTTTTAATAAAAGTAGGTATTTTAAATTGTTTTAGTTGTTTTATTTTGTAAATATTATACTTGGTAGCAAGGGCGGACCCAGGACTTTTTTCTGGAAGGGGCACAAGTGGCGGACGGGCAAAAATCAACAATAAGTGTTAGAAATAAACTTGAAGTATCATACTTCAAGTTTATTTCTACAAGTTCAAGTTGAAGAGTTCAAAGAACATGAGTGAAGCTCTTGTCTATCATATAGACAAGAGCTTCGCTCATGTTCTTTCTGTTATTTAATTCATATATTTTAACAACTCTGATAATTTGATTTGCTTCTAAGTATGTACTGTGATGAAATCTCCACAGTACACAAAATACGTCAGATTATTTTGTGTACTGTGGAGGCACGGTGGCACGAGCCCCCGTGCCTGCCCCCCCCCCCTTAAATCCGCCCTTGCTTGTTAGCACCTCACTAGTAGATCAGCGCGCGGAGCGTCGGGCGCGTCTGCGCCTTACGCACACACACGGAGCGCATAGAATACCTAAAATTGATTACTGCCTAAAGCTCGGTGCGCTCTTAATTAACAATAACTACCTATAAATACACTTAAATAAAAATAAAATAAATCTACGAACGCGTATAAAAGGGCAGGGATCATAGGGCGTCAAAAAATTTGTCCACATCGCAGTCAACGTGAAAAGTGCCCAGAACGCTGGCAGCATTGCCACGTTGGATGGCAATGCTGATTCTCTCGCCAAGGAAAAGCCCAGCCCTCTGGGCATGTGAAGAATCGACTAACCGTTTGCTTACTTCTCGAAATACTCGAAAAGCACTCGGACCACATGGACCTAATGTTTCAACCCCAAACGGCTCAAATATATAACTTCCAATAAGGTTGTTGTATTTACGCCGTATGAGGTTTTCTGCACCAGCAGCAGCCACCCCAGCACAGCCCGCCGTGCTAAAAAGATGGGATGGCGCAAGGGTGACGACACATGTTGCATCCCACACCACAGGCCTACCCACCTTCCAAGGCATTATGGTATTTTTTTTTTCCTACATGAAATATCACTTATTAATATTTTCCCCCTGCTCAGCTCACAAAACAGACATCTAAGCAGTAATTATCATAATTATTTCAGCCCAAAGACGTCCACTGCTGGACATTCGTCTTCTCTGTTCGTACCGCACTAAGCAGATGCCCGCGGCCTTCAGGTGTTCATCGACTTACCAACAATGCGTCTTTTGGTACCCGGTTGACACTGTAAACTGTTCAGCACCATAGAATATCCGTTCTGCAAGCTATATGCCGTGCCATCACTTTACTTCATGTATCTAATCTAATCTAATAATACCATTATACGAGCCATTATTGCATATAAATGTATATATATAATCTGAATCTCGGCAACGGCTCCAACGATTTTCATGAAATTTAGTATGCATGTGGTTTCGGGGGCGATAAATCGATCTAGCTGGGTTTATTTTTTAGAAAACGTCGGTTTCTCTATTTTCACCCGAGCAGAGCTCGGTCGCCCAGGTACTAATTCATAATACGAGAAACAAAAATATCTCCCTGTTGGCTTTTTAGGGTTCCGTACTCATAGGGTAAAATAGGGTTCCGTACCCAAAGTTAAAAATAGAGTTCCGTACCCAAAGGGTAAAAATGGGACCCTATTACTAAGAATCCACTGTCTGCCTGTCTATCTTTCTGCCACCAGGTTGTATCTCATGAACAGTGATAGCTAGACAGTTGCAATTTTAACAGATGATGTATTGCTGTTGCCGCCAATAAAATACTAAAAAAAGAATAAAATATATATTTAAGTGGGGCTTCCATACAACAAACGTGATTTATTTGCCGTTTTGTGCGATAATGGTACGGAACCGTTCGTGCGCGCGTCCGACACGCACTTGGCTAGTTTTTTACCCAGAGTCTACCTGAATATACCGACCAATTTTCTACTGAATATAGGTACATCAAATATAACTTATTATTATATTCCCCCTACTCAGTTCACAAAACAGACAGCTAAGCAGTAATAAATATTCTGAATACTTTATAATAAGACCACCGTACGTGACCTGGACGGTGTCCAAGTTACGGAACAATTTACTGCTGTTTTGTGAGGCGGTGCGGCGTAAGTCAGAAGTTTGGGATTAAAATGTATGAAAAAAAATAGCGTTACCACAGGATCCAAGCGCTAACAGAGAATATTTGATTGAAATAGATATCAGCAGATATGAGCAGTGGTGGCCCAGTGGTATCGGCCGCGACTTACAATTTGTAGGTCGTGGGTTCGAGCCCAGGCAGGCGCTTTACTTTGTGTAAATTATTGCATCACCACTGCTCTCAAAACGGTGAAGGAAAACATCGTGAGGAAACCGGCATGAACCAAAAATTCGAAGACGTGTGACATCCACCAACCCGCACTGGGCCCGCGTGGTGGATTACGGCCCATTCCCTCTCACGAGAGGAGACATGTGTCCCAGCAGTGGGAACATTAATAGGCTGATGATGTGATGATGTGATGTGAGATATCACTAGATGGCACGATATGCATCAACTTGTTATTAAACTGTGTGTAAAAAAATTAACATTTTCTAGAATTTATCATAAAAATTGTATGTTCTTGGTTAATCAATTGTCCAAAGTACAAAACTATGGTATATTGGGCTCGTTATTCACATTAGAAATATTATTTGAACGGATCATTTAAAATTAATTCTAATATATGGCGCGTTTTCAATTATTATTTATTTTTATTATTATTTCTGAGGCATGCCACTCGATTTATTAAATTTATATTGCAACACATGTTGGTACAATGAAACAGAAAAATGTGCAAAAAAATACTATTAAACAAATTGTTACTGTATTTAAAGAATAAAATCATCACAACGTACCGAGAAACCCTTTTTACTCGCAGATTGCTGCTAACAACATTTATAGCCGTGGTAGGAAACCGAACGAGATAACACGAACGGCAAATCCTAACCTAAAAAGTCACATTAATAATGGCTTCGTAACGTTTACATTATTTTCTAAACTAAAGTAGTCTTTCAAGAGTCTGGCTAACGAAAGTAGAGACTGAAAAAGCGCGGCAAATTTAAAAAATATCAGTATAGCAACCGCAAAACTAGTATGAGATACCTGGAATAACCTAATTTGATACTTTAGAATAATAAATTTTATTTCGTCTGAATAAAAATACTATAGGTGCTTTAGGTAGGTAAAACTTTAGATATTATGGATCTAACAATCCGATTAAAAAAAACAACAGTATTCTATAGTAATTTTGGTTTATTCACTGCCATAATCAAAATCTGAATCTAAGATTTCCATGTGAAAAGATTCATTAGAGTCACTGGAATCACTGTTTTTTACATTAATTATAAAACTTTATAATTTATATTCTGTTATTCTGTCCCTTTCATTATATTTATTTTCAACATATATGACATGTTCAGTCATTTTCTTCCACACCTCTGCTAGCTATTTCACCCAAGTACTGGTTCTGGGATACTATCCTATCTTTCTGCTCAAAATCCGTAAGTTTTCAACAGTTTTCACTATCTCCTTAACCCCTGCTACATCCTCCAGATCTTCTGTAAAAGAAAAAAAAATACAATGCAACTTTTATTATGTATGATAAAAAATCATAATGCATTAATACGAAGGTGTTTAACTTATTATAAAACGAATGTAAATTATAACAGAGAAATAATTTTTGCATCAATACGAATTAAAACAAAGTATCAAATTATTGGCGTCCCACTAACTTATGAAATCTAACACCACACGTAAACAATCTTGTCTTTGTTTGAATTAAGCGTCTTTCTCTTGTTGTTTTTCTTGATATTTAGACATCATGCGAAACAACATCTCCCTTAATCCAATTTTAATTGTTTTATTAATTTGTCACCTTAATAAATGCTATTATCAAGACCACAACAAATCAAAACAACACGCCATCTTGTTTTGGAAAATTGAGGTTGACATTAGTATAGCATTGCCACGGCGTTTTTTTTTGTTCTGTGAGCATTGCCATGTAAAAAGTTAGCAAATAATTCGATTGTCTACTTTCGTTTGCCAGACTCTACTATACCTTATAACTATACATAAACTTACATTATGAGCTTTTTAAACGTATGGGAAGTGGGCATTGTTCTTTAAACCAAATCTGTTGACACGTGACTGATAAACCGTCCAGACATTTTCATTTATAATATTAGAATAGGATAAAAAATGCAATTTAATCTAGCTTTATTCCAAGCAGTTTTTAGTACCAATTAATCTAGCAACTAGTACGGCTCGGAAGACACGTGTCGATAATTAAGAGCAAATTAATATCTTTGGAGCGCGTGTCACATCGCCCGAGGCGCCCGGCTTAACAGGCGTCGAGCAGTGTTGTCACTATGAGATAATCTGTTTAGTATTAAGGCGTATATACTCCCTAATGTTAACGCAGTTCGAAGCCGGCAACAAATTGAACCTCCTTTTCAACAGTTTTGTTTGCAAAATATTCTTTGATTAATATAATGCTATTTCAGTTATGAAGAAATTCTAGCCATCAATTTTTCAATGCAAAAATATTTTTAAACACCCAAGTCGTTTTGGAGAAGTAGTCAAAACTAGCGAAAAAATATCGTGTTGTTAATTATTGATTTTAAGCAAAACTATTAGTTACACAAAAAACCATGTTTCACAAATAATGTACATGATTTTTTTTTTCATGCCTGTTTACCTAGCCTAAGGAGTATGATTTAGAAAGTAACCGTTTTACGGCACTAAAGCGGTGGAAGGCCCTTAAGGGGATTATTAAAATGGGCCAATAAAATTAAAATATTTACAGTTGTATTACGTGGGAGCTTGTGGGAAAATAACAGGCGCACGGATCGATTTTAAACCCCAAGAGTGCCTGAAACGTGTATCCACGCGAAACACAATTGCTTTCTCATTGTTTCAGTTATTAAGATGAGGTTAAGCAACGCTTGCTGAGATTGGTTGGCAGGTTCTGAAAGAACCTAAAACATTTTGGCCCCATCGACCATCCGTTGTGGGCCCACTGTCGCTTATGTTTGAAAATTCTTCGGGCTAAGTCGGCGCGAAGTTTTGCGAGCGATGCGGGACGAAGTTTCCTTTCGCTAAATGTTCAAACTAATGATGTGAATAGTCATAAGTCGTAAGCCTTTCATGAAGTCATTAAAATTTTTCTTAATCATCAGCAGTTGCATCCCTCTTGACCCGCTTTGATCAGCTTCAGTTTGAGCAGTCTTCTTCATAAACCTTTTGTCTATATACAAATAAATAAAATTACAGTGTCTGTATGTACTTAATACCAAAAGAACAACGTTTTATTGAATGCATGTGAAAGTATATACGGTATAACAAATACACAACTTTTAAGATTTTTGTCTTTCTGTTTTTCCGGGTAATCTCCAAAATGGCTGGACCAATTTTGACGGGACTTTCACTGGTAGATAGCTGATGACTTTAATTCGGAAAAAATCTTAGTTCCTGTAGGAAAACTAACTACATATTTGACGCGGATGAAGTCGCGCTCGCGGGCAACAGCTAGTGAAAAAGTTATTATTTTTTTGAACAAAAAAATCTTTTTTTGTACAAGATTTTTAGCTTACCGTGCGTTGTCATCCAAACTAAACATGTATTCAATTTCACTTAATCAGTTGAGGATCAAAATTAAGTTCCAAGATTTGACCCAAACCTCATAATATACAAATAATTACAAAGTCAAAGTCAAATGTATTTATTCAATTAGGCCACTAAGCGGCACTTTTGAACATTAACAATTAAAATTTACAAGTAATAAAAATTGATTCTACCGTGCATTCGGAAAAGTAGCTAGTTATGGAGAAGAATGCACAAGAAACTCCATACTTACTCTTTTAAAAAAGAAAAATGTTTTACTATATTAAAGTACATACATTAATAAATTCATGTACGTGAGGACGATGCACCTAGCACTATTATACAACATACATATATACATTGCAAGTTAATAAAAAGCTTGTAAAAACCAAGATGCTCTAGATAAAGTATAATTCTGTCAGCGATGGCGATGGCGATGGCGATGGCCGAAATGCCAAAATGTAAGGGATCACGTCACGTGACATTTCGGTAGCGCTTGACATTCCCATACGATTTTTAATGACTTCAAAAAAACGGAATTGAAATGAAATGAACGAAGAGGAGGAGGAGGTAATCAAATCGACACGTCGTAAGTCGTCTGTATTTAATATTGTTAGAATTGCACAATATTAACAATGTTACTCCATGTGGGCTTCTAAACATGTGCGCCAAATTTCATGTGTATATTTGCATGTGTGCATGTTTGCATGTATGTATGTTTGTATGTTTGTATGTTTGTATGTTTGTATGTTTGTATGTTTGTATGTTTGTATGTTTGTATGTTTGTATGTTTGTATGTTTGTATGTTTGTATGTTTGTATGTTTGTATATTTGTATGTTTGTATGTTTGTATGTTTGTATGTTTGTATGTTTGTATGTTTGTATGTTTGTATGTTTGTATGTTTGTATGTTTGTATGTTTGTATGTTTGTATGTTTGTATGTTTGTATGTTTGTATGTTTGTATGTATGTATGTATGTTTGTATGTTTGTATTTTTGTATGTTTGTCCACGCATTTCTCCGAAACTGTTGGTGTCGAAAAAGACATCGCCTTCCGAAACGAAAGTTATTTTGCACTTTTAGTATTTTGCTTTTGAAGTCGGTTTATTTTTGACGACGCATTCGTTGATAACTTAACATGTCTTAACTACTCATTTAATTTTTTACCTATTGAAATCCAAACTATACCTTACTTATTATATTCCTGCCCTTGTTCCATGTTACTTCGGGTTGCCGCAACACGTTTTCCTCTTCCATACTGTCCTGTCTTCCGTCACGCTATCACTGGCTCCCTTTTCTTTCATATCACTCCTCACACAGTCCATCCATCTTTATTTTGACCGTACTCTCCCTCTCCGTCCATCCACATTTATATTCATAGCTCTTTTAGTAGCATGCTATATTTTACTTAACGATCGCAAAAATCTCTCATTATCAACTTCGAAATATGAACTTACGATATAAAAAAAACTTCTGAACAATTTCAAGCAGAAATCAAAACTTCGCTCTTTGGACCACTTATTCAAATTACATGCACGAGTAAAAACTGAGAACTTGATCGATTCAAGCAAGTCAAACATAGACTAACACAAAGCAGCTCTTTGACTGGTATACGATGCAAAGATACTCACACGGGGTATGAATTAGTGACAAGGTTTTTTGAGAAAAGATTTTATCAAGTGTAGCTTCAAAATAGATTTTTAAAATAAATTAATGAAGCTTTAAAATAGATACACAACAAAATACAGGCTGTATTTTGTTGTGCTTTGTGTTGCTTATTTTGATTCTTCGTTTTTTGACACCGACTTCCGAAATTGTAATTATTTTTCACTTTGTAGTGTTTTTATTTGGAAGTCGGTTGTATTTTTTTGTAAAAAAGATTTTATATTTCACTTTTTTGTGGTGGTACATAATGAGCAAGTTTAATAGTAAGGTACCAATAATGCACAAAGTTATGCCTGAATAGATTACGCAAATAACATAAAACTCACATAACCAGTGTAATAAGAGTGTATCATGGTGAACTGTACAATATACATATCTGTGTACCCCTTTAGAGCGTACGGTCGTGATGTTACGTTATGAAATAGCGTAAATAATAAACTGACATGCGTTTGCAACAATCCCTAGAGATTGGCCGTTGTTGATTGAAGAGTTCTGTTGTACCTATATAACCGAAGCTCTTCATCAGATCTTGATCAAATTCAAATGGGACCACACGAGAAGAACAAGCTTTAAAAAAAAGAGTAATGAAATCGTTTCATCTTCTAGTGACTTATAATATTTATTACAGGTTCAAATTCTTATGTTTTTCAATATCTATGTTCACCGAATACTCCGTCAATAAAGGACCGATTTTGTAAATTCTATTTTGTTTGGAAGGGTATACTCACGAGGTGGTCCCAATGTTATCAAATCAGGGACTGATGAAGGGATCCCATGGAAATGGAGGGAACTCTATAGAAATTATGGTATTTTCATCAACATGGCAAGCATTAGCATTCAACGAACTTATGCAGAAGACCACAGATGGCCACTGCAACTTCTCAATGATAATTATGTTTTGGCTATAAGATAAAAATTTACTTTAATTACTGTGATGACGTAAATTTAAATAAAAGGTTCTAAAAAAATGGTACCATAGAACTGTTCTGGTGCCGGATAAGGAAGGCCGGAACTTCGTAATAAAACCGTTATAATATGTCAGAAAACCAAAAACACTGTCTGCCGAAATTGAAGCTATTTTCACTTTAATTTGACAAAAAGAAGCTTTACTGTCAGTAGTTGAAACTACGTGACTGTCCCACAGACAAATAAACTTCGTCGTTTATGGCAATTTTTATGTTTTTGTCTCGTTCCTCTTTTTTTTTTTTTTTATCTTATATAGGCTCGCGCTTGACCACCATCTCACCTGATGGTAAGCGATGATGTGGCCGATGATGGAGCACGCTTGCCTAGAAGTAACCTATTCACTCTTGACTTAAAGACCCCTAGGTTGTAGCTATCGGGAAACACAGACTCCGGCAGGGAATTCCACTCCTTAGCTGTACTCATAATAAAAGTATTTTCAAAACATTTAGTGCGTATGGGTGGGATGTCCACCATGTACCGATGGCGCATCGCCGTACGTCTGGTAGTCCGATGATGAAACGGGCTGGGCGGAATTAGATTATGCAATTCCATCGCACATTCCCCGAAATGTAATCGATAAAAAACCGACAAGCCGGCAACTCGGCGACGATGTTCAAGGCTCTGGAGCTTTGACTTAACCAATGCCTCATCGCCGATGAGCCTCTTGGCCTGCTTTTCGATCGACTCTAGTGCATCAAGTTGGTAATTGGCAGAGCCGTCCCACAGATGAGAACAGTACTCCATGCATGATCGAACTTGCGCTTGATACAAGCTGAGCAGCTGTTCAGGCGTGAAGTACCTTCTCACCTTTGCAAGGATCCCCAGCTTCTTGGCAGCCAGCTGAGCCTTTGCCTCAATGAATGGGCCAAAATTGAGAGTCGATGTCAACGTAACGCCAAGCAGCTCAAGATGGTCAGTTATTGGCACGGTCACACTTCGGAAAGTTGGAGCCGGGTGAAATTCACTCTTTTTTTGCGGAAAAAAGACACGCCTGGGTTTTAGCAGCATTAAACCTGACCAGATTGGCATCGCCCCATTCGGAGACTGCCTGCAAGGACAGGTTTAAGCGCTCCACCATGGCCTCCCGGAGAGACTGGACCTGAGGCCCGTTAGTACGAGCGTTGGACAAATATCTCTCAGCAACAGTGCTGTCGTCTGCATACCCAAAGGTACCGGGTTTTAGCAGATCGTTAATGTGCAGCAAGAATAAAGTTGCTGAGAGTACTGACCCCTGAGGGACACCGGCATTAATATCCAAGTGGTCCGACGAGCAGCCATCGATAACCACTCGAATGGACCGATCTCTCAGGAAGTCTGCAATCCAATCACACAGACCACCGGACAAACCGAATGAAGGAAGCTTACCAATAAGGCTTTCGTGCCAGACCCTATCGAAAGCCTTCGAGATGTCGAGGGAGACGGCAAGCGCTTCCCCATGCCTCTCGATGGCCTCACTCCATATGTGAATGGTATACGCTAGAAGATCCCCAGTAGACCGATTTCGGCGGAAGCCGTATTGGCGGTCACTCAGGATATCGTTAGTTTCTAGGTATGCCAGGAGCTCCTCTTATTGTTATTTTGTTGCAACACTGTGTCAGTTCGCTGTCATTGAGATTCACAGTGTTTGGTGGAGTTGACAGGTGTCACTACAGTAGAGGAATAGTGAGCAAGCGCGTGCGACGCGATGCCAGTTTTAGTTTGATTAAATTGTAATTGTTAAATAATCAACACATCTATGTTGAAAATTTCGTTCGCCATTAGCGATTGGTGTTGTGCGGCGCCTTTGCATTGGTATTTGTGAATATTACGCGTGCAGCGAGGTATTTTGTGTCGACCACGTGCCTGGTGGACGCCGGGAACCCCGGTCCAGAAGCCGTCGGCTATCCCTCATCTTATCCTAGTATTATATATTTTTTTTCCCCTATAATCCTCGACCGGATGCTCTCCTCATCAACACCACGAGGGCACGGGTAAGGGAAACGTTTATGTACCGCTATCCACTTATCAGCCAGGAACCAATATCTCTAAAGAACAAACCCTAGCGACCGCTGCCACGTACCGTGGTTTCGCGGGTATAGTCCAAGAGTCACAGCGTTGCTATGGGCCCCAGCGTAGGCCTCTTGGCTTTGTGATGCGAAGTCCTGTATTAAACAACAATGGTGTTATATATACATACTGAGGTAGATACGTTTTACCGACGTCTGCGCGGCAATACAAACACAAGCTGACTAGCTTGAGTGAACTCAGTTCGTCCTGCATCTCAAAGACAAAGACAAAGACAAAGATATTTTATTTCAAGTAGGCCACCAAGCGGCACTTTTGAACGTTAGGTACATTAAAATTTACAAGTTATAAAAGTTGATTCTACCGTGCATTCGGAAAGTAGCCTGTTATGGAGAAGAATGCACAAGAAACTCCATACTTACTCTTTTAAAAAAAAAAAAAAGATTTTTTTACAATATTTAGTTACATATAAGTACATTCATTAATAAATTCATATATGTGAGGACAATGCACCCAGATAGCACTACACACTATACTACGTACAGGCATCTATATAAATAAAAATGAATTGTTGTTCGTTAGTCTGATTAAAACTCGAGAACGGCAGAACCGATTTGCATAATTCTTTTTTTGTTTTGGTCGACAGAATACAGGGAAGGTTTAAAAACAAAAAAAATGGGGAAAAAAGGGTAGGGTAGGTGTAGGGTAGGTGTAGGGTAGGTGTAGGGTAGATGTAGGGTAGGTGTAGGGTAGATGTAGGGTAGGTGTAGGGTAGGTGTAGGGTAGGTGTAGGGTAGATGTAGGGTAGGTGTAGGGTAGGTGTAGGGTAGGTGTAGGGTAGGTGTAGGGTAGGTGTAGGGTAGGTGTAGGGTAGGTGTAGGGTAGGTGTAGGGTAGGTGTAGGGTAGGTGTAGGGTAGGTGTAGGGTAGATGTAGGGTAGGTGTACGGTAGGTGTAGGGTAGGTGTACGGTAGGTGTAGGGTAGGTGTAGGGTAGGTGTAGGGTAGGTGTAGGGTAGGTGTAGGGTAGGTGTAGGGTAGGTGTAGGGTAGGTGTAGGGTAGGTGTAGGGTAGGTGTAGGGTAGGTGTAGGGTAGGTGTAGGGTAGGTGTAGGGTAGGTGTAGGGTAGGTGTAGGGTAGGTGTAGGGTAGGTGTAGGGTAGGTGTAGGGTAGGTGTAGGGTAGGTGTAGGGTAGGTGTAGGGTAGGTGTAGGGTAGGTGTAGGGTAGGTGTAGGGTAGGTGTAGGGTAGGTGTAGGGTAGGTGTAGGGTAGGTGTAGGGTAGGTGTAGGGTAGGTGTAGGGTAGGTGTAGGGTAGGTGTAGGGTAGGTGTAGGGTAGGTGTAGGGTAGGTGTAGGGTAGGTGTAGGGTAGGTGTAGGGTAGGTGTAGGGTAGGTGTAGGGTAGGCGTAGGGTAGGCGTAGGGTAGGTGTAGGGTAGGTGTAGGGTAGGTGTAGGGTAGGTGTAGGGTAGGTGTAGGGTAGGTGTAGGGTAGGTGTAGGGTAGGTGTAGGGTAGGTGTAGGGTAGGTGTAGGGTAGGTGTAGGGTAGGTGTAGGGTAGGTGTAGGGTAGGTGTAGGGTAGGTGTAGGGTAGGTGTAGGGTAGGTGTAGGGTAGGTGTAGGGTAGGTGTAGGGTAGGTGTAGGGTAGGTGTAGGGTAGGTGTAGGGTAGGTGTAGGGTAGGTGTAGGGTAGGTGTAGGGTAGGTGTAGGGTAGGTGTAGGGTAGGTGTAGGGTAGGTGTAGGGTAGGTGTAGGGTAGGTGTAGGGTAGGTGTAGGGTAGGTGTAGGGTAGGTGTAGGGTAGGTGTAGGGTAGGTGTAGGGTAGGTGTAGGGTAGGTGTAGGGTAGGTGTAGGGTAGGTGTAGGGTAGGTGTAGGGTAGGTGTAGGGTAGGTGTAGGGTAGGTGTAGGGTAGGTGTAGGGTAGGTGTAGGGTAGGTGTAGGGTAGGTGTAGGGTAGGTGTAGGGTAGGTGTAGGGTAGGTGTAGGGTAGGTGTAGGGTAGGTGTAGGGTAGGTGTAGGGTAGGTGTAGGGTAGGTGTAGGGTAGGTGTAGGGTAGGTGTAGGGTAGGTGTAGGGTAGGTGTAGGGTAGGTGTAGGGTAGGTGTAGGGTAGGTGTAGGGTAGGTGTAGGGTAGGTGTAGGGTAGGTGTAGGGTAGGTGTAGGGTAGGTGTAGGGTAGGTGTAGGGTAGGTGTAGGGTAGGTGTAGGGTAGGTGTAGGGTAGGTGTAGGGTAGGTGTAGGGTAGGTGTAGGGTAGGTGTAGGGTAGGTGTAGGGTAGGTGTAGGGTAGGTGTAGGGTAGGTGTAGGGTAGGTGTAGGGTAGGTGTAGGGTAGGTGTAGGGTAGGTGTAGGGTAGGTGTAGGGTAGGTGTAGGGTAGGTGTAGGGTAGGTGTAGGGTAGGTGTAGGGTAGGTGTAGGGTAGGTGTAGGGTAGGTGTAGGGTAGGTGTAGGGTAGGTGTAGGGTAGGTGTAGGGTAGGTGTAGGGTAGGTGTAGGGTAGGTGTAGGGTAGGTGTAGGGTAGGTGTAGGGTAGGTGTAGGGTAGGTGTAGGGTAGGTGTAGGGTAGGTGTAGGGTAGGTGTAGGGTAGGTGTAGGGTAGGTGTAGGGTAGGTGTAGGGTAGGTGTAGGGTAGGTGTAGGGTAGGTGTAGGGTAGGTGTAGGGTAGGTGTAGGGTAGGTGTAGGGTAGGTGTAGGGTAGGTGTAGGGTAGGTGTAGGGTAGGTGTAGGGTAGGTGTAGGGTAGGTGTAGGGTAGGTGTAGGGTAGGTGTAGGGTAGGTGTAGGGTAGGTGTAGGGTAGGTGTAGGGTAGGTGTAGGGTAGGTGTAGGGTAGGTGTAGGGTAGGTGTAGGGTAGGTGTAGGGTAGGTGTAGGGTAGGTGTAGGGTAGGTGTAGGGTAGGTGTAGGGTAGGTGTAGGGTAGGTGTAGGGTAGGTGTAGGGTAGGTGTAGGGTAGGTGTAGGGTAGGTGTAGGGTAGGTGTAGGGTAGGTGTAGGGTAGGTGTAGGGTAGGTGTAGGGTAGGTGTAGGGTAGGTGTAGGGTAGGTGTAGGGTAGGTGTAGGGTAGGTGTAGGGTAGGTGTAGGGTAGGTGTAGGGTAGGTGTAGGGTAGGTGTAGGGTAGGTGTAGGGTAGGTGTAGGGTAGGTGTAGGGTAGGTGTAGGGTAGGTGTAGGGTAGGTGTAGGGTAGGTGTAGGGTAGGTGTAGGGTAGGTGTAGGGTAGGTGTAGGGTAGGTGTAGGGTAGGTGTAGGGTAGGTGTAGGGTAGGTGTAGGGTAGGTGTAGGGTAGGTGTAGGGTAGGTGTAGGGTAGGTGTAGGGTAGGTGTAGGGTAGGTGTAGGGTAGGTGTAGGGTAGGTGTAGGGTAGGTGTAGGGTAGGTGTAGGGTAGGTGTAGGGTAGGTGTAGGGTAGGTGTAGGGTAGGTGTAGGGTAGGTGTAGGGTAGGTGTAGGGTAGGTGTAGGGTAGGTGTAGGGTAGGTGTAGGGTAGGTGTAGGGTAGGTGTAGGGTAGGTGTAGGGTAGGTGTAGGGTAGGTGTAGGGTAGGTGTAGGGTAGGTGTAGGGTAGGTGTAGGGTAGGTGTAGGGTAGGTGTAGGGTAGGTGTAGGGTAGGTGTAGGGTAGGTGTAGGGTAGGTGTAGGGTAGGTGTAGGGTAGGTGTAGGGTAGGTGTAGGGTAGGTGTAGGGTAGGTGTAGGGTAGGTGTAGGGTAGGTGTAGGGTAGGTGTAGGGTAGGTGTAGGGTAGGTGTAGGGTAGGTGAATGTTTGGTGTTTTTATGGCAAAACAAAGTTTGCCGGGTCAGCTAGTAAAGTAATAAAAATACTCACACATGCACTGTGCAGTTATATAATAGAAGCTAGAAAAAAAAAGCATTAACATCTGAAGCAGTTAAGTTATGACCAATCCCAGCTGACGGCGTCCGTTCACGAACATGACGCTTGAATTGGCACCACCCAGCTCAACCGTCATGAAGGGAACCGGATGATCCAACACACGCGCCACCCTCAGAGAGACATTTGAGAGAGCATGACACACTCAACTGCCAGGGCACACACAAGTCAACGAACGACACACAGGTACAGTAAATGGTAGATTTACAGTTGGGTACATAGTACTCACACACGTGCTTTGCAGTTATACAATAGTAAGGAAATTGAGTTTATACAATACAAATATATTCATTCAGTCTTCAGCAGTTCCAAGAACACTGCAAAACAATAATGTTCTGCATATCACTTGGTTTAGCGCCCTAGTGGATGTGGAGCAGGAATAGCATTTAGCCAAGCATTTTTATCAGTGAAGTAATCCCCCAACTTATAATATGCCAGCCTGCATCTACCTGCTATCTAGCTGCGACACGAACGTATCTACGTTTGCAAAGTATTTTTATCTCTTTCTGACAACGGGGTCCTATTTATATCTCTGTGATCTTTTAACCTACTCAGTGATAGAAATAAAGTTCCAAGTTCTATAGGTCCTATGTAGGTAGCTAAAGTAAAATGTCGCTATGTTTTTATTTCTTTATAATGAGTATGACGTCTCTTTAGGTACGTGTAGATGGTGTAGTTTGGAGACACAATAAAAGTCATATGTGGGTACTCACTATTTCTATTGTTCATCACACAAAACACGTAAGGAAATAATAGTCAGAAGGAGAATCACAGAGAGTTTAGAGTCACAATAAAAGAAATGTCTACAGCACAATACACACAGGACAGAAACAGATATTCAGATAGTTCTAGCACAGATCGCGTAAACAATTACTTTGCGGGAGCGCAGTAGCGGTAGCGGGAGTTGCAAACCGACTAGCGGTGCGTCGCTGCGGGTGGCAGAAGAACTTAGTAGGCTCGCGGTGCAGTACCACCGGAGCCGTTGGTGGTAACGTTCAACCAGACATCAGCCGACATAATATCGTATGCGATAAACGATGCCGTTAATGTCTGTCGACGGTGTGTTACTGTTATCATAATTATATATAAATAAATATAACGATATTGTATGTGTGTCTTGTATGTTTGTGTATTATATAAATAAATAAACTATGTGGGTGGATAGTGTACCCTACATCACTCCCCTCCAGAGACCGTCAAGGGCGATAAAAATTTGTGAACTTGACTTGACGACCAGAACGAGTGGTATACTCCTTGCTGCTGCTAGATGGAGTGACTTCTTTTGAGTCAGCTTTGTCAGCCAATATGTAGGCTGGCTTAAGGCGGTCAATTGTGACTGTGACCTCTTTGCCCTTGAAAAGAATTTTAAAAACTTTGTCACCTCTTTGCAGAACTTTGTGAGGACCTGTGTAGGCTGGCTGTAGCGAGCCACGTAATGCGTCATCACGAAGGAACACGTGATCAGTGGTCTGCAGATCCTTGTAAACGAATATGCTCGTTTTGTTGTGACGGGAAGCTGGGGTTGGTTGCAGGTTTTGGGCAAACTTGCGGATGCGAGCGACGAATTCCGTGATGTCGGTCGTTCCTTCATCACGGGGAGAGAAAAATTCTCCCGGGAGTCTTAGCGGTTCGCCGTAAACCAGTTCGGCGGAAGACGCTTGAACATCCTTTTTGAATGCGCTCCTTATTCCAAGCAATACCCACGGCAAGGACTCTGTCCACCTGTCGTTAGCATGGCACATGATAGACGCCTTGAGTTGCCTGTGAAATCGCTCCACCATGCCATTACACGCCGGATGGTATGCTGTTGTCCGCTTGTGCTGAAAACCAGCCAACTTGGACAATTGCTCGAACAGGGCTGACTCGAATTGACGGCCCCTGTCCGTAACAATGTCTGCGGGACAGCCAAACCGGGCAATCCATCCGGACAGCAGTGCTTCAGCTACTGTCTCGGCAGTAATGTCGACGATAGGTACCACTTCGGGCCACCTGGTAAATCGGTCGACTGCCGTCAGACAATACCTGAAGCCTTGCGAGATTGGGAGCGGGCCCACAAGGTCGATGTGGACAGTGGTGAACCTTGCACGTGGGAGATGGAACGACCCTAATGGCGCTGTGACGTGGCGGCTCACCTTGGCCCGCTGGCATTGAAGACAAGCTCGTGCCCATTCCCTGCAGTCCTTCCTAACGCCTGGCCAAACAAAGCGCTCTGCGATTAATTTGGCAGTCGCTGATACACCAGGATGACTGAGGGAATGTAAGCTGTCGAAGACTTGTTTTCGCAGCATTTTGGGTATAAATGGTCTAGGAGGCGCTGTACTGACGTCACAGTACACAGGTGTACGCTCCCCGTTGACCTGTACCTTCTCCAGTACTAATGATGATCCTTCCTGAAGAAGTATGGCTAGTTCGGGATCCGAAACTTGCGATTCCGCGAGGTTGACGAGGCTGACCGGTACCTGTAGCTCCTCCACGCGAGATAAGGGGTCGGCTACGACGTTGTCTTTGCCGGAAATGTGCCTTATGTCGGTGGTGAATTGAGCGATGAAGTCGAGGTACCGGAATTGCCTAGGTGAGCAGGTCTTCTTCCTCTCGTGAAATGCGAAACTGATTGGCTTGTGGTCCGTGTAAACGACGAAGTGTCGTGCCTCCAGCATATGGCGGAAGTATTTGATGGCCTCGTAAATGGCCAGCAGTTCCCTGTCATAGGGAGAATACTTGGTTTGCGGAGGGCTGAGCTTTCTGGAGAAGAAAGCTAACGGCTGCCAACCGTCATTGCTAAGCTGCTGTAACACCGCGCCGATTGCATTATCCGACGCATCGGTAATCAATGCGAGTTTGGCGTTGCAATCGGGGTGAGCCAATAGAGCAGCGTTAGCTAGGCTTGCCTTGCAGTTCTCAAATGCTTGCAAAGTACTCTCCGCCAGACATATGGGATGCGAGCCCTTTACGTTGCCAATCAAGAGGTTGTGAAGCGGCGCCTGGATCTGAGCTGCATGTGGGATGAATCGCCTATAAAAATTGATCATGCCCAAGAATCGTCGCAGCTGACGGACATCTTTGGGCTGAGGGAACGACTTGATGGCCTCGACCTTGGAGTCAAGCGGTTTGGTGCCCTTATCGGAAATGTGGTAACCTAGGAAGGTTACCTCCGAGACACCGAAAACACACTTGGACGTGTTGACCAGCATGCCGAAGTCCTTCAACCTGCCGAAGATGGTGCGGAGGTGCTCCTCATGCTCTGGCTCTGTTCTTGAAAAAATTAGAAAATCATCCAAATAACAGTAGCAGAAGTCCAAACCTCTGGTCATCTCGTCGACGAATCTTTGAAATGTTTGGCCTGCGTTACGCAAACCAAACGTCATGTACGGAAATTCGTACAAGCCGAACGGTGTGGTGATCGCCGTCTTGGGAATGTCGTCCTGGCTGACAGGTATCTGATTGTAGGCTTTCACGAGGTCTATAGTACTGAAGATTTTACAACCTGTAATACTGTGTGCAAAATCGTGTATGTGCCTAATCGGATACCTGTCAGGAACGGTTCGGGCGTTGAGCATGCGGTAGTCGCCGCATGGTCGCCAACCGTTGTCTTTTTTAGGGGCGAGATGTAGGGGTGATGCCCAGGGACTCTCAGAGGGTCTGGCAGTGCCATTTGAAAGCATTAGCTGAAACTCTTGCTGAGCAATTTTAAGTTTGTCTGGCGCTAGGCGCCGGAATGAAGAAGATACTGGAGGCCCTGGGGTCGTACGTATGTGGTGTACCGTGTTGTGCGGTGTAGTGCGTAGTGTACCGGCGGGTCGGGTGATGTCTGGGAAACCTCCCAGGAGTTTGTGATACCTCGAGTCGCCAGATAAAACCTTTACTGAAAATAAAGATGAATCTGCACGACTCGAAGCTAACGAGAACACATTTGTCGTACTATCGACTAGTCGTTGGTTACGACAGTCAACGACTAGCGAGTAATGACATAAGAAATCCACGCCGATTATCGGTTTTGTAACCTCGGCCACAACAAAACGCCACTTATAGTCTCTACGTAAACCTAAATTTAAACTAAGTTCCACGAATCCAAACGTCTTAATGGGTGTCCCGTTGGCGGCCACCAGCTGGTAGTTGCTGGGCGCGCGACGCTCGCTGAGCAGACGACGAGGGTAGACGCAGAGGTCGCTACCTGTGTCGACCAGGAACTGCGTATTCGTGCTTCGGTCTGCGACGAAAAGGCGACCAGTTGTAGGGCGGCAGTCGTCTGTCGCCATCAATAGCGACTGCCCGCGGCGTTTCCCTTTTTGAAGTCACAGGGTGTGATGCAGCGTTTCGCTTTGTCACCGTGCATCGCATGGTACCAGCACACAGGGTGGCTCCGGTAGCTGGAGTCCGAGCGAGTCGACGATCGCTGGTGTGACCTCCGTCTCGCGTCTCGGCCGCGGCTGTGGGAGCGGTTCCGCGAACGGCTGTCACGCAACTCCAGCATCATGTCCTTCATGGACCGCTTCAGCTCCGCGATTTCGGCTGCCATCTCACATAGAGAGGGCCCTGCTGCCGACGTTGAAGCGACGTGGCCGGATGGCGTGGCGATGTCCTGGATGCGGTCGGCCAGCTCGGCCAAGGCCTCCAGGTTGCTGTGCGGCTGCGTTGCCAGGAGGGGCTGGATGCTGCTGGGGAGTCGGCTGCTCCAGATGGTGCGCACGAAGTCCTCAGGCACAGTGGGTCCTGCCAAACCCTGCAGATGGCGCAGGAACTGCGACGGCTTCCGGTCACCCAGCTCTTCATGCATCAGCAGCTGCTTCACCTTGTTTTCCTGGGAGGCGGAGAGGCGTTTCACTAATTCCGTCTTCAGTTTTTCATAACGGTTAGTGGTGGGTGGGGATAAGATGATATCCTTTACCTCCTTTATATGCTGGGGGCCGAGTTGTCCAATGACGTCATTATACTTGGTGACGTCATTTGTTACCCCTGCATTCTCAAATTGTGCCTCAATCTGTGCGAACCAGATTTCGGGTTCTTCAGGCCAGAATGGTGGCAACTTAAATGCAACGCGGTGTACGTCGTGTGCCTCTATAGTAGACACGCGCTTCGCTTTGCGCGGTCTGTGCGTAACGCGTTGTGATCGCTGCGACGCGGACGACGTGGTGTGAGCGGACGACGCGGTGTGCACGGACTCACTATCACTCATTTTTAATCGTCTTTTCTGTGTTCAATACGGGGTCACCAGTTTAGGTACGTGTAGATGGTGTAGTTTGGAGACACAATAAAAGTCATATGTGGGTACTCACTATTTCTATTGTTCATCACACAAAACACGTAAGGAAATAATAGTCAGAAGGAGAATCACAGAGAGTTTAGAGTCACAATAAAAGAAATGTCTACAGCACAATACACACAGGACAGAAACAGATATTCAGATAGTTCTAGCACAGATCGCGTAAACAATTACTTTGCGGGAGCGCAGTAGCGGTAGCGGGAGTTGCAAACCGACTAGCGGTGCGTCGCTGCGGGTGGCAGAAGAACTTAGTAGGCTCGCGGTGCAGTACCACCGGAGCCGTTGGTGGTAACGTTCAACCAGACATCAGCCGACATAATATCGTATGCGATAAACGATGCCGTTAATGTCTGTCGACGGTGTGTTACTGTTATCATAATTATATATAAATAAATATAACGATATTGTATGTGTGTCTTGTATGTTTGTGTATTATATAAATAAATAAACTATGTGGGTGGATAGTGTACCCTACATCTCTATTGGTATAATCTTAGTGGTTCAAAATCAACCTTAAGTTTAATTTTCCTTACAAAACATCAATTTCATGTTAAATAGTTATTTATGCTACAAGTGCGAAAAGTAGGTGTAGTGTTTACTCGTGTCGATTTATCCACTCACTCGCTTCGCTCGCTCGTGAATAAAAATACCACTCATTGGCAATCATCTTACGCACGTGTATCATACAACATTTTACTATGCATTGTGCGAGGAAATAAAAAAAAATATCTGAACCAAGCAAGAAATTAATAAAATGGCGTTTATTCAAGGGCGCTCAGCATATCCACAGATTAACTAAGTTCATAGTTCCTCGGGCATATCTACTGCGCATGTGCAAATAGCTGTCACGTCGTAAAGCAAAATATTCATTCTGCCAAACATATTTCATGAATATTTAAAATTAATTTATTGATCTAAATCTAGAGTAATTAAAAACGCATTAAATGAAGCATTAGTTTTGTTTTACTTTTTGTATGAATAATAATCTGTACTTAACTATTTTTTTAAACTTTTCTCAAACAATCAAAACTCTATGCGCGTTATTAAAAAAGTACAGGAAAGTAAAAAGCACTAGTAAAAAAAGTGACACTTTCCGCACAGTTTGGCTGCTTGGAAAACGCATTTTCGAGAACATGCATTGTAAGAATTATTTATCTAATTCATACTCCGAGTATACCACCGATAGCCCGTGCAGTAATTAAATTTGTTCGAAAAGATTATAAAAAAGTTCCTCTCCGAGGGTAATTACACAGCCTGTTCCTGGGATCACAGTATGTTAGGAACTTTATACAGATTAAAGCAAGTAGGCTTTACTCTTTGGGAGACTGCATGCCTTTATTCGTGATCCCCTTACTCTGTGGCTTGGCAATAAAGAACTACCGTAGAAAGTTTGGATTTTTTATCTACTAAGTAGTTTGCCTTAAGGAAAATGAATTGCATGTGGAGCTTAAGAAGAGGAAATTCTTTTTAGTGTTCCGTACACAAAGGGTAAAAACGGGACCCTATTACTGAGACTCCGCGATCCGTCTGTCTGTCTGTCTGTCTGTCCATCTGTCACCAGGCTGTATCTCATGAACCGTGATAGCTAGAAAGTTGAATTTTCACAGATGATGTATTTCTGTTGCCGCTATAAGAACAAATACTAAAAACAGAATAAAATAAATATTTAAGGGGGGCTCCCATACAACAAACGTGATTTTTTGGCCGAATTTTTGCGATTTAGGTACGGAACCCTTCGTGCGCGAGTCCGACTCGCACTTGGCCGGTTTTTTTAAATATGTGAGTTTTCTTTAATGGTGTAGTTTTTGAGTTGTGTAATTTATTTAATAATGTATTTTTACCGACTTCAAAAAAAAACCGGCCAAGTGCGAGTCGGACTCGCGCACGAAGGGTTCCGTACCATTATCGCAAAAAACGGCAAAAAATCACGTTTGTAGTGTGGGAGCCTCACTTAAATATTTATTTCATTCTGTTTTTAGTATTTTTTGTTATAGTGGCAACAGCAATACACCATCTGTGACAATTTCAACTGTCTAGCTATTTATTTATTTAATTAATTTATATATGCTTTATTGTAGGTACACCAAGTTAAAACAAAGAAAAGGAAACTTAAAACTAAAATACATACAACGGGCGGCCTTATCGCATAACGCGATCTCTTCCAGGGATCCTGGAATGGACAGTGATAGCTGGACATGAAATGGGGTTGACATTGTTGTAACACATAACAATACGAATATTTACTTTAAACACAATAATATTATTATAGATACACAAATATATACATATGTTCTATAATAGATACATAAATACATACATACTCAATAAATAAAGCAATGAAAGTGGATGTTACTGAAAGTAGATGAAGCTATCACCTTTCATGAGATACAGCCTGGTGACAGACGGACAGACAGACAGACGGATGTATCGCGGAGTCTTAGTAATAGGGTCCCGTTTTTACCCTTTGGGTACGGAACCCTAAAAACGGAGGTAATCAATTCAACAGGTATGTATGTAATATTGTAAGAATTGCACAATATTCACATATGTTACTCTGTGAGCGATCCGATAACAAGTTTCGGAGAAATGCGTGGACAAACACACGTACATACAAACAAACATACATACAGTTATGAAATTTATTACACGTGTTTAGAAGTCTATAATATAATTTCGCGCGCTCGTTTTCGTCCTAAATCATCATCCATTTCGCTACAAACTTGGAAAAGTGCTAATTCGTACGCGAACTAGCTTCTTACTGCTCATCACAACATCTATCTCTTTCGCACGAGTTGTTGGATGAGATAGCAAGCATTTTAACCCCACGCACAAAATAGTTCATGCCGTCGACTAGTGTAACATATAATATATTTATTTTGACACAGATTTTTTGACTTTCTAGAAGTGGATGGTCTTTTTATATGAAATTGATATTTTGTAAGAAAAAATAAACTTAAGGTTGACTTTGAATTTGACTTTTACGACGATATTTTACTCCTGGATCATTCTGTAATTGTTACTTATGTTTAATGGTATTAAATTTATTGATATATTTTTATAGTGATGTGACATTTTTGATTGACGAATTTATCAATTTTAACTATCATAATGAATGAACTATTTTTATTTCAGTCTGACATACGATAGAATATGATGTTTAAATACCATCGATATTTTCATACCATACATCAAAACACATCGATGTACAGTTCCGATTTATCGATTCGAAAAAAACATCGATTTTTTCAAAGTGGATACCCCTATTGGCTTGTGCCTTGCTGCGCCGGCGCTGGTCGTGTCGTTGCCAAGAATGGCAAAGTTGGCGACAGTGCGTCAAGGACGGCATGGCACGCTCGCACAAGTGCGACAAGGACAGCAATTTACGGTGCAATGCGAGGCTGCCAGCTCGCATGCCACGGATAACATAATACTACAGCTAACACAACACAATAGACAATAGGTGCAGAGACAAATGTGAATCGAGTTGCCTACAGTTACAACTTACAATACACACAACATGTGACACACATATTGAATTCCTGTTAAAAATAGGCATTTCTGTTAAATATAGACTCAAGCATATTATCTTATTACAACAATATAACAACACCTTGATTATTCGAGACAAAGTTTTTAACGAACACATCACCTGAATCCGCTGAGGATACCTACATCCATACTAATTATTAATGCGTAAGTAATTATGTCTGTCTGTTACCTTTTCACGTTTAAAACGCTGAACTAGATGAAATTTGGTATAGAAATAGAGCCTCGGTAGTAAATAGGATAATTATTATCCCGGAAATCATTCTTTAGGGGGTGAAATTTTTCGTATGGTGAACCAATAATTTCTCAAGTAAGGCGGATTGTAGGTATGTGGGGCTTATAGGTAGCCCCACATACCTACAATATTAATGCGCGATATAAAAAAATAGGCTATTCGAAGTATTAATACTATGCTGACAAAGTCGCGGGCAAAAGCTAGTAGTGATAATAATAATTAATCTTCGTCAAATAAGTATCTTCATATAATAATATTATTACGTAATTATCATGTAGTTCGTGGAAAGCTTCTAAGTTCTAATATTATCCTTGTTGAGACTTAGAGACAGTAAAATTAATATCTTTTCTCTAATGAATTTGGGTCGGCTTCTACTCTTCTACAATCCCGTGGAGGGTCGATCCGATATGCAAAAATAACTCTCGTTTCGGAAGTCTGTGTCTATGGTACTTCTTGTTTTATCATTTTACAACACCAACTTCTCAAACCAAAAGTTATCTTTGCACTTTTTAGTGTTGCTTTGATAGTCGGATTATTTTTGTGATTTTTATTTTATTTTTTAGGAACAAATCGTTACTGTTTCATGTATCGGATCGACTCTCCATGGGATACGAACGATCAAAATTTATCGGTGTATAGATCGACTACCTATCTACCTTTATAAGGCAGTAAACTCGTCTATGGAATGCATTGCCTGTGACAATATTTCGCGCAATCACTACCAATCTTTAAAAGACTGGTAAAGGAGCACTACCTGTCACTGTGTTGTTATTCTTGTTGGAGCTGTATTATTTTCTTGCCTGTATATTTATATGTGTCGGGTTTAGTCAATAGTACGGACGTCAAAACATATCACAAGCACGCCACCTGGTGGCAAATTAAGAACAACTTCGCATTGGCGCGCTTTTTCTATCCGCTTGCGTGGTGGGGACAGCAGAATAATGGCAGTTGTGTACTGACCGCCTTAGAGCTAGACGTCGTAGAATCACTACCTATCGATCCGTAATATTAGTAAGCAGGATTGTAACTGTGAGTTGTGACTATTTGAATAAACGCAGTGTATCGAATAATTTGTGTGAATTCATTTTAAAGATTGTACCCACCGGCCTGCCCACAACGATGTCTCAACCTACTGACTTCTCAATGGTTTGCATCTCTCGGCCACCCTTGATACGAAATATGAATGTATGTGTCTATTTTAGTATTTGATATTTATACTTCATAAAAGATAGCTTGATTTCTGCGAAAGCTGTCAGTATCAATACAGTAACAATAGCGCTTGACCAGCTACCAATAACGTATACGTCAGTTTGACATATGTCGCAGAGATCAAGCTATCATTTATGAAGTATAGTGCTTACTATTTATGTTTGTTGATTTAAAATTGCACCAAGTACAACCCGAAGTCGTGTCAGGGCTCTCTCTCTCCATTCTCGGTTGCCTGGAAGAGAACCGAGAATGGAGAATTGTATGTTTTTCCGTATGTTTTATTGTTTTACAATAAAGCATATATACATAAATAAACGGGTAGTGTGATATCCCCTGGTAAGGCTGGTTGGCAAACTGTTGGACTTCTGTAACCCGTAATGACTATTTATCTACAAATTGCAGCCAGGATCAACAGTTTAACGTGCTTACCGAGTCACTGAGGGATCCCGGTATGTTATGGTCACCCACGCACGGACCAACCTTAGTAAGCGTTGCTTAAACATGAAGATCAACCCGTGTGGCTGTTATTATTTGGCCACGAGCTCCTTCTAAGACATACCTACTATAGCTTCTACTGTCTGAACAAAAACACCATAAGGCCCTTCCATTTCCGAGTATTATTTGCATTACAAAACCACGTCAACATTCATTCATCCTCTCACCATAATTCGGAGTAGTAAAGCGGCTTTAGCGCTTAGGTTTGGAGCAACTATAAACAATGGCTTACAACCATCACCATTGTAATAATTGACAAAGGGTCTATAAACGATGGCAATGAAATACCAAAATCATAGCCAAAACGAAACATTTTTGTTCTTTTTTTGGGGTGGGCAAACATGCAATGATTTTTCCAGCGCTGGATAAAGTGGGACGGCGTGTCAGACTTTTACTGACTAAAACCCATGCGTGTCCCTTCAGTTGCTTGAGCCAAGGCCGCGGTAACTCTCTTTCAAATTTATCCGCGACCCAGGCAGTCATCGATCGGCCCGAGTGGACCGCGTCAGTTTTGCTGACATCTCTTTGAGATGTGCGTGGCACACTACGCGCCGTCGACTCGGGCCTGGTCCTTATCAGACGGCGAGCTACCCATTACTCGCCGTCCGCAAGCCCGCGCCTACGGTGGCCGGGAATCGGCTTGCAACTCCCCATGCCCAGGGCATTTTCTGCGGTGATTAGGGGCATGTGGGCGTCTCCGTTGCGTTTCCCTCATGCTTGCCGCCTCCTCTTTTGCGATAATTGCAGCTTTGCAGGAGGTGACAGCTTTAGCCAAAATGTACCTAAGAGATTGGTTACGTGACATTTAGATAGCTCTTGACTAAATATTTTTGACATTTTATCAATCGCTATTGCGTCAGTTTTGTTGAGAAAATGTTACTTGTGTAGAGCCTCTGATAGTAAGCGATGATGTGGTCAACCATGGAGCACGCTTGCCTAGAAGTAACGTTTTCACTCTAAAATAACCTCTTACTTAAGAAATCTGAAACTACATAACTAAGACTAAGGGCTCGTTTATACAGAACATCCGTATTTCCAGGTTCCGTTTTAACGAATCCGTTGCTACTGGAGCTGATGTTCACACCGCATTTATAGTGCCGTTTTCGTGGCAACCTGAAAATGATAGCGGACAGAATGGACTCAACGGTCATACGTCGACTCATTGACCTGCATGTGAAAGGTTCAGGTTAATAAAGAAACGTATTGTTTAAATTTATTCCCATTATTATTTTTATTGTACTAACATAGTTTATAAGATTGCTGATACTAACTTTTCTATGGATTATGTAATTGTCTGAGAATAAACAGTTTTTTTTAACGGATCCGTCGCTACTGATGGCACGCCCCGCGTGTCTTCGATCAGATAAAACGGATCAGTATTTAACAACACTGTTGTGTTTGGGAACTCGCTTATACGACCTGTAAAACGGAGAGCTGTATATTTTGACGGATCGGTATTTTTTACTTGATCTGAAATACTGTCATGTGTGTGAAGTCGCTCATACAACTACGTACGTCAGCGCCGAATAAAACGTATACGATAAAGCGGACCCCTGTGTGAACGAGGACTAATATCACTGTCTTTATAAACAACGACATAACGACGTTCAATTTCCGAGTATTATTTGCATCACAAAACCACGTAAGCATTCATTCATCCCTCTCGCCCTCACCATAATACGGAGTAATAAACCGGCTTCTTCGCTTACATTTGAACCTGCCATGAACCTACTATAAACGATGGCTTACAACACAACCATCAACCATTGTAATAACTATCAAAGTAATGTGCAGCTTACACCGCAATTGTTGTCTAATTATTTCGGGGACTGATCTTACTGTAGGCTCAGTGTTTGATACGGATTTAAAAATTTCGTCAATTCTGATTTTTATAGACTTCTTAGACACACAGACAGACACCCAGACACCTATACCTATGGGGAATACTCTGGGCATCTGTCTAAACGAAAACATAACAAGTCTATAAAACTAACTGTCTGCTACAACTGATTGTGACGTATCATAGGCATGATACGTCACAATCAGTTGTAGCAGGTCTATTACAAGCCTGACAGCGAAGTTATAGTTATTAATGTATGTACGTTAAAAGGTACGATAAAGAGGTATTATTAAATCTGACACTTTTCCTACAATAATTAATACAAAAATAAAAAAAGTTCTAAGAGCAAGGTTATTCTATTGTGTATGAGGGACAGATGTAATATATAAGTCATAATACATCTTTCCCTCATCTATAATATAAAAATGAATCGCTAAATGTGTTGCTAAGCGCATAGTTCGAGAACCTCTGAACCGATTTCGCGATTAGATGAATGTTTGATGTTTTTATGGCAAAACAAAGTTTGCCGGGTCAGCTAGTACACAATATAAATAAGAGATAATGGTATGGCCCTTAGTCAGTGAAGTGAGTCTACAAAAGAGGACCTAAATAGTGTCTTGCTCGTATTAGCGATTACAATTTTTGAAATATCCAGACTTATATTAACCCATCAAAAACATAACATATAAAAAAACACAAGTCTCGCGGCGCTGTTCTTCTAACGCAATAAATTGTGAGATCGAATGTAAAACTAATTCGGATAATTTATTCAGTAGGTACCTTAACATATTCGCGAGCTCGCTGGCCAAAACCAGATGTATCCTCCGACTGCACAGCATGATTTTCTTATTGTTTATGTCTTTTTAGCTCGCTTCTTAAGCAGTCAGGTTTATTTTTATTTTTTTGATATAACTTTTTTTTGATTATAACTATTAAGCTAACATTTTTGTTTTTGAATTAGGTACATTTAAACATACAAGTGTTTAATATTTTTCAATTCACCTCTTAAACCCCTTTATTTTGATACCCCACACGAAGGGTTTTAACTTTTAAATAAAAAAAAAATGAGCATGTATATGGCGCCCAAAACCCGCCATTTTTCTATTTTCCAATTTTAATGTAGCGAGTGACACTCACAAGGTTAAGTGCCTACATCCGCTTTAGTGCCGTAAAACGGTAACTTTCTAAATCGTACTCCTTAGTAACGTCTAGGTTAAAAGGTTTGAAAAATAAATATTAATTTATCATTGTTTCATGTATATTATTTTTACATTTTAACAAATAGTTTTGCTTTAAAAAATAATTAACAACACGCTAATTTTCCGCTTTTGGATACTCCTCCAAAACGACTTGGATGTTTAAAAATATTTTACACAGAAACATTGATGGCTGGAATTTCTTCGTAACTAACATAGCATAAGTAAATCAAATAATATTTTGCAAACAAAACTGTTCAAAAGGAGGTTCAATATTGATATTTTGGCAACGAGCGGGAGCACGGCCAGTACTGCATTAACATTGGAGCGTATATATCGCCTAAAGACGAATCGATTGTCGTAAGAATCATCGAAATCGGCCAACGTGATTGGTCTCTAGAAAGCCACATAGGAACAAACATACATATGTAGACTGAAACACATTACCCTCCTTCAGAAGTCGGGTAAAAAGATAGGTTGATAAATAAGATTCATAGACTTTTTCATTATTTTATCTTATGTATGAAAAACATAATATAAAAGTTTTACTTTGATACAGGGCTTAAGCCTAGCATATGTATAAAGGACGAACTCGTCTGTTTTAGCTCCCCTATTAAACCAAATACCATGGCCTCTTCACAAACAATAACTTTTAAGGTAACGCACAGACGCCCCAACGTTTTCCCATAATTACAATGTGGACGCTTGGCGGGAGTTAAATTCTTTCACGATCGCTCCCTCTGAAAGTTTCCCGTGGACATGTTGCGCAGAGTTAGGGTGGATATGATTTAGGAAATACTAGAGAATAATGGATCATTTGTTTTTTGTCATTGAAGTTTTTTATACAATAATAAACTTAACTCAAAATCAAGCTGTCACACGCTTTAAGCCAAATTGATTTCAGGCTGAGGGCGGTTACGAACTACACGTCCGTGTCCGTGATCCGTATCCATGATTTGAGTTCCAAGTTCAAAATGATCTGAATTATGACAGATTATGTCGGATAGAGTTCGAATTTAATGCGTAAGCTGTACAACAAGAAATACTACAGGTATTTTGGAACCAAAATATCATGGACGGAAAAAAAAAAGAACACGGACAAGGAACGTATGTAGTGCGTACCCGCCTTTAGTCTTTGCACCATAAAGTAATACGGGCAGAATACACAATGCTTGCATTAGAGTGACATAAAAGCGACTCACGCTTGAATTAGTGAAATGTTTTCAGCTCATCTTATGACTTCTTTCTTGCCTCGCTTGAGGCGATAAAGAAGACAACTTGGTCCAAGCTGTGGTATTCCTGAAGCTCTAGAGAAAATGTATTTCGATAAGCGATGGTGATTGTCAAAATGCCAAAATTTTACTGTTATTGTTAGAGGATCAGGGTAAGACAATGCACCATCGGTACATGATAGAAACCCAACCCATATGCACAAAGCGTTTTGCAAATACATTCATTGTGCGTATAGCTAAGGAGTTTAATTCCCTGTCGGAGTCTTTGTTTCCTGATAGCTACAACCTAGAGGTCTTTAAGTCCAGAATGAATAGGTTACTTCTAGACAAGCGTGCTTCACCGTCGAACACATCATCGCTTACCATCAGGTGAGTTAGTGGTCAAACGAAAGCCTAACATTAAATAAATAAAAGTTTGAGTGTCTCACAATTTACTTCTGATTTTAGGTGTTTAGCTACACATAACTTTAGTCTGTAATGTTCATCTTCAGTCCAAGCACAAGGCTTGCAATACTGAGTCAAGCGAAGCATTCATTCAAGTTGAGTGGTTGTGAATGAAAGTGAACTGAGCTGCATTTCAAAACTGTTTACTATCACTTGTATATAAAAGCAAGGTTTTTGACCCTCTTAAAGTTCAGTGTCTTTAGAAAACTCTTGGGTTAAAGAAGTTGAGAAGAGACTTATAAAGGTGTGTAAAGTGCATTAAACTATCCGTTTGAACGTAGTAAAATATCAAAGCTAATATTCAAATATTTTATCAATAGACAGCCAAATGTTTGAATGAATAAACTGCGGAGATTATTTGCCAAAAACCATATTTACATTTTATGAATAGAAAAAAAATAAAGGATTTGAATTTTACAATTAGAAATACTGCGAATCTACGAAATCTAGTGGCATTATTTTTTTAGTTGGAAAAATATTTATGGATTCGTTTTTTCGTGTTTATTTGCATTTAAATTAGTCTGGGCTTGGAATAATTCGGCGTGAGTCGGCTGACTCTTTACGTGATCAGAAGGCTAGCTTTATTTTCGGCCCAAGTATCAGTATTACAACCACCAGCGAGGAAATGCTACCAACCTTTACGCTTTGACAGCGTTGAGTACGATTGTTTTGAACACACAATGCGCACTTGCCTGCCCTAGGCTTAATTTTGGCTTGTACAATTATCTTTTAATATTTTATTATAAAGGTAAAGCAACGCTTGACGAGGTCGGTCCGTGGATGGGTGACCATTTCAACATACCGAGTTTCCTCCGTGCCTCGGAAAGCACGTTAAGCCGTTGGTCCCGGCTGTCAGATGAAGATCTTTGACAGTCGTTACGGGTAGACAGAAGCTTGAGATCTGACACCAGTCTTGCCAAGGGGTACCGTGTTACCACAGATAATATAATATTAACATACAGATGCCTCATCCCATACAAAGAAACCGTGCCGACGTAACTAGCGTTTTTCATCTGATTATACCGATAGTTTTTGTAAATCCATCGCGTTCGGTTTCGTTCCACGGCGATAGATAAATCACCATCTACATCCGTGGAAAGGAACGGAACGAAACCGAATGCCATCGATGTACAAAAAATAATCAGAATAATCAGTATAAAACGTCGGCACGGTTTTTTTGTATGGGATGAGACACCATCACTGGTGTTACCCAGTTACTGGGTTGTGGAGGTCTGATAGGCAGTCGCTCCATGTAAAACACTGGTACTTAGCTAAATCCGGTAAAACTGGAAGCCGACCCCAATATAGTTGGGAAAAGGCTAGACAGATGATGATGATTTTATTATACTGGCTTCTGTCAGCGGCTTCAACCGTGTAATAGTCGGCAATTATCCCATGGGAACATACTTTCTGAATAAAAAGTAGCTTCTGCCAGCGGCTTCAACCGTGTATTAGTCGGCAATTATCCCATGGGAACATACTTTCTGAATAAAAAGTAGCTTCTGCCAACGGCAGCAACCGTGTAATAGTCGGCAATTGTCCCATGGGAACATACTACCGGAATAAAAAGTAGCTTCTGCCAGCGGCTTCAACCGTGTATTAGTCGGCAATTATCCCATGGGAACATACTTTCTGAATAAAAAGTAGCTTCTGCCAACGGCAGCAACCGTGTAATAGTCGGCAATTGTCCCATGGGAACATACTACCGGAATAAAAAGTAGCTTCTGCCAGCGGCTTCAACCGTGTATTAGTCGGCAATTATCCCATGGGAACATACTTTCTGAATAAAAAGTAGCTTCTGCCAACGGCAGCAACCGTGTAATAGTCGGCAATTGTCCCATGGGAACATACTACCGGAATAAAAAGTAGCTTCTGTCAGCGGCTTCAACCGTGTAATAGTCGGCAACTATCCCATGGGAACATACTACCTTAATAAAAAGTAGCTTCTGCCAGCGGCTTCAACCGTGTAATAGTCGGCAACTATCCCATGGGAACATACTACCTTAATAAAAAGTAGCTTCTGCCAGCGGCTTCAACCGTGTAATAGTCGGCTATTATCCCATGACATACTACCGGCATAAAAAGTAGCTTCTGCCAGCGGCTTCAACCGTGTAATAGTCGGCAATTATCCCATGGGAACATACTTTCTGAATAAAAAGTAGCTTCTGCCAGCGGCTTCAACCGTGTAATAGTCGGCAATTATCCCATGGGAACATACTTTCTGAATAAAAAGTAGCTTCTGCCAGTGGCTTCGCCCGCGTAAAAAGTGTTTTGTCATCCTAAGGGAACGTACTACCGGGATCAAAACTATCCTATGTCTTTCCCAAGCTATCAATCTATATCAATACCAAATTTTATCTAAATTGGTTTAGCGGTATATGCATGCAAAGGTAACAGACAGAAACACAGACTTACTTTCGCATTTATAATCTTATAGTATGGATTCTTTCTCTATGCCCAATTTCATCCAGATCTTTTCAGCCATCCATCTATTCAGCCCTCCCTCCAAACTTTCACAAAAATATTTTTTTTTATTAGTTTCAAAAATATCCCAACCCATAGTCACCAGACTACGGACACCGCCGTTTCCCACTTGTGAACTTACACAAGCCCGAACTTTACCTCGTAACTTCTTTTTCAACAAAAAAATAAAAATGGCGCCGACCCATTCGTATTCCGTTAATTTAGAATAGCAACCTCTTTAAGACATCATTATTTTTTTATTACTTTCTTGAATGTCCGGATTTCTTTCTGAATTGGGTCAGGTCAAAATGGTTTTAGGAATGTAATAGTGCTTTTTATGATGATGCTTAGTTATTGTGAGTTTTATTATATTAGGCCTTTGCTGTTTCTGGTTGCGTCTCAAGACGTTATGGATAAAAATTTGGTGACCTGTTTTATAGTTCCTATACTCATCATCTGCCTGCCCTTATCTCATGTTACTAAGACTCTGCGCAACACGTTTTCTTCTTTTAGCCCGTTCTGTCAACTGTCTTGCTTCTTCTTCTTCTTAGCGTGTCGATGGCAAATGTAAAAAGTTAAATATTGTGTTTGGCCCAGAATTCAGCCACGGCAATACCATTCGGTGACGCAGTCGTAAGGTCTTCGTAACTACAGGTGACAGGGCATGCTGCGCACTGCGTGAGATGGGCCATGGTCTGTACTATAAATCATATACTGTCTTGCTATCAGTACATGACTCCCTTTTCTTTCCGTTTTATAGTTTCCAGCGTTGTCTATACCAATATTATAAAGATGAAAGATATTTTTGTTTGTTTGTACCGAATAGGCTCCGAAACTACTAGACCGATTTAAAAAAATCTTTCACCAAAAGAAAGCTACATTATTGCTGAGTGACATAGGCTATTTTTTATTTTATATCCCGAAAACGGGTCCTATGGGGTGGTCCACGGGAGCGAAGCCGCAGGGAACAGCTAGTCTATACTTCTATACTAATAATATTATAAAGAGGAAAGATTTTTTTGTTTGTACCGAATAGGCTCCGATACTACTGGGCCGAAATGAAAAATTCTTTCACCAATATACAGCTACATCATTCTTGAGTGACATAGGCTATTTTTTAATCCCGAAAATGGGTCCTGTGGGGTCCACGGGAGCGAAGCCGCGGGCAACACCTAGTATAATATAAATTTAAGTGAACAGTATACTTATAGGGTAAAATTAAAGTAATGGGCGAAACTTTGTCCTTCAGTGGGGCAGTAACTGGCTGGTATAAGAGCAAAAACTCCCTTGGGTTCCGTACCCGAAGGATCCAAAGGTAGCCCTATTTAATTGCTGTCACTCACGTGTCCGTTGCGTCGTCTGTCACACAATTTTGTTCCAAAGAATTTTCTAACTTCCCATTGACCTATGAACTTGAAATTTGGTGATAATGCTTATAATTACGTATATTTTACTAATAAAGCCCAATATATTGTTAAATCAGATTTTTGTCTTTATTAAGAACCCTAAAAGTGCGAAGTCCCACTATAGGGTATTCTACTACATTTGAAAAAGAACTTAAAAATTTTTATTTCCTAATAAAAATCACAAATAAAAAATGTTTCGGCAAAATAAACACACTTTCTTACCATAAATATATACTGAAATTTAGACCATTTTTATTCCCGCAAAAACGCTGTCTACCATTTTGGTGACGTAATATGGTAAAACAAAACAGTCGTGACGACCGGCACTCATTCAAAATTTTTAATGTCCGTGACTACCGCCGGACCACCATCGCCAATCGCTTCCATATTTGGTAGTTAATCATCGTCATCATCATCAGCTTTTTAAATGTTCCCAATGCTGGGATACAGGCACCCCAGGCCACCAACGGGCCGGAATCCAACACGCAGGCCCAGTGCGGGTTCTCTTATCTTATCATATGAGAGCAGTAATGATTAAATAATTTATACATCAATAAATTAGAACCAAAAATTCGAAGATATGTGACATCCACCAACATGCACTGGGCCCGCGTGGTGGATTACGGCCCATTCCCACTCACAGAGAGAAGGTCTGCACGTACAACGGACCAAATGCGAGTCTAAATGCGGAACAGGGGTCCATCTATCCTACATCAATCAATCTGCTTAGCCTTTTCCCAACTATATTGGGGTCGGCTCTCAGTCTTACCGGATTCAGCTGAGTACCAGTGTAATTAATATTTAATATGGAGCGACTGCCCATCTGACCTCCACAACTCAGTAACTGGGTAACACTATACCGCTTGGTAAGACTGGCCCTTGGTGCTTCAAACCTACATAGAAAATTAAAATCTAGCAAGATAAAATTTGTATCTAAAAATTAAAATTACTACCCCAGTATTTTACGAGATATACCATCATGCCTTTGGTGAGGTGGCGGTAGTCACGGTGTTACATTTTTATTTTAAGATTTCCCTATTAAAAACTCTTTGATTTGTTCCCAAATTTATACAAAAGTTTGTATTCCTAAAGAAGGTATAGTGACCCAAAATTCAGATTCATTTTAAGAGAAATTAGCTTTTATTACTTTTCCATAATAGAATCCGGACGGCGAGCTACCCATTACTCGCCGTCCGCAAGCCCGCGCCTACGGTGGCCGAGAATCGGCATGCGACCCCCGACGCCCGGGGCGTCTCCTGCGGTGGCTAGGGGCGTGAGGAAGTCTCAGTTGTGTCACCCTCACGCGTTCCGCCTCCTCCTTCGCGAGCATTACTGCTTCGCTGAAGGAGGTGACAGCTTCCCATGCCCTCTCGCTCCGTACCATGGCGTGAACCAAGGCCGGACGCGAGAGGTCGCCACCGCTGATCGCCTCTACGAGGACACGGCGGTGCTCCGCCCAAGCGGGGCAGACCTCCACCGTATGTTCCACCGTGTCCTCCGGGCGATCCACACAATGGTGACACCCGGGCGTTTCCTCCCGCCTAATCCGGAACAGGAACCTCCCGAAGCAGCCGTGTCCGGTGAGGACCTGCGTCAGGCGGAAGGTGAGGACGCCGTGGCGCCTCTCGAGCCACTCCTCAAAGAGGGGCCTTATCGCCGCAATTGTGGCGTGCCCGGCGCTGGGTTGCGACAGTCACTCTCTCCATGTCGCCATGAGATCCTGCCGGAGCTCTGTCCGCCGAGCCACGATTTGTCGCGGCAACGGATTTTCGCCCCGGCGTTTCGCCTCCTCGCGCCACTCCCATATGTGCACGAGGACTTTTGCTTCCAGATCCCATGGCGGCAATCCGGCAAGGAGATTCGCCGCCTCACCGGAGACCGTGCGGTATCCCCGGACCAGCCGGATGGCCATGACTTTTTGGGACGCGTTCAACCAGCGGGCTGGTCGCCGCCTCAAGGAACGCGCCCACACCGGTGCGCCATAAAGGGCCATGGACCGCACGACCCCCGCGTAGAGTCTCCGGCAGGAGGCGTTTGGACCCCCTAGATTGGGCAGGAGTCGCTTGAGGGCAGCCCCAGCCCGCTCCAGTCTGGGAGCCAAACGTCGGAAATGCTCCACGAAATTCCACCGGCTGTCGAGGACGAGTCCCAGGTACTTCATCGTCGACCCGACGCCGATGTGAACCCCTCCTACCGTTATTTGGGAACCCGGCGGTGGCGCGTTCCGAGGACCATCAAAACACATGGCCTCGGACTTGTGCAGGGCCACCTCGAGTCCCAATTGCCGGATCCTGTCAACGATTGTCGCAACCCCGCGTGTCGCTAATTCGGCCGCCGCCTGGTGCGACCTCCCCTTCGCCAGGACCAGCGTGTCATCAGCGTAGCAGATTACGCTGACGCCCCTAGGGAGGTCGGCGCGCAGCACCCAGTCGTACCCGATGTCCCACAGATGCGGCCCCAAGACCGATCCCTGTGGGACACCGCACGACATCTCTCGCCGGTTCCACTCTCCCTGGTGACCGGGGTAGATGACGGCCCTGTCCGTCAAATAGGCCTCGACCACGCGACAGAGGTAGGGCGGCACCCGGTGATACCCAAGTGCCTCCCTGATGCAACTCCAGGGCAGGGTGTTGAAGGCATTGGCGATGTCTAGAGACACCGCCAAGACGACCCCACCCCGGGCCACTGCATCCCCCGTCGTAGGGCTCGCACGCGCATGATGGCGTCCACCGTAGAGCGCCTTCTGCGGAAGCCAAACTGGCTCTCCGCCAGATCCGGCCCCACCCGCACTAGCTGCCTGACGAGGCGGTCTGCAATAACTCTTTCAAAGAGCTTGCCCACCTCATCAAGCAGCACTATGGGCCGGTAAGCGGACGGAGAGTCCGCTGGGCGCCCCGGCTTCTTTTCTTCGGTCTTTAATGAGGACCAGTTTCCCCGTCTTCCAGCGAAGTGGGAACTGGCCCCTCTCCAAGCATGCGCTAAGGAGCCCCCTTAGTCGAGGCCCGAGAGCCTCCAAGGCCAGGACCCAGGCTTTCCCAGGTAAGCCGTCGGGGCGGTATTTTTGGCATCAAGCCTACGTACCGCCACTCTCAGCTCTACCTCGGTCACCTCCGGAGCATCGTCGTCGTTGTCTGCGGTGTGGTCCGCATCGGGCGCCGCAAGAGGCGGAACCATGGGCGGGGGAGTATGTTCCCCTTGCGAAGGGAACAGAGTGCTCACCACACCCTCCACGAGCTGTGGCCGGAGACTCTGCGTCAGTGGGGGAGCCCATGGGCGGAGTTTATCCCGCACCATTTTGTAGGGGCGCCCCCACGGATCCCTGTACAGAGTCCCCAGCGACTCCTCGCGGGCCAAGCCCTTGGCCCGCTTGATCTCCGAACGAAGGGTGGCCCTCGCTACTCTGTACCCCTCGTAAAGCTCCGCCTCAATGGCTTCCGTATCCGGAGGACGGTTACGGAGCCTGCGGTGCCTGGTGTACCGGCGTCGCGCAGCAACGCTCGCCTGGCGCAGAGCCGTAAGCTCCGGCGACCACCAGTACACCTGGCGCCGGGCGCGTCCTGGCTGGATCCGGGGCATTGCCACGTCACATATTTCGGACATGGCCTCCCGGAACCACTCCGCCTCGTCGTTGATGTCAGCAGGCCTGTCCGGTGATGACACCCAGGCCTGCACGATCGAGGCCTCCAGGAGGAGCTCCCGGTCCAGCTGTTTCAGCGCCCACCGCGGACCACTCGGGGTCTGTCTGGCTGGCGCGCTCGAGGTCTGGGTGGAGACGTCGAACCGGATATACCGGTGGTCGGAATAGGTCTCCACCTCCTCCATAACGCGCCAATCGACGACACGCGGTGACAGAGCGGGGCTGGCGAATGAAATATCCACCACCGATTCGCCCTGCATCCGCACACACGTGGGGACAGAACCCCGGTTGAGGACGACCAGGCCTGTCTCCAGAGCCCAGTCCTCCACCATCCTGCCCCGTGTGTCAGTATACCGGGAACCCCAAGCTACATTCTTGGCATTGAAGTCCCCGAGGACGAGCACAGGGAGGTAGCGGTACTCAACGACGACGATTTTCAACTCCGCAAGGGAGTTGTGGAACTCGGTGAGAGTTCGGTTCGGGGAGAAGTATACCCCCACCACGGCAATCTCCCCGAACCGTGCTGCCACGCAACCCTGTCCCCTCTTGACATCCTCGAGGGACGGGGTGCCGGCGGCGGCCGACGAAATTAGGGTCACTGAGCCGCTCAGGTCCTCCACTCAGGTCCCTGGGCGGGACAAAGTACGGCTCAGCGACCACGGCAATGTTAATCGACCACTGCGCCATGCTCTGGAGCAATAGATCCTGAGCAGCGGCGCAGTGGTTGATGTTCGCCTGGAGAAGGCGTAATGGGGCCATTATTGGCACTCCATTTCAGCCCCCTCCCGAATCCCCTGTGAGGATTCTGCCGCGATGGTTTCGGCGGCAACGACAACTGTGGGGGCGGCAGCAGTGGCGGCGGTGGCGGTGGCTGCGATGGTGACGGCGGTGGTGGCGGTTGCGGCGGTGACAGCGGTGGTGGAGTGCTTACCCCTGCGCCTGGCCTTGGCAGGTGGAGCGCAGGTCTTGCTCCCGGCCCAGTGATCGGCCGGCTTGCCAGCTGCCACACATATGACGCAGTGCGGCGTGGCATTGCACGAGCCGGCCTTGTGACCGGGCTGACCACAACGGAAGCAGTGATCGCTACGGTCCACCTCCGAGGTGCATTGAGCACCCACGTGGTTGCCCACATGGCAGCGGAAGCACCTCAGACGTCTGGGTTCCAACAGTTTTACCTGCGCGGAAACCCAGCCTACCAAGAGCCTTCGGCCCTCCCCGGCTATTTTTGGGCTGCCGAGACGGGGCAGCTCACCGTAACGGCCCGCATACCCGTGGCGTCAGGACGTATGATGCCTGCTCTAATATGCTCGGCTAAGCACCCCCCAGTCCTGGCGACGGCGGCCACCACCTCTCCCACCGTCACAGAGTCGTCAAGGCCCAGAATGCGCATGTCTGCGCACTTGATGGGCCTGGACACTCGGGCCTCGTCCGCATCTAAGGTCGCCTTGAGCCTTACGGCCAGAGCGTCAGCGGTAGGGCCACTGGCCGCACCGGGGATTTCCAGAATCCGGGCCCCAGTCGCGGTGACCCTAACCCGGATGCCCTCAGCGACGCCGAGCTCCTCCAGATTCACCGCCGCCCTCGCTTTGGCGAGCACTTCGCGGTAGGACACGCCCTTCTTTGCCGCTTCCGGCTGTAGTGTAATCACTACAGCTGCGGATTTTGGGGCGTGGAGCCTAGCCGCGATGCTTCGCTCCTTGCGCCGCTTTCGCCTCTCCTTTCTTTTGGCCGCCCTTGCTGCCTTGCTCGCCTTCTTCTTCACCCCGGCCACTTGCCATTCGGCGTCGGCCGTAGAAGTTTCAGGAGACGGCAGAGATTGGGGCGCCCGACTCGCCACCCGGGCTGGGACCCTCGCTGCCTGTGAAGCCGCTCCGCTCTCTTTGGATGCCGATTTTCCTGGTTTCCCTGGGGCCGACCTTGCGGTTTCCGGCATGATCCCGCGATCAGCCTGTTCCGACGATCCCGGTTTGGCCGTGGCAGCCGCGGCGGCGGCAAACGAGGCCACCTTCCGCTGGCCCGGGGCTTTCTGGCTCGCAGCTAGTGGGGGGCGCAGGACAATGGCCTCCAGAGCAGAAAACCGACTTTGGAAGGCAGCCAGCTCCTGCCGCACTAGGTTACCCTACTTACTAGGTAACTGTGTACCCTAGGTATTATATATACTAAGAAAAAAAAATCCACCGTTACCGATGACCTGTGATACCTTTGTTAATGTCATGGGTAGGTACTCGAATAATTATTTTTCTGTATTGTAAGTACCTTTTTTCTGTGTTGTTAGATGAAAATCATTAAAGAGCGATAGGTATTCATTATCTAATTTACCGTAGCTGCATGCAGTGCCTAAGTTTTAGAGTAAATAAATCTGAATCTGATTCAAAACCTAATTTACTGCAGTAACAATATGTTGCTAATAATGTGAGTAGTTACAAAAGGATTCTCATTTTATCTTGTTTATTATGGTCCAAAGGTTTTTTCAAGTGACACACAAAGTAAATTTTCTCGAAAACGAACTTAACTATTTTATTAATAATTATCTACCAAATATGGAACCGACTGGTGTTGGTGGGCCGGCGGTAGACACGGACATCATTTTTGATTGTTTCTAACTGTTTTTGCCTCTGTGACGTCACGCCATGGCGGCTCGTGTTTTAGGTCATATGACATATTTGAAAATATCGATTATTAATTTTAATATAATAAAATGCGGTTTTATGACTCAAAATCAGAATATTTAAGTATATTTCTAAATAAATTTTATCACATTTCATAATTTATTTTTCACTACTGAAAATACCCTATTGCACGCACTTGGTCAGTATTTTTAAAACGTTGCCTTATACTTGGTACTTCTCCTATACCGTGGGTGCATTGCGTTGGACCATGGAGGACCTCAGTACAATGTTCGATGATCTCAGTATATAGTAGAGCTCCCAAAAGAGTGGGTTTAAAAATGAACATAGACAAAACCAAGGTGATATTGAAACCCCATGTTGCCACCCCAATCTTATCAAAATCGGAGACTCTACACTCGAAGTTGTGGACGATTTTGTCTACCTGGGACAAACGGTCCAGTTAGGTAGGTCCAACTTCAAGAAAGATTTCAACCATCGAATCCGATTCGGCTGGGCAGCGTTTAGGCACACAACTGTGTGCGGTATCTTCTCTCCCAACTTACCATAGTGTCTCAAGACGAAAGTCTTATGACCAGTGTGTGTTGCCAGTGATATCTTACGGGACAGAGACGTGGTCGCTCACAATGGGCCTCATCAGAAGGCTCAAAGTCACCCAATGGGCAATGGAGAGAGCTATGCTCGGAGTTTCCTTGCGAGATCGAATCAGAAACAAAGACATCCTCAAGACAACTAAGCTAACCGATTTAGCCCGAAGAATAGTCAAACTTAAGTGGCAGTGGCAGGGCACATTGCTCGCAAAACGGATGGCCGTTGAGGCTGAAAAGTTCTAGAGTTGCTATCGCGTACTGGAAGACGCAGCGTTGGAAGGCCTCCCTCTAATGGAGCGACGACTTTATTAAGTCTGTGGGAATCCAGTGGGTGCGAAACACACAGGGCCGATCAGTGTGGTGACGCTTGGAGGGAGGCTTGGTCTTTCAGCTGAAATTATGTGGGTGCATTTACAAACATACAAACAAGCAGACCAGAACATCTACCTGACATCATAAAAAAAATCGCCATGGGTATAGTTTTAACTTACAACTATTCGATAGAACTCATGAACGATAATGGTTACTGCCAAAACTTACATAACAAAATAATCGTTGCCCAGATTTGGATTCAACTGCTGCATTTCAACTGCTCCAGTTTATAAATTTCAGCATACTTTACACCTGTATCACCCTCGAAAAACTCATTTTGCCAGGTTTCAAATTATTAAATCCAGCACTAGAATTTCTCGACCATACATATATTTCGAAAATTTTCCCAACATAGTTCAACAAAGTTCACCATCCACTCTATTCTATTTTAACAACAGTGGAAAATATCTGTATTTCGTTTGAATTCTCTAAATATTTGCATATACACGCACTAAAGATAGTTTTGACGCAAACATCAGCTCGGATTATTCAAAAAAACAATATCGCCTAAAAAAATACTATTACGAAAATATTGGGAAAAATCCACTGCTCCAAAAAGTTGACAAAACCGGTTAAATACTGCCCGTACATAATATCTAAAAATAAAAAATCTTGTAAACATAGACGTTTTATGAAATAGTTATTTATGGTACAAATGCGGAAAGTAGGTGATTTCCGATGAGTGGTATTTTTATTCACAAACGAGCGAAGCGAGTAATTTGACAAATCGACACGAGTCGGAAATCATCTTACGCACGTGTATCATACAACATTTTACTATGCATTGTGCGAGGAAATAAACAAATATATCTGAACCAAGCAAGAAATTAATAAAATGGCGCTTATTCAAGGGCGCTCAGCATATCCACAGATTAACTAATAGTTTATAGTTCCTCGGGCATATCTACTGCGCATGTGCAACTAGCTGTCACATCGTAACGCAAAAAGGCACGAGCAAAATATTCATTCTGCCAAACATATTTAATGAATATTTAAAATTAATTTATTGATCAAAATCTAAATCTAGAGTAATTAAAAACGCCTTAAATGAAGTATTAGTTTTGTTTTATCTTTTATATTAATGATAATCTGTACTTAACAATTTTTAAACTTTTCTCAAATAATAAAAACTCTATGCGGCGGGCTGACTTTGGAATTATAAATTAGAAAGTACAGGAAAGTAAAAAGCACTAGTAAAAAAGTGACACTTTCCGCACAGTCTGGCTGCTTGGAAAACGCTCTTTTCAGAGTTTTTATAGAATGCAATTGGATAGATTTTGTATGAGGAAAAATTAATGATGCCGTACGTTTTAACATTGAATTATCAAGTCTTTTAAATGGTTGTTTTATATATTTAATTACCAGTTTTAATTTCATTATTTTCACATCAACATTTGTCAAAAATCGAATAGGCTGTTTAGGCTGTTTTCGTTGTGAAAAAAAATTGACCAGTTGCAAAAACGCGCCATTTTCTGAAACTTTTATTTTTTTGTGAATAAATAAATCTAATTCTTTGATTTGTTTTTACTATTTCCCACAACTGTATTGAAAAACGTCGTGTGATACACGGGTGTGTAGGTTATTGCAAACTCGTGTCATTAAAAACTCTCGCCTTCAGCTTGGGCTTGTTAATGACAGCTCGTTTGCAATAACCTACTTTCCACCCTTGTATCACAATGTACTATTCAACGGATGCCAATAACTGTGTCACATTTTTTAAGGCACATAAGGTTTTCCATGAACTATTCAAAAGATAGAAGACAACATAATACAATATAGACGGCTGCCACCATACAACGAAAAGGAGACACGCACACATAGACGCATACGTACGGGGATTTAAAACAAATGCCGGTTGCGAGTGCCCTTGTACTCGTTGTACGTGAAGCGTGTGTATGTATGCGTATGTTTTTGAGCTGAACTACTGCATATATATTTCGTATCTAAGATAGTAAAAAACAAATATACAGGGTGTTTGGAAGGGAGCTGTACATACGCCTAGGGTAGAAACTAGGGATAGTCTGCTACCTACCCCCGCCCATTATATTGACCTTGGCCTCAAGGTTTTTTTTTAATTTATTTTTATTTTTTATTTGACTTTTTTGTGATTTTTTGACTAAAACTACCTGTAGCTCAAAATCTATCCATGGGACCGGTCGGCTAATGGTCTTGTTTTAATCGTTAGAGTCTTAGGGTCCTGCAAAAAATTATTTTACACCAGAAAATTGTGGAGAAGAAAAGTTATGGGGCCTGAAGTACCGTAGTAAGGTAAAGAAATAATTTTAAGGGCAACTTTCTATGGGGTTTAAAAAAAAACTAACAGGGTTGGAGTTCTTCTGATTTTTTTAAAACATCCTCAGTCCATGCCCTTTCTAACGATATGCTAAAAGTGTAATTATCACTTTTAGTTTTAAAGTTATTAATTAATTTCCGCAACTAGGGCACTTCAAGCAAAAATTTCAACTAATGAAAATTAAATGTGTTCGATCGTAAAAGGATGGCAAATGAAACAAAAAATTTGGTAATGACTAATGTCATTAAATTACAAATTTTAATTAATTACTAATTTTAATTAATTACAAATTTTGTTCAAATTGATGACCATTGACCTGTAAACATGCTCGGCACCTCTTCCTCATCTCCACGGTCACCGTTCTAAGCAGCAGTTCCTCGCGCATTGTATCGAATGCGGCGTGGATCCTGTTAATTAGAACCTCCCTTGTTGGTACTTCTTCTGCGTACACCAACTCTTTCGCCCTTCCCCAGACGTAGAAGTCGAGTGGGGTAAGGTCAGGCGACCTTGGGGGCCAGGGAATTGGCCCACCCCGACCAATCCAAGAATTAGGAAAGCAGTTGTCCAGAAGCTCCCTCACTGCTAGGCTCCAATGAGCAGGACAGCCGTCGTGCTGGAAGACTATGGGCCGATCTTCGTCAAACACTTCTTCCGCTAAATCAGGCAAATCGTTTTCGAGGAAATCTAAGTAGTTTTGCCCGTTTAGGTTGTCTGGCAAAAAGTGCGGCCCTATCAACCGATTACCGATGACGCCTGCCCATACGTTCACGGAGAACCTTCGTTGAAAACCTCTGTGCCTCTTGACTCTCGGGTTTTGATCTCTGGGTGCCCAGTGATGGAGATTGTGGTAATTTACAATTCCTTCCTTGTCAAACTTGGACTCGTCAGTCCAGAGAATGCTCATTGGAGCCTAGCAGTGAGGGAGCTTCTGGACAACTGCTTTCCTAATTCTTGGATTGGTCGGGGTGGGCCAATTCCCTGGCCCCCAAGGTCGCCTGACCTTACCCCACTCGACTTCTACGTCTGGGGAAGGGCGAAAGAGTTGGTGTACGCAGAAGAAGTACCAACAAGGGAGGTTCTAATTAACAGGATCCACGCCGCATTCGATACAATGCGCGAGGAACTGCTGCTTAGAACGGTGACCGTGGAGATGAGGAAGAGGTGCCGAGCATGTTTACAGGTCAATGGTCATCAATTTGAACAAAATTTGTAATTAATTAAAATTAGTAATTAATTAAAATTTGTAATTTAATGACATTAGTCATTACCAAATTTTTTGTTTCATTTGCCATCCTTTTACGATCGAACACATTTAATTTTCATTAGTTGAAATTTTTGCTTGAAGTGCCCTAGTTGCGGAAATTAATTAATAACTTTAAAACTAAAAGTGATAATTACACTTTTAGCATATCGTTAGAAAGGGCATGGACTGAGGATGTTTTGAAAAAATCAGAAGAACTCCAACCCTGTTAGTTTTTTTTTAAACCCCATAGAAAGTTGCCCTTAAAATTATTTCTTTACCTTACTACGGTACTTCAGGCCCCATAACTTTTCTTCTCCACAATTTTCTGGTGTAAAATAATTTTTTGCAGGACCCTAAGACTCTAACGATTAAAACAAGACCATTAGCCGACCGGTCCCATGGATAGATTTTGAGCTACAGGTAGTTTTAGTCAAAAAATCACAAAAAAGTCAAATAAAAAATAAAAATAAATTAAAAAAAAACCTTGAGGCCAAGGTCAATATAATGGGCGGGGGTAGGTAGCAGACTATCCCTAGTTTCTACCCTAGGCGTATGTACAGCTCCCTTCCAAACACCCTGTATATTATGAATAATGTAAAAGAACGTGGGCTGTTATAAAAGTTCGAGAGTAACTTGTACTTACTTTGTTGAGTAAGTTAACTTGAATAAAGTTATGAATAGCGAGGTGAATGTTGCTACCGAAGCTGTTTCATATAATGATATTGTAGGATAGAAAAAATATAATATTATTAATACTAGGGATGGTAGTAAAGAAGAAAAACATACTTATATACATAGTTCTTGCTGAGATACAAAGTTACAACATCAGTATTGCACAGTAATTGGGTTATGGAGGTCAGAATATGGAATGACAGGGATTCTATGAATTATTGATATTCAACCTTATCTGGTTAGGATGTAAACCTAATAATGTAGTTGAGAAAAAGCTAGACAGATTGTTTGTGATAGAACAGAGAAATATTTCAAGATATATCCAAAAAAAAAAACCTGTTTTTTCGTCTACACTATGCTGTAGTCATAATTATATATTAAGTATTTTTTACAATGGACATTGGACAGTAGAAATTTACAAAAAATTAATTGTTTTTCATTGTAGGTAGGCTAGCGCTTGACCACTATCTCACCTGATGGTAAGTGATGATGTGGTCGAAGGTGTAGCACGATTGCCTAGAAGTAACTTATAAATAACCTACTTTGCTAAAGCATCATAATTATATTTAAATCAAATACAAAAAATGGTAACACTAGCCTATTACAGGGCAAAAGCTTCTTCTCGTACAGAGAAGGCACAACACGGATTGGCGATGACAAACTTATGTTTTAGCTATAAGTCCAGGGAGTACCTATAGGTGCACAAGCCGGTGTAAATATCGAGATCGCAACAGTCAAAACATACAATAAAATAATAGTTTAACTGTATGACAGAAAAAAAAAAACAACCCGCATAAAAGCAAACTAATAACAAGCAATATTTATGTGGTGCTTGTTTTTGCAAAATGCGATTGCGAAAATGGCTGGCGTTTAAATTTTAATCAGTTTTTGCAAAAATATATAAAACAAAGTTGACGTTTCTCAATTATATTAAACGTTACTTATAAATTTTGAATATTATACTAATTGAATTTTATTTCAAATGTGCATTATATAAAATGTTTGTAATATCATTTAAAATTATGTTTAATGAAATTATTTCAATAATTCATTATATCATTTGATCGTTATACAAAAAATAAGTATAATAAATTAAATTAGGTCATATGATCATTAGAACTTTTGTTATTATTTCAAACGTTACACACCCGTATTTTGTCTACTGCCCCAAGAGTTTATATAAAAACTGGCGGTGAACAGCAAGCCGATGCTGCGGAGGTGACCATGGATGCCTATCCTTAGTAACGTAAGGGCGAAGCCGTTGCTCTTCCCGCAGCGCCGCCGGCGATGTTGCAGAAGCAACTTTAAAGTATCAGAAATGTCAATGTTCAAAACATCAATATTTTATATATCGACGTCACGTCGCCCAGTGAAGCTGGTCGCCGGTGGTGACCAGCAAGCTTATGCTGCGTAGGTGAGCATGGATGCCTATCCTTTGTTACGTAAGGGCAAAGAGGTTGCACAACCCGCTGTGCTGGAGAAGTTGCAGAAGCAATTTAAGAGTGTTATATATCGATATTTAGGCTATTCGATACTAATCCCGTCTCTGTAATTCGATATTTTGACAATTTTTTTTATTAAATTGAATTGAATTAAATATATTCGATAAAAGGACTCAATTGAACAAGAGTAAGGTGCGGTGGGGGTGTCCCCTTGAGTCGCGAATATATTATTTTTTTTATTCCAAAGAACATTATGTGTTATCGTTATGAGTTTATAACATTATGCTTTATAAAATTATGCATCATTATTATTATGCCAACAGTATTTATGGCAATATACATTACGGCAAAAAATGAAATAATACGCGTAATGATCTTTATGCTGAATTTCCTTATGCCAATGTAAATTATGGGAATATATTGCATGCTTATCTTGTAAATCCCTCTGTCTAATCCTCCGCGGAATACTGGTATGATGTTATTTAAAGTCCAGGTTTCCACGTGATGTGTCAAAAAAATTAAAAGCTTTTTGCCAACCCTGATCCTACGTTGGCAAGCACTTTGAATATTTTTATAATTACCTGGAAGCTTCCGCTGTGCTATAAGTATCTAATTTTTCCATTTGACGACACAGAGAGAGAATTGTCGGGTTCTATCTAAATGCAAATTCTAATAGTGAGACTAAAGAGGGTTACTCAACGTGTGCAATTATTGTGTTGTTAGTGTCTCACTGTGTATGTAGTGTAGCAATATTAGCTGAGTATCTATGTTCTATTTGCCTCGTTGTCCAGTTTTTTCTCAATTTTTATAAGTTTTTAATGAGGTTAATTGTATTTTCGTCGAAACTTGAAATTGATTCTTGTCTAAGTGCTTTGTATAGCAAATTTCCCGTTTGTTAAATGCAGTGTGTTAATCGGCCTAATATTTTATAGTAATATGGAACAATATTACTTTCAATAATGTCCAAAAGAAGACTGAATACAAAATAATAAATTTTGGGTGGGAAATTATAAGTAAAAAGAGAGAAAAAGAAATTATAAGAAAAAGAAAATTATAAGTAATAAATTAATATAAAATTGATTCTTTTTTATGTTTGTAAAATTTAATTTCTAGAATTAATGATCTTACTACAAACATTTTTCACTGTAAGCATAGGCTACTTACTTTTACCCATGTGAGCGAAGTTGCAGGCAAAGCTATTATACTTGATTCTAGAACAAAATATCATCATCTTCCTGCTCTTGTGCTATGTTACATGGGGTCGGCGCAACACGTTTTCTTCTTTCATACCGTCCTGTTTTACCCGTCACGCTAACAGTGTCGCCCTTTTTATTTCATATATATCACTCCTCACACAGTCCATCCATCTTTTCTTTGGCCGTCCTCTCCCTCTCCATCCATCCACATTTATATTCATAACTCTTTTAGTAACATCTGTTTCATCCCTCCTCATCAGATGATACCAGGACAAACGGATTCCTTTCAACTTTTCTGTCACTGGCGCCACTTTCAAATTTCCTCTAATATATTCATTTCTCACTTTATCCATTCTCGTCACTCCGCACGTCCATCTCAACATTCTCATCTCTGTTACATAAAATTTCTTTACATCCATCTTTTTCACAGCCCAACATTCTGATTCATACAGTACAACAGGTCTAATCATGGACTTGTAAATGTTCCTCTTTCACTTGAGGGGCATCCGTGGGTTGCAAGTTGTTCCAGTGACCTGTCGCCACTTCATCCATCCCGAGTTGATCCGGTGCGTTACGTCTCGGTCTACCTCGCCATCCCCATTTATTTTGACAAGCGATCCTAGGTACCGAAAGTCGGAGCACATCTAGAACAAAATATAAAAACTCAAAAGGCCGTAATAACTCTTCAGTTAAGGTTAGTAAAGTAAAATAATAATTGCGTAAAACAAAGCAAGAAGGAACTCTAAATAAAGATACTAACAAACTGCACCGTAATGTTTAATAGCAACTAGATATACCAGTTTATTTACAAACTAATTAAAAGGATCCCAGTAAAATACTTCAACTTGGCAAAGAAGTTGCTGGTTGAAATTTTTATATTTTATATGCCATAAGCAAAGTTCCGGAGGCAAACTTGTAAGAGTCGTGAGTCAATTTATGACGGAGTCCGTGGTTCCGCCAATGTGGAATAATTACTTGCCCTCATTTTCCCCCTTTTTGACCAATGCACAATAATAGAAAAATTAAAAATAAAAGTGAAAGTTTGTGAGTGTGTGTTTGTGTGTGTGTGTTTGTACGTTTGTTACTTCTTCACGCTCAAACGGCTAAACGGATCAGGATGAAATTTGGCACAGAGATATATTACAGCCTGGAATAGCACAAAGGATACTTTTTATCCAGGGAATATGTTCCCTCGGAATAATTTTCGACATTCACGCGGGTGAAGCCGCTGGCAGAAGCTAGTAAAATTATAAAGGCTAAAGTTTGTGAGTGTGTGTGTGTCTGTATGTTTGTTACTCTTTCACGCAAAAAGTACTGAATGGATCTGGATGAAATTTGGCACCGAGATAGATTATAGGCTCGAATAGCACGTAGGACACTATTTATCCCGGATATATTTTACTTTATTGTACACCATATTAAAAAAAAAAAACATTATAATTGTATACAAGAAAAAAATGAAAATACTAAAAACATACAACGGGCGGCCTTATTGCATGCAGCGATCTCTTCCATGCAACCTGGAATGAACAGAGAATATGAATATGTTCCCTTGGGATAATATTTGACAATCACGTGGACGAAACCGCTGGCAGAAGCTAGTATACATTGAAGGTTATTTGTTGTTCTGATGAATAAGGATTCAGCTAAGTACCAGAGTGTTTTACATGGAGCGACTACCTATCTGACCTCCACAACCTAGTAACTGGGTAACACGGTACCCCTTGGCATGACTGGTGTCAGATCTCAAGCTTCTGACTACCCGTAACGACTGTCAAAGATCTTTAAATGACAGCCGGGACCAACGGCTTAACGTGCTTTCCGAGGCACGGAGGAAACTCGGTATTTTGAAATGGTCACCCATCCACTGACCGACCTCGTCAAGCGTTGCTTAACCTTGATGATCGACCCGTGCGGCTGTTGTTATTTAGCCTCCTCGTAGTATTGTAAAGTTTAATTCTCGTTATTCTCGTGATTGTTGTTACAGGGTCGGACGGGATACGCAGTCTAATACTGAGCATGACAACGATTAGGGCTCGATTCTCGGCTCGTGCGTGTTATTAGAATTTTCCATCTGGAATTTCTCAATCTCAACCCGAAGTCTGAACTTGTACCAGGTTGATGGCAAAAGTCTTGCCCTCTTTTCACATCACATCATCACATCATCAACCTATCAATATTCCCACTGCTGGGACACAGAGAGGGAATGGGCCGTAATCTACCACGCGGGCCCAGTGCGGATTGGCGGATGTCACATGTCTTCGAAATTTTGGTTCTAGGACATGCCGATTTCCTCACGATGTTTTCCTTCACCGTTTTGAGAGCAGTGGTGATGAAATAATTTACACAAAGTAAAGCGCCTGCCTGAGCTCGAACCCACGACCTACAACTTGTAAGTCGCGGCCGATACCACTGGGCCACCACTGCTCTGCCCTCTTTTACATGGGATTAAATATAACTGATGAAATGTGGGTTTAATATTGGTGCAATTTTGCCTCACGCTGCGGAGTATACATGAATGGATATATTCCGTTCAGTAGTTTTTACGGGCAAGATTACTATACATCCATCTAGGATTTTAGATTGATCCCCTTTTCCGCACTAAGACTCCCATTTGGTCCGTTGTGCGTGCAGGCTTCCTCTCTGCGTGGGCAAATGGGCCATAATCTACCATACGGGCTCAGTGCGTGTTGGTGGATGTCAAATGTCTTCAAATTTTTGATTTTAGGCCATGCCAGTTTCCTCACGATGTTTTCCTTCACCGTGACGAGAGCAGTGGTGATGAAATAATTGACGCAAAGTAAAGCCTCTGCATGGGTTCGAACTCACGACCACTGCTCTCTCCACTATCCATCCCTCTATCCATCATTACAAACTTTCATGTAAGTAGGATAGGAACCATAACTTATATGGGAATTGATGCTGTAAAATATGAATCAAAAGTCAATGATCTAAACGTCGATTTAACCGGGTGAATGCCGTCATCATCATCATCTGTTTGTCTATTAATGTGCCCACTACGGCGATACAGGCCTCCTCTATGTGAGAGGGGATGGGCCGTAATCCACCACGCTGGCCCAGTGCGGGTTGGTGCATGCCAGTTTCCTCACGATGTTTTTCCTTCACCGTTTTTGAGAGAAGTGGTGATTAAATAATTAAGACAAAGAATGCCGTAATTAACTTAAACTATTAAAAAGTCATTGTATCGTAGATCTGCGATCCGGCAGCCAAGAGATTTATGAAGGAAAACGATGGAATGGAAATTCAAATAAATGGCATGAAAGGGCAAAAAGATTCGGAAAATTACAAAACTTTTTCGGACTATTTTGTTAAAATGGAGAAGACTAGACTTAGATATGTATGTAGACAAAGATGTCTAGAGTCTAGACAGCATTTAATGTCACTTTAACTTTATTAAGTTTTCCCAGAATTTGAACGACGAAATATTTCATGACAAAATTGAAGCGCTGACTAAAAATAGGGACAAAGGGCTAGCAGAGGATTTATAAATTCAAATTTAACAGAACAATTTTTTAGCGACACCAAAGTTAAAAACCCACACTACCCCCACGCGATTAAAAGTTGTTTTTCTTTTCCGCGATCGACGTCAGTAATCCTTGTTTTTCTTTTAATAATGCCGCCTCCACACGCTTGGTGAACAGCAAACAAAAACACGAACATGTGGATGGGTGTTTGATTGTGTTCGCCTGTTTTTGTTTGTGTTTGCCCGTGGTAGGCATTGGTGTCGGTTTTTATGCACAAATCAAAGGGTGTTCAACAAACGTGTTTGCAATGTATCCATATGCTTGTTCAGTTTAATAGTACGCGCGAGCTTGCGGGTGGCGGACGGAGTTAATAGTGGTGGTCAAATTTACGAATCGTGACATTTTGTGTATCCTAAGCTAAGTAGTAAGGAAAAATTAAGAGTTTAACCCGAAAGTAATCGCTTCCACAACAAGCTCGTCGTCTGCCATGTTTGCCAATCCGGAATAGACTAGCATGTTCTCCAAGCGTGTGGATGCCGTGTTTGTGTTGGGTGATTGTGGTCAGTGTTCGCCACGTGTTTGCTGTTCGCCCTGTTAGTGGCAAACAGCAAGCGTGTGGAGGCCATACACATACCAGTAATTTACACAAAAGTGTGCAAGTAGTTTGAGCTTGTAAGCTGTTGTGACATACCGAATCCATACCTACTAATACTAACTTATACTGAAAAGCAAGTAAAAAAAACTCAAGCTAATTTTCATTTGAGAATTGGGTGGCGTCGTGGAGGAGCTCGTGGCTAAATAATAACAGCCGCACGGGTCGATCATCAAGGTTAAGCAACGCTTGACGAGGTCGGTCAGTGGATGGGTGACCATTTCAACATACCGAGTTTCCTCCGTGCCTCGGACAGCACGTTAAGCCGTTGGTCCCGGCTGTCATTTGAAGATCTTTGACAGTCGTTACAGGTAGTCAGAAGCTTGAGATTTGACGCCAGTCTTGCCAAGGGGTACCGTGTTACCCAGTTACTGGGTTGTGGAGGTCAGATAGGCAGTCGCTCCATGTAAAACACTGGTTCTTAGCTGAATCCGGTAAAACTGGAAGCCAACCCCAATATAGTTGGGAAAAAGGCTAGGCAGATGATGACTTGGGTGGCGTCATCTACAGGACCTAGCCTTGTCCCAACTATTGTGGGGTACACTTACAGTCAAACAAGTTGCTTTTGAAAACTCTTTCAGATCCTCTGTGACACCCATTCTAGGTACTTGAGATCATCGGAAAATCTAAAACTAAGTGTTCGTATACATTCCACTTCCTTTTTTGACAAATGTTTTCAACCGAGCAGAGCTCAGTCGCCCCGGTACTATTATTTAAGTATGTATTTTTTTAATTTTTACACTAGCAGCCTTATATTCTTCTCCTACCGTTCAGTCCATCCAAAGGTTGTCTGTAAGAGATTGCCTAGTGCGATAAGACCGCCTATTGTACACTTGTTTTTGTGAATGTTTGTCCTGTACATATTTTTGTGGTGTTCAATAATAGTAGATTAGTAGCCAAGGGCTGTAAGGCATCAATTGCAGCCCGAGATATTTAGGCGAGGGCGCCTATAGTTCGTGGGTGCAATTGGTACTTACACCCGAGCTAACTATTCTGCTTTACATCTCGATTGTGAGGTAAGTAGAAAAAAACCGGCATTACAAGAATAAAATTGATGACTATTATACTCACACGAAGACAAGGCTGAATAGCAAAGCGACCTCTTTGGTCATTGGGCTGAAAGCGTGATGTCTATTGCCAGTATGATGGTTAGATGTTCGCGAACTTTTTGAAAGAAAGAAGTATTTTTTTTAATTACTTACCGCCCTAGGGCGTTTCTAGCTACATTATTACCCTAGAGCGCTAATTAGTCACCTACAAGCCCCATTTGGAGGTAATAAGAACCTACTTACCGAACATGAGAGATGTAAAATATATTACATATAAATGAATAAAACTAGTATATTACAAGCAGCGACTGCCTGTTCGACTACTGCTAATTCACACATTAACAGAGGTCGGACAGGCAGTCACTAATTATCATAGTTCCCAGTCCATAATTATCAGACTTCCTGGAGTCTATTACTCATAAAGACAGTCAAAGATCGAATGAGTTGTATGTTTTAGAGTAGAATAGGTTTCTTCTAGGCAAGCGTGCTTCACCGTAGACCACGTCATCGCTTAATATCAGGCATGATAGTGGTCAAACGCGAGCCTATAGATTATAAAAAAAAAGAAGCACTACGCCTACTCTCCCAAATCTAGTTATAAATGAAAGCTTCCTTGTAAAACAAACAGGGTCGTAATCTGAAGTGGGCTCACAAAAACAAAAGGGTTAGGTATTCACAGAGCTCAGAATAACTGAACAGCCAGTGTTTAGGAACGGCAAATAATATCCTACTTACTATGACAAACGTGCAAGTGTGTGATGATGGATATTTTATTACTCTTTTCCTCAAAAACTACTGAACGAGTTTTGACGAAATTTTACAGCAATATAACACATATCTTACTATTATTATAAATGCGAAAGTTTGGATGGATATGCGTGTGGATGTATGTTTGATACTCTTTTTTTTATTATCTATAGGTTTGCGCTTGACCAATATCTCACCTGATGGTAAGCGATGATGAGGTCGACAGTGAAGCACGCTTGTCTAGAAAAAAACCATTTACCCTTGAATTAAAGACCCCTAGATTGTAACTATCGGGAAATACAGACTTCGGCAGGGTATTCCACTCCTTAGCTGTACGCATAATAAAATTGTCCCCAAAACATTTTGTGCGTATGGGTGATATATCCACCATGTACCGATGACGCATCGCCGTACGTCTGGTAGTCCGATGATGGAACGGGCTGGGCTGAATTAAATCATGCAATTCCACCGCACTCTTCCCGAAATGTAACCGATAAAAAACCGACAAGCTGGCAACTCGGCGACAATGTTCAAGGCTCTGGAACTTTGTCTTGACCAGTGCCTCATTGCCGATGAGTTTCTTGGCCCACTTTTCAATCGACTCTAGTGCATCAAGCTGGTATTTGGCAGATCCGTCCCAGAAATGAGAACAGTACTCCATGCACGATCGAACTTGCGTTTGATACAAGTTGAGCAGCTGTTCCGGTGTGAAGTACCTTCTCACCTTCGCAAGAATCCCCAACTTTTTGGCAGCCAGCTGAGCGTTTGCCTCAATATATGGTCCAAAAATGAGAGTCGATGTCAAAGTAACGCCAAGAAGCTCAAGATGGTCCGTTATTGGCACGTATACATCACGGAAAGTTGGAGCTGGGTGAAATTGGTTCTTTTTAGCGGAAAAAAGACACGCCTGGGTTTTAGCAGCATTAAACCTGACCAGATTGGCATCGCCCCGTTTGGAGACTGCCTGCAAGGACAAGTTCAAACGCTGAACCATGGCCTCACGAAGAGACCGGATCTGCGGCCCCGTAGACCGTGTGTTAGACAGGTATCTCTCAGCACACGTGCTGTCGTCTGCATACCCAAAGGTTTCAGCAGATCGTTAATGTGCAACAATAATAATGTTGCTGAGAGTACCAACCCCTGAGGGATCCCGGCATTAATATCCATTTGGTTCGACGAGCAGCCATCTTATAACAACTCGAATGGACCGATCTCTCAGGAAGTCTGAAATCCAATCACACAGACCACCGGGCAGACCAATTGAAGGAAGCTAACCGATAAGGCTTTCGTGCAAGACCCTATCGAAAGCCTTCGAGATGTCGAGGGAGACAGCAAGCGCTTCCCCGTGCCTCTCGATGGCCTCACTCCATATGTGAATGGCATATGCCAGAAGATCTCCAGTAGACCGATTTCGGCGGAAGCCGTATTGGCGTTCGCTAAGGATATCGTTAGTTTCTAGATAGTACACACTCTTACAGAATATGGACGTTACAGAGGTAGGTCTGTAGATGGCCGGGTCAGCTCGACTGCCCTTCTTGGGCACGTGCTGTACGTTGGCTTGCTTCTAAACATTCGGCACTTTGCCAGTCTCATATGAAAGGCGGAATAGGCTTGTCAAGATCGAAGACAGTTCAGGCGCACAGGTTCTAAGAACTATAGTTGGTATGCCGTCAAGGCCTAAATAACCCTCCCTTTTGCTTTGCCGTAGTCGGGTAAAAAGAAATTGAATTTATACAATACAAATATATTCATAGAGTCTTGAGCAGGTCCAACAATACTTCAAAACGACATAGATGGAAAAAGGCTACCAGATTTATTTGTGTCGCAGTATGAATAAACAGTGACACGTTTGGTTTGTTCTTAAAATGCTGACAATGTCCCCTCGAACAGCGTCCGCTGAGACGTCTGCATGTTCTATGGTAGTAGAGAGATAATACAATAAAGAATAGTAGCATGTGCCATGGCTTCCAGATAACTTTGTATCAGCGATACGTTACAATAAACAGATGAGACTCACATGTTATCTAGTTCACGGGATCGGGTTTGCAAGTTTAGTTTTTTTGAAGAGTTTTATACACGGTAGTTTTTTAGAATATATTTTCGTTGAAGTTTTATAAATAGTGTCAGCTATAGGCATTATTTTTAGTTTAGGGTATTTTTTTAGGGATTAATTGAGACTGCAAGTAGGTATTTATAGTAATTCCAGCTGATTAGAACCAGAAATAAAATGCAAATTGTTGAGTAATTTATCATATGTTAAGCGAAAGTTTGCGACAGTAATAGAAGACTAAAAGATGAGAAATAAGCCAAAAAGCTCATCGGCAATGATCCAATGTGTAAGGCAGGTTTTCTTCCTTATTCACCGGCTTGCACAGAGGTAGTTTCTGCATGAGACTATAGCAGGGTTTATTTAACATGAAGTTGATTGAAGTAAAAGGCACTTAGAGTTTGGTCAACTAATTTTATTCATCGAGCATACAGTCCGTTATCACCAGTTGTAAATATTCTAAATATAGGTATAAACAACTCACTTATGTCAGCGCCATCTAGTACCCAAATGATCCAACAATCGAGAAGCGATACAACTAATCGAACTTGTTTGGCAAAAAAGAGGCAGATGTCGCTAACATACATAGTGTGAACAAAATATATGTTACAAATGGACGAGTCAATGGTCCAAAGTCTTGAACATCAAAGCTGGGTTGCCAACCACTTACATTTCGGGGAGTGAGATTCCAATTAAAACGTTTTGGAGACACTTTTATTATGCGTACAGCTAAGGAGTGGAATTCACTGCTGGAGTCTGTGTTTCCCGATAGCTACAATCTAGGGGTCTTTAAGACAAGAGTGAATGGGTTTTTTCTAGGCAAGCGACGCAAGCGTGCTTCACCGTTGACCACATCATCGCTTACCATCAGGTGAGATAGTGGTCAAACGCAAGCCTATAGATAGCAAAAAAATAAAAATTTCCGCCAAGCCCGTTCAATCATCGGACTATTTAGCGATACGTCATGGTGATCATCTAACCCATAGGCACCAAAAAAAATTGAAATACCTAAAAGAAAACAAGTCAATAATTGTAACATTTAAAAAATCTGATAAAGTAGCAAACACCGCTCAGGACAATCAAGTAATATCCATGTAAATTATTCTCCCTCTCAACACTCGTTATTCAACCTGAAGCTATTAACATAATTTCTTTCCCCAACTTTCCTAAACAACGAACAAATTGCAATACTTCACTCTCACCGCTAAAAATAATAACAGTTGCCTTAACATCAGTATAAAATCTTTCCACCTTTACTGAAGTACAAAGTGAATAAACACAGAAGACCAGCTCCGTACAACGAGCGAAAACGCACGCACACATAGACACGCTTCACGTATAGCGAGTGTAAGCGCACTCGATCTTTTTGCCGCGTCTTTCCCAACTATTTTATGTTTGGCCTCTAGTCTGACCGGATTCCGGAGTATCAGTAATTTACACGGAGCGTCTGCCTATCTAATCGCCGCAACCCAGTAACTGAGTAACACAATAACCTTTTGCAAGCAAGACAAGTCTCAGATTTTTCTGATTTCTGTTTTTCCGTAACGACTGCCAAAGATTTTTACCGGAGCACCAACAAAGCAAGCTTTACTTAACCTTGAAGATCGACCCGTGCGGCTGTTATAACTCAGCCACGAGCGTACTCGTGACTGGCTTTTGTTTGAGATCGCTATACGTACGCGTCTATGTGTGCGTGCGCTTGTTTCAGTTGTTGTAAGGTGTTGATCTTCCGTTCTATAGTTTTATGCAAGACATGTTTCACGTACAGCGAGTACAAGCGCACAAGCGCGTCTTGAGTCAACCTTCTGTACTAAAATTCTATGCTGTGACTCCGTGAGCCTCCGACCCGACCTGTCATAACTTTCGACCCTCATATTTTAAGTTTTCTCAGGCAGCTGTAACTTTTTCATTTGTTTTGTCTACTATAACAGAAATAGAAGATTCCGGTGGAATTGTAAGGTTAAATCTAGAGGGTTTTAGTGTGATTACTGCTGGAGATGAGAAGAATGAAATTAGAATTTAGGATTTTGTTGAAGACTCTTTTGGCAGTTCGCTTTTTGTGTTGATTATAGAAGTCGAAAACTTGTTTTAGATTCGTTTTAACCGGAGATGAACTTTCCGTTTGTAAAGTCATCTAGCAATGATTTTTATAATGATTAATCGCAAATCATTTTCACTACGCTTTCTTGAATATAGTGTTGGTATTTTTTACCCGACTGCCAAAGGAGGGATGGGTTTATAAGTATTTGTATGTATATATGCTTGTTCCTATGTGGCGTTCTAGAGACCAAACGCGTTGGCCGATTCGTCTCAACCTTGCAAGTGTCACTGGGTACATTAAAATTGGACTTAAACTAACTGCAATCGAAAATTTAAGCAAATAAATTAATAAGCAATCATAATTCATAATTTAACATGAACATAGAAAGGCACACAGTTCTATGCCAAAACCAAATAAAAGCAGATAGATCGGAAATGAATAACTCAAATTTTAATTATTAAGGAAAATATTGAGCGCTATTCCTCTCTCCCAGACACTGACTGTATCTAGAATGTTGCTGTGCCCGACAGGGTCCATAGTTGTTTCTGTAACTTATATTTACCATCTGTATGAACATTATGGATGCAATAAATTTACATTGTATTGAATTTGGAAAATAGAAAAATGGCGGCTTTTGGGCGCCGTAATGTGGGGCCTAATTTTTTTTCTTCCTTACCCATCGTGTTGGGTATCAAAATAAATGGTTTTAAGAGGCAATTTCAAAGACATATAACACTTCTAGAATATGTTTAAAATTAATAGGAAAAAAAAAAAAAAACAACATCTGATTTTGGTCAGCCAGCTTGCCAATATGTACTATTATTATTAAGTATAACAAACAAAGTAAGTAAGGTTTAGGTAAGTAAGTAAGGTTTATTTTTAATTGCATAAACTCTGATTGTACCACTGACACCCAAGCTAAGATTAAACTTGTGTTATGGGTGCCATGGCTCTCTCTATTAATCTATTTATGCACCTTACACAAACCAGTACGGAGTTACATTTGCAAAGTATCCATTGTTGAGCATAAACAAAACAAAGTTAATAGAAAAAAAGAAAAACAAAAACAGTTAAACTAAACTTAAAGATTAATAAAAATAAGAGTAAACAGTATAATATGTCTTCTGTATGTGTTGAGTGTATGTGATGTGTGTAAGTGTCGTGTGTATGCATTGTGTGTAAGTGTCGTGTGTATGTGGCGTAGTTGCGCCATATGTTTGTGCGGTGATTGGTCTAAAAATCAGTAACAATTAGAAATTAGAACAGCCTTCCCAGTAACTTTTCTATTTCCTCGTATGTACGAGTAGCAAGCCATTGAGTAATCTTCTTTTTGCAATTGAAATTATTTAGACCATAAATATCGCATTGCTTGTTAACTGCATTATAAATTCGACTGCCTAATACTCGAAAATGTCTTTCGGCCAGTTTAGTTCTGTAGCTTACCATGGGACAAACATATTTACATCTTCTTTTTGCCAGATGACCAGTATTGCACTCCAGAGAACCATGCCTGCGCAAGATGGTGTTTAGTACAAACAGCTGTCTCACAGTCATGACTTTGCAGTCTTGATACAATGCTATGGTACCATACCGGAAATGTTTAAAAGTCATAACTTTAAGGACAGCTCGCTGCGCCCTTTCCAGCCTGATAAAATAGCTCTTTGGAGCGCCCCCCCAAGACGTAATACCAAAAGTGAGTACTGACTGACAGAGTGAGAAGTAGACCATCCGAAGTGTACTTATGTCTGCACTATGGCGCAGAGTTTTGAAAATCGCTATGAGCTTTCTCACTCTGCCAGCCGTTCTATCAATTTGCTCCTTCCAGGACATCAGGTTATCTATTATGATACCAAGATACCTGATATGTGTTGTTCTGACTAGAGGAGGGCAGAGACATTGATCCACTCGCTCATTGCAAGTGTGGGCCCTGATAATAAATTCGTCATCCGGCTGGGTACAGGATTTTATTGAAAACGGGATGTACTTCGTTTTGTCAATATTAAGAGTAGGAATATTGGCTCCTAACCAAGACATCACGATACCCATTGCAAACTCCACTCTCTCTTGAACTTCTCTCCAGTTCAGCCCATGCACGAGCAAAGCGGTATCGTCTGCGTAGGTATATATGTTGGAGTATGGAATGGACATATTACATAGGCTGTTAACATATATAAGAAAGAGGGTAGGCCCCAAAATTGAGCCTTGGGGGACTCCGAAAGATAGTGAGTGTTCGTCACTGACGTATGCGCCTATCTTGACACACTGTGTCCTCTCAGATAGGTAGCTCTTAAAGATAGCCAGTGCTGGACCCCTCACTCCTATCCTCTCTAATTTAGACAAAAGAATAGGGACAGAGACAGTGTCAAATGCCTTAGATAAGTCTAAGAAAATACCCAGACACTTAGACCTTTCATCTAGAATATTCACAGCACTATCAACAAAGGCAGCAACAGCGTCCTCACAGGATTTCTTTCTGCGAAAACCGTATTGGTTATTTGACAAAATGCCATGTGCATCCATAAAGTTGACGATACGACTGTTTAGAACCTTTTCCAAGATTTTTGAAAGCGCTGGAAGGACAGATATAGGTCTGTAATTATTTACACTGTCTCTGTTTCCACCCTTATAAATAGGATGCACTATTGCTTTCTTTAGGGACCTTGGAAAAACTCCATTGGAGAAACATAGGTCACAGATGTGTGCGATGGCGGGTACAAGGAATTGGCGACTCGCTTTTATAATTCTAGTTGGAATGCCATCCCATCCCGCGGCAGAATCAGTACGCAAACTAACTATGATTCTTTCAACTTCATCAAAATCCGGGCTAAGAAGCGCAAAAGAATTCGTCTGTGCATCATCCCTGAGGAATGGAAGATGTTTATTGCACGTGCTACTATTTAGATGTCTTTCTGCAAGATTTTTGCCAACGTTTGCGAAGAATTTATTAACTTTATTTATTGAGGACTTTTCATCAAGTCCAGACAAGGTCAAGAGGTCTGTGGGCGGAGGTTTAGAAGTCTGCTTATTAATAACGTCATTTATAACTTTCCAGGTTGCCTTAGGATTATTTTTAGCTTTAGTAAACTCATTCTTCTCATAATTAGTTTTAAGTCGGTTTAATAACTTATTACAAAAGTTACGATAACGGAGGTATGTGATTTTCAAGGTGTAATTTTCTGGTGTTTTTTTATGTTTTCTGTGCATATTGTCCCTGTTCCGAATGCATTTCAGTAGCCCCTGAGTGATCCAGGGCTTTATTGTTACCATTTTTGAGGGCACAAGTCTGTTTTTAGTATTTGTTTGTACAATTGAGGTAATGGTTTTTATAAGAAGATCAGTAGCTTCATTCGGATCTTTGGACAATAAGACAGGACTAAAATCCGTGTTGGATATTTCTGAGACAACTCTAGGATGGTCGATTCTTGCAACTAGTCTGGATCTTTTAGATGAGCTCTGATTAGTTTTTAGACATACTAATATAGGTGCGTGATCGGTAATGTGTGTATCCAAAATATAGGAGACCACTGAACTTTTAACTTTTATCATCGTATGATCCAGACAATTGTTTTCCCTAGTGGGAGATGTGTTTGCCGGTAGCAGTCCATGCGATGCAGTTAAGTTCATATAGTCATTGTAATGGGGATCATTATTATTTGGGCTTATATTTATGTTAATATCTCCCACTAGAATTACATTTTTATACGTAGATACTGAGGTTAAGATGTTATTTAGGCTATCCAAAAAGGAATCTGTATGTCTAAAGGATGGTGGTCGATATAATGCTACAATGACTGTTTCAGAATTTAATTTACTAACAAGGCAGTTTGCTTCCATAATTAGAGGCTCTATGACATTATGTTTCAGCTCCGAGCGTAAATAGATCACTAAGCCATCATTCTGGTTAATAATGTTACTTGTAGAATAAGCCGAAAATCCTTGAATTTGGGGAATAGATGAAGTTTTACTTAACCAACACTCCGAAAAAATTATTACATCACACCTCATTTGTAAATTGGATAACAAGACTAGAACGTTATTAATTTTTTTATTAATACTACGTATATTAAAGTGTAGGATTTTAATTCCTTCTTTGTGGCTACTCAAAAGTTGAATGCATCTGTGTGGCGAGCAGTTATAAACTTCATTTGACCCATATGAATCTAGATGATTTATAATTTCATTAAAATCATTCATTTTTATTTATAAATAAAAACACCCCACTAAGTATTAAATTTGGACTTTGTTCATAATCACGAGACTGGTATGTTTGACATCCAAAAATAATAACAATAACAAATCCATCCCACACTTCCAATAAAATATTATATAAAAGATTAATTGTCACTGGGTAAGTTTTATGTTTGTATAGCGATGTGTGTTTTGTGTGTTTGTTGTGTTGCAGGAGGGCATACCCTAAAATATTAAGATTGTAATTAACAGAATTCAGATTAGTGAGACAAATATGTAATAAAAAGAAAACCAAAAAACAGACGATCATTATTAAAGAAAGATTACTGTGTATGTGCATGCAATATCTCGTGAAAACATTTTTCTGAGTTAATACGGATTGACTTGTCTCCTTCTTTCTTTCGAAGAAACACTTTTCCATTAGCCGACCAACAATATTCAAACTGCTGAGCTTTGGCAAATTTTCGGGCTTCATAAAAGAGTTGTCTTGATCTCGCTGGTAGATGCTCAGCAATATATATAGGTACACGCTCACCTTTCAAGCCAATGTGCCCACTGTTTAGTTTCTCTGTAGCATGCTTTCCCTTATTAAAGTTACGGGCGGCAAGAAGGATATTATTTTTCGCCGTAACTGAGTGGAATTCTGCGACTATTTGTTTAGAGGGGCCCTGTTTACCCTGTACTCTATAAATGTCTCGTATATGTGACGGTTCTACGGCTATTTGTAAAGGTTTACAGACATCAATAACCGTTTTGACCAGATCGTTGCAATTCTCTTGTTCCCTGGTAGGAACATTCCGAAGCTCAATAACGGCCGATCGTCGGTGTTCCTGCATATCCTGTATTTGTTTCTCCAGACTATCTATATGTTTTCTCTGCTCATACCTTTCAGATTCTAGCTTTTTCATCTTTTTATTTATCTCTTCATACTTTTCGTTAATCAAACCTGCTGATTCTTCAATTTCTAATCTAATGCTCTGCAATTTTTCGTTCTGTGACCGTAACTCTGCTAGTTCCTTTGTTATTTTATCCGTGAAGCTCTTTAAGTTGGTTTCCTGTTTGGCGTTCCATTTAGTGAGCATTGCTCGTATTTCCTCCTTAAAGTCTCCGAGCTCGTTTGTAGGGCTAGACTCAGATCGAGGTCGTTTTGTTCGTTGGGATAAGTTTACAAACTCGGCATCCACTGGAATATCGGCAATCTCAGGGTTAGATATCGCTCGCTGGACTTCTATACTTGGAGTTGACGGCGGTGTACGTCTAGGTTTACTCATAATTATTGTATGTAAACAGAGAGTTCTTTTTATTATACGTATTTGTACGACGTATTAGATCCACAAAAAGTAGCACGCAATCGGGTAAGCGCGTAGCAGCTGCTCGTCGCGTAGTAGGTACTCCTTACAAAATCGTAGCAGACTCGCTGTGACGTAGCACGCGTTGACGTAGTTAGTAGCTACGTAGCAATCCTTACAAACTCGTAGCAGACTCGCTGTGACGTAGCACGCGTAGACGTAGTTCGTAGCTACGTAGCAGATCCAGGTGAGTATTTGGGTCGCCGCCGTCTACATTGATTTGGCGTAGCGGATAGCACGGTCGACTTGTATGCAAGACGACTATGGATCAAATCCAAGCCAGGCAGCGAGCGACTTTTCGAGATTTAAGTAAATCTTGACTCACCGTTAGCCAACAGAGCGAGACTTCCGACACGAACAAATATGGCTGCCGCTTCTTACGGGCAAAGCTTCAAGAAGAAACAGGAGGGTACGAGTTTCGTAGGAATTTACTTTAATAATTTAATTTAGAAAACAGATTTGGAATTAGAATTTACTCGTACAACTCAAAACACGTCCGCTCCGCACGGGTATCGAGGAGAGAGTGATGTGTATTCTCCGACTACTCATGATTTTCTTCTTGTTTATGTCTTTTTAGTTCGCTTTTAACTAACTTTATTTGATAATTAATAAAATCATCATCATCATCAGCCTATTAATGTTCCCACTGCTGGGACACAAGCCTCGTCTCTATGAGAGGGGATGGGCCGTAATCCATCACGCGGGCCCAGTGCGGGTTGTTGGATGTCACATGTCTTCGAATTTATGGTTCTAGGACATGCCGGTTTTTTTACGATGTTTTCCTTCACCGTTGAGAGCAGTGGTGATGAAATAATTAACACAAAGTAAAGCGCCTGCCTGGGTTCGAACCCACGACCTACATCTTGTAAGTCGCGGCCGATACCACTGGGCCACCACTGCTCTCATTAATAAAATGAGCTAAGATATTACAATGAGATTATTACAATTTATTAATGTTTATTATGAATTGCCTCGCTCTAACAGTAGCCAGTGCCTATGCTGAGGATGTAGTTCTTCGGATTGGGCAGAGTTATCAGATTATTCTATATCTGGCATTTTTTAGTAGCAGGCAGGAGTCTGGACTTGTCTTCGGTTGATGGCAATAGGCTTGTCCCCTTATACGTCTCGTACTTAAACATAACAGACGAAATATGAATGTTCTATAGGTACCCCTCTGCTGCACCCTTCGAGAAATAAGGCGTTATGTTATATTATTTATAAATGCTGACTAACATTCTTACTTATAGACAAAAGTAGCTTGGACTACTACAATAGGCATTTAACGAGCTCTTTAAAATAATTTCGAACAAGTTTTCAGAATTCAAATTTGCATCAAACCCACTGATGTTGTTCATCAGTGCTCTAATATACTCATGCTGATTTAGATACCGAGTACATTTGTAACATCATGCTAATGACCACTAACGAGGAACCGAGTTACAATTAGTGCGGGGTACTACTTGAAATCGTGTTTGCATGAATGTGGTCTGGAGGTTGGTTAAATTGAACTCTGCAGTGTCTATGTTCTCCTGGTACCTATAAGAGAGTTTTGTTGAAAATCCTCTCCATGTTTACGTATGCAGGCTGTAGTTTGAGTATTCAAAATCAAAATTAAATAGAATAGAATATACTTTATTATACACCATAAAATTATACACATTTACAAGAAAACTTATTTATACGGGTACAAAGGCGGTCTTATCGCAGACAGCGATATCTACCAGACAACCATTGAATGGACTGAAAAAAAATAGAATAAAAAGGGGGTAGTCTGTGGTGTACTGCTATTAGATTCAAACATAAATATATACATAAATATATACATAAATTAATAAATGAAAAAGAAAAGAGAAAGTTTAATAGTTTATTTCAAATAAACCATAAAGGTACTTTTGTCGCCATATTGACCGGTCCCGTGTGTACGCATCCAGCGGATCCCCGCAACCTTCACCAGGTCTTCGGTCCACCTGGTGGGAGGCCTTCCAACGCAACGTCTTCCGGTTCGCGGTCGCCACTCCAGAACCTTTCTGCCCCATCAGCCAATCGTTCTGCGAGCAATGTGCCCTGCCCACTGCCACTTAAGTTTGGCAATTCTTCCGGCTATGTCGGTTTACCCGACTAAGGCGAAGCAAAAGCGAGGGTTATGTTTTTGACCGGTATGTGTATATTTGTATTCATCAGTAATCCCTCATAACTTCTGAACTGTTAATCATAATGTGACAAAAGAGGTGTAGTTGGAAGCGTCTTGTTTTCGTCCCACCCCGTGATGTGTCATTGAACAGGGACTTTAAAATAAAGGTAAGGTTTGTTACATCATATTTTTGTCAAGCTTACCGTTTGTGAGACGTATCCCGTCAAAGTCATGAAAACTATTTTTTTACCCGACTACCAAGACCAACATACCGATCAACAAACACTTAGCGACGCCGCCGCGCCGTAGTCGTCCAGAAACTTTATACATGATTAAATTCGTTATGAATATTTTCAAATAATATTCTATCGACTGACTAAAAAAAAAACAACCACATACCAAACAGTTTCCCCAACTAAACCCAGTCTAGATAACAGATCGCTACCCTAATTGGCAAATTAGAGTACTTAGTCACCAACTACGATGATAGTTACACGTCATCTAGGTAAACCGACTTTCATATCGCCCTCGTACAACTTATGTGATTGATGTGTTTGCCTAAGTTTATTACGTACGTCGCCGTCGTGCAACCTTGTCGTAGATGCTCCAATTAAAGTTTCAATTGCTTTTAAAGTGCTGGAGATCTACAAGAAGTTTGAGCATCGGGATCTGGTAGAAGTTTGTGTCCAAGTCTAGATCGATTAAGGAATTAGTAATTGGTCTGGATTTTGAAATATTGAAGGTATAGACTTTTAGTTTTGAGAGGATTATAGCTTTAAATGTTTGTGAAGCTGAAATTTTTGTGTAAGTACATGGAATAAGATAAAACTTAGTGTGGATACACGTATGTCCCGTGTGCAGTAACATGACTCACAGAACAAATTAGGTTTTAAATACCAGATCACAGCTAGTGCACTTTGCCGGCGGAATTAAAGTATAATAGAGCCCAGTTCTCACTCTGAGTATACGTTTTCTGTTTCGAGTAGCTTTTTTGGGGCATTTCACCGTTTTCTAAAAGTTGTATTTTACTCTGAGGTGGCAGAAGGTAAACGGAAGCACAGTGGTCAATATCTTCGCCACAAGTTCGTGTTTAAGAGAAGTCTAAGCATTTATGAATAGGCATTTATATAATCCAAATAACTGAAGTTGTAAAACTTCAACGCATCGATAAATACAATGTAAGTACGTACAAATATATTCCTGATGGCCGAATAAAATTTAAATTTTGTTTATAGGTGATATCGTGCAAATATTTTCGAAGAAAATTTCAAGTACAAACCGGTCGAATTGCATTGCACTACGTCTCGCGTCTATGTGAACGTACTTGCAATTTCGCTTAACAAAAATCGCTTATCGGTAAATCGAAGCGCTTCAAACCAACAGCAAGGTCGCTTCCAGTAGTTACTGTCCAGTCGGCTATTTTGTGGTCATAACTTTGAATAGATTCAAAGTTATGACCACAAAATAGACATGTAACACCACAGCATGTTGGCAGAATAGGTCTCTAAATCACTCAACCACCGATCCACCCGAAGCTCTATAAAAGCAACCACTCTATTTAAAGTTGAAGTACGACGTAACAACAAGCAATCAAGAGTGACTTACATAGTTTTTTTATTATATACGAGTATGTACAGTTATTTTTACATGACTGCGGCGAAACAAAAAAGAAGGTTATGTTTTTGACCGGTATGTACGTATGTATGTAAGTATGTAGGTATTTATGTATGTATGTTCATCTGTTCCCTCATAACTTCTGAACTGCTTATCATAATGTGAAAAATGAGGTGTCGTTGTTGGGAGCGTTTTGTTTGTCCGCTGGTTATGCTTCTTTGCAGAATGTATTGTTTTGTTACGGTAAGTGGCATACGACCACGGTTATCCTCTGAACACCTCTATGAATATGTATGGAAATACAATAAAAAATATTACATGTAAGTTGTTTATTTAGTACCCGATATATATGAAATAGTTATTACATAACAATTTTTTTTTTTTTTTTTCTTTTTCTCTTGTATCTGCAATTAGTCTTGAGTACTTTAAGCAGATGTCATCATCATCTGCCTAGCCTTTTCCCAACTATATTGGGGTCGGCTTCCAGTCTTACCGGATTTTCATTTATTTATTTATTTATTCATTTACACATACAATTTAGATTTAGCTAAGTACCAGTGTTTTACATGGAGCGACTGCCTATCTGACCTCCACAACCCAGTAACTGGGTAAACACGGTACGTCTTGGCAAGACTGGTGTCAGATCTCAAGCTTCTGACTACCCGTAACGACTGTCAAAGATAACAGCCGGGACCAACGGCTTAACGTGCTTTCCGAAGCACGGAGGAAACTCGGTATGTTGTAATGGTCACCCATCCACGGACCGACCTCGTCAAGCGTTGCTTAACCTTGATGATCGACCCGTGCGGCACTTTAAGCAGATGTGGTAAGTGAAAATTGGCATTTTGAGTGTGCTTTCCAGCGAGAGCAACTACTCATAGGGTTAGCATGTATTAAATGCTACTCAAGAGGGTACAGACATAATGTCTTTTCTTGTAAGACGTTTCTGGTACGTGCGTGTTGTCAAACCAGTAGCCAGTTTATTTGGATGCCTCTCCAGTCTTTCCAAGTATGTTTTACTTATGGCCAAGATTTCCTCTTTCACCGAGATTCAAAAGAAAATATTTTCTTGTTTCATTCTTTTTAAAGCGTGATTTTTCAGTAGTCGGATTTAGTTTTTGAACTTACATTTTTCCTTTCGTAACTAATTTATTATACACACATACTTTCAAGATCATATTATTATCGAAAATACACTTTGATTATTCGCTTGAATTTATTGAACTCTGTAAACACGACGGCATAGATAACATCACAAATTGTCCCTAATTACACATTGAAATACATAGCTTCGTTTTCATGGTAATTAAACCAGAGTACGCCATATTTGTTTATTCACGAAATATTGGGAGTAATGGAAAATATACTTTAGCTTCGGATACCAGGAAACTATTCCAGATGTTATCAATCTGTCTTGCCTTATCGCAACTTTGTTGGGATCGAGCTAATTACTAATATTTTATATGGAACGACTGCATATTTGACCTCCACAACCCAGTAACTGGGTAACACGATATCCCTTGGCAATATGTGAATATGTCGCAATTACGGGTCACACCCCTCTTAACAAACATCTTTATAGCATAGGCACCACAGACAGCCCACTTTGCAGCGGCTGTTTTAACGCCGAGGAAACAGCCGCCAACATCATCTTGGACTGCGAGGCCATGGCTTGAAGAAATCCTCGGAATAGTAAGGTCGATCCGCAAAGCCTGTGCAGCCTCCAGGAAGCTTCTGTGCTTTTGGACGGCGCTAGGCTGGCTACTTCAGCTAAAACCCCCACGCACAACGGACCAAATAGGAGTCTAAGTGCGGCAAAGAGAGTCCCTTTTCTATTCTACCCCTTGGCAAGGCTGTAGTCAGATTTCAGGCTTACAAGTTTTCGATTTTAAATTACATTTAACGATCGTCAAAGATCTACAAAAGACTGACGGGACCAACGGCTTGATGTGCTTTCCGAGGCACGGAGGACTCTCTGCATTACGTATCAAATGGTCACCCATCCACAAACCTACCTTGCCAAGCGTTGCTTAACCTCGAGAAACGACCCGGCTGATATTATTTGGCCGCAAGCACCTCCATTTTCATATTCTTGAGGTTATGGACTGTATAATTGTGTACATATATTTGCTCCAGTTGTTTTCACCAGTGGTATCGGCCGCGACTTACAAGTTGTAGGTCGTGGGTTCGAGCTCAGGCAGGCGCTTTACTTTGTGTAAATTATTTCATCACCACTGCTCTCAAAACGGTGAAGGAAAACATCGGGAGGAAACCGGCATGTCCTAGAACAAAAATTCGAAGACATGTGACATCCACCAACCCGCACTGGGCCCGCGTGGTGGATTACGGCCCATTCCCTCTCACAGAGAGGAGGCCTGTGTCCCAGCAGTGGGAACATTAATAGGCTGATGATGTGATGTGTGATGTGATTTGCTCTTTGAGGAAACATTAAATCTATTAAAGGAAGTTTTACAGTTAATAGTTTTGCATCAATCCGTACTAATCCAACTACTTCTACATACGTGAAAGTTTGTGCGGATGATCGTTATACTGATTATACATATACTCATGAATTGTTTGTTATTCTTTTGTAAGTGAAGTTATTGGTAATATACAGTAATAGCTAACACATTAATCGTTTATTTCTATTATTAATTTAGTAGTAACCAATTACAGGACAGAAAGATTCCTTGATCATTTTATCGATCTAAAGACGTTGTTGCTTTTGCAGGTTGATACCTAATACGTACGGATTTATATAATCCAAATAACTAAAGGTGCAAAATTTCAATGCATCGATAAATACAATGTACGTATCTTTTGATTACCCGATGCTACGTTACCTGTTACTGATCTGCTCGAGCTCCTTGGCATGGAATTGACATCCAGTCTCAACTTCGGCGCCTCCATCGAGTACAAAGCCCAAATTGCGGCAAAGAAACTGGGCGTCCTAAACAGAGTGAAGCGATACTTTATGCCTGGACAGCTATTAACTCTTTACAAAGCGCAAGTCCGATCCTGCATGGAGTATTGCAGCTACCTCTGGGATGGCTCAGCTAAATATCAGCTTGCCGCGCTTGACTCGGTGGAACGCAGAGCTAAGAGACTAATTGGCGACGTCAAACTGGTGGATGCCAAGCTTCACAGCTTAGCTCATCGCCGTAAGGTTGCCTGCTTGTCGGTATTCTACAGACTGTATTTTGGCGAGTGTGTTCATGAACTCCACGACCTCATCCCACCGGCCCCCTTCTACCATCGGACATCTAGACGCACTGCAAGTTACCATCCTCACCTAGTTGCTATTCCACCAATTCGCACCAAGCGCTTCCAAACATCCTTCATAATGCGCACAGCAAAAGAGTGGAACTCACTGCCTGCGTCTGTGTTTCCGAACGCATACAACCCGAATCTCTTCAAAGTTAGAGTGAACAGGCTACTTCTGGGTAAGCTCACTCCATCGTCGACTTTGTCTCTGTCACCTCTGACCTAGACTAGAGTCAAGAGCAAACCCAACTCAAATAAAAAAAAAAAAAAAAAAAAACGTGTCGTAGGTCATGGTTTCGAACACAGGCAGGCGCTTTACTGTGTGTAAATTATTTTCATCAGTACTGCTCTAAAAACGGGGAAGGAAAACATCGTGAGGAAATCGGCATTTCCTAGAACCAAAAATTCGAAGACGTGTGACATCCACCATTCCCTCTCTCACAAAGAGGAGGCTTGTGTCCCAACATTGAACATTAAAAGGCTGATAATGAATTACAGGACACAGGCCTCTTCTCATAAGAGAAGGCCCGATAAATACACACGATAGCTATGCCCAGTTTTCCTCAAGAAATTTTCGCTGCGGTGAGACTTTTTACATGCTGGTATTGTTAACATTTCCATACCGATTATAACATTTCTTTCTTTATCATCAACTTATATTTTTGAATCGCTGAATCCCGCAACTTCGCCCGCGTCAAACTCGTTAAACTAAAAAGACATAGTTTTTATTTTTATTCGCGAAACCCAAATTCGTTCCTATAATAATGACAATGTAAGAAGTGATCGTGATTGAGTTTGAGTGAGCTGATCGACACGAAAGAAGAAGAACGTAAGAAGTTCGATGACGTTTCTCATTCACTTTGTACGTAAGAAATTGAAAAATTAAAATAATAATCCTAATTAATTACTATGTTACCCATACACGATAACAACGAGTATCATTCGTAAGCATCAAGTTTAATTATTATTAGGTATTTTTATAGCTGTCAAATCCGACTTCTTAGATTGACAAGACAATAAAAAAAAAATTACTTCTTCTAATATCAGTTATCTGCCAGTGACAGTACCGTCAAAAGTGGTCCAGCCGTTTCGGAGATTAGCTGGAACAAACAGATAGAAACACAGACAAAAAATGTTTATTTTTATAAGTAGGTACCATATCATATAGTTTTATATACATTTACTAAGTTGCAATTTATTGATATTGTAAACAGACACTTTAATTTTATTTATAATAGATCAATATTTGTTTGAAGACTGAAATAGAGTTTCAGAAACAGATCAGGAATATGACTGGAGAATCGCCTAAAGTCTAATATCCCAAATAATAACTAACAATATATTATTATTTCAAACTAAATAATATAAGCTACGATCATGAATTTGCTTGTGTGGGATTCAGTTGGGCTACAAACAAAACTTCTGCAATAAATCCTACATGTTAATCCGTTAGTAAAACTAAAGCTAACTACAGTTGGGCTAAATTTAAGAGATATTTGTTGACTTTATCTAAGTATTTAGATAGTATAGGAATTATTTCGTTGAACTTTGGAAGAGAATTTGTTAGTTTGGCTTAATTATTTGACTTATTTCTAATTACTTACCCGACAAGGAATGGGTTATATTTTTCGCTCGTATCTTGTATAAATGTTATATTCTTTATTACCTCATATCTCGCATTCCACTAGACAAATTAACATAATTAAGACATCGTTAGATTGGTCTTGACCACTCCAATATTCTTAGATAAATGACGTTAAAAAAAACAAACATGGCTGCTTTTGGGCGCCATATTGCGGAGTCTCAATTTTTTTTCTGCCTTGTCTATCGATAGGGGTAACAAAATGAAGGGTTTTTAGAGGTGTCTACAAAAGTGTATACCACTTATATGTTTAAGTGTAATTCGTAAAAAAAAGCCATGAAAATAATTTATAGCCAAAGTAAATCTCATGACGATTCCAATAAGCCCGAACACGACTAGCATCCATTGTTTAATTTCGGAGTTCCAGTGCATCCCTTACGGCTTCATCATCAGATCTGTTCGATGTTATCATTTTTATCAGTACCATTTATTTATAAGTATTTGCTTCATCATAGTCGGTTACCTATTCGATATATCTTATACCCGTGACATAATTAGCATTCAGGAGATCCAGTGGCCATCTGTGGTCTTCTTCATCAGTTCCATTACACCAAATGACACACTCTGAGTGTAAATGATTGCATTATTTAAAAAAATACCAAAATCGCTATATGTACGCCTATAATATTTGAGGCGTACCCTCGATTTCTCTGGGATTTTATCATCATATCCTGACATGATGGCCACGAAACCACCTGAAAAGTCATTTCAAACAAAAGAAGAATTTTCCAAATCGGTCTAGGTGTCTTTGAGTAATCGGGGAACATAATACGGGGGGCATATATATGCCGACGAATTGAAAACCTCCTCGTTTTTTTGAAGTCTGTTAAAAACTGATGGAAAAGAGTGTCCGTGGAGTTTCTTGCCTGTTCTTCTCCATAAAGATCTACTGACGCTTGCAAATGTGCAACTAGATTCATATCTTTTTTGTTTGAAAATTCGAAAGTACCTTTGAATGGTTTAGTTGAAATAAAGTATTTTTATTTTGATTCCGACCCAGGAAACGAAACCCAGGACCTCTTGATCAGCTGTAGCGCTAGCTAGCCACTACTATATAGAAACTCAAACCCCAGTAAAAAATATGTTTTCCCGGAAAACAGACAGAACCGTTTATTATTTTCCACGAACAGCAAAATTCATTCAAACCAGAACAATGTTTTCATTATATTCAAGTCAAATAGAACTTTTCAAACCTAAAATATTGTTCGGAAATCCCAATCCTATTTGCAGACATTTTGTTTTTTAGCCAATACCTACCTCATTTCTGAAATACATCATTGCGGTCTCTACTTACCCGGTAAGGGAAAATCGTAATTGATTCAGCCTACCACAGCCTACCCAGAATCCAATTTGGAGAGTAGCCCCGACAACCTACGGTCACTATTACCGAATGAAATTTTGATTGGGAAAAAACATCAGTATTGATTGCTTTATATAGCTCCCGGGTTTGTTCGTAAATGAACAGGATTTGTGATTTGTTTTTAGAGACTATTTTTCTGTAGCATAAATTCAATTAAAATAGAAAATGGGGTCTATATCCGCATAAACTGAAGTTAAATAGAATTTTTGAAGAATATTAAATATGTTTATAAGAAAGATTTGAAAGAAAAGGGAGTCAGTGATAGCGTGACGGTTGACCGAACAGGGGGGTGACCATAAGCTCTTAGAGTAAGGTTATTTTGAGTGTGTGTAAGGGACTGATGTATATGACTTGTATACATCTGTCACTTACACGATCTCAAAATAACCTTACTCTAAGAGCTTATGGTCACCCCCCAGAATAGAAGTAGAAAATGTGTTGCGCCAACACAAGTGACATGGACCAATAGCAGGAAGGTGATAAACGAATATTTTTCAGTACTAATAACATTGATACAAAACTTTTTGAATAACAGCATACATAATAAAAAAACTTTTTACAAAAAAATACTACCGACTTCCAAATAAAACTACAAAGTGAAAAATAACTTTATTTTTGGAAGTCGGTGTCTTTCGTAGGTACCAAATTATGGCGTTATGGACATCGACTTCCAAAAATAAAGTTATTTTTCACTTTGTAGTTTTATTTGGAAGTCGGAAGTATTTTTTTGTAAATTTTATTTATTATTTTTCACTTTTTAGTTGTACCTACCTAATAGGCAAGTTGTTTAGTAAGTTACCTACTCGTATAACGCCAGAATATATTACCAAAATATCATGAAACTTGAACATAACCGGTGAAATGAGAGATCTGCTTACCCCTTAAGAGCGTACTGGCGTGATGTTGTGTTATGAAATGGTATAAACAACAAACAGACATGCGATTGCAGCAATCCAGAGAGATTTGCCGTTGTTTATTGAAGAGTTCTGTTGTATATCTTCGAATTTCTTCGTCAGTCCTTCACCAAATTAAAATGGGACCAATTTCGGAATATACTCTTTCAAACAAAAAAAGAATTTTTGAAATCGGTCCACAATTGATGGAGATATCGGTGAAAATACACAATATATACATAATGTCGAACATAAACCCTCCTCAGTTTTGGGAAGTCGGTTAAAAATGTGAATACAAATCTTTATTGTAAGGACATTTTCAGTATTTAGTACACATGCCTAAGGCATAAAATCTGCCTTCGCACTTTTGTGTGCAAAAAGTATTAAATAAATTAATACCATCGAGATATGAGTACTGTACGTTAGTACTTATATCTCGATGATTAATACATTTCTTATTAGATCATAAATGTGTCCGGTCTGGTAGTAATAAAACTGTAAGGGTAAAATACAGTTAATTTTATCAATAAAATACCCCACATAAGGGGGGAAATCGCCACACCCTCAAATAAAGCAATTTTAGTACCTGAGTATTTTTGTACTTATTACGAGATCCACTTAGTCTAACAACCATAACTTTGGACCTAGGTTTCACAGCGGCGTGCATTTAAAGTTATTTTTACGGCCATGGCAAAGAGAATCTAAAAAAATATAAAAGTAAAACTCAAAGGAAAATATATTTTTGCGCATTTTTGCCTTATAATCATTGCAGAATTTTAGGAAATATAATAAAAAAAGTTGAGATTTAACTCGTAGATGTTTTATCGAAAATTACGCGTATTTTACGGCCTTAAATTTTTATTACCACGAGTCCGGACACATTGTATAAATGAGTAAATCTTTAGTCTAGTGGTCGCAAGCACTTCTGCTGTACATGAGGTTCTGGGTTCGATTCCCTGCTCAGGTTATGTTATTCTTATTGGGTTTTGTCATCTGGAATTTCATACTAGCAATCTGGAGTCTTATTACATGGGACTTGTTTATTTATTTAAAACTTCATGCACACAAACGTACAGAGGCGAACTTAATGCCTTAGGCATTTTCTACCAGTCGACCCTTGGGTGATGCAGAGACAACTAGTGGTAGGTGCAATATTAACAGTAAAACGAATCAGGTTTATGTGAAAATATATATAAACTATAAATTCAATATAATTATACCATATATACTCAAAAAATAAACTAAATAGATATACTTCAACATTATTAATAATAGATTAATAATTGAAAAACATTAGCGTTGTGACGATACTACTGCGAACTTAAACTTAACTTTTTTTATTTTTTATTATCTATAGGCTCGCGTTTGACCACTATCTCGCCTGATGGTAAGCGATGATGTGGTCGACGGTGAAGCACGCTTGCCTAGAAGTAACCTATTCACTCTTGACTTAAAGACCCCAAGGTTGTAGCTATAAGGGAACAAAGACTCCGGAAGGGAATTCCACTCCTTAACTGGCGCAATTTGGATGTATTTAATTATTATGTGCACTTTTGGTGACTTCGCTAGTTTTCTCCATATTCAGTTATGGAGTGGAGCCCCGGACACTGAAAAAGGCCGACAGAGACCGAATAGACGCCTTTGCAATGTGGAGCTGCAGAAAAATGCTACAGATTCCATGGATCGCCTTTCGCACCAACGTGTCTATTCTGAGAGAGCTTAACGTCAAAACTAGACTTTCCACTATATGCCTTCGTAGGGTGCTGGAATTCTTCGGACATATTGCTCGTAAAGAGAGTCACAATCTTGAACAGCTGATGGTGACAGGCAAAGAAGATTGCAAACGTCCCAGAGGACGCAGTCCCACGAGATGGTCGGAACAAATACGATCTTCTCTGAACATCAACTTCCACAATGCCCTTCTTGAAGCTAAGGATCGCAGCAGATGGAGGGAGAAATTGATGCAGCGGGGGAGTCACGACCCTCAGTAAAGAGGAAAACGACGCGACGAGAGGATTATGTGCACATCTGCTTTACCTTTCAGGGATAACAGGCATGATATTATAATCTATAAATATAAGTTAGCAATCATTTAAGACTGATAATAACAAAGAATATATCCAAGAACAAAATATCCACATCAAGCAACGTATTTCCGCAATAGTCCCATATACTCACTTTCATCGGACACGTTTCAAGGCGAGACAGCCAGTCCATAAAGCGGTTAGTCAGCCAAGGAAAAGTGGAAGGCACTAGACCGCATGGAATGTCATCCATGCGTTGGACCAAAAAGATCAAGTCTGCTGTGGGTGGTCCCAAGCACGAATGTACCCGGATGACTTCTAGTCGAAAAAGGTGGTGAGACATGGTGAGACGCATTACATCTGCCGCAAATACTAACAACACTTCAAGGCGACCACGACCTCTCCGTCAAGAGCTTAACGACTAAGAAGAAAGAATAACAGTGAAGGAATAACGCTTAAATCAAATGAAACCAACCAAACAAACAAAATTACTTATCCAACAAACCAACAGATGAACAGACATCCACAAGACAGATCAAAACAGATATGGAGCGAATGTTTTTAGTAAATTGATTCATAGAGATGGTATAATTCAATTTGACCGAACATCTTATTTAGGTCAGCTAAACAATCCTCCTGCTGTTTCATTTCAGTCAGTATTTATGAAAACATTGATAGTACGAGAGACCACTGCTAAAACCAGAAATTATTATCTTATTTAATTTAATTTATCCTCATGAATGATACTGGGTGTTACATTTTTTTTTAAATTTAAAACAGATTGCAACTGAAAAAGAGCAGTAGTGGCCCAGTGGTATCGGCCTTGACTTACAAGTTGTAGGTCGTGGGGTCGAGCCCAGGCAGGCGCTTTACTTTGTGTAAATTATTTCATCACCACTGTTCTCAAAACGGTGAAGGAAAACATCGTGAGGAAACTGGCATGTCCTAAGCCACACTAGGCCCGCGTGGTGGATTACGGCCCATTCCCTCTCACAGAGAGGAGGCCTGTGTCCCAGCAGTAGGAACATTAATGTGATGATGTGATGCAACTGAAAATGATATATTTTTTACATACATATTTCGGGAACGTATGGTTTGGTTACTTTAACTATGTCGGCGTTACGGGAATCGCGAAATGAGTACTTGGTTTACTTCGTGTTGGAGTTAGTTTATTTAATATAAATTACAAAGAGTAAGGGTGCCGACCGACCGCTCCCCTAGACCGAATGAGACTGAATGAATACTTTTACACAATTGTTGAAAACTGGGATACGGTCGGGGCGGCACGTTACAAACTAAAACACAAAGGTTTTTACAGCTATAATGGGTTGCACAATAAATATAAAAAAGTTAACATTTACAAAAAGAACCGGCGGCATCACAACAGAAACCTTACGGTTATGACGCTAAATTCTTAAAACTAAGACAATGAACTTACCGTTCCAAAGGAGGGTCCCTTGCACATTACAATAAACTATTGTTATCGTGAAGACAACACTCAATAACATGTGTGCAGGCCGTGAGAATCCTTAAAATAGCGGTAATTTACAGTAGTAACTTAAAATACTATTTATATACTAAGTTCCCTAAAGTAATACCTATTATATTATAAACAATTAATGGAGTCGCTACACATATATACAAACTATATATAAGCGTGTACAAAAAGGGGGTAGGAGAAAGAGCTCATTGTGAAGGCGACAGGTGCCCAGAACACTGGCACGTTGTATAGCAATACTGATTCTCTGGCCGAAGAAAAGTGCAGCATATCAGCTCTGGACACATGAAGAGTCGATTTGTAGATTACTAATGTCTCGAAAAACTCGAAGAGCACTCAAATCCCATGAATATGATACTTGATATTAGAATAGATTACTGCAGGGTTGCTTGGCTATATCTAGTCGCAATTCATTTATTTTTTTAGTTTTCCCTACACCAAGAATTTCTCCTGTATCATGGGTGAGTTTGTCACATCGGCCATCTCTCAGTTAGGTACAATGTATGGGTTGCCAGGTGTAAGCAACCCTTAGATTGCAACTAACAAAGAGCTGGTAACATTTTATCTATTTTCTACATCACTTTCTTTCAAATAACGTTGGATTAACTTGAAAACCTTATAATATATCTGGGGTTTATTAATAACAAACATTAATTACAATATTCATTAAAGATGATTGCGGATAGAATATAATATATGTCGCATCAAGGCTGGCCGATAGATTCAAACCATCGGGAAGTCGGGAAATATTCCCTTAGGTTAAGACATCGTGTGTGGGCAGGTCGGTGGGTGAATCGTGAAAATGAAATCACACAAATTATTCGATACACTGAGTATATTCAAATAGACACAAGTTACACTCCTGCTTACAAATATTACGGATCGACACTGATTCTACGACGTCTTAGCACTACGGCTGCCAGTACTCAACTGCTCTATTTCCTCCACGCAAGTGCTTATAAAAGCGCGCCAATGCGTATTTGCTCTTTATTGCCGCTAGGGGCGTGCTTGTGATTTGTTTTGACGTCCGTACTATTGACTAAATCCGACATATATTTCTATTAGCAAGTATCATTCATGAAAATTAAGTTTCATCCAGTAAAATAACCTGCAGATTTTAGCAGAGGGATATTAGACTACGAAGGATGTTGTGCGAGTATCTGTGAATGAAAGATACACAAATTGTAGCTGTCTATCAAAATACGTAAATGTTAATTTGATAAGAGATATGATTGACGTTGTAAGCATTTGAGACCGAAAAGATAATTCATTCATTATGGCGAATGATTTTGTTATTCGAGTTGTCGTTTCTGATGCTTCACTGGCTATTTGGGTTATCGCTGTTCGCTGGATCAATGGTTTGCCAATTAGTGAAAGTATCTATAATAGGGTAGTTGACAAAAAATCTATATTTAGTTTAGATAACCTGAAAACATTTATTATTTATTTATTTTATACTTTATTGTACACCACAAAAACAGACAAGACACAATATTGGACAAGTATTTCTTTTTTTGCCACGTATTCAAAAAAATACGAAGATGAAGTGACGTCACACGATATACTATTTATACCATAGATTTAGATTTTTTTTTGATTTATACTGACAAAGTGACGTCACACGATATGCCATTTATACTGACAAAGTGACGTCACACGATATGCCATTTATACTGACAAAGTGACGTCACACGATATGCCATTTATACTGACAAAGTGACGTCACACGATATACCATTTATACTGACAAAGTGACGTCACACGATATACCATTTATGCTGACAAAGTGACGTCACAAGCCCACACTTCTGAACTTTGATGCGCTTTATCTACTTCAATTACTTTATCTACGTCACCAGGCTGTATTTCATGAACCGTGATAGCTAGACAAAATTAATTTTCACAGATGATGTATTTCTGTTGCCGCTATAACAACAAATACTAAAAATATAGTAAATTAAATATTTAAGTGGGGCGGGCTCCCATTCAACAAACGTGTTTTTTTTTCCGTTTTATTGCGATAGTGGTACGGGACCCTTCGTGCGCGTGTCCGACTCGGGTAAAATATTATTTGATAAAATCAAAATCAAAATCATTTTTTTATTTTACATAGACCTACATGGGCACTTATAAAACGTCGACAAAATTTGCACGGTTCGGGTTAGTCGTTTCCTATGGAGAAGAACCGGCAAGAAACTCCATGGTTACTCTTTTAAAAAAAAATGTGTTTACAATATTTCCATGATACAACATTAATACTTGGATATGGGGGGACAACGTAGGCCCGACAATAAGTCGTACAAAATTAAAAAAAAAAAAACGAACAAAAAAATAATGTAAAACGAAATTAAAACTTAACAAATGTTTACAATCATCTAGAAATCTAGAAAGCCTACAATGTTCACACATTCACAGTCGGTAAAAGAATCTATACAAAGGTAAAAAAACAAAAAAAAAAAAAAAAAAAACTCACAGATGGACTAAATAGAATTATAATTGTTCTACCCAGGAAACATCCATCTCTATTGTTTTGTTAGATAAGAGGTTTAGTTTATTTTGAACTTTATGCAGTAATACATAGAAGCACTATAATGACTGCCTCGTTGGTATAGTGGGCGCTACTGCTAAACGTGGTCTAAGACAAGTGATATTCTATCATCGAAAGCGTGCCAATAGCATAATTTATCTAGAAGTAAACACGCTTCGGTCGACAATCTATTGAACACGTAATTATGACACGATATCTAGCGAAAACACCCCGATTCAAACAGTAAAGCGCCCGTAACTTTAGAACGGCTGAACCGAATTTGATCTTCATAGCTAAGAATACTCTCGATAAAGTCACCTTTCAAACAAAACGTTTTGCTAGCAAACACACATATATACTTGTACACACGTCTAATTTACGCCGGCCCCACACGTTGACCCCCTACGTAGGTCCCAACGACACTCGTCCAACGTGTGGATCTAGAAAATTGTGTTGGCGCCAACATTGGGGCGAGCATAGTTGGCGTGTCGTGTCGGTATTATTAAAAATAAAAACACTACAAAGTGAAAAATAACTTAATTTTCGGAAGTCGGTGTTCCTGCTTTTGTTTCTTCGTATTTTTTTTGACACCGACTTCCGAAATTTAAGTTATTTTTCACTTTGTAGTGTTTTTATTTTGAAGTCGGTTGTATTTTTTGTAAAAAAGTTTTTTTATTTTTCACTTTTTAGTTGTGGTTCATAATAGACCAGTTCTATAGGCTAGGTACCTATAATACCCAAAGAGAAGACAAAATAGATTAACCTAATTACATGAAACTTAAACAAAACCCATGGAATGAAAGTATACCAGGGTGAACTATTCACACCTGAGTACCTCTTTAGAGCGTACCAGTGTGATGTTATGTTATGAAGTGTTGTAAACAATAAACAGAATTGCTATTGCAGCTATCCCGAGTGATTTGCCGTAATTTGAAGAGTTCTGATGAATATCGCCGAAGTTCTTCACCAGATCTTGAAGAAAATTAAATGGGACCAGACGACAAGCACCAGCTTTCAAATAAAAAAAGAATCAACAAAATCAGGTCACCCAGTAAAAAGTTCTGAGGTAACACACATAAAAAAAAAAAAAAATACAGTCGAATTGAAAACCTCCTCCTTTTTGGGAAGTCGGTTAAAAAGAATCTGTGCCAACGTTCGCGATCCGTCCACACGTTAGTGATTTGCTCAGTCCCGTTGCAAAACGCATCGAGTAATCCGTGTTTTATGATGTGTCGTCACAACCATCTTCTTTGACGTGAGTTTTTCTTTTTATTCAGTAACACATATAAATTATAATATGCACTCAGTACTGTAAAAGCGCTTACAGCAATTTCCGTACCGGACATCTTCACATTGGCTCTGACGAGACAGAACTAATTTAATAGCCAACTTGTGTCCGCCTCACCAATTAACCGAACAACGTTGGTACGAGCGCTGGGACTAACGTGTGGAGCCGGGGTTATAACACATTTCTTTTTCCGTCGGGGGTTGAAAAGGAAAACTTGTATGGGATTGACAAATGATAACGAAAAATCACGTGATCAATCCCTTACATTTCGACTATCGGCTTCGCTGACATCGAATGCCACTTGTCTAGAGCCTACGGGTCCAATTTTCCGGTTGGGCAAAGGGTTATTGGGTTTTTCATCTAGCAATTCTCAGAAGCAGTCCAGAGTCTGCACTTGTTACGCTAAACGCTCTCCGTAAATATACATGAGACTTAATCATAACTGATGAAGTAAGTATTAACTGTTTACTATAGATACACGGGGCACAGTCGTGATATTATTTTCTTCAATATAGACGTGTAATTAACACAAATATGTATTCCAAACAAACAAGCTGGTGAAGTTACTAGGCAAACAAAAAATTAAGGGTGTGGGTACTCGTGGTATTATTACAAACATTACAAACACATAAGACATTCAGCTATGTCTCTGACAAAGCTTCTTTTGTCACATTGCAAATCTTCTATTCGATAGTGTCTTAATAACCAAAAGGGAACGCCAGCTTGCTTAAGACCTAATCTATACTAAAATATTATAAAGTGGAAAGATTTGCATTTTTATATTTTTGTATAACGAAATAACTCAAAAACGACTGGACCGATTTCAAAAATTCTTACACCGTTGGGAAGCTACACTATCTCCGGGTCACCTAAGCTACTTTTTATCCCTGTATTCTTATGGTAACGGGAACTACGCAGGTGAAACCGCGAGGCGTCCGCTAAATACAAAATCTCATCATCATATCAGCAGAAAGACGTCCACAGCTGGACATAGGCCTCCCCCAAGCATCACCACATTGACCGGTCCCGTGCATCCCGCAACCAGCGGATGCCCGCAACCTTCAGCAGGTTATCGGTCCACCTGGTGAGAGGCTTTCAAACGCAACGTTTTCCGGATCGCGGTCGCCACTCTAGAACTTTTCTTCCCCATCGGCCATCCATTCTGCGAGCAATATGCCCTGCCCACTGCCACTTAAGTTGGCAATTCTTCAGACTATGTCGGTAACCCTGGTTCTCTAGCTGATCTCTACATTTCTGATTCGATAGCCCTCTCCATCGGCCTTTGGGTGACTGGAAGCTTCCTGATGATGCCCATTGTGAGCGACCACGTCTCAGAGCCTCATACAAAATATATTAAGTAAATTTTCCGAATAAGAAACCTCTCTGAAGATAAGCGATATTTAATCATTGAAATTGCGTTACACCATTAATCCCTAACAAAATCTAGTTTTTGATCATGGCAATCATGCTCCAGAAAGCCAACATAAAATCGGAAAATAGTTGTTTTGCCTCTTATATTTTCTAAAGCACGCACGACTGCTTCTAAATACAACAGAATACTTAAAACAGTGTTTGGAAACTAGCCAAAAAACTAGAAAAATTAACAGACTAGAACTGTGTTTCAAATCTGGCTTCAGGATTTAGAATTTCGACCCAGACAGACCTATCTAGGTACTATCATTATTCGTGTCCCGTCTAAATGTGAGCCGTAGTTTCCGTAATGGCCATTTTCCGGCCCATGTAGATCGAGTTATCTGCTTTGCTTGATTTGAAGGTACACTTTGTTTAAATTGGCTGGACTGTACAGCATTTTGAAAGTAAAATAAGCGAAGTAATATTACATATTTACCGTACATTTTGTGTCAAAACCGATTAATAGAATGTTCGCAAGTATTTTAGGTACATAAAACTCGCACCACACAGTTTTCATGATATGAACTTCATAAACATTCTACTCATAAATAATTATACTACGTTCGCTTTTCTTTCGATCTTTTCAATCAAAAGCTCATTCAATTAATCATTATCATCATGTCACCCAAAAGAAGTCGACTGCTGAACATAGACCACCCAGTGTTGTCACATCAACCACTCCTGTTCATCTCGCATCAAGCGGATTCCCGCGGCCTTAACCAGGTCATCGCCATCAACACACTGCCTCCGGTACGCAGTCACCACTCCAGAACTTTTCAGCCCCATCGACCATTCGTTCTTCGAACAATAAAATGTATACCGCAAATAAACATCGATAAATTCAATACAGCATTTTTCTTTGGACTGTCGTGCTTCGCAACTTGAATCTGTTTTTGAGAGTAGCAGCTGTTAGCAGACGAAGATGGCAGGAGGAACTTGACATCTACAGAACTGGTCTACTCTTGTCCAAAACCGGTAGAAACGGAAAGAAGAAAGGAAGGCCTTTGCCTTGCAGTGGCAAAATCCGGCTGGAAATAAATAACCGTTATCACACACCCAACGCTAATTAATAATTATTTCATCACCACTGCTCTTAAAACGGTGAAAGAAAACATCGTGAGGAAACCGCCATGTCCTAGAACCAAAAAATTCGAAGACGTGTGACATTCACCAACCCGCACTGGGCCCGCGTGGTGGATTAAGGCCTATTACCTTTCTCACAGAGAGGATGCCTGTGTCCCAGCAGTGGGAACATTATAAGGCTGACGATGTGAACCGTTATCACTATTACGTATCCGAACTAAACCATAACTTATGTATCCATGGTTTCCGTTTCCTTCCACTTGTTGTCACTTGTCATTGCCCGCCCGTTATGCTGAATACATATTCTAATACAAAAGTCCAGTCGTCTTATTCATATAAAATCCTGTCCAAGCATCATAACAATCACCATCTTAATTTCAGCCTTAAGACAACTACTGTTGGACGTAGACTTACAAACATAGATCCTAAACACCTATATATAATACATGCATATATTCTCTTAAATAAATTCACACAACCTCTTCACTCAAATGAAACTATCTTTCAAGTTACAACAGAAACTCCAAGAATACAACCACTGCTGGACGTAGGCCTACAAACATAGATCCTACAAACCTTACAATAAATTCATACATTCTCTAAAATAGATTCACACAAACTCTTCACTCAAATGAAACTATATATCAAGTTACAAAAGAAAGTCTAAGAATAATTGGAGCATCTGCAAACTGCAGAAGTTCGGAATCAAATTGAAGTGATGCGCAAATAAATTGATTTATTAGAGAGAAACCTCAAATATACAAAGTCTTGGTGTTATTTAGCAGCGCATTAAAATGCAACCGGCGAAGTTGTGGCAACTACGGCTGGGGTACATGGAACTAGAGACACTGGAAGTTCAGTAAGTAGTTTTTTGTTTCAATGGGTTTGTTTAAGATGTTTTTATTCGATGTGTTGGCACTTGAGGAAGGCCTATATTCTGCAGTCAGTCTTTTGTCTAAAATTATAATGATGACATCAAGGTAATCCAGGGGAAGGTGAAAGATTTTAAAATAATGCATGCCTCGTTTGTATTTTTCTAGGCATGTAGTACATAGAAAGGTCATATTTTTACTTTAAACCAGAAAATAGTATCTCAAATTGATACTGAATATTTGGCTTTAAGGCAATGATACGTATAAAGGTCCGTTCGTATCTACAGACACTAAGCTTGCCAGACACGTGCCGTGGCAGACAAAATAATATTCTTTTATACAGTGTCTATTAACGTATTTATATCTATCGTTACACGGCAGACACCAACAGACACGGGCCGTGCGCGGCCAGTATTCACGGAAAGAATATTTTGTCTGTACGGTTCATGTCTGTACGTATTTGTAGCTACCTACCGGGCAGTGTGAACAGAGCATAGGAACCGGGCAGACGTCTTTTGTTTCCTTTACCTATTGGAATCGCGCAGAAACAATGCAATTATGAATAAATCTTCCATAGAGAAGTGTCTGAACATTGTGAAAGCAATGTGTTCATGAACTGCTTATAGAGCGGGCCCGTCGCTGACAACGTTGTCTGTCGATGTCTGGCACGCTCAGGTGTAAATAAACGGTGTCTGTCGGTGTCTGCCCTGGAACGTGTCTGACACGCTCAATGTCTGTAGATATAAACGGACCTTTATACGTTCGATGTCAGAAGCTACCTGTGCAAGGTACTTACTCTTACAGCAGGCAGGAATTACCGTCTTGAACAGGTTGACCATATCCAACAAAAATCTATCAATTATATTCAATTAAATTTACCCACGTCTGTGTGTCACTCTTCTTCTTCGTCGTATCGATGATTCCTCAATTAAATACGTTTTGACCAGAATTCAGCCACGGCAATAGCGTTTTCATTTGCCTCACAAAGGTCCTTCAGGGTGCAGGTGTTGTTGCACAGACCTCAGGCTCAACATAGTCAGTCGGAGGAGGATGTTTGAGGAGCCACTGTCTCTTCTTTGCCCCACCACTCACTAACGGTGTGTGTCACTAACGGGGTGCCAACTGAAAATTAGCGTTGGATATGTGGTGCCCAGCAAATGCGGTGTTGGTAACGCTTTCGGTATGGGCACGCCCAGCGCAGCTCTTCTTGAACTTTGTTTGTACTTCTTTGTTAGTTTGTTATTGTTGCTGTTGTGTTTAGTCTGTGTCGATGAAATGTTTTCTATTCTATTCTTTTCTATTTTAATTAACTTAGCCTTTTCCCAATTAAGTCTAGGTCAACTGCGAATCTATACGAAAGTAGCTGAATACTACTATAATAATATAATAAAAATATAATATTAGAATATCCTATACTACTACAATAATACCAGTTGCATGAAGAGACTGCTTATCTGACCCCGACAACCCAGGAAATGGAAAGAAAAAAAGAAAAGAAAGAAAGAAAACTAGTTTATTTGGCACACACAGATACACACAATGTAGGTACAAATAAACGGGAACTTAATTTTAAAACAATTACATACATAGTATGCCCCGCGGCTGTGCCAAAAAGGTCCAGTTCAGCAAAATGCCAGACAACTGGGAGTTGCCTGACGCTGGTTTACAACTGAAAAAACAACGAAATGGCTAACAAGATATTCTTCGGTAGCCATTTCCAAAATTTACCAAGACAAAAACTTCATAGACTCGATGTTAAAATTGTATCCCCTTCCTTTTACTGCTCGTTTTCAATATCGCCACTTCCAGCCAAACTTTATCTCCTCAACCACGTACTTCGAAGACCTAGGTTCAAGTTCGTGAATTTGAAACTATGTGAAGCCGTGGTTTGCACTTCGGTGCGCTCCGCGATACATTGCTCGCTATTCACGCAGACATATTTGTTAAGCGATGTTATTATAGGGAAATATTGTTATGGTATCTTATGGTTATGGTAACCCTGATCGCACAAACATCAAATTGAGCGATCAGAGTTATTCGATTGCTCTTTTAATGGTAACTTCTTCGTTGATTTAGTGGTCGTTAGCGCTACTGTCTGAGGTCCTGGGTTTGTTCCTCGGATCTAGCAAAGTGTTGTTGGGTTTTCAATCTGATATATCTCAATAGCAGCCCGGCAGGCTTATTAAGTATCTTGAAAGAGCAAAACGATAGCGATTTTTGCGCAATAATTGTTATTCAAAACAAAAGTTTTAGACATTTTTAGATATAAGTCAAACGTCAAGCGATTTGCAAACGATTGTGCAGGACCTACCATACCTACACTGTAGGTAATACCGACTTGTATCGCGCGATGATTGACGATTGCTGATTCTTACTTAAGACGACGTCAGACACTAACAACCTTCAGAGAACAAAACGGGTGTTTTTCAGTAGTTTTTATAGTTTCCTTATTACCTTAAAAAAAGCCTTGGTTCCAAATGTAGATAATTAAATTTTCTTTGAGATGGTGACAATTTTATTAAAATACGCCCTGTGGTTTTGGTGCGATTGTCGTATTTTTGTCCGTGTTAGTGTAAAAATTAATAACACTAGGTTTTACGAATAAAACTCAAAATGTTCTTAGATAAAATTATTAAAAATATGGTCTAATATAACATATAATATTAACAAAAAAAATCGACTAGTCGTTAGACGTGATTCTCATTTTAAAATCAGCCACTCAGGGGTATCTGCTCCTTAATAAGCCTGCAGAGTCTGTACCCGGTTGGTAGCGATAAGTTCGCCCTTTATTTCATGGGACTTAAACATCAACTGGTGAAGTATGGGTTTACTGTAGGTGCACCACTGCTTAACCCTTCGCAGGATACAGGTGTGATGTTATGTTATGGTAGTTATACGTAAAGTCAATTAATACAGTGCTGAATTGTATTACTTGATATTTTACGAACCCAAGGAGCAGGCCACATAGAAATGGCGTCGGGCGTGGACGCACGGGCGGATTTCTATTCCATTCAAATTTCAAACAAAATGCATGGAAATAAAGCGCAATTTAGGACACATGGTATGTCGTCATAACCACGTCCGCGCAACGACATAACGTGTGTCCTAAATTGAGCAGAGAAATTTGAATGGAATAGGAAGCCACCCGCGCCATGTCCGCGCCCGACGCCATTTCTGTGTGGCCTGCGCTTTATGTGGACTGCGCCCAAAAGAGAAGATTGTAGATGACTTCAATTCGAGTGGAGGAAAATATTATAAATTCCATTTTTTTTTTTGTTAAAGTCTACGGTTCTTTTACCGAAATGAGTCTACCTATTCTACAGTGATTTATGGAATCAAATCTAGCTTTCCTTACTGGGTTTTTAAATATACGGCTTCTTTTCCAGTCCGAGTTAAGTACACACAAGTCACGTTTAGATTTGCAGCAGTGTTGGTCCAGTGGTAACGTTCGCGACTAACAAGTTGTAAGTCGTGGGTGCAAACAGACAGGCACGTTACTTTGTGTAAATCATTTCATCACCACTGCTCTCAAAACAGTGAAGGAAAATATTGTGAGGAAACCGGCATGTCCTAGAACCAAAAATTCGAAGACATGTGACATCCACCAACCCGCACTGGGCTCATGTGGTGGATTACGGCCCATTCCCTCTCACAGAGAGGAGGCCTGTGTCGCAGCATTGGGAACATTAAAAAGATGAAGATGATGACGTTTAGATTTCGTAACTTTCCACCCTCATAACTTCACAATAAACATCACATTCTCAAAAAATAAATTGTAATTAATCTTTATTTATTCACTCACAAATTAACATAACAATTGACTAGCTCCATTAAGATTCGTGAGCTATAATAATCTCTTATTACATTAAGGACATTCATCTTGAGTCTGTCTGAAAATTCTACAAAGACCCGTTGAGTGTCATCAAAGGTTGTTACAAAAAAAATCTGTGAGAAGCGTCTTTTAATTTGTGTGTAATATATTTGTTGTCTGTTCAACGTTACTTTGCTGAAAAAATAGTTATATATCTAGAAATAAAGAAACTGAAATATTTCCAGCTCGATTTGCAAGATAAGTTGTTTTGTCAATATTTAGGAGGGATGTCTAACAATGGACGTCTTATGACTTGAGTTATGATGTTAGAGAATTGAAATGGAGATTCGAACTGTTGTCGTCACCAGAAGATGCACAGGAGAGAGATCTCTTGCGCCTGAAATTTGCCAACACTATCACTGATATAGCGTATTTATTGAATCAGATTATTTTTTAAAGAGCTCTTTAAGCCGGACTTGAGACGTATTGTTTACTCAAGGCAGTACAAGCTAAGTTAAACTTTTGTGCAGTATTATCCAATTTCGCTGAGTTCTCGCTGACACGATACAAGGCATAATAACTTAAGCGGTCAACTTAGCTCATACCTTGTAAGGTAGGCAGGCCCTGCAGGGCAGAAACGACTATCTTTCTAATATTATAAATATGAAAGTTTGGATGGATGTGTGTGTGGATGTATGTTTGTTACTCAATCACGCCAGGACGGATCTGGATGAAATTGGCACAGAGATAGATTAGTCTGGATTAGAACATATTATCCCGGTATAATGTTCCCTTACAAGTTGTAGGTCGTAGGTTCGAGCCCAGGCAGGCGCTTTACTTTGTGTAAATTATTTCATCACCACTACTGTCAAAACGGTAAAGGAAAACATCGTGAGGAAACCGGCATGTCCTAGAACCAAAAATGTGACATCCACCAACCCGCACTGGGCCCGCGTAGTGGATAACGGCCCATTTCCTCTCACAGAGAGGAGGCCTGTGTCCCAACAGTGGGAGCATTATTAGGCTGATGATGTGATGTGTGTGTTCCCTTATAATGATAAAACACTTTTCACGCGGGCGGAGCCGCTGGCAGAAGCTAGTCAGAATATAAAAGCAACGATAAAGCAGAAAAAGTGAGAAAGACAGTATACGTAACTAGCGGATGCCTCGCGGTTTCATCCGTGTAGTTCCCGTTCCCATGGAAAAACAGGGATAAAAAGTAACCTATGTCACTTGGGGATAGTGTAGGTTCCCAATGGTGAAGGAATTTTTAAAATCGGTCCAGTAGTTTCGGAGCCTATTCGGTACAATAAAAACAAACACTCTTTCCTCTTTATAATATTTATATAGACTAAAGCAGAACCCTAAAAGAATCTATATTGTAACGAGCTCACACCGGAAGTCTTCCGCTTCCCGCCAGCGACTACTCCGAACGTCCGGAGACATTGTAGTCGGAACTAACTACGGTGTCTGTATAGAGCCTTGTTACACTTAAGTATGGACTCAGTTTTTTATGGTGTTAGTACGGCGTAATTTTGTATGCATAATGTCGAGAGCGGAACAGATTAGGAGCTTGTGGCTCCATAAATACAACCGCACGGGTCGATCTTCAGATTAAGCAACAATAAACATTTCATAATCAGTCCATAATTGAGGGTGATATTGATGAAAATACACAGTTGAAAATAGAACCTCCTCCGGTTTTGAAAGTTGGTTAAAAAGAGACCTCTTTATCTTACTACTTAAACAAAACCATAAGTAAAGCTTTCTACACTTAATTATTACACGGAGTTGCTTCCCCCAATTCCACGCATGACTCCCCCCATATACACCACAAGAGTATGCAACTGCCAAGAAATTTCGTCCGCATCGCTGCACAGTGTGTAACAAACACGAACGCTTCACCAACTGTTGGTAGGTACATCTTGAACTGTTATTAATCTGAATTCAGCAACATTTGTCGTGGTTAGTCCGTAGATAGGTGATCATCTTAATATACCAAAATTCTTCCGTGCCTCGGCAATCACGCTAAGCTTTCGATTCCGGCAGAAATTTGTAAAAATTTGACAATCATTACGAGTAGTCAGAAGTTTAAAATCTGACGGCCTACTTCCTAAGCACGAAGTCGGTTTCGGCTTTCGTTACGGGCGTTTTCTACTCCGTATCACTTACGGATGGATGATTCGTTCGAGGCCCGAACTAAAAATTAATGAAAAGACAATTTGACAGTTTTATTCGTACCTACTCCGGATTTATTAATACCCGGCCGAAAAATTGAATTTAACACTTCCTTTTATCACGCCGAAGTTTCGGAGTACTTTCGGACGGGGCCCGTAACTTCGTTGACGGATATTGGGAGTAGAGCCGCTGACAACAGTCTTGCCAGGTGATATCAAACACGATACTCCGAGGCAACTGGGTAACAACCCAGTTACTGGTTTGTGGAGATCAGGCTGTAGCGACATGTAAATTACTGGTATCCAGCTGAATCCGGATATATTGGAGACCGACCCCAATACAGTTTGGATAAGCTTACGTAGATTAGTGACGTCCTTTAAAAAGTTCAAGTTGATGCGTAATACTTAAGCAGGATCTGAATAAAATGAATACTTTTCCCAAAGGAAAAGAGACCTCACTATCTTACTACTAAAGCAGAAGTCTAAAAAATATTCTATATTGTATTGAGCTCCCTACGGAAGTCCTCCGCTTCCCGCCAACGACTACTCCAAACGTCCGGAGACATTGTAGTCGTAACCAACTTTGTGTCTGTATCTTTAGCCTTGTCACACTTAAGTATGGCCAGAGTATTTTATAGAGCTCCTCAAACCAGATCTTAATCATTGTTATAAATCTAGGTGGAACCTTAAAATTAAGGATAAGATTTTATTACAGTCAAACAAAAGATCAAGATACATAAAACTCACATAGGGCAGAAATACTTTCTGAACGGAAATGCTAGCCATGTTGATGAAAATACTAAAATCGCTAGGAAATATTCATAAAAAAATATATAATTATAAAGTATGCCAATAAAAAATAAAAAATATTAAAGGCATACTTTATAGTATGCCTATAAAATTCGAGATCCCCTGATTTCCATGGGATCCTCTAATCAGATCATGACTTGGTGACAATAGAACCACTTCGAGAGCATACATTTTAAAAATCAGTCTGATATTGATCAAAATACACAGTCAAAAATAGAACCTCCTCCGGTTTTGAAAGTTGGTTAAAAAGAGACCTCTTTATCTTACAACTTAAACAAAACCATAAGTAAAGCTTTCAACACTTAATTCTTACACGGAATTGCTTCCCCCAATTCTACGCATGACTCCCCCATATACACCACAAGAGTATGCAACTACCAAGAAATTTCGTCCGCATAGCTGCACAGTGTGTAACAAACATGAACGCTTCACCAACTGTTGGTAGGTACATCTTGAACTGTTAATTTGTCTTTGTCATCGGTTTAAATTCAAAGTGGATTCGGGTAAGGAACGAGTGCCAGCGTGGCAGTTTTAGGGACCGAACTCTAAAGGAGTTAATTTTTTATTCGTTAAACAGTGGTACCTCCTACCGAGGTAAAAATTATTGTTTTTTACCTCGGTGGGAGTTTAGCCTTAGTGGCGCTATGGCGCTAGGACTCAAAAGATATTTTTTTTATCGGCCCAATTGTATTAAAGTATTCTGTTGATTCTTTGGGGTCGCTAATAACGAATATGGGGTCAAAACCGAAATCCAAGATAAAATTTGTCATTTTTGCGTTATGGGCGTCATTTTCATGGTATTTTGTGTCGTTAATAACAATGCGGAAAGTCCAAAAAAAATTTAAACCAATTTGTTTTCGTTTCTCATATTGTCCCTAAGAGTATACACCAACTCCTACAATGCCACCCCTAAGACGACCCACTGACCTTTACCTCATCCAATTTGAAACTACAACTCGTTCAAATGATCATACCCGAGCGTCCTATTTCCAGCAGAAGTAGTAGTATCATTCAGGATAAACCAAATCCTTAGGAATCTCTTCTAACCGCTTCTCTCGCAACCCGTGGTCGTGTTATTCTATTCTTCTAGCAGGATGAAGATGAAGCCTCTTTCTCTGTTAAAATAATATCAATCAATCTACCTGGCCTTTCCCACTATGTTGGGGTAGGGTTGGTAGCGCAGTATGCATGAGCATTTCTAAAAGCTAAAAAAAAAAAAAATTGCAGATGATGCAGCTGAGTAAAAAATAAAGCCGGTGTTAAAAATATACCTACTTAATTGAAAGAAAGTCCTTTTCCCTGTCCGCATTGTTTTTTTTATGGAATAAGTATGTTATGAATAAATAAATCAGAGCAGAAAAAAAAAATGTTACTTAATAATATTTTAATGTATTTATTTCATAACAATTTTGTGGCGTAACAGCATCCATGTGGCAAAATTTTGACCGACCTTAAAACACTGATGATGCCAAAGACAATCTAAAAAGAAAAGGTCCAGATGCTAGAAGAATGTCTAAGCAGGATCGTTTAATAAAAATTAAGAAATTTACATTGCAATCTCAATAACCGCAAGACATATCTAGCTCAGATATTCCAAGAAAAAGTTCTAATAATGACTAACCTTATCAAACTTCTTTCAAAGTTTTTGACGCGAAAAAGTTTAGTTATCCGATTCATAATTATACCTGATCAGCAAAAATCCAAGAGCAAAGAATATTTTGATAGAAGAATATAAAATTTCCAAACAGTTCACTATATTACGCAATTTGTAAGTTTTCGCAAACTACTTTAAGTAGCACTTGAACTGTTAATTTGTCATTGTCATCACTTTAATTTTCAACGTAGATTTGGGTGTGGTCTCACTGATAGAGCAAAACGTTTTGTGCTGTTCTATTATTTCTGAAAAAAAAAAATTGTAGATGTAGTGACTAAAATTGAAAAAAGTATGCTAAGATGGTTTCGCCATGTTGAGAGGATGAATGAAAGACGTCTAACAAAAGGGATTTACAAGGCAGATGTAAATGGAAATGCGTGTATGTATGAACGTGAGTGAAGCAAAATAAGTATGTAAGGATCGTAGCAGGTGGCGTTCTGTAGTTTCTGCCTACCCCCATGGAAAAAAGGCATAAGTTTAAGTAAGTATGTAAATAATTATTCTTATATATAAAACGATGTTACACAATTTGGACAATGAAATAGCTTTTTTAGGGTTCCATACCCAAAGGGTAAAAACGGGACCCTATTACTGAGACTCCGCGGTCCGACTGTCTGTCTATCTATCTGTCTGTCACCAGGATGTATCTCATGAACCGTGATAGCTACACAGTTGAAAATTTCATAGATGATGAATTTTGTTGCTGCTATAACAACAAATACTAAAAACAGAATAAAACGCGCGAGTCCGACTCGCACTTGGCCAGTTTTCTGTTAAAAACTCAGTACCATACATACCTCAATATCATACCTTAATTAAAGTTATATGGGACGCCTATCACATTCATATGTACTTTCTAAGTAATAAACGAAAAAATAAATGAATCACTTGACATCATCAGCCTACAGTTGAACCTACTGCTTTCTGCTGCACAAAAACCTCTAAAATCTTACGTCATCTTTACTGTCGGCAATCACCCAGCTGCTTTTGCTTCCCCCTGCGGAGATAGTTGCTTTTCCTAGCCTGAAGCCACCTTACGTTTTCCGAACTTGAAAGGTATGGCAATCTAAATTAAATGGATGTATACTGATGGACCGGCAAGAGAATTTAATTTGGTGGTTCAAGGGACTCTCGCCGACTTTTTATTTCCTTTCTAAAAAACTTTGCCCCACACTAGGAATTCCTCATGTATGTGCATGGTATTGTGGTTGCATTTACAAACACACAAAAAAAACCAAACCGAAACAACTATCTTTAGGCCATACAAATATTTGTTCCGTGCGGGAGTCAAACCCTCGACACGCAGCGCGGCAGCCGATCGCTCAACTACTGCGCCGCTCGCTCTCTTAGCAGTCTTTGTTCACCGGGTGACTAACAGCCTCAATCTTTAGGCAATTTTGAGCCGTATCCAATCCAATGCTGAAAGGGATCTTCATTAGTTTAAACATTATCTTCAGTTCCAAAGTCGCTGTCACTAAAACCACCCCTCATAGCGGCGACTTTAATAGCTTCTACGGTTACTTGTGAGTCACGCTCCATTTAAATATGTACCCGAATAAAAGTTGCGTAGAACGTGTCCTATAAGCGCTTACCTTGGTTTAGAATATTACGTTTCTTTCTTACATTTGATTTATTCTGGAGGGTGAGATCTTAGATCTGTTATTTTTTTACCCGACTGCAAGGAGAGGGTTATGTTTTTTTTCATCCTTTAAACCGCTAGACGAATTAATATAATTAAGACATCGTTAGATGTGTCTTGACCGCTCAAGTGTTCTAGGTATGGGACGTTTAAAAAAAACAAACATGGCGGATTTTGGCCGCCATGTCGTGCGGGTCCCAATTTTTTTTTCTGCCAAACTCTTCTAGTGGTATCAAAATGAAGGGTTTTAAGAGGTGGTTATAAAAATATATACCACTAATACGTTTAAAAGTAATTTGAAAAAAGGAGCCCCACATAAATATTAATTTTATTCTGTTTTTAGTATTTGTTGTTATAGCGGCAACAGAAATACATCATATGTGAAAATTTCAACTGTCTAGCTAACACGGTTCATGAGATACAGTTTGGTGACAGACAGACAGACGGACCGCGGAGTCTTAGTAATAGGTTCCCGTTTTTAACCTTTGGGTACGGAACCCTAAAAATGGTTTTGCTATTATAGACTATGCTGTAGTTATGTTTCGGCAGTCGGTTTGAGTACCCTGACTTTATTATTGTTTTTTTTTTATTATGCCCCCGTTTTCTCCTCTTTATTTGCCTACTCTATGTGAGAAGAGGCGTATGCCCTGGAGTGGGACTGTCACAGGCTGGTAATATTTCTTTTATTTGTAGTATAATTCAAATACCACTAAATAACAACATGTCAATACATCTTTCCTCTACCATTTTCTCCACTTTCTAAAAACGACCTCCAAGTCGATAAATCCGTAGTTCAAAAGCGCATTCCATTCAGAATAGCTTTCAATAAATCTTTGAAAAAGGCGGAGTGGTGATTTTAGTAAAAGATGTCGCTGTTCTCGACGGGGCCATTGATGGCTTCTTGTGACAAATTACGCTTTCCTACCGAACACAGGTGAATGGATCATTAAACGGAGATTTTGTTGAATAACTTATTATGTGTGTTCAGGTTTTTTTTGTCGGATATTATGTAGATTTCTACTTATAATGCGATTATGAGAGTCTGTTTTATAGTGGTGGCCTATGTCTAGAAGATGACTTAAGGTTACACTAGTCGATTTTTTTTCCATACAAACGTAGTCTAGGGATTATTCCACTGTTTGACGATGTACGTTCAAAATAAAAAGTGATATTAATTTGTCTCATCATTATCTAGCCCTATATGGAAGCGAAAAAGTATAATAAGAAAATGTTTGAAAGTTATGAGCGTCGAAAGTTCCACATTTCGATACTAATTTTAACGCATTTTTGGGCGCAAATAAATACCATAAGAAAACGGAAAATTGCAAAACGGTCTCCATACAGGGCTAGATTAGTAGTTCAACAATGCATATAATTTTATTTTGACAGATAGATTTAGTCCTTTTTTCATTATATCGAGACTGCCAAAGGTCTGTTTATAAAATTTCGCGCGCTCGGTTTCGTCCTAAATCCTTATCCATTTTGCTACAAATTTTCAAAAGTGTGTATTTGTACGCGAACTAGCTTCCTTCTGCTCATCACAGCATCTATCGCTTCCGCCCGTGTTGTCGGTTGATATAAAATGCATTTTAACCCCGCGCACAAAATAGTTCGTGCCGTCGACTAGTGTACCCTTAAAAATGGAAATTAAAGACGCTATAAGATTATAAGCATCCCATCTTTATGCTTATGCTAAAATGATGAAGAGAATGCGGATAAATAAATATTTCAGTGAATTGATTTTTAGTGTGTCGTTTGTTTTGTCTAGCATTCTAAATTGAGAATGAGAATGAGTGCTTAGTCTGGCATCCAAAAATCGACCTTGGCAAGTGTGTTACATAAGGCGATATATATGCCCCAATGTTAACGCAGTACTGGCCGTACGCCCGCTCGATGCTAAAATATCAATATTGTACGTCCTTTTTAACAGTTTTTTTTTGCAAAATATTATTTGATTTACATATGCTATGTTAGTTATGAAGAAATTCCAGCCATCAATTTTTCTATGTAAAAATATTTTTAAACATCCAAGTCGTTTTGGAGGAGTATCCAAAAGTAGCGGAAAACTAGCGTGTTGTTAATTATTTTTTTAAAACAAACTTTTTGTCATACGAAAAAACCACGTTATAAAAATAATATACAGGAAACAATAATAAATATATATTTTTTTCAAACCTTTTAACCTAGCCTTTACTAATGAGTATGCTTTAGAATGTTACCGTTTTACGGCACTAAGGGGCGATTTTTCAGTAGAATGATAACTTTTATTACAGTAATAAAAATTACCGTTTGACAGCTTTTGTATAGACAATATTTATGTAAAACCGCCATTTTTATTCCTTAGTTAAAAGTTATCAGACTATTGAAAAATCAGCCCTAAAGCGGATGTAGCCCCGGCGGCTTGACAACAATACAACCTGTCCGATCCGAATTCGCAATGTAGTTTCATCAGTTAGGGTTGAGAACGCGACAACGCGTTGTGGCCTGTTTATAGTTACCAGAACGTGTTGTAACCAATTTTTAAGGTGTGATGTTTGCGTTATGGCTGTTCGAAAGAAGCCACAACGCGTTCTTAGAAATGTTTTCGCTCAATCAGCGTTTTCGGCCTTTGAGCCACACAACATCACACGCAATTTTCGCTGATATTTTTTAAACGAGTTTATAGCTATTAACCGGGTTTTCATTCATCACATCATCACATCATCAGCCTATTAATGTTCCCACTGCTGGGACACAGGCCTCCTCTCTGTGAGAGGGAATGGGCCGTAATCCTCCACGCGGGCTCAGTGCGGGTTGGTGGATGTCACATGTCTTCGAATTTTTGGTTCTAGGACATGCCGGTTTCCTCGCGATGTTTTCCTTCACCGTTTTGAGAGCAGTGGTGATGATATAATTTACACAAAGTAAAGCTCCTGCCTGGGCTCGAACCCACGACCTACAACTTGTAAGTCGCGGCTGATACCACTGGGCCACCACTGCTCTTCACTGGTTTTCATTCATCCACTGAAAAATATTTTCTAAATTGCTACGAAAAACAAAACAAAACAGGAAATGTTCCATTTCCGTGTCTTCAAACGTCAATATATCTTTGCCAAGCCCGTAAGTCAGGGGATCAGGGTGAACGAAGGTGCGAAACGTTCGAGCAAGCAATGGCAAGATGTTTTGAACTTGGTTATTTGTGGACTTATGTTATTTTGTAAGATTTACTGTTATTTCTATCTTAAATGTAGCTGCTTACCTTCAATACACTATGAGAATTCCACAAGCATCTTTTTGATTGGCTAATGTTTTTTCACATTATGGATAAAAGTTCTGCTTAACATCATCGATGGGTGCTGTTATGTAATGTTTGTTCTGAGTAGTTACTTTCTGTTTTTACACGATTTTGATGATTCTTTGTTTGTCTGAAAGAATATGTTCCCGAATTGGTCCCATTCAAATTTGGTGACAATGACCCACTTTAATAGATGTCGGAAAATAGACTGGGATTGCTCTTACAGCATGTCTGTTTATCGTTTACACTTTCAACTTTCGGAAGTCGGTGTCAAAAACACGAACAATAAATACAGAAAAACCAACTTCCAAAATTCAAGTTATTTTGCAGATTGTAATTTTTTCCATCCCCTTAATAATGTCTGCCAAATAATTATCTTAAATGAATACTGATTTCATACAGCACAGAGTCGGTAATCCAGAGATTTTAAAAAATTAAAAAAACCGGCCAAGTGCGAGTCGGGAAAAAGGGCATAAAAATCACGTTTGTTGTGTGGGAGCCCTACTAAAACATTTATTTTATTCTTTTTTTTTAGTATTTTTTGTTATAGCGGCAACAGAAATACATTATCTGTGAAAATTTCAACTTTCTAGGTTTCAGGGTTCATGAGATACAGCCTGATGACAGACAGACAGACAGACATACGGACCGCGGCGTCTTAGTAATAGAGTCCCGTTTTTACCCTTTGGGTAAGGAACCCTTACAAGCAGTCCAACTGATTTTTGGTTGTACAGTTCAAACTGTTAAATCTAATCAAACAGAAATTACAGTGTTTTCAAAAAAAAAACATTATAAATCAGTAGAAAAGTCTCCAGGATCAAATCTACCGTATGTCGAACGAGAAGCAGGCAATATGTCTCCTCACGCTCGTAACTCAAACTGTTCAGCTTTATAATTCTTTGATAGTTCATGAAGCTAGTTTATGAGGTCAGAGTTTACTGGTGTGAAGATTTTATAGTAGTTACTAGCTTCAGCAGCGTTTGATCATCCTAAGGGCACATTGCACAGCGATTGATATTGTAGCCTATGTGCTATTCCAAACTATAACCTATCTCTGTACCAAATTCGTTCAGCGGTTCTGCCGTAATTAAGTATTTTTTTATTTACCGGTAGGCTCGCGTTTGACCACAATCTCGCCTGATAGTAATGATGATGATGACGGGGACTCCCTTTTCTGCACTTAGACTCTCATTCGGTCCGTTGTGTGGGGGTTAGGGCTAACAAAGCCAGCCAAGCTCCGCCCAAAAGTACAGAAGCTTCCTGAGAGCTTCACAGGCTTCGCCTCGCCTGATGGTAAGCGGTGATGTGGGTGACGGTGAGTGCTTCACCGTCACCCACATCAGCGTTTTGCGAATACTTAAAATTTTTGTTGTGCGTACAGCAAAGGAGTGGAATTTCCTGCCGGAGTCTGTATTTTCTGTTGGCTACAACCTGGGCGTCTTTAAGTCAAGAGTGAATAGGTTTCTTCTAGGAAAGCGTGCTTCATCGTCGACCACATCGTCGCTTACCATCAGGTGAGATAGTGGTCAAGCGCAAGCCTATCAATAATAAAAAAAAACTAGTGGTCGTCAAACGTCCGTCCGCGTTCTCATCACAATTTTAGTATCAAAGAGCGTACGATCGCAAAAAATCTCAAACATAGCCAAAAGAACAAAAATTGTTGCTCTAAAAAGTCGAGCCCAAAATAACACCTTTTTCGTAAGCAGATAATTCGATTGCCATACATCAGACTAAGGAAGTAAGACCATATGTCACGACAGGCAAGGAAATAAACTAAGGGGTTGAAGATTTATGACTTCGAAAGTAATAATACTGTAGGAGATATAAGCGGAGCTATAGGAGTTGTGTTTTTTTGTGTAATTGGTTGGTAAACAAGGAGGTTTATCATCTGGGTTTTGAACACTGCTGCTAATTCATATATGTAATTCTAGAAACAGTGTTGTTCTCGGGTTCATCGTCATCATCATTAGCCTATTTAATGTTTCCACTGCTGGGACACAGGCTTCCTCTCTGTGAGACGGAATGGGCCATAATCCACCACGTGGACCCAGTGCGTGTTGATGGATGTCACATGTATTCGAATTTTTGGTTCTACTAGGACTTGTCGGTTTCCTCACGATGTATACCTTCACCGTTAAAGCCTGCCTGGGTTTGAACCCACTAAAGTCGCGGCCGATACCACTGGGCCACCACTGCACTCACTTCTGTTCTCGGGTTAGTCAAGCGTTATTTTTGAAGCAGTGTATGTAGGATAGCAAGAATTTGGTAGCAAAGCAGCAAACTGGTCACTATGGCCTCGTGAATACCGAACCATCGTCATTTTTTTATGATATACAAAGCTAGATTATTAAGCCAGGACATCTCGTATTTGCTTCGGTCTACCTAAAACTAGCCAGTTCGATACGGTTATAAGTGTATTAGTGAGACAAAACTAAAATGTCACTGCATGTTTTTTTTTTTTTGACAAATCATCCAATGACTTCTCCCGCTTTGAAGCGGGAGGGTGTGTAAGACTTTTACTGAATAAAACCCACTCGTTTTCCTTCAGTTGCTTGTTCCAGAGCCACGGTGACTCACTTTCTAATTTATCCGCGACCCAGGCAGGCATCGGTCCTAGAGGACCCCGTCAGTTTTTGATGACATCTCTTTAAGGCACGCGTGGAACACTACGTGCCGTCGGCTCAGTTTTCTTCGACTCTATACAACAAAGAGCTCTGTTGCTACTAACAGTAATTCAGTACATATTCAATCAGTTATTGCTACTGAAAGGTACTCCTGTGTCAGGTCTGGTGCCTGGGTCAGACCGTGTCTCATTTGCTAAAGTGTCCCAAACTTCCTTGAAAGAACAAAAAAAGCCGTTTACCTGCACCCCAAGTGCAGTCAACATGCTGTGAGTTAAAGTGTAGTACGAACCTAGAATGATTTTTTCAAAACTTCTGTATTGAACACCGCTCAATAACGAACTCGATAAAAACACCTATGAATAGGTAACAGAGATACACGCGTACATCGTCTATTTTACATACAAAATTCTCAACAACCAGACAAACATGTTACACGAAACAGGAGCAAAACAAACATTGCGATACGAACTCGTGACGAAGTGGAAAATACATAAAAAGTTACACCTCGTTTGAATTTAGAGGTAGGTGGATTTAGGAATTATATGGTATCGTGGGAGATGTATCGGTACATATACGTACTTAGATACCCACCTACTAGGTACCTAGTAGCTTTGGAAAAGGTGGTTTATTCTGTCGACATCTCACCGTGATCAATCAATACATAAAATAAATCAGTAAAAAAGTAGTTTTTGTACATCGAAAATATTTCCAAAAATATAGTCTGTGTGTTAAGGATATCTGCCCACGATAACAACCGACTACATACGAGATTGAACGAGCCCAGGAGTGCCTCGCGGGAATCAATGTGAGTAATAGTAGTAACTTGTGTATCATTGTATCACTTTCCACCTGTCTGACAGGAATCTGTATCTCAAAGAACAAATCCCTAGTTTACCGCTGCTGCGTTTCGCAGTTTCGCGGTTATAGACCTTGTGGGATCCAAGAGTTGTAGCGTCGCTAATGGGCCCCAGCGTTGCCTCTTGGCTTTGATCCACAGGCCTGTATTCAACATCTGGTAAAAGAACCCTCCAGCATTTTTGTTTTTTTTTTACTGTTTTTCTGTTTAGTTGTGCACGCATCACGTAAAATGTAAGAAAACAATGTAGATAACTTTTATACATAAAAATTGTGCATAACTCGAAGTATTACTTAGTTTTTGTTTCATCGCAATCGGTTCACTCTAGAATAGAATAGAATAGAAGAGGGACTCCCTTTGCCGCACTCAGACTCCCATTTGGTCCGTTGTGCGTGGGGTTACCGGCTAAAGTAGCCAGCCTATCTCCGTCCAAAAGCGCAGAAGCTTCCTGGGGGCTCACAGGCTTCGCGGAGCGACCTCACCGTTCCGAGGATTTCTTCACGTTGAGAAACCACGGCCTCGCAGTCCAGGATGACGTGGCCAGCTAATTCCTCGGCGTTAAAACAGCCCCTACAAAGTGGGCTGTCCGTGGCGCCTATGTTAAAAAGATGTTTGTTAAGAGGACAATGACCCGTAATTGTCTCTATGATTATTCTGAGGTTATTTCTACTTAGGCTAAGAAGTTTTTTGGTTAGTCGCGGGTTTACATTCGGTATGGCCGTTCTTGACTGTCTACAGTCTGTAGCCCGTGACCATCTGTTGTTATGCAGTTCGGTTGATCTTTGGCGGATCCATGCACGAATTTGTGAGAAGGGCAGGGCGAGAAGTGGGTACGGGCCTAGCACTATCATCTCAGAACCTCTCCTAGCAAGTTCATCCGCGGCATCATTGCCTAAAGACCCACTATGTCCCTTGATCCACTGTAGGGTGACTCGATTGGATGTCGATATACTCTCCAGGGCAAGGTGACATTCAAAGATTAGTTTGCTGTTGGTTTGTTTGTTTTCTAGGGCTTTGAGCACTGCCAGACTATCGGTTAGGAATCTGATTCCATAGTTATGGATACCTAAGCGCTTTATAGCAGTAGCGGCTTGTGTTAGGGCGACACATTCACATTGAAAAATTGAACTGTGTGTGCCTAGCGGTAAGTGAAAGTTAATGTTGAGGTCAAGGGAATGTACGCCAGCACCTGAACCGTTGTCTGTTTTTGAGCCATCTGTGTAAATGCGTACTTCATTGGCTCCAGACTGATCCCTATATTCCTCTACAGTTTGTATGTTATAGTTTTTGTTAAACATATATTATGTTGATTTGGTATTCTATCACACGGGGCGGCGATGAGGGGTTGGTACCGAATCGCCTGGTCCAGGATTTCAGCGTGTGGGCTGGTGAGATTCTTGCCCCATATGCCCAGATGCAACAGCCTGATGGCTGCTAGCGCTGCCTCCTGCTGTATGTATAGGTCAAGAGGAGTTAATTGTAGGGCCATCTCCATGGCTGCCGTCGGGGTGGTCCTCATGCAGCCGGTGATAGCTGAACAGGCCAGTCTCTGGAACTTCTGGAGTCTGGCAATGGTGGTAGACAGCTCCGTCCTTGTCCACCAAACCAGAGCGCCATAAGCCAACATTGGCCTGATCACCGCTGTGTATAGCCACAGCGTGATCTTCGGAGAGAGCCCCCATTTTTTTCCTAACATTTTTTTACATTGGTAAAGTGCTATTGTGCTTTTGTTGAGTTTGTAGTCAAGATGCTTGTTCCAGAGCAGTTTGCTATCAAGAATCACCCCCAAGTACTTGACATCGTTTTTAAGAGTTAGTTCTGTGTTAAAGAGTTTAGGGAGTATATGGGGTCCAAGGACTCTTTTGTTAGTAAACATTATTAGTTCCGTTTTCGATGGGTTAACCGATAGTTCATGCTTAGTGCACCAACCTTCGATTATTTTGAAAGCTTTTCTCATAAGGTCACATAAGATGCCCTCAAATTTCCCAGGGATTAGAATTGCTATGTCATCTGCATAACCCACCGAGTACAGGCTGCTAGCGTTGAGCTCTGCAATGAGCTCGTTCACAACTAAATTCCACAGTAGTGGTGACAGCACCCCACCTTGTGGACATCCCCTACTCACGACACCGCGTGTGGTGGTGTTCACAGTAAATTGAATAGCGCGGTGTTTTAACATGTTATTTATCCATTCTCTGGCACGTACAGCATGCACATCGTCTTTTTGGGTATCTCCGCCTGAGGCCAAATGGTTAGTTTGGTCCCCGGTAGTGGAGATGACATGTTGGTTATGATCCTCTTTAGCCAGGCCAGCGTGAAGTTGTCCTCGCACCAGGTCTTGAGTACGCCCTCTGCGAAGTGGGCTTTACCTCGAAAGTGGATCGCGGTGTTCGATGTTGGGTCAGTTGGGTCAGGGTCCGCCATGATGAGGCGGTCCGGCCAGTGCTCGAGCGCTGGCTCGGGAGGAGGCACGGCTCTCTGTCGTTTCGGGTGACGCAGGTGCTCTCGGGGCATGGTTGCTTCGGGAAGTACCTGTTTCGCATAAACAGGGAGCCGGACGCCCGGTGTCACCACTGCGTCGACTGCCGGGAGGACACGGCGTGGCATACGCTGGCAGAGTGTGCCCAAGTGGCGCCACGCCGTGCCCTCATCTCAGAAGTAGGCAGTGACCTGTCGCTGCCAGCCGTAGTCGAGTCTATGGTCGGCAGCGAGGAGTCCTGGGACGCGGTGGAATCCTTCTGCGAAACAGTCGTTTCGCAGAAGGAGGCTGCGGAGAGGGAGAGGGAGATATCATCCGCTAACCCGATCCGCAGCAGACGCGCTGGGCGTTGGCGGAGGGCGGACAACGCCCTCTTCCAGCCCCCCTAAATGGGTCCACGGGTGACGGACTCGGGGACTTCCGTCGCCCCACCACACATCAGGACCTGAGGTGGCGGCGCGTTGTGTTCCACGCGCGCCCCTCTAAGACGTCGTGGGGGGAGTCTAACACCTCACTCCCTCCCCAACACGAGATCGAGGCCCGCAAAGGCGGGCCGGCACTAGTCGGGGGTTGCGGAAGTATCGTTGTTCCCGCGACCCCCAGCGTAGGTGTGAGATGGAACACTGGGGTGGTTTTTAGTCTGACAGACCCCTCCGCCACCCCAGGGTGGAGGACATCCAATGAGGATTTTCCACCCAGGAAAAAATTAATAAAAGGGTCCGCCATGATCGGTTCACTCTATTAACGTTAGATAAATTTAAAGTGTTCACAAAGTAAAATATGAACACACGCAATTAAGATACTCGATCAGTTGAACTCGATCGAGATGGCGTTGTGCATTTGACATCATTTTATGAATAGCGGTGTTTAGAATCTCCGCGGAAGAATGACACTAGAAAAAATATTGGTAGATAGGTAGGGTAGCAAGGCAAGTAGGGTAGATAGGTAGGTAAGTGGGGTACACCCGTGGGGAGCTACTTCATCGTGACGTCATCATCACTTCTTCAAGCTTTCGGTCAGTGAGTCACACAGCCAGCCAGTACCCAATGCATCAACGGGATATGCTGACCACCAGCATGCAGCGGACGTGCATTCCTGGTCATTACGCTCATCTTCTATCATCATCCTCATCCACATCAGCGACCCTGGCACAGCACACTGCACCTTCGGCCGGTTAACAAAGCCACTACGCCGCTATAGGTAGGTAAGTAAGTTGACGGGAGCAAAACCGCGGGCACAGCTACTTAGGTAATAAAATGAGCTAGAAGTGAGGTGTTATTCCAAGCGATGCATGCTAGAGATTAACAGCTACTTCATCTAAGTCATCACTGTCAGATTTTTACAGAATAGCACTGATGATTTATATAGATTTACGAGTACTTAATTAAAACTGCGTCGTGGTGGCCAAGAGGCTAAACCCTAGCCTTTGTCGCCTGAGGTCGTGGGGCCAAACCCGGACAAGTACCAATGAGTCTTTTCAAAAATTCGTATGTACTTTTTAAGTTTATCTTGGAAATTGCCGACATTGGTAAAGAACATACATCGTGTGCAAACCTAGACTTATAGTGTTTAAAATTGCCAACCCGCCTTGAGCAAGCAAGAAGATCGCAAAAAAAAATTAGGTGGCTATATAGACGTATACCAGATAAGCTCGAATTGGAGGAAAAGTTCAGTTTATCTGCATGTGTTGTAATTTCTGTTACTTACTTTACGCAAAAAAACTACACGTACAAAATGAAATCATCATATCAGCCGAATAACGTTCACTGCTGGACATAGGCCTCCCCCAAGCGTCGCCACATTGACTGATCCCGTGCGCCTCGCAACCAGCGGATTCCGGCAACCTTCACTAGGTCATCGGTTCACCTGGTGGGAGGTCTTGCAACGCAACGGCTTCCGGTTCACGGTCACCACTCCAGAATCTTTCTGCCCCATCGGCCATCCGTTCTGCGAGCAATGTGCCCTGCCCACTGCCACTTAAGTTTTCTCTTGCGGATCTATGCATTCCTGATTCGATCACGCAAGGAAACTCTGAGCATAGCCCTCTCCATTGCCCTTTGAGAGACTGTAAGCTTTCTGATAAGGCTCATTGTGAGCGACCACGTCTTAGAGCCATATGTCATCACTGGCAACACAGTCTGTTCATAGACTTTAGTTTTGAGACACCGTGGTAAGTTGGACGAGAAGATACCGCCCAACTGCCCGAATGTTGCCAAGCCGAGTTGGATTCGAGGTAAAAATTAAATACTTATCACTAAAGATAGAACTTATTTATATCTTTTTACACAAATCTTCATAAAAAGTCATTATTCATTCATAATATGTTTCAAGTTTATCTTTTGGAATGTAATTAAACATCATGTGTAGCAAAAAACTTTGAAATTACATCGTTGAAAACTCATTTGTTGGTAAAAAGTTGAGTTGGGTATGAAAAAAGAAATGTGTTATGTTTTTTTTTTCTAAGCAGATCTGAAGAGGATGACCTGTCTAGAGATGGGTTTTTTCGGTTTTTTGCACAAACGGTTCCGATATACAGTTTTCATATCGATATCGAAAACGGTTTTCAGACATCGATATCATTTAGTACAGTTTGCATAAGTTAAAATGTTATTTAGATGAGCAAACTAACAACGAATACTTAGAAAGAGAGCTAGCGCATATGGTTCCTATCGTTTGTGAAGTTTGCGTTTTGTTCGTAGTTCGTACGTTTCCGCATTGTTAGGGTTTTAAGTTTTGACTTATTCGTTCTCGCACGCTAGTAAGGTTTTTATTAGATACAGTTTTCATAATATCGGTTATTTTGATATAGATATTAATATGATATTATATCTAACACATATCCGATATAAGTTACGTTTTGATATATCGGACCAATTGTCCAGTACGTAAATTAATATATACTTAATACTTATATTAATACATACTTAATTACTGGACAGTAGGAGATTCCAAATTTAAAATCTCGCTTCTTACTGGACAGTTGTGAATAAGTCTCCGGTAGAGTTCACTTTCTGGGTACTTTTTAGAGATGTTATGACAACAATACATACCATTTTTGAGAAAAAATACATTTGTATATACATTGCGTGTCAAAAACAGCTTCAAAGGAAGAGTATTTCTCTCACTTTTATTAGGGTTATCGGTGCTGGATATCAACCGAAATTTATAAAAATGCCTAATGAAGTCGTATTGTGCTGTAGAAACTACAAAAAAGCTGGCAGAGACAATAAAAACATTATTATTAATCGTTAGTAAAGTTCTTAAATTGTGTGTGAAAAAGTGGCACGCTTCATACAGATGGAGAAACTTGCGATATTTTAGTTTCTAGTAAAAAATAAGCATTTTTTAATTGAAATTTTTATTTTAATATTATTCAAAGGGACGTTCAAAATTGGCTTCGTTTTTAATGAAGATTTGCAATTTACATATAATAATGTTTTAGATTAACGGGGAAAAATGAACGGAAATAATGTTTTCGGATTATAATGTTTTAGGGGTCTTCAAGTCAAGAGTGAATAGGTTGCTTCTAGGCAAGCGTGTTTCACCTTCGACCACATCATCACTTAACATCAGGCGAGATAGTGGTCAAACGCGAGCCTATAACAAATAAAAAAAAAAAAAAAAAAAACGAAATAGATAAGCATCATTAATATTGTATACCAATCGTAAGAAAAGAGGAAACATTTAAAACCTACAAATAATTTTTATACATTATTTACGCGCTCTGTCGTTTGTCTACGATTTTGACAAATGTTCATTTTGCCGTCGAGATTTTGGTCGTATATTTATTGTGTTTTATTTAGATATTTATTTTATACGTTATACACTTACATACTGTGACTCACCTACTGTGTTTATTTATACTATTTTGTTATTATTTATCTTGTTCTATTTTATTTCTTAAATAGGATACGTTTCCGTGAATGTGTCCGTGGCATTAACAGTGGGCCCTATCAGAATATCAGCGCAGCGTTATTTTCTTTTTAATGTCGTTGCACATGCTGAGATAGGAGTCTTTTGGTCTCGCACCGGGTTATTTATTTTTATTTTTTATTATTGTTTTTCTTATCTAGTGTCTTCTGTGCGGGTCACAAATAAATATTTTTCTTTCTCTCTTTATTTAAACTAGAGATTAATAAATATTACTCATACCGATCTGCTCCGACTTCCGGTACAAGGGTCGCTTGTCCAAGGGTATGGCGAGATAGACAGAGACGTAACGCACCGGATCAACTCGGGATGGATGAAATGGCGACAGGTCACTGGAGCAAGTTGCGACCCACGAATCAAGTTAAAGGGGAAAAATTACAAGCCCGTGATTAGTTGCGGCCATGATAATTTACCTGTCGTACTGTATGGATCAGAATGTTGGGCTGTGAAAATGATGGATAAAAGGGATAGCATGTAGCAGAGATGAGAAAGTTGAGCTGGATTTGCGGAGTGACGAGAATGGTTAAAGTGAGAAATGAGTATATTAGAGGAAGTTTGAAAGTGGCTTTAGTGACAAAAAGTTGAAAAGAAATCGTTTGTCCTGGTATGGTCATGTTATGAGGAGGGATGAAACGCATGTTACTAAAAGAGTTATGAATATAAATTTGGATATATGGACAGGGAGAGGACGGCCAAAGAAAATATGAATACACCGTGTGAGGAGTGACAAGAAAGAAAAGGGAGTCAGTGATAGCGTGACAAGGGACAGGATGGTATGAAAAAAAAACGTATTGCGCCGACCCCAAGTAACATGAAGCATACGGGCAGGAAGATTACCATGAAATATATCGGGTTGAAATATTTAAAACATAATTTTTATTTTTGACATTATTTTAATTATAATTGGAGATTTAGTACTAGTAATTGTTGAAATAAATTCAATGCATAAGTATTACAATATGTTATTATATATTACTACCACGGAGAGTTAGAGCAGTTATGTGGGACTCCAACCCTCTAAAACTCCACGGAATCCTCCTGTGCCGCTTATGGCGGGAACACGGGCACGCGTTAGCTGGGGAATACCTCCCATCACCGGCGCACCAGGTCACATTGCACGCCGTGACCACCCCAGGGACTAAATCAGCACATGGGCACTAGACGACCCCGTGCATGGCAAACTTGGTCGCCACCTACCACTTTTCGGCTGCAGGGGATAGGGACCTCCCCTACAGCACCTCTGCCTCCACCATCAGACGGTGGCGACCCCGTTCAGGCCGCGGAAGGTAGGCTGAGCGGCGCACCGCAATACTGGTACTCCTCTCCCACCGCGGCCTCCAACCCTCAGCCGCGATTTCGTATGGGTATGGGAGGCCCCACACGACATCGCGGCCCGCCTCAGTTATGATGTCGCCTGTGTAACCAAGCGGCACCGGAACTTACTCGTTGGCCGCTACGTCGTCGAGTTAATCGGCAAAAGCACTGACGAGCAGCCCTTTCTTTGGCTTCACTTCGCTTCACCGTGGCCAGAGGATAACCGAACCACGCGCCAGTGGATAACGAGCGGGAACCCACAGGAGGGGGGGGAGGGGGAGTGCTAACGCCTGCCCGCGTTCCTGTCATAAGCGGCACAGGAGGACACCGTGGAATATTAGTGGGTTGGAGTCCCACATAGCTGCACTATCTCCCCGTGGTAGTATGCATGAGCATTTCTCCAAGCAAAAACAAGTGGGTAAGAATCAAGTAACACAAAGTGTCATTGAGTTTTCCCGACCCGGGAATCGAATTCAGGTCCTCATTCTCAGCAGTAGCGCTTGTGACCACGAGACCAACGAGGCAGTTATATAATAGTATATTATGCAATCAGTGAATAAAGGACGCATTTAAAGTGCGAGCCATCGATGAATCACGAGCAAGTGAAGGATTCTTACGACTAAATCACGACCGTAGGGAGTGGTTCATGATCATTGAACCACGAGCACAGCGAGTGATTCAAGTGTTTGAATCCTGAGCGACGCAAGTGATTCATTGCCCTCGATATAAATCCGTTTTGTTCAAGAGTTACATACTATACTTTATACGAGAAAAAGAAAGATTTAAGCGAAAAGCACAAGTATGTGCTTTTCGCTTAAATCTTTCTTTGTATGTCGAGTATGCTTTGCACAAGGAGTTTGTATCGAGTATTTTTTACACAAGGAGGTTGTATAGCATTGAGATGGAGGTCGAATATATTGGTGTATTCTAAATTCAAACACCAAAACAGTGATTAAAAGTGCTTTTTAGAGGGGGAATGGTATAAACCATAGATATAGTATGTACAAGATACACAGAGTCAGATGGAAAACGAAACCGAAAATATAAAATCTATGTGTGAGGGAATTTGTCCATGTGTTAGTTAAAAAAGTGTTGATAAAAAGTCCATGTTCAATATCGATATCGATACTTGGTGAACACCTTAAGAAACACGATTGCTGGGCAAAAACCATGCTTTGCTTTAATTAAAATACAAATTACAAAATAATATCTCGCATGTATTTAAAATACGAAATACAAAATATTTTTAAGTCGTGTATTTAAAATGTAAAGTACAGTATTTTAACTATTTTTATTTAAAATACAAATAACAAAATATTCATTCATTGGTCATTCATCGTGACATTCGTACTAATAAACTTAATCAATACACAGAAGTTCGGTGAAAATAACCGTTTGAAATGAAAATGATAATTTACAAGGTACTTGAAAATTTGACGTACAAGGTCGCCATTTTGCTTATGAAAGCTATCAAGCGCTATTTTCTGCAGAATGCATCTATTAATAAAATCGCTGAATGTATTTTGAAGCCACAAGTATTTGAAGTACTAATAAAAAAATACCGCAGCGTCAGGTATTTGAAATTGACGACACGATTGGCGTAGTGGTTGAGCGATCGGCTGCTGCGCTGCGTGTCGCGAGTTCGATTCCCGCACGGAACAAATGTTTGTATGGCCTGCAGATAGTTCAATGATAAATGATATTATTTCTGTAAGTTGGTTTGTACAAACACGTTTAAATATTTTATAAAAGTAGATGAGGTCTGTTAGAGGTATCTAGATGGTTTGAAAACTAACACTAGGTTGGCCACTAACTAACCATACGATAGGAAGCGTCATTCTTACAGGCACAATTAAAGTAGGTATAGATTATTTCATTAGAAGTCGTCGATGTTTTCTTTGTATGCAGTATTTCGATTCAAAATGTTTACTACATATTGTAGAGTTTTTATTTGGGGTCTCCATCTCTGTTTAAAATTCGAATCCATTTTTCTCTTAATACAGAATTATTTGGGAATCTGTAGGTACATAAATATTATATATTATTGTTGTGTTGTTGTTGTTGTTGTTGTGTAAACAGAAAAAATTGCTGATGAGCAGAGCACTGATGTATTCTAGCCACTGTAAAACTAATAAATGCATACAATTATAATGACCCTAAATAGACTCCGCACTCGGGTTGGCCGCAGCAAGGACAACCTCCTCAGGTGGGGGTTCTCTGATGGCATTAGTCTTCAGTGCTTATGCAGCATCTCTCCGCAGACCATGGCCCATCTCACGGAGAGCGCAGCATGCCCTGTCACCTGTACTTACGAAGACCTGCGTCACCGAATGGTATTGCCGTGGCTGAATTCTGGGCCAAACACAATATTTAACTTTTTATATTTGCCATCGACATGCTAAGGAGAAGAATATAATGACATTCCTAAACCTACTCAAAGTAACAAAACATCAAAACACTCCGATTTTTTTTTGAAAAATAAAGGCAACAATAAACATGCAACTTTAAGTACAGTTTCGATAAAAACATCTTCTCAATCGTAACTTAAATCTATTTTAACAAAACCTGACTAAATAAGTTTGTATTCATGTCATGATGTCACTAAAAACGATTAAGTTTTTATCGATACTCATGACGTCACCGCTTTGTCAAGCCCTAGCGTAAACAAACAATTTACTCTTTTACATAATATTTTCTCCAATTTTGTTTATATATACGAAATATACTTATATATAACATTGGAAATCAATATACTATTGTAAGAATCTTTTTCTGAGCCGATTACTAGCAGAAATTCGTCAAAATATGGTTCAAAACAATCCAAGGACAAAATTGTATTTACCTGTGAAACGTGTATTTATTGGGGTTATTTCGTCTTGTAACGTCACATTCACTCACAGAACAAGTCACCATAATTGTATAATTAATATTATCAATTTAAATCTAAAGATTATTATTTAAATGCAAGAAATTCACCGCGGCGTAAAACAGATTGTCCGCTAGGTTTACTTATTCGCGAAAAACATGACATATCGGTACGTCATTCACGCTCTCTTTTTCTCTTGGGTGGTTTGTACTTGATTAGGATTTCTCGCTCGCACGCTTCGTGTATCTTTTTGCGTAGCAAAAAAAATTCTAAATCTATGGTATAAACACATTTATTAGCTTCTTTCACAAATAACTTGAGTTTGACTTTCAACATTATTGTTTTATTGACTCCCAATGACTTTTGAAAAGAACTTTATTACCTAAACGTCGTTCAACTTTACGAAGTTATGTGCTTACTGTAATTGCGAACATGACTTGCTATAACTTTGAGAAAGATAAAAAGTTATTCTGCTAACGTGACTATCAAATAAAATAATGCAGTCACCGTTATCATGCTTTCGTTTGTGCCTGAATCTGCCTGCCTTGCTTAATCTAGGGGCACAATATTACGATTTAGTACTACGTCTCATCAGCTACTCATAATAATTTTAACCGACGTCCTCTGCTGAACATATGCTTTGTCCAAGTGCTGTGCGTCTCGCATCCACCGGATGCCTGCAACTCTAACGAGGAGCACGCGCCTCCATTTTTAGGGTTCCGTACACGAAGTGTCCAAACGGAGCCCTATTGCTGTCACTCACTTGACCGCCTGTCTGTCCGTCTGGCCGTCTATCTGTTTGTCCGTCGTCTGTCACACGAGTTTTCCGGCCAAGCGGTTAGAGCTAGTCTTCAAATTTCCACAGTATAAGCATCTTGTTGACCCAAAGCTATGAAAATTGAAAAAAAAATTGTTTTCGTTTTTAAGGGGGGATCCCCCAAAGCGAAAGGGGGACGTTAAAAAAAATACCTAACCTATCGAGTGGGGTATCGTTGTTTAAAGCTCGTTGAGAAGATAAATACTGTATCTTTTGTTTCAAAAATATAGGAAAACAAAGGATGAGAAGCCGCCAAAGTCGGTTTTTTACCAAAAATGGTTCCGAAGCATTTTGTAACTTTCCATTGACCTATGAACTTGAAATTTGGTGATAATGATAAATGATATATGACCACAAACAATTTAATTTTGCGGTTTGGTATGGAACCCTAAATGTGCTAAGTTCGACACACAATTGGCCGGTTTTTTTTAAATTTTCTACGTAGAAAATGCGAAACGTATACCGCGCCGTCCGGGGAGACGACGTGGTTATATGGGGCTCGACTTTCGAATTTATGGGTGGAACACCATCTTGAGGAATGCCTTCCAACGCAGCGTCTTTAAGTACACGGTTGCCAATCCAGAATTTTCAGCCCCATCGATTATCTGTTCTGCAAGTAATGTGCCCAAAAACTTGCACGCCATAAATTCTTACTACAATTAGCTACGTATACCTACAACAAATTAAGACCCTACTAACCTTTTAACCTTCAAAAAACTCCTTACCACTCTAAAACTCCTTCGAAACTCGTTCAGTATAATAACGACTCACTATTTCTTTTAACCCAAATTAAAACAAAGGGAACGACCACAGAGCAACGAGACGCCTAGAGACGGCATTGTCAAACCTTTAAGTAGAAATCAAGCGTGTCTGTCAATGTCAGCGTTTACTTGTAGACATTGACGACCCGTGACAATTGTGACAGCTGAAACTTGTACGTAGCGAACATTGCAGGGACACTAATATTTTTAGTAATGGTGTTTATTTATAGGGGCTCGTGGGTAAAATAGCGGTATGGGTCGATCTTCAAGGTTAAGGAACGCTTTTCCAGGTCAGTTTTTGGATTGGTGACAATCCGATACACAACGGGAGGCGAAGAACCAGTCCCCTCTAGCCAAGTTACAAACGCTTCGTATCGAATCTCTTTCTACAATCGTTAACGCCTTCTATTTGTATGGTCCGACCACGTAACTTAACATTCAGATATGTCATTCCCATACATTAATGCGTATTCTACTAGCGTTATCGATTGTAGATTGTCAACTTGGCTACAGGTGCAGGGGTGCCTTGAAGAGTACGTTATGCCGTTGATCCCAGCGTTTATAGCTACATATTTGTCAGTAATTGTTACGGGAAATAAGGCGCGAGAAAATCGGACATCAGTCTTGCCAAAGAGTGTTACACTTTACTGGGTTCACCCGAAGACAGCACAGTGAAAAATTGTATCATCGAGTGCACGGTTTTAGGTCAGAATGACTCACTATTTAAAAAATAATTATTTCTAACAATTAAAGGGATTATTAAAAAATTTCTGCAAAATTAGAATAATTTATTATTAAATAAAGGATTGTTAGGTATGAGGTATTTCAATTATTAAAATACATGCTTTTATTGAACATCAACTAAAAAGTTTAAAAATTAATACAAAATACACCTTCTGTCTTATCTGTTATCACAACAAATGTAAGTTTAAAATAAAAAAACCGGTCAAGTGCGAGTCGGACTCGCGCACGAAGGGTTCCGTACCATTATCGCAAAAAATGGCAAAAAAAAACACGTTTGTTGTATGGGAGCCCCACTTAAATATTTATGTTATTCTGTTTTTAGTATTTGTTGTTATAGCGGCAACAGCAATACATCATCTGTGAAAATTTCAACTGTCTAGCTGTCACCGTTCATGAGATACAGCCTGGTGACAGACGGACAGACAGACAGACAGACGGATCGCGGAGTCTTAGTAATAGGGTCCCGTTTTTACCCTTTGGGTACGGAACCCTAAAAAACACCTTGAAGCTGTGCATTTTTATGCGTCTATTATTCTTTGGCCTGGTCTATTCGCCGGTGCAGGCGCAATATGCCTATACAGTGGCAAGAAAACGGCGCTCTTCAGATATTTTCTGATGAAAGGAGCCAGTTTCTCAGCGTCGACCTTGTATTGCGCGGCGATGTACTTCTTGATCGCTCCGCTGCGCCTATACAGTGGCAAGAAACTAAAAGGGAGGTTTGTTATCTCCAGCTACTGAAAAGTACAGAAACGCCACACAATATTTTAATGATATTGGCACCATCTCAAAGGCAATTTAACTACCTATATTTTTATCTAAGGCTTTTTTTAAAGTCATAGAACACTATGGAAAGTAGTACTACTGAATTTTGAGTCGCGCGGGTGTGAAACGAGTGCGCGTTTTGTTCCCTCAAGGTCGTTGGCGACTGTCGTCGTTTTAAATTGTGTAATTGCAACGACACTCCTCTAAATGAAATCAATAGAAATACGGTAGCTTTGATTCGACCAGCACATCATTGCCGATAAGCCTCTTGGACATTTTTTATATCGACTGAATACACTGCGCATGCCAGAGCAGTGATTCTGTGCTCTATGGGAACGACTTAATTACCAGAGTAGCTTGCATTTGTAAAGAACACAGTACTTCAGCGACCTTCAGAACGTACAAAGGGAAAGTTTAAATTAGCTCAACTTTTTTTTCTTAAGAATGGTACTCTCAGGAGCGAGCTGGACTTCTTTTTAAATTGTGAACTTATGTTGTAAAAGGAGTTTTGTCGTGTTGTTTCATACAAGATTTTATTTTATTCTTGTTAGTATGTGTATGGGTCAAAGGAGATCAATCATATTGGTACCATGTTGTACATTCTTAGATGCTATCTTAGATGCAAATAAAAGAGAAATTCATCTCTGTCGCCAAAAACAGGTGGGGAGGTTGCCCTAAAACATAGTAAAAACTTAAATATATGTTAAGTTTCCAATAAGTAACGAAATGCATTTTGTCTTAATAACAGCAAATATCCGTTTTATATCAATATTTAAATCAAGTGATCTAGACTATCCCACTAGTTATCAAAAGCAATTAAATTCTGTGAGTATTCTTGTACATTAAGGTTACACTAGTCGTTAAATCTTCCATACAAACGTAGTCTAAGGATTACTCCACCGTTTGAGGATGTACGTTCAAAATAAAAAAAAAAAATATCAATTTGTCTCATCATTATCTAGCCCTGTGTGAAAAAAAAAGTAAAAAAAATATTTGAAAGTTATGAGCGTCGAAAGTTCCATATTTCAACACTAATTTTAATGCATCTTTGGGCGGCAATAAATACCATTAGAAGAAGGAAATTTGCAAAACGGCCACCATTCAGGGATAGATTAGTAGTTCAACAATGCAAATAAATTTATTTTTAAAATATACATTTAGTCGTTTTTCATGATATCTAGACTCCCAAAGGTCTGTTTATAAAATTTCGCAGGCTCGTTTTCGTCCTAAATCCATTTCGCTACAAACTTGCAAAAGTGCTAATTCGTACGCGAACTAGCTTCTTACTGCTCATCACAGCATCTCCCCGCGCAAAAAATAGTTCGTGCCGTTGACTAGTGTAACCTTAAGGTTTATATTAATATAAGTTTTGTTGCCCTACAGCCTCGCTCCAAAGCAGGACAACGTCGGTACCAAAGCTCCAAAGAAAGTGGTTGATATCCTTTTGTGACTGAATTTTAAAACAGTTGACCAATTGAGCTAAAATGTTGCATACACGTCTAACTAAGTGTATTCTTAATCCAATATGTCCAATTGTTATTCCTCATGGGGAACGACTAGGGCATGCAGTTTCGTACATTTTCAATTTCAAAATTAGCCTAGATAAATAAAAATTGGATTCGAACTGAAATTTCGAAATTTCGTAACTGAGGAGCCATATGTAATGGAAAATCAGAATAATAGTTTAACTATACTCAAAACGCCAAATTTGTAGTCTGAAGAGCTGCCTAAGTGCAATTTATATTCAACCAAAGTGAATTTTCTTTTTCTCAAGACTTCTACTACAAATACTCCTCTGCTGGGGACACCTTCAACGATACCATTCAGCTTTCCGAGTTCGGAGTGGCAAGAGACGTTCGGTCAGCGTTGATCCGCGAGCTGGGGTTAAAGATAGTTACAGATAGCGCCTCATAAAAATGAGGAATTGAGGCGCTGCTGAAGAGCAGATAGCCACCCAGCTCGTTAGTGACAAAAGAAGATGCGCAAGTCCGGTATCTTGGTTTAACCATGTACGGTGGGGCATCGACGAGCATTTGGTAGGCCAGTATAGATTGCTGCCCAATTTCGGAGGCAGAAATAGACTGTTAGATGTCTGACGCTGCAAGACTAAAATCAACAGCCTGCAGCAGAAAATGGTTATTTGAATAGCACGTGGCTGGCTGAAAAGAGCGGAGCGCATCTCCTACAGGTACTGATCTGGCACGGTTGCTTCGGTGAGTACCTGATTGGTTGAGAGGCCACGGTATATTGCCATCATTGTAGAGGCTTTGAGTGGTGGGTCTTAGTCACCAGGATCGGGCAAGACCTGTCTCTGCCAGTATTAGTGAGAAATATGCTGGCGGGGACAGAAAACTATAGTGAAATAGCCACCGAGCGGAATCGTGAGAAGACCAATCTTACTCGGAGAAGAAGGCATCGTGGGGGCAACATCGCCGAACCCCGCCTATATCATTTAAAGCAGGGGGAACACCGGGGTATTGTATTGGGCAATTAGAGTGGAGATTCTGTCCGTCCACCGAGTTACCTTAGGAAAGGCACGGTGATCAGGTGCTGCCGTGCACAGCGAGGCTCAAGGAAGACAACTTTATAGTCTCCCCAAGGACGTGGTATTTTAAGAAGTGCTGGGTGATCACCGGTTTGGTTACAATGAGGTAAAAAAACCACACTGCCTGGTTTTTTTCCAAAAATCCAGGCGCGACTTCAGGCGAAGTTTTCCCGATAGAAAAAAAAATATGGGCGTTCCCAGCAAACGATTGCAGACTTTGTCAAAGTATACCACTCACTGGCCTTTGGCTGTTTTTTATTTTGGCTACCATTATTATAAAGCTCGATTTTTTTTAATAGCCGAGCTTCTTTTACTCTTTTTTTTTAATAGCTGAGCGTTGCGTTGGGAATGCAACGCTCTAATTGGCATAAGATTCGTATTCAGACACATTTTTAGATGATTCTCTTTTGGTTTCAATAATACATTTCATAATTGTATAAAATAATATTTAAATTAAATCCAGTTTCGAAATTTCGAATTTAGGGGTGTCAATTTCGAAATTAATAAACATGCAAACCAAGACCCTGCATATCAGTTGACAGTTTTTATACAAGAAATAACTGACTCACATAGGGAAAAAGGCACCAGAGGAAGTGTGAAGAATGTTTTACTGAGTTGTTGGCAGGAATTAAGTTAAATATACGACCAACAAAAGGAGGTGTTACAACGATGCATGCTATAAGCGGCTCTTTTCCTACAAAATATTCTTGCTTCGCGATTTATTCGAGCTTATACTTTTTAGCGAATTATTCGATATATGCGAGTCGGACTTCGCACATTTAGGGTTCCGTACCAAACCTCAGAATTAAGTTAAATGTTATAGAAAAAAATGAGGGAATTTCAAAGAAAACATCTGGGGGCTGGGCTGTTTTAACAAACTTGCGCTTTGAGCCCTCAGCGACAAGCCCTATGGGGCTTGGCTTTGTCGATGCAGTCCTACCTTGTCTGACTCCTTCAGAGACGGCAAGGTGGCGTGGTCTTGAGGGAGAGCGCACGGTCGTGATGATCCTCAAGGCAAGTTCGGTGATTTTCCTTCTCGTGGTTGCCGCCCTGTTTTTGGTCTAATTCCCTATGAAATAGACGTAACAGAAATCACCGGGCGCCCTATCACAGGGGTGGCGAGGTCATGCCCCTGGGTGTCCACCATCGGAAAAAATCAGATGATGGATAGTAATGACCTCCTGCGTGTTTGTGCCGTGCGCAGGGACCCGTACGGAAGGATGATGGGATCCTGGTGGCTGAGCCGATGAGCGTAGGCGGTTTAACGTCTCTGAGGCAACACTCCACTTTGGCCCGGATTTCTTCTCACAAGGGTGGCCGTAGCCTAGCCAGATACGGTCAATCGGCTGCGGGGTCCGGTCAGACGGCCCCCAGGCGAGTTCACTCCCATTAGGGGCTTGCAGACGGCGGCGCTCGCTCGCATCGCTAGTGGTAGCGGTGTGAGTTGGTGTCGTGCAGTCTCGTGGGCAACTAATGGGGGGGGGCTATATCCCTCGACTAATCCCTGGTGCTACCGTAGCATCGCCACTTGAGCACTCCATGGCGGGTGGGGATAGTCGAGGGATGAAATATAAAATCGGGATTTAAATGGATTATAAATCTAAAAAAAACCACAAGGCGAAAGGACCGGCGAAAGCTGGGACTGCGCACCAAAAGGCGGGACCGGCGAAAGCTGGGACTGCACACCAGACGGCGGGACCGGCGCAAGCCGGGACTGCATCTTCCGCAGGAACGTCCAGAGGCGATACTGCAGTGGGATCGTCTCAAGGCGGGGCTGTGGCGGGACTGTCAAATGACGGGACTGTCGCGGCACTGTCGAGGGCCGGCACTGCTGCGGGACCACCGAAGGGCGGAACTGCACACCAGACGGCGGGACCGGCGCAAGCCGGGACTGCATCTTCCGCAGGAACGTCCAGAGGTGTTACTGCAGTGGGATCGTCTCAAGGCGGGGCTGTGGCGGGACTGTCAAATGACGGGACTGTCGCGGCACTGTCGAGGGCCGGCACTGCTGCGGGACCACCGAAGGGCGGAACTGCAAACCAGCCCACCGGGCATAAGGGTACTGCCAAAGCTGGCGCGATACGGGACGCTTGCGTTAGAGATCGTATGACCTCGGACCTTGCGGCCCCGGACGCGACCGGCAAAGACAGCACCTCGTCGTCTCTCGGCGGCCAGCATGAATCAGGCTGGCTTCCGGTTGGACGATCTGGGGCGCGCAGGAAAAAGCGCCAAAAGCTGAGACAGCAGGCGGCTCTGGAGGGGACTCCTACGGAGGGCCCATCAAAGAGACCGCGTGCTGCTCTCAGCGGGGACAGCGGGGACATGGCGGCCAAGAGGATGAAGACCCAAGGGCAATCATCCTCAACCGGATCCTTTAGGGATGCGGTGGCGGCTGTGAAACTCGCTGTCGTGACAGTCAAGTACCCGGAGGAGTACTTGAAGGCGGAGGACTTGGTGCCGATCCAGGAGCTCATAATTGAGAAACTGGAAGTGGCGCCGGATCCTCTGCCTGTCCTAACGGTTGCTCCCGGAGTCGTCGCAGGTGCAATTCATGTATCCTGCGACAACTCTGATGCAGCCAACTGGTTTCGGGGTGCCATCCACAATGTGGAACTTGGTGCCCTGAAACTCAAGGTTGTTGACGCCAGGGACCTTCCAAAGCCAGTCAAAATGGCATGGAAGAGTCGCAACTTGGCGTTGCAAGACTCTGCCCGGGCCATTCGATTGCTCCAGCGACTCAACCCTACCTTGAGGACGACCGACTGGAAGGTCGTGAATACGCTCACTGAGCAGACCGGCATCCGTCGTATCGTCCTCATGGACGGGGTGTCCGCTGGGGTCATCAAGGCCGCGGGCTACTCTCTTCCAGGAGGGATTGAACGATACTCGTTCAAGCTCCTGGAAGAAGACAAGGGAGAGGCGCCTGCTGCGGAAGCAGAAGTGGAGCCCTCCGAGGATGGACCACCACAACATGGGGAGGCCATTGAAGAAATCTCTGCTGACGGCGCAGCGCAGGCAACAGAGATTGGGACCAGGGCGTCGGAGACAGACCACGAGGATGACATCCTCGGGGACTTCGACACCCTGGGAATCGAGTCGCCGACTGCTCTCGAGGAGAGCCAGGCGATGGAGGAGGGGCCTCAAGACTAAGGCCCTCCCATATCAACACAGACCCATCAAAATCATCCAAGATGGAGGGACTAAGGTGTGTACAAATTAATTTGCATCATTGCAGAGCCGCTACTGCCCTTCTGGCTCGGCAACTGAAGCTTAACACATACGACGTTGCCTTGATACAGGAACCTTATCTGTATAAGGGGACTATAAAAGGCTTAGGTGGGACAGGAGGCATGGTGCTCTATGACTGTCCAACTAATGACGCGAGGACTTGCATCTATATCAGGGGCGGTGTAGAGGCAATGCCCTTACGTACTTTCTGTTACAGGGATCTCACAACAACCTTGATCCAAGTGGGGACGGGAACAGAGAAAAGGAGAATCATCCTTGCCTCTGCCTATCTCCCATATGAACAAAAAGAACCAGTAACACCACTAATCAGAAGACTGGTTGATTACGGCAACCAAAAGAACCTTGACCTGATACTTGGTTGCGATGCGAACGCACACCACGTCGTTTGGGGCAGCTCGGATGTCAACAAACGAGGGGAGGATTTGTTGGACTTTGTGGTAAGCTCTTCTTTACAAATCCTTAACGTAGGCAATAAACCTACTTTTAGAACTTCTGCGAGGACTGAAGTTATTGACCTTACGCTGGCCTCAAACAGGGCCAGCGCTCATATTGAAAATTGGCATGTATCGGACGAAATCTCTTTGTCTGACCATAATTATATATGCTTTAGGTTTAGGACGGCGGGAGAAGCCGAAACTAGACGAAGGAGAAACCCAAGGTATACAAATTGGGACTCATACAGGAGGGACCTCAAAGTAAATTTGGGGAGCCCTAAAGGTAAGCTCAATTCCATACTGGATATAGAATTTGAAGCGGACAGAATCAAGGCAGGCATCATCGGTGCATGGGAAGATAACTGCCCAGAGAAGAAGGCCTTTGGCAAAAAGGTACCATGGTGGACTCCTGAAATAGCCAAAATACGTCAGGAAACACGACAGGCCTTTAATGATGCAAAAGCCAGGAAGGATTTTTCCGGCTATCATAGCATGCTAACAAGGTATAACACGGCGGTACGCAAGGCCAGAAGAACTAATTGGCGGCAGCATTGCACTTCTATCGAAACTCTGCCAAATGGGATGAGGTTGTGCAAAGCAATGTCCATGACCAAGACAAACCCACTAGCATCTGTAAGGGATGAGAATGGGCAACTCACGGAAACTGGACAGGACACTCTGGGCGTGATGTTTAGGACCCACTTCCCAGAATGTATACTGCGCGATAGCGATGAAGAGGAACCAGTCACAAGGGACGAGCTTACAAGGCACACGTCCAAAAATAACTGGCTCACGGCAAAGAAAGTGGTAGATGAAAATAAACTGAAGCTGGCCATAGCGGGCTTCCAGCCACTCAAATCCCCTGGTCCAGATGGCATCTACCCAATACTATTGCAAGAAGGGGCATCTGTTTTGATACCCCATTTGAGTAAGCTCTACAGAGCCTGCATAGCCTTTGGGTACGTACCCAAAGCATGGAGGGAGGTCAAAGTCACCTTTATACCGAAGGTGGGTAGACCGACTTATGAAGAAGCTAAAGCTTACAGGCCCATTAGTCTATCATCCTTTCTCTTGAAAACTCTGGAGAAACTGGTAGACAGGTACTTAAGAGAGGGTCCTCTGAAATTATTCCCCCTACATAAACTACAATGCGCCTACAGCCCCGGCAAATCTACGGAAACGGCATTGCACTATGTTGCGAGTCGAGCCGAGGCTGCGCTAGAGGGACAAGAAATATGTGTCGGGGCTTTCCTCGACATAGAGGGAGCCTTTGACAAGACAACATTTGAGTCCATACGCACTGCTGCAAAGGAACATGGCATCAATGATACCACGTGCAACTGGATTGACTATATGCTGAGAAGCAGAACAGTCAGATCGGAACTAATGGGAGACAGACTTAGTGCAAAAACAACAAGAGGTTGTCCGCAAGGCGGAGTGCTGTCACCATTATTGTGGTGCTTGGTAGTAGACTCGCTACTAACCAAGCTCAATACCGGACCATTCTACACAGTAGGCTATGCGGATGACATAGCTATAATGGTCAATGGTAAATTCCCGAACATAGTGTCTGGATTATTACAACAGGCATTGAGGATGACAGAGGAATGGTGTACAGTGAACCACCTCTCTATCAACCCAAGCAAAGCAGTCATTATTCCCTTCACGAGGAAGAGACAACTAGGAAACCTAGGAGAGCTCTCTCTCAATGGAATAAAACTGCCCTGGTCCACCGAAGTTAAATATCTGGGTGTAACGCTTGATAAAGAACTCAGGTGGAAAACTCATGTGGAAAATATTACGACAAAGGCCTTACGAGTGTTCGGCATGTGTCGTTCTACCTACGGTAAAACTTGGGGGCTAAAGCCCAAAGTGATACGATGGCTGTACCGGACAATGATAATACCTATTATCACATACGGCAGCATAGTGTGGTGGCCAAGAACAAAGCTTGCCTCGTGCAAAGCGCCACTCACCAGGTTACAAAGAACAGTGTGTCTCGGCATCACGGGTGCTTTCAGGACAACACCTACGGCAGCGATTGAGAGATACCTCAATATCCCTCCTCTGCATATGATGGTTGAATTCGAGGCAAGGAAGACATTACATCGTCTCGCTGTCGCTGGACTATGGGATGCCTCTAAGCCAAAGACTAACCATACAAAGTTCGATGAGAATGAAGACCTGGATCGGGTAACAAGCATGTTATCCGATAAAATGCAAACTATGTTTGTGTTTGAGAGGTCTTTCAAGGTCCAAATCCCTACAATAGAGGACTGGACGAAGGGACTTGATCCACCAGAACAAGATAGTCTGGTGTGGTACACTGATGGATCCAAAATGGAATCAGGTACAGGAGCGGGAATATACGCAAAAGGCTACAAATGTAGCAAAAGCTTAGGGAAGATGGCAACTGTATTCCAAGCGGGAACATATGCCATTATAACCTGCGCTCAAGAGAATATAGATAGAGGGACTAAAGGTAAATCCATATATATTCTTAGTGACAGTCAGGCTGCAATCAAAGCCATGGCATCCTACAAAGTGGACTCCGGACTTATTCTGGATGCTATCCAAACCCTAAACAGGCTTGGGAAGCACAACAGGGTAAAACTGATGTGGGTCCCTGGGCACAAAGGATTCCATGGTAACGAAGTGGCTGATGAACTGGCAAGAGAGGGCTCAGCGAATTATTTTGTGGGTCCAGAACCATGTGTAGGCATCTCGACGTGTCTCGTAAAAGCCGCATTTAGGGAGTTTGCAGATCACAGACAACGAACTTGTTGGCTGTCTACTACCGGTCTACAACACTCCAAGAGATTCCTGGGCTCCACTTTCAAAGCCCGGGATTGCATTTGGAACATGAGCAGGGGGCAAATCCGCTACCTGCTTGGGGCCTTTACTGGGCACTTTGGAACCAACGACATGCTCATGAAGATGGGTCTAACCGCGACACCCATGTGCAGGTTGTGTGGGGAACATACGGAACGCATGGAGCACCTACTGTGCACATGCGATGCACTGGCTGGTAAGCGAATGAGTCTCCTAGGGGTTGGATACCCAAAACCAGAAGATTATAGGCTCATATCTCCTAGTCTCGTTGTAAGACTAATGAAAACGGTTTTCAACGAGAATGAGGAGGAGTAAGTTATCTAGGGGACCACAAAAGATCCCAATGTGTCGAAGTGTCCGAGGTATTTCTCGGCCCCTCCATAAGATAAGATAAGATAAGAAAACATCAGATTTATCAATATATAGGTATTTTTTAGTAAAAACTACGTAACAAAAAACATTATCCCCAAATTTCAAGTTCTTAGGTAATTGCGAAGTAAAAAAATCCCTTGGAAGAAAATTTTGTAAAAAAAATTGACTTTGTTGCTTTCTCATTCCTTTGTTTTCCAATATTTTTTAAACAAAAAATACAGTATGTTTAACCTCAACAAGCTCTAAACAACGATACCCCACTCGATGGGATAGGCCAAAATTTTTTTTCACGCCCCCCCTCTATTGCTGTATGGGGGGAGCCCCCCTTTAAAATAATAATAAATAATTTTTGACAATTTGCATGGCTTTGAGACAACAAGATGATTATACTGTGAAAATTGGAAAACTGTATCTCCTACCCTTTGGCTGTAATACCCGTGTGGCAGACGACGGACACACAGACAGACACGCAATAGGAGTGACAGAAATAGGGCTCCGTTTGGATCCTTCGGGTACGGAACCCTAAAAACACTGGAACTACCCCTAAAGGTTTAGTCGCTTGATTGAAACGCACATCGCTGCGGCATGCTATAGTAATGCAGTAGCGAGCACAAATAATCCTTGTCACCGCTGACGCATACAGCGTCTGAAGAAAAAGACCATTCCATCCGTTTTCCATACGATTATGTGTCCTCATACCACAGCGTTTTGCATTCCAATCAAGAAACCAAAGCTTGACATGAGAAAGAAAGAAAAGAAAATAAAGAAAAGAAAGAAAAGAAAGAAAGAAAGAAAAGAAAGAAAGGAAAGAAAAGAAAGAAAAGAAAAGAAAGAAAAGAAAGAAAGAAAAGAAAGAAAGAAAGAAAAGAAAGAAAAGAAAGAAAAGAAAGAAAAGAAAGAAAAGAAAGAAAAGAAAGAAAAGAAAGAAAAGAAAGAAAAATGTTTATTTGCGCCAGGCACGACGCATACCATAAAAAGAACAAAAAAAAACAAAAACAATCATTACAAAGTATGCATCACAACTACGCAAAACGGTCATCGCTCAGCGTAATGCTGGGACTCCTGTGCGAGACAGAGCCACAGCGCTGGTTCCCTGAAAATACGTGAATATCCCTTCAGATCTAACATATAAATAGCTGATTGAAATATAACAGATGACGAACGTATCGTAGGATGGTTTCAGCTCGTATTTTTGGACGATTTTCCAATTTTGGAACCGTTGTCCGAATGTCGGAGGTGCAAAAAGATCTGTTGTCAGGTGCCAGTTCAAAGGGTATCACATTACAGTATGAATGAGATAACGTTTTGAAATTGGACATTGGCCGTGAGAGAAATTAGACGTTTTTTGAGAAAATTATTTTTATTTATTTTGAACAACATACAATTACTTAACAGAAAATACAACTAATAGTAATGAATCATCATCATCATATCAGCCAAAAGACGTCCGCTGCTGGATATAGGAATCCCCAAGCATCGCCGCATTGACCGGTCCCATGTGTCTAATAATAAATAATGATAATGATCCTTTAACTATTCGGTTAACTATTCGATATATTACCTATCTTATGCCCGTGACATACTTATCATTAAGGAGTTCCAGAGACCATCTATAGTCATCTTCGTCAGTTCCACTTCACCAAATGATACTTTCTGAGTGCAAATGATTGCATTGTTGATAAGAATACCAATATCGCTTGTCTATAAAATTTGAGGAATGCCCTCGATTTCCATGGAATCCCATCATCAGATCCTGACCTGATGACCAAGGGACCACTTGGGAAGTATATCCTTGCAAACAAAAGAAGAATTTTCCAAATTGGTTCAAGTGTCTTCGAGTAATCGGGTAATAACATTTAAAAAAAGAGAAAAAATATTATTCCGACGAACTGAGAACCTCCTCCTTTTTTTGAAATCGGTTGATAATGAAAAGCGTTAATGATAAGTGGAAATCAGAGCCACCACTACTTTTAAAACCGTACACTTTACAAAATCCTTCTTCTGTCATGGTTCCCTACGCGCTCTATTACTCTTCCATACTCAAAAGGCAGAAAACCGTTATTTGATTTTCAGATTTTATGCTACTCGTCGTTTTTTTGCGAAGAAACGCAGCATTTGGCACTGAAATGTGACGAAAGTCCTGGAATTGTTACCGAACTTTTGCGGTTTGAAATCTGCTGAAAAGTGATCTATTTTTCTTCGGTTTTTTAATCCGAGAACTCTTAGAAGAGAGAACTCTTTCTACTTTGTTTGAAATGAAAAATGAAAAATCTTTATTGCACATAAGGTGTTGTAGTAAATACAATAAAAACAGCTACACTATAGAAATGAACACTGATAAGCTACAAAAATGGTTGGGGTACTGTCCTCTTAGATAGGCTACACAATAGCCTGTAGTAAAGAGAATCAGTGCCTTGTCCCTCTAGACTGGAGAAATCAATTGCTTAGTGTTTTTGAATAATTGAAACTTTTAGTTTTACTAACATAAAACAAAGTATAAAAAGGAAAATAAAAAAATAAAAATTATTAATATTAAATATGCCTGAAAGTATTAGTTTATATCTTATTGAGTAAGTGTGGTGTGTGGGTGATGGTGTGTGGGAATATGTGTAAGGGTGAGTGTGTGTATGTGTGTGTGTGGGGGTGTGTGTATGTGTATTTTGAGAATATTTGTGTTGCCATATAATTAAGATAGCGTAGTAAGAAAAGATTCGGTTTCGTTATACGTTTTGTCTAGTAGGTAAGAGCGGACTGCTGATTTACATTCTTGTTTAGATAAACCATAAATTGTAATATTAGCATTAATTTTGTTATACAGGTAAGGGCCAAGATAAAAGAAGAATTTTTTCGTAAAGGAGTAGCGGGTCTGTGGAAGGGAACAAATTAAATCTTTACGACGTTTTTTAAGTTTAACAAAGGGAGTTACGTGATGTTGTAATAAGATTGCATGAAAAATAAACAACTGGCGTACGTTGAGAACTTTGCATTCTTTATATAAGAGAGTGGTGGAAAATAAAATTGGTCGAAAAGTTGCAATCTTTAATATTGCTCTGTGTGCAATCTCCAATGGAAGTAGTGTGGTTTTAGAAGCCCCTCCCCAGCAGGAAATGCAGTAAGATAATATTGATTGACAAAGTGAATAGTAGACATTGCGGATAATGAATTTGTTAGCTACAAGTCTTAGTGTTTTAAAAATAAATATCAATTTGCGCACTCTGCCTGTCAGTGCTTCTACGTGGGCTTTAAAGTTTAGATTATTATCTAAAATTACTCCCAAGTATTTAATTTTACTGTCGGACTCAATTTGACTGCAGTAACAATTTTGTGTAGTTTTTGTGAGACATGTGTGAGCAGTGAGTGATATACGATTTTTTGGCTGGGATATTGAGCTAATAGAAAAAGTGATAAATTTGGTTTTGCTTGTGTTGAGTGTTAGAGTGTGAGCCAGAAGCCAGTCAAGGGTGCAGTCAAGACCCGTTTGAGCTTTATCTTGAAGTTCTGACCAGGAGTCTGCGAAAAAAGTTATTGCAGTATCATCTGCGTAAGTTACAATCTTAGAATTTGGAATAGTGAGATTGCAGAGGTCATTGATAAAAACCAAAAACAACGTAGGACCAAGAATACTCCCCTGTGGCACACCATATTCAATAGGAAGCTCATCACTTACGTGGTTTCCTATTTTAACGACTTGCGTTCGACCTGTGAGGTAACTTTGGAAAAACTGGAGTTGTGCACCTCTGACACCTATATTTTCGAGTTTTTGTAAAAGGGTTTTAATGGGAACGGTATCAAACGCTTTCGCGAGGTCTAAAAACACTGTAAGTACTTTTTTATTATTATTAAGGTTTGAAACAATAAAGGTAGTTAGTTCATGTACAGCGTCAGAGGTGGACTTTTTTACGCGAAACCCAAACTGCTGTGGTGAAATAAGATTAAAGTGCTCTAAGTAATCTCTCAATCTTTTATTTATGAGGCGTTCCATTACTTTAGACAGAGCACTTAACACTGCAATTGGTCGATAGTTGTTAGCTAAGTTCCCATTGTCACCCTTGAAGATGGGATGAATAATTGCCTTCTTTAGTGAAGTGGGAAAAACAGAGGTTTGAAAAGAGAGATTAAAAATATGGCATAAAACAGGTGCCAGAGTAGCTGAGTACCTCTTCAAAATGGTGGCTGAGATCCCGTCCCAGCCAGTTGCTGCACTAGATTTTAAAGAATGTATGGTGTTCAGAATCTCATCATCGTCAGTTTCTTTGAGGACAAACGAAGACATGCTGGTCGGAGTATGTGTTGGTTGCACAGTACTGCCGACTATTTTATCAGCGAGCTCTTTACCGATGCTAACGAAAAAATTATTTACTTTATTGCAGGAATCAGTTGGAGAATGTGAATTAAGTAATAGCTGAGTAGATGAGTGCTTTGATTTGGTAGAGTAAGTTATGTTTTTTATGACAGTCCAGAGCGCCTTTGTATTTTGTCCTGCATTTATTAGTTGTTGGCTGTCGTATTGCCTTTTGACTTTTTTGAGTAGTTTTGTACAGAAGTTTCTGTAGCGTTTATACGTCATGAGGAGGATTTCGTTGTTTGGTGACGATGGCATAGAACTATTACTTATAAGATATAACCTGCTTCTTTGGTCTATTCTTCGGAAGGGGTACTGCTGAGTATGAGGCCCTGAGTTCGATTTCCTGGTCAGGGAAAGAGTTTTTCGGTTTTCTATTAGCAGCACAGAGTCCGGATTTGTGCCCAGCTTATGGCTTGCCCGAATAACATGGCACTTAAACCTAATCGCTGAAAATGGGTTGTACTAAGTATACCTCACTATTCCCAAACCATTGCAACTCCTGAAAGCCAGAATCAACAGCGCCGAGGCAATGAAGCTCGACGAAGTCCCGGCGAATGAATTTAACTGTCTTGGATCCCGCAACGATATTAATCAGAAAAGAATAATAAAGAAGTAGGAAAAATACAAATTTCCACTTCCCTCCATATCAATCAGGAGACAGAACAAACAAGGCCAAAACACGGACCCTTTGTAGTATAAAGCTATGATATTATATCGGTGTTCTTGTGTATTTCAACATCATCATTTCAGCCGAAAGACGTCCACTGCTGGACATATGCCTCTCCCAATTGTCGCCATATCGACCGGACCTGTGCGTCTCACATCCAGTGGATTGCAGCAGTCTAAACCATTATATGGGTCCACTTTGTGTGAGGCCTTCAATGCATCGTCTTCTGGTACGTGGTCGCCACACCAGAAATTTACGGCCCGATCGACCATCTGTTCTGCGAGCAATGTTATTTAATAGCACGAAATATTATTGTTCACCATTGAGCACCAAGCGGTTATATTGGTTGGTGCTCAAATGGGAATACGTTTGGTGCTCAATGCATAGGGGCCCAAAAAATAGGTGCTCACACGGGAATACTCTTGAAGTAAGCCAGAAAGACATTTGCAAGATAAAAAAAAGACCATCAGTCAAGCGCCTCCTTTTATTTGTCAAGAGAATTACAGGCCGCGCATTAGCGAATTATACAATCAAAACACTCGCTCCGCAATTGAGCTGTAAATCCTACCCGCATTCCAAATTTCGCGTCATATTTGGACATTAGTCCCACAATAAAAACTGAAAAGTTGTTTGTTTAAAACGCCGTTAATTTGAACGGTATTATGTAAATACGCGCCCGTGATTTGAATATGGAATTGTTTTATTTTTCTCTTTTTAGGGTTCGGTAACGAAAAGGTGTCATCGGAACCTTAGCCTTTGGACATTGTGTCATCATAATATGTCTATCAGCCACGGCGATGGTCGAAGTGTTAAAATATAAGGGATTTCCCACGTGACATTTCGATAGCACTTGAGCAAGCACGTGCCAAACACTGACCACAAACACCCAATACAAACACGGCATCCACACGCTTGGCGAACATGCTAGTCTATTCCAGATTGGCAAACATGGCGGATGACGAGCTTGTTGTGGCAGCGATTACTTTCGGGTTAAACTCCTAATTTTTCCTTACAATTTAGCTTAGGATACACAAAATGTCACGATTCGTAATTTTTACCACCACTATTAACTCCGTCCGCCGCCCGCAAGCTCATGCGTACTACTAAACTAAACAAGCGTGTGGATACATCACGAACACGGGCGAACACAAACAGAAACAGGCGAACACAATCAAACACCCATCAACACGTTCGTGTTTGTTATTTTCTGTTCGCCATTGTTCGCCAAGCGTGTGGAGGCGGCATCACATTCCCATACATTTTTCTAATCTATATCGCTGATAGAATTTCACTTGTCTAGAGTCTTAGCCTTAGCCTTACTTCTTCTGACATTTTTAAATTGAAAGATATGGAAAGATGTTTTAAATTCGTGTATCGACAAATGTATTTAATGACTTGTTTTGAAAGTGGGCCTAAGTTTGTGACAGCGCTGTATCTTTCTTCTTTTCATATGATTTTGGGCGCCATATTGTGGGGGCACAATCTTTTTTTTTCTTCCAAACCCATCGTGTGGGGTTTCAAATTAAGGCTTTTAAGAGGTAATTTCAAAAATATGTAATACTTAAATGTTTAAATGTACATGATTCGAAAAAAAAATGTAAACTCATAAGTTATAAAAAAATTAAGTTAAATAAAAATATCAAGAAATCCGACTGCTTTCTTTTTGTTTATGTTTGTTTATTTTTGTTTGACGTAAACAAAAAGAAAATCATGCTGTGTGCTCGGAGGATACATCTGGTTTTGGTCAGCTAGCTCGCGAATATGTATCCTCCGGATTTTTTGATTTTTAATTAACTCTTTTTCCCTCTATCTGAATAGCTTCCTATGATATACTCGTAATCATCAAGCTTACCCAAATTATAGTGCATATTTTTTTATTGTTATGAAGATAACATTACACGGATAACCAACAAACATAAAAAAAACAGACACACAGTTATACAGTTACACACACATGCAGACACACACAAACACATACAAATCACACACATACACAAACACACACACAGTTACACACATACACAAACACACACACAGTTACACACATACAACACACACGCACACATACACACATGTTGTCACAGACATACAGTTATTGTCGTACAGAACCCTCCATGAACGCGACCGACTGCAGTTGACCAGTTTTATTTTTTCTTTTCGTCATATCTGTTGCGTACAAATAGGTTTTTTTTTCATAATTTGAAATAAGAATAAAGCTGTCATGTTGGCTATTTAAGCCGAATATTTCAGACAATTAGAATATTAGAAAGAGATGGCGTTATTGTTTTTGTATAGCTCCGTCTCTGACTTTCAAAGAGGAAAATAAGGGGTAATTATTTGATTTAGGTTGAGAAAGTTGTTTTTGTTACATTTTGTTCTTAATTGGGGGAGTTTTTACCCTTTGCAGCTATTTATAACTTTCAGTTATCTATGTTCTATGTTACAGGGTTTGGTTTCCGCACTTAGTGCTTCTGGTAGACCATGTGCGTGGGCCATGGCGGCCGTTTAGTGGTTATTCCCATCAGCCCACCTCCCTCCAAAAGTTAATTAAAGCTCCTGGTTTTTTCAGAACATCTGTGTAAGATCTGGGTGACTCGAGGGTTTGTCTTCTAATTTGCGTGACGCCTGCGCATTCAAAGATCACTTGTGCGACGGTTTCCTCACCTTCCATGCACGCCTTGCACAGAGGGCTGTCCGTTATGCCTATTGTCTGGAAGTGTTAATTTAGCGAGCAGTGTCCCGTGATGGTCGCCGTCACCAGGTGCAGGCCATTCCTGTCCAGGCGTAATAAACATCTGGTTAGTCTACTATCCAGGGATGGCACAGCTTCTTTGGACTGCCTGCAGTCTGGTGTCGATGTCCACCAGTTCTCCGGCTGTGTCTGGGTGAATTTCCTGTAGCCACCTGCGTATTTGGCGTAAGAGAATAGGTACGACAGGCTCGGGTCCACAGACCGTCGTGCTGGATCCTCGTCTAGCAAGCTCCACACAGCACTTTCAGTTATTTTCAACTTTCTCTTTTATTTTAGACTACCTCGTTCGTTTTGAAAAGGAAATTATTTTCCTTCAAGCTTGTTGCCTCGCCTTTATGTCAATGTTCTACATCTGACTGCGAATATTTACAATCTGCACATCATATCTTATAGAAGTTGTCTTATCTTATCTTATCTTGCGTTCATTCTTCTTTTGTACGTTACTGTACATTGAAAATACGGCTTGAGACGAGTTGGTAAACTGACTACAAGTACAAAGTGACGTATTAGTGAAAGATACCTATTAGAGATAGCTAGTGTGATGAGTTGTTATCACAACCGAATAAATATTTGTATGGCCTACAGGTAGTTGTTCCGGATCCGGGTGTCTTGTGTATGTGAGTTTAAATGTTTTTTAATGACAGGAAGAAATTCCTAGTGGAGGGCCAATTAATATTTAAAAAAAAAAAACCTTAGCGAGCAGTGGTGGCCCAGTGGTAACGGCTACGACTTACGTGTGGTCATGAGTTCGAACCCAAGCAGGCGCTTTACTTTTTGTAAATTATTTCTTCACCAATGCTCTCAAAATACAAACACAAATATCTTTATTTGTTGAACATAGGTAGATTAGGTACAGATGTTGTGATTATTAAAGAACGCTATGTCTAGCCGTCATCGGCGTACAAATGTTAATTTTGTACAAACATGCTGATTATAATAAATTATCACACATTATTAAATAATTATAAATTAAGTAGTCCAAATTAAAAAAAAAAACATTCCAATAAAATATAATAATAATAAATTCTAGTATCTACAGTCAATTAAAATGTCAAAACAAAAATAATAATATTATGTAATTATAATGTGTCAGTTAGGTATTCGTTCACCGTATAATATGTTTTTTCATGTAATATTTTTAGAAAAGCCTTTTTAAAATCGTCTGTTGTTTATTTCTTTAATTCGTCTAGGGATCTTATTATAGACCCTAGGTGCCATTCCTAAAAAACTTTTTGCATAAAGAGTAGTGCTATGTGGCTTAGTGCATATCTCTCCGTTGCGACGTTTAGATCTCAAGGTTTCAAACAGATGGAAGTTGGATTTGACAAATACTGCTGTCTCAAAAATGTACATACAGGGCAATGTTAAGAGTTTAAAATTTCTGAAATATGGAATGCAGCTATCAGTCGGTTTTAGTTTAAACACAGAACGCACACATCTTTTTTGGGCTTTAAACGCAAGTTCTTTGTCCGTGGAATTGCCCCAATATATTATTCCAAAACGTAATGTGGATGTGACATATGCCTTGTAGGAAATTAGAACAACGGACTCATTCACAATTTTTGCTAGATTCTAAAGCACATATGAGTACTGGTTTAGTTTCTTACAAACAGTTTCTACATGACATTTCCAGTCTAAATGACTATCCAAGTTAATTCCAAGAAATCTAGCACTGCTTGTTTCAGCTACTATTTGATCATCGTAAGCTATGTTTAAGTTAAGTTTTGTTGTTCTTTGATAAAATGTCATAAGCTTTGTCTTATCTAAGTTTATTTTTAATTTATTTTTATGTAACCAATTTATGATGCAAAGGATGGACTTGTTTATGTCATCTTCGTAAGTTTCTATATTTTTACATGGAACAATAAGTGTACTGTCATCTGCAAACAAAACAGTTTGCAAAACGGTGTAGGAAAACATCGTGCGGTAACCTGCATGTCCTAGAACCAAAAATTCGAAGACATTTGACATCCGCCAACCCGCACTGGGCCCGTGTGGTGGATTACGGCCCAGTCTCTCTCACAGAGAGGAGACCTGTGTCCCAGCAGTGGGAACATTAAAAGGCTGATGATGGGGAGTTATGATAGCCAGCGTGGGTTGTTTAAGAGCTTTAATGGCTAAACATTTTTTTTTCGACTTATCCAGATTCAGACTTGAGAGAAAAGTAACTCTCTTATATTTAGACTGGTAAAGGTTGACCTCCGGCTACTTAGTGGACTTGCTAGTCGACACAATATGATGTTGGCAAAACTCTTATTGAAGGCAGAACTGACCAAAACGACAACCTAACATAGATTTTCCAGGCGCCAAAAATTAAAAAACAGCCAACCCCACCTAAAGAGACATAGAGTGAGGCAGATGAGATATTATTATATCGAAATTCAAACTCGTTGACTTTAGACATTAGTACTAACTTTTTATCTGTGAGACACGTAATTTTACTTTTTCGTTAGTTAAGAGGTATTCACTTTCTCTAGCCGAATTCTCGGCAGACCAGGGGAATCTATTATCATCATTTCAGCTGAAAGACGTCCACTGCTAAACATAGGCCTCCCCTAAGTGTCCTCATAACACCAACAACCTTCCAACGCAGCGTCTTCCATTACGCGGTCGCCACACCAGAACTTTTCGGCCCTATTGACCATCCGATTAGTGAGCAATGTACTACCAACTGTTACTTAAGTATGGCAATTCTTCGGGCTATATCGGAAACCTATACAAATTTCAATCATATTTCAGTATCTCAACGTGCTTACTCCCTACAATTTAAACCAACAATTTAGATCATTTAGGTTACAAATTTATTGTTCAAAAAGACTAACAAAACTCAGCTCCTTTTACCAACTCAATATCATAATGAAAGCCAATAAAATCGAAACAGTAATTCGATATACAAAAACTATTAACCAATATAACTTGGTTGAAATCTGTTTGCGGAGCTAAAAGTGTGCAGGACGTAGCGTGTTCATTGGCCCCGAGAAAAGAAGGGCGTAAACCTTCTGGCCATTGCCGCTGAACGCCCCATCCACATCAACGAAAACAAAGGTTCTTGGATGCCTAGCTGCAGCAGTGACGTAGGGTTGCAAATCGACTCTAACGATTCAACGATGTGTTGGCTGTACTTGAGTTATTTCCAGATTCCGGGTTGCCTACTTCTGGATCAGCACTCCTGGTGTCCAGGTTCCGAGGTTCAGCTCGACAGGATCGAAAAGGGATGTCTTCATAAGGGTTGAAGTCGATGAATTAAATGAAACACTAAGTTATTCAGTACACGGCACGATTCTAGGGCTCTCAACAATTTCTGAGACTTGATTCTATATAAGAATTACTTCTTATTTACTAAGACAAGTACAAGCGACTAGCTTTGGATGACTACAAATTCTATTTTGGGCCCGGGGGTTCTTTATACCCTCGCATCGTGCCATTATTGAGAGCCCCGCAAATTCTCGCCGAAAATAATTTTTATTTATGTAAAAAACCCTTATACATATTTGGTAAATAGGGTTACCGCACCCCTTCCATGGTGCTATCAATAGCTGGATTCCTTCGTACTGTAACACAGTAACGCCCCCTATCTATGTATCTAATCAATATACCTAATTTCCAGGTATTGATAGCTTCCCTAGACTATTTCCATGAAATAAAAGGACAATTCCCTTTATTTCCCAGTTAAAACCTTAATAGCTTTTAACCTAGCCTAAGGATATCTATAGGTTGGGTTGACCTGCTGGTGCCAATAGCAGGCTGTCTGTTGACGTCTAGAAAAAGCTTATTTTCGGGAATCTTCTATGGGATATCATCCCTTATGTAACGAATCTATAAATTCCTAAGTCATTTCACCGACTTTAGGACTTCCTACTTAGGCTAACCAGACAATCACCGCCTATTATGGGGATTCTGGTAGCCAATAGACCACACTTTACATTTCTAGTGTTTATGTAAGTCTATCTAGGTCATATGCACATAAGGTGCCTTGATATGTACAAATTTGATAGCTGGTCACTTTCTTTGCGCCCAGCTATCAGAGAAATTAGATATAAAAACACTAATAAGATTGGGACAACACGATGGTGCGTTTAACGGGCCATCGGGAGGTCCCCAAAAATTCCTTATTTTCGGAATTCCCAGGGGTGTATAGTCCCGGGGAGTGCCAAAAACTGACTAAAAATTACATTTCCAGAAACCTATTTTCTGGAATTGTACTTAAACTACTTGAGCGATTTTCGCTCCAAAGTGATGGCTTGGTAGCTAGTCCAGCAAGCCATCCGAAAGTACTTACACCATGAGTACATCTATTCCCTTCATGGAGTTATTCCACCTGAAGGGTCTACAAATTTCAACGTTTTACGTTGTTTACATTTTTCACGACTGCTTATCTCGTTGACTATCCAAGCGATTCTTCCCATCTAGAAACCGCCTGGAAGCCCTTTTAGCAGGCTTTCCAATGGTAGTACTTTTACCAGTACACCTATATGTTTCTAGGTACTTAGGGCACCTAAAACCGTAAGCGATTGCCAAAAACCAGATAAACAGCAGTTTTTCTATTATATACTGACTTGATATCTCAAGTAAATGGGCTTTATATAAAAGACTACGCTAACTATGAGGTGTATATAGGCTTCCTGTCCCGGTCTAGGTCCCCCATATACCCTAAAATGACCTAAAACCATATATTTGGTGTTTGAGATATCAAGTCAATATTCCTATTTACATAGCAGAAACTATGTGGTCTTCACATAGTTTCATCATTATGTACTGATTTCATGTCCAGTACATAGGATAAGCCCTTAAAAACATGATTTTAATTACTATAATATTTTCAAAAACCACCAAAACTATAAATAACGTGTGGTTCCCTCTCACGGTTCATTCGGAACTAATCCGTCGCCGAGCACAGACGTATCGTATGACAGAAATTTATGTTTTTTACTATGATAACTCTTATCAGTATGCTTTCTAATGATTTTACTCTGTTAAGGGTGAACTATTGAACCCTATAACATACTGACAAACACTAAAAACATTATACTACTATCTCAAAAAATGTAGGTAAAATTTTAGTATAAATATAAACGTGCCTCTAAAATTCATTTTAGTATCAGGTGGCGCGCCGTGGTAAGCAGACATGTCTACACATACAAACTTCAATTTCTATGAACCATTTAGTATGGTTGATGACGCTTCGTCGCGAACAAAAAGCCTATGGAACCACTATACAAGTGAAGTAGAGAAGGTTCATCTGCAACGGCATAAGGTTTATTTACGAGCAGAGGAATCCAGCGACAATGACGTGGTGTAACTGAAATTCTCGAATAAATGTTTTTATTTTTATTAGGTGCCATGTAATACGCGTTGTTTATACATTTGAGCCAATCGCACGGCACCTGAAAACATAACACTTCTTTTTTGGGCAGTCATACAAAAATAAGTAAAAGGAGTCTTGAAAACTTGTAAAGGTGCACTTCCAAACAGAGCGACTCTGGCGTCACTTCTATTTCTTCTTCTGCAGTTTTAAAATAGTTTGCTGGTCGAGCCAAAGCTTCAGAGCCTTGAACATCGATGGTGCCAGCCCGCCGGTATATATGACATTTAAGTAGATACATAATAATATAAATTCTGTCTTGTGTTCAGTGGACCTTTTCTTTCTTTTCTACGCAATGATCTCAAACCAACCCTGACCGTTCTACGCAACAATCTTCAAGAGTAGACCTTCATTCAAACTTTGGCAATTTTGCTCGCGATGATTTGAACCGGCTCAGACGAGACGGTATTATAATCTACACTTAGAGTACTATTTTTTTTTTGGAGATAACACGGCTAGAATACACTATTTTGATTTTCTCTTTTATTTCTCACTTGTATTTATAACATATAAACTACCATATAATACGTCGTTGTGTACTAGATATTGTGAAAGTTTTCTGAAAGGCACTCTATAGCAAATTTATGCCACCAGTTGGCGCCACTTTGGCAAGGGGTGACCCTTTGACAAAGTGGCGCCAGCCCTTTCGTTGATAATGTGACTTATGAAGTCAACATCACGTTCGCCTTAGTGATACTATGTCAAAAACATAGATTTTATAGGCTTGCAATCGAAAATTGGTCCTTATTTCTTTGCTTTGTTTTGACAAAAAAAAGACCTTTTTAAAAAACCTTTTCGCAAGTCGGTTAGCTATTCGATATATCTTATACCCGTGACATACTTATCATTTAGGAGTTCCAGTGGCCATCTGTGGTCTTCTTCATCAGTTCAATGGAACTGATGAAGAAGACCACAGATGGCTGAAAGCATGATGGCAGAAAGTGTCATTTGGTGAAATGTCACCAAATGACACTTTCTGAGTGTAAATGATTGCATTGTTGATGAAATACCAAAATCGCTATATGTATGCCTATTATATTTGAGGAGTTTCTTCGATTTATCTGGGATGCCATTATCAGATCCTCATAATGACATCCCAGAATCTGAGATACCACCCTTGGGATATCTCCATTCCAACAAACAAAAGAACCATCAAAATTGGTTCATAAACGACGAGTTATCCGCGAACACACATAAAAATATGTCGAGTTTAGTCAATAGTACGGACGTCAAAACAAACCACAAGCACGCCCCTAGCGGCAATCAAGAGCAACTACGCATTGGCGCGCTTTTATAAGCACTTGCGTGGTGCGAAATAGAGCAGTTGAGTAATGAAAGCCGTAGAGCTAAGACGTCGTAGAATCAGTGTCGATCCGTAGTATTGGTAAGCAAGAATGTAACTTGTGTCTATTTGAATATACTCAGTGTATCGAATAATTTGTGTGGTTTCATTTTCACGATTGACCCACCTACCTGCCCTCACACGATGTCTTAATTTAACTAATTTTAATCTACTAAATACATATATACTTTGTCAAATAAAAGCCCTCTTCCTCTCTCCTACTTTTGCAGTGCCCGACAGGGTCCACAATGGTCTAAATTTGTACCTACCATCTAAATTCACATGTGGAAGCAATACATGTATTGAGTATTGAATACATCCTGACTTCCCGATGGTTTCCATCTATCGGCCAGCCTTGATGCGACAAATAAATATATACGGTCGAATTGAGAAACTATAAAAATCTCAGACATATATTTTTTTATTCCTTCAATTGCTTGTGTCAGGGCCGCGGTACGTCTCGTTCAAAACCTTGAAGAACCTTGGGGCAGTAATTCTCTGGTTCTTCTCTCCTCTGATTCCTTTCACAGTCCGTTACACTTTATTTTCTAAATAAAAAAAATCTCAGACATAGAATTTTTATTAGTTTAGAAAGATGGTGTGAGTCGCCCTCAGTTGTTAAAACTCAAGAATTATAGATCATTTTAACGGAACAGGGGAGAAAATATGACCAAACTTAACTGCCAGTGTCGAACTTTAGAATTACTTCTACTTAATTTACTCCAGAGTTTTATATTTTTGTCGGATACTATTTCATTTAACAAGTGAATATTATAGTAGTAGTAGTAGTGTAATCATCAATCATCATCATCAATCAATGCATATAATAAATCTGTAGAAAAGTCGTTTTTGTACATCGAAAATATTTCCAAAATAAATAGCCAGGGTGTTAAAGGATAACCAACAGAACCCATTTCCAGCATTTTTGGCATTTTTGTCGGTTTATCTGTTTCTCTGTTTATTTGTGCACGCATCACGTAAAATGTACGAAACCAATATAGATAACTTTTATACGTAAACATTGTGCGTAACTTGAAGTATTACTTAGTTTTTGTTTCATCGCAATCGGTTCACTTTATCAATAGTTGGATGAATTTAAAGTATTCAAGAAGTAAAATTATCACAACACACGCAACTCATGTACTCGGACAGTTGAACTCGATATTCGATAGATGGCGTTGTGCATTTGAAGTCATTTTCTGAATGGCGGTGTTAAGATTCTCCGCGAATGAATAATGATCCTAGAAAAAAAATAGCAGGAGGGTGAGTAGGGTAGGCTAGGACCGCTAGGAAGTCAGAAAACGGGAGTGAAGCCTCGGGCACAGCTAGTTATAAATAAAAAAGAATATCTTATATGTTTAATTCAAGAGAAAAAACATTTTTAAGGTAGCCGAGTAAAACATTTTTATTTTACATGACGAGTCAATAAAAGCAATAATATGTACAAAACTCCGCATAAGTTCATACAACTTAGAGTCACGTTCCACTGAATTCCTTTAACCGAACAAATATAAATAATTATTTTTAGCCGACCGTCCTTTCAAATATTTCTCTACTGATTGTACAGCATTTTATTATTGAAGTTGCTTTGTACAATTGGAAATTGATTACATAAAGTAAACATTTGACTGAACGGGTGCTCGATTCCAAATGATTTCGAAATGATATAGACTTATTGAATTGGAAAAAGGCAAAAAGTATCAGCAGTTGCTTTTTTTTCTTGTCCTGAAATTGTGTAGTCACCTGAATTGTTAGATAGGCTTAGGAGAGGTTGATTTGACTCAACAATTTTTGAGATATGGTTGTTCCAATGTGTTCAACACTACTATTGCCTACTGCTTTTCTACATAAAAGTAATGATGATAAAGATAATGAGTATCAAGAAAGGGCTTAATTTATTTTTAAACTATTGTTATCGTAATTTAAAATTTATCTCTTTTGGAACGGAGTTCCTTTTGGCGCGTTGCGAAAGGGGGCTAGACGGAAAAAAATCTCACGAAAAGTTGTAACGACACTTTTTGCTATAGTTGTAAGCCGTGCGGCGTGCGCGTGTTTCGTGCGTGTTCTAACCTATACGCTGTTGTGTTTACGAAGTCGAGAGAGTACTTATACATATATATATGTATATATACATACATGTATATATACATGTATGTATATATACATGTATGTACATCGTTCCATATACATCGTATATACATCTACATCGTTCCATCCGGGTGTCCATTGACACCTCTCAAGTTTTTTTTATTTAATTGACATATAATCTCCTTCGTGCTTCGTATCAATATCTATGATATTGACAACCATCACTCGTCACTTGAAATGTTATAATCTTCTGTCATACATTATTTTATTTACGACATGATTTCTTTAGTTAATAAAAGCCAAGTTATTTATTTGGTGGTATCTTCCTGATGTGTCAATTTTATTAACTAAATACAACTATGTCTGATAAGAAGAAAGAACCGGAGAAAACATATTCTTTAGCCAGGTATCTTCGACCTGATCGATTCGACGTTGAACCTAATGCTCCCGCAGCGGGTGAGCAGTGGGCTCATTGGCAACACACCTTTTCAAACTTCTTGATTGAAGAAATACCTGGTGACGTCACGGATTCAATAAAACTAAAATTACTAGCAAACCATTTAACTGCAAACATTTACATACATATAAAAGATTGTCAAACTTATGATGACGCTATTTCGGTTCTGAATAAAACGTATCTCAAGCCTCAGAACGAAATCTTAGCTCGATATGTCCTCGGCGCGCGAAAACAAAAACATGTCGAAACAATTGCTGAATATTGTCGCGCTTTACAACTTCTAGCGCAAAATTGTAATTTCAAATCTGTCTCCGCCGACGAACATAGAAACCAAGCAATAAGGAGCGCTTTCATTGCAGGAATTATTTCGGCGAAAATAAGAGAGCGGTTACTCGAAAACTCAACGCTTTCGATGGATGAAGCCTTCAACCAAGCCGTCGTCCTTGAAACAGCTGAAAAAGACTCCGCAATAATGGGCGTTGGTGTACCAAATGCTTTGAATGCTTTACCAGTGAATGTCCCACAACAAGAACAACTTAAACTCCTAATACCGAGTTCAAACAATGCAGCGGTCTCGTCCTCACCTCCTCCAACTGCAAGACGCTGCTTCTTTTGCGGTGGAAAAGTGCATCAAAGGGTTAAATGCCCAGCATTCCACGCCTATTGTCAACTTTGTTCTAAGAAGGGACATTTCGCTTCAGTTTGCCGTTCTCGCAACAACTCTTCAACTAGCAATGCTATATCTTGTCCGAGTCCCACTGTTCCCGTCGAATATATGCAGTCACCAAGTTCTTTTCAAGCGATAAGCACCGTTTACTCAGCTGCATCTCCGTCCAGTTTGGTAAAAGCTACGATTTCCATCACCGTTAATCATATTCGTGCTGATGCGTTGATAGATACTGGGAGCTCCGTCAGCTTTATTGATCGCAACATAGCGCGAATGATGAACCTCAAGCAACGACCTTGCAAACAAACAATAAATCTGGCTTCGCTAAACCATACATCACATGTCGACGGACTATGTTTCGTAACGCTAGGAATTAACAAACACATATACAAACAGCGACCTCTTCTCGTAATTAACAACTTGTGTGCAGATGTTATCATTGGACACGACATTCTTAAAGATCACGCCAAGCTAGAATTTCAATTCGGAGGTACCAGGGAGCCTCTACAAGTGTGCGTTATGGAAGCTTCAGTGCCACCAGCATCTGTCTTTACGCACTTATCTGCCGACATCACGCCTATTGCCATTAAATCTCGACGTCATAATAAAGATGAAGAAGAATTTATCCAAGCCGAGATAACAAATCTTTTAGAAGATGGAATAATTGAACCGAGCGTATCGCCATGGCGTGCTCAGGTCCTTGTCACGGGAGGTGGAACTCATCGAAGGAGGATGGTAGTCGACTATTCAAGAACAATCAATAAATTTACGTACTTGGACGCCTACTCACTTCCAAATATTGAAACAATCGTGACGAAAGTGGCTAAGTTTAATTATTTTAGCCAAATAGATTTAAAAAGCGCTTACCACCAAGTTCCTATTGTAGAACGGGAAAAAAATTATACGGCGTTTGAAGCCTGTGGCAAATTATACCAATTCAAAAGAATTCCATTCGGCGTAACTAACGGAGTTGCTGCCTTTCAACGTACACTTGAACACATTATCGGGCAAGAAGTTTTACAAGGAACATTTGCGTATCTTGATGATGTTACAATTTGTGGTAAAGATAAGGAGGAACATGACAAAAACTTACGACAGTTCATGGCTGCAGCAGAGAAGTACAAACTAACACTAAACGAACAAAAATGTAATTTTGGCAAAACGTCTATTAGCCTCTTGGGCTATACTATTCAAAACAATATAATAGAGCCTGATAAAGACAGACTTGATCCAATGTTAAAACTGCCACCACCACATAACGCCGCTGAACTCAAACGAGCTCTTGGTCTCTTTGCTCACTACGCCAAATGGGTACACAAATTCTCCGAAAAAGTACATCCTCTCGTCGGCAACGTAAACTTCCCACTAAGCGAAAGCGGACGGCGTAGTTTTGATCTATTAAAATCGGATATTGTGAAGGCTGCATTAGTCGCCATAGACGACAAAGAAACTTTAACTGTAGAGACTGACGCATCTGAGTTTGCCATAGCCGCGACGCTAGCCCAGAATGGACGCCCTGTCGCTTTCTTTTCTAGAACGTTGTCGGACAGCGAACGTAAACATGCTTCCGTTGAGAAAGAGGCTTGCGCTATCGTCGAGAGTCTCAGAAAATGGCGCCACTACCTCATTAACAGACACTTTCTCCTTATCACGGATCAGAAATCCGTCAGCTATATATTCAATCAAAACCATACCAGTAAAATAAAAAACGATAAAATCGAAAGATGGAGGCTAGAACTGTCATGTTACAAATATGACATAATCTACAGACCAGGAATCGAAAATGTTGTCGCGGATGCACTGCATACGAATTGCACGATGACTCTCTCATCCTGGAATAACCAGAATGTATCACTGGATTAAATTAAAGAATCTTCCTTACTCCCTAGACGATATTAAACAGATGACCGCTTCTTGTCGTGTATGTGCGGAAGTCAAACCTCGCTTTGCCAAATCAAAAGGGACACTAATTAAAGCTGTATCGCCGTTCGAAAGATTAAATATAGACTTTAAAGGTCCTCTGCCATCGAATACAAAAAAACAAGTACATCCTGACAATTATCGATGAATTTTCAAGATATCCATTCGCTTACGCATGTCCTGATACTACTTCGGCTACTGTTATTAAGTGTCTAAGAGATCTTTTTTACGAATACAGTCAGCCTTTTTACATACACAGCGACAGAGGATCCTCTTTCATGTCGGAAGAAATACAGACCTTTCTCAAAAACTGTAATATTGCCACTTCTCGCACGACACCTTATAATCCGCAGGGGAACGGCCAGGTGGAGAGGCTTAATGGAACGCTCTGGCGGACGATACAGCTAAGTCTCAAGTCCAAGAATTTGCCAATAGAACATTGGGAACAAGTTTTAAAGCCCTTCCTTCACTGTGTGCGTTCTCTACTATGCACTTCAATAAATGCCACTCCCCACGAGAAGTTATTCAACTTTCCTCGGAGAACGCCAGTCGGCGAATCGCTACCGTCGTGGCTTGTTCCCGGTCCGATACTTTTAAAAAAGTTTGTTCGTTCGAAAACTGAACCATACGTTGAGGAAGTTGAGTTGCTTCAAACAAACCCCAGCTACTCTTACGTGAGACGGCGTAATGGTCAAGAGACAACCGTATCGAACAGACACTTAGCCCCACTTCCAGCAATAGCGGATGATGAAAACCCGACAGTCGAAAACGAAGACTTTGAAAGGCCCGTACTGGAAGACAGGGCTGATGATGGGGGAATACATGAAGAAGAAGTTTTTAGAACTCCACTGCAAAATGTTGAGGCCCCACAAGTCAGAAGATCTACAAGGCCAAAGAGATTACCCTTACATCTCAATGACTATCTTCTTGATGCTGAAACCATAGAGGGGGAGAATGACATATAATCTCCTTCGTGCTTCGTATCAATATCTATGATATTGACAACCATCACTCGTCACTTGAAATGTTATAATCTTCTATCATACATTATTTTATTTACGACTTGATTTCTTTAGTTAACAAAAGCCAAGTTATTTATTTGGTGGTTTCTTCCTGATGTGTCATTAATTTATACTTGGATCCTGCCAAAGCCAAAGCCAAGTTATTATAAATTCTATAAATTTGTTTTCGTGCTATGTATCTACTGATTACTTATATTAGTTATAAGGTTGAGTACTAACAAAAATTGGACTCGAAAATACTGTGCCCTTATGTTTTCCTTTTTGATGAAACATTATCTTCAGACCACTATTACTAGAACCCTCCAAAAATTTTCAAATGGCGCTGTCACCAGAGGCCTAGTAAACAAACTTGACAAATATAAATGAAAAAGGAATAAATAGGGGCAAAGTATATATCTTTCTTTATCAGTTTATGGAATACTTTTTGAATTGATCCAATATTGGAGCAGAAAATAAGCGAGAGCCAAACCTCGAATTATGATTGTTTTTATTAGGATATTCAGTCGGATGTCTGCGACCGTATATCCTCTGAAGGTGGTGTCCCAAACACGTACTGGGAATTATTAATTATTGACATTGGCAAGAATTGCTTTGAAATTTGAAAATAGACCCGGATAGCTGATATTATGTAGTTACAAATAGCTGAAAAGAGAAAACAAGTACGATATTTTAATTTTGTATATATTTATCTGAGGTGCTGCAGGTGGGGACAAACAAAAATTATAGAAATACCAACCAAAACCTCGTTTTTTCAAAACTTTTTGGTTAATTATTTTTTAGTAGTCGGATTTTTGTGTTTGTATAATAATTTGTTTTTCTTCCAACTATGCTTTAATTGCATCACAATCACACTAAAAACTCAGTACAAAGCGAGTCTTTAATGCTCTAGAGCAATAAAAATGTATGAAATTTCATTATTGCACTGTTTTTTTTTAATCGCACCAAAAGTTGCCAATCTCAATGGATTAGCTCTATTCAGCCAGCCGATATCAATACTTTTTTTTTACGTACGTATTATTCATATCTATCCTACTTGTTCCAAATTTAAAAAATTATTGCTGCTAACTCTGATTTCAAAATGAAAGAAATTTAAAAAAGTGATTTATCTACTATTCCTATAGGTAATAGTTGAAAGAAAAGCAGATTATGCACCTCGCCTTAAGTAATTTATATTGCCCTCGTGCCTGTTAGATTAGAGCCCTCGCTAGGGCTCGGGCTCTAAATCTGGCACTCGGTGCAATAATAAATTACTTTGTGCTCGATGCAATAATCTACTATTATTTCAGACATTTTAGTTTTACGAACGAGTTCTCCAAATAAGTTATGTGGTAAAAGATTATTTCTTTTGCTATCAAAGTTACGCTTATCTTGAATTTGTACCTAAATGGTAACATAAAAGTGTTATGATATATACATTTTAATGGTATATTCAATAGCTTTCATTTGATACCCATATTGTTCCGAAAACGAAAAAAAAAAAATTGTCCCGTCCCCCTTTTTTAGAGGGGTTTTGCCATATTTAAAAATTGTATAACCTATATCACTCCCACAATTGAGACAAATCCAAAAACACCTCATATGTCATAATCCGTGAAGCTGTTTGGGCTGTAGAGCGTGCTATAGAAATGGACATACAATATACATACATACATAAATACGCTCGAAAAACATTACTCGCCCACAGTCGGGTAAAAAAGACCTGGGGGGGTGACCATAAGCTCTTAGAGCGGTATCAATTTGATATCGAGTAAGTGACAGATGTATACACGTCAGATACATCTGTCCCTTATTCGATCTCAAATTGATACCGCTCTGAGAGCTTATGGTTACCCCCCTGAACTGACCTACAACCTAATCGAAATGCATGATACTTCCCCAGTTCTTGCTATAACTGATGAACAAATAGTGCAGGTTTTATAGCTTGGGGCTAGCAAGCAATACTCGAGCTATTCCGAACCCACGTATTGTGAAATCAAGCTTCGGTTCTAACTTTGTGAAGTTTTGAAATCATAAAAACAGTCCTTTTGTGAAGTGAAACTTCTTTGGAAGCGATTTGATAAATTGTACAAGAATTGAGAATGAAACGAGGATGCGTCATGTTTAGGCACTTTTCGTTTCATGAGAGAGAAGTACATACATAGGTCTAATTTGGCCCTCAACAATGGGCCCCCGAAAATGACTGCTACCACATTATAACTGAGCGATATGGGGCCATCTGCAACATGTCCTGAGGTAGTTGAAACTTGGAGAGGTATACTACGGCCTGTTCTCATAACGATGAAGAAACCGACATGTCTTAGAACCAAAAGTTTAAAGACATGTCACATCATCATCAGCCTATTAATGTTCCCACTGCTGGGACACAGGCCTCCTCTCTGTGAGAGGGAATGGGCCATAATCCACCACGCGGGCCCAGTGCGGGTTGGTGGATGTCACATGTCTTCGAATTTTTGGTTCTAGGACATGCCGGTTTCCTCACGATGTTTTCCTTCACCGTTTTTGAGAGCAGTGGTGATGAAATAATTTACACAAAGTAAAGCGCCTGCCTGGGTTCGAACCCACGACCTACAACTTGTAAGTCGCGGCCGATACCACTGGGCCACCACTGCTCTTAAGAAAAAGACATGTGACATCTACTAATCCGCATTGGGCCCGCGTGGAGGATTATAGCCCACTCGCTCTCTATGAGAGGAGCTTTGTGTCCCAGCAGTGGGCACATTAAAAAGGCTGTTGATGATGATAATTCTGCAGCCATCAGGACAAAGCCTTAACTATGGTTCAAGTAACCCACCATGACGTCAACACAAAAGTACGGCGGGTTACTAATTTATTTTTTAATCGACTTGCGAAAAAGGAGGAGGTTCTATGTTCGACTTCATGTATGTTTTTTTTTATTGTTTTTTTGGGTATTTTCACCGATATCTCCGTCAAATGTGAACCGATTTTGAAAATTCTTTTTTGTTTGAAAGAGTATGTTTCGAAATTGGTTCCATTTTAATTTAACCAATTTAATTTTAAGATCTGATGAAGAACTTCGGAGATATATAACAGAACTCTTCAATAAATAACGGCAAATCTCTCGGGACTGCTGAATCGCATGTCGGTTTATTGTTAATACCATTTCATAACATATAATCACACCAGTACGCTCTTAAGCGGTAAGCAGATCTCTCATTTAACCGGTTTTGTTCAAGTTTCATGATTTTTGGTAACTATTCTGGCGATACAGGAAACTTACTAAACAACTTGCCTATTAGGTAGGTACAACTTCCAAAAAATACTACCGACTTCCAAATAAGAAAATGTAGTTTTGAAAGTGAAAAATAACTTTATTTTTGGAAGTCGGTGTCCATAACGCAAAAAAATGGTACCTACGAAAGACACCAACTTCCAAAAATAAAGTTATTTTTCACTTTGTAGTTTTCTTATTTGGAAGTCGGTAGTATTTTCTTGTAAAAAGCTTTTTTAACTAGCATTTTTTCCTCTCGCGGCCCATTGCAAAGGAGTCGTTATTTTTTGGTGATAAATTTAGTCTATGATACTTAACGATAGTCTAGCTCTTTCTCAGTGAAAGATTTTTTAAATCATATGTGGAAGATTACTTACATGGCGAAGCTCGAATGGAGGAGCTCGTGGCTAAATAATAACAGCCGCACGGTTCCATCATCAAGGTTAAGCAACACTTGACTAAGTCGGTCCGTAGATGGGTGACCATTTCAACATACCGAGTTTTTTCGCGTGCCTCGGAAAGCACGTTAAGCCGTTGGTCCCGGCTGTTATTTGAAGATCTTTGACAGTCGTTACGGATAGTCAGAAGAATGAGATCTGACACCAGTCTTGCCAAGGTGTTACCCAGTTACTGGGTTGTGGAGGTCAGATAGACAGTCGCTCCATGTAAAACACTGGTACATAGCTGAATCCGGTAAGACTGGAAGCCGACCCCAATATAGTTGGGAAAAGGCTAGGCAGATGATGATGATCACTGTCACTGTCAGTAATTGATCTGGATCTTATTGCAGAAATGTAGTTTTGTACTTTAATTTTGGTAAAGGATCGAGCAATCAAAATCATGAATTTCATACAAATTAGATGTTTCTTCCATTGATTAGGGATGAAATTATTTTTTTAGACTAAGTAATCGGTCTTGAACAAACTGGAGATATACAAAGTTGTGGTGGCACAGTGGTATCAGCCGCGACTTACATGTTGTAGGTCGTGGGTTCGAGCCCAGGTAGGCGCTTTACTTTGTGTAAATTATTTTCATCAACACTGCTCTCAAAACGGTGAAGGAAAACATTGTGAGGAAACCGGCATGTCCTAGAACCAAAAATTCGAAGACATGTGACATCCACCAACCCGCACTGGGCCCGCGTGGTGGATTACGGCCCATTCCCTCTCACAGAAAGAGGAGGCCTGTGTCCCAGCAGTGGGAACATTAATAGGTTGATGATTTGTGATGTCAGAATAAAACAAATGTGTATGAAGACAACAGTTTTCGAACGGAAAAGTTAATTTTCTCCTTTCGTTAGAGTCAATGTTCGGTGCTTTCATTATTTATAAGTATTATCATTAGTTTAGTAAGTAATGATACCTACTTATTTTGGTGAATGTAGCTGTTTATACGGAACACTCTGTGCCTTAGTCAGATTCGCACTTGGCCGGTTTTTAATATTATTGTAGATAGTAAACAATTAACTCAGAAATATCACGCAAATCATTAAAATGCTTATTCACTACTTCAACCTTACCCATATCATAATATCTATTTAGCTCTATATTACCAATAACATACTCAATCTTATTTACTATCATCATTCCATACTGATTCTGAAGATAAAGGCCTACATTCTTATTGCCCATAGCAAACAACGTAAACAAAGGCATTTCACCATACTTAATATCATAATTTTGGAGACCAAACTTCCATGCCTGCTGCTGAATAGCAGACCCACAATAAACATACTTCATAACACGACCCGGCAAAGACATGACACTTTTAACAGGCGGGCCACGAGGTGCAGCATTACGACGAAATCGCCTACGAGGACGTTTCATCTTCCGACGATAAACATATTGTCTCTTGCGAGGAAATGGGCGATTCCTCTTCCAACTTCGGAACACACGTCCGTATCGCCTCCCAAAACGGTTCCGAAGTACTAACAAACAATAAACGATTCTTTAAAGCATCATCCATACTATCATCAAGTTCATTAGAAACAAATATAATAGGACCTTTGAATGCTAACAACATATCACACTCACATTTAACAAGATAAGCATACTTACGTCCTTCTAACAAGCGCTTCAACATATTCGGAACACTAAACTTACAAGAAAATTCTTCAAACAAAAATCTAGTTTATTTTTATTAGATGGCGATTATAATTTGATTTTTAAATTTTTTATTTGATTCAATTCAATTAATTGATGAGTCTGGAACATTCTAAAGAAACGTGATATTGTTTTTTTATGATTTATGTTTGAATTAACATGTTTCATATCACGCAAGGGCCAACACACATCATAAATAGGCGATGTGTATTTAGTGTGGCACTTGTCAGGAAAACATCGTGAGGAAACCTGGAACTGACTAGCTTTTGCTCGTAACTTTATCCGTGTCAAACTCGTAAAAGATAAAATTATAATGTGTAATTTTTTTCACGGAGCCCTTTTTCGAAAATAAAAGTAGCCTAAGTAACTCCTTTTAACAACAGATATTTACTAGAGAAAGTCCTACCAAAATCGGTGCAGCCGATTCGGCGATTGCCCGAAACAGACATTTTTTTCATGCGTGTCTTCTCGCAGTTCAGTCAAAGTGACCGACTACTGCTTAACCGGGCTTCCCTGTGGAGACTAAGCTATACACCGTGAAATTTAAGTGGTTGTACGGTGAATAATACGGTGGTGACGCGAGTAGTACCTAGTACCTACAAGTTACTATTGTTACTCAATTTTTCGAGTTTATGTTTTTTTTTTTAATTATTTTAAAACAAAAACATCGTTATTTTTTTACTTTAACTCTATGCTTCGAAAGTACTCCTTAAGGCAAGTCGTTCTGCCGCGGGCAAACAACCACTTAACCACTGTTTTTCTTAATTTTCATTTGCCTCCAGCCAGGCACAAATTTCTAAACCTAAGCGACAACGCTGAGGGCTACCCCCTGTGGGGTCGATCCTCGGCTCACGGCGTCGCTGGGGGGACAACTAAGGCTGGATCTTAATAAAGTGATTCTACCATCCGTTCGGAAAAAGCCTACGTGGATAAGAACGGACAAGAAACTCCAATTAACTAACTAGAATTTAACTACCGCACAGCATTGCGCGGGCTGGCTTGCATATCTTGACGGGGACGTCGCGGCGGGCCTCGGCGGCAAGGACGGAACGAAGGCGGTCTGTGTTTTATATTTGTGCTGGTCTCTTTTTTGCTCTCTTGGAGAAGGGTGGTGGTGTTATCGTGGGTGGAGAGAGTGAGCCTTGGTCGGCGAACTTTTGAGAGTAGGGAGAGATCATAGCGGGAGGCCGCTTGAATTAGGGGGTTGCTGTGATTTTCAGATGAGTCGAAAAAGCGCTTGTTGATGCGCTTCATGAATTGTTGGATTGTGGGGATTCTAAAATCGACATGGAGTTCCTGGTTTTAAACGAAACAAGGGGGCTCCCGTGATCTTACGGAGGAATCGGTTTTGTATAACCTGAAGCTTATGGATGTGGTGGGGCTTTGCGTGCGCGAAGACAGCGCAGGCATAGGTCATTATTATTTTGATATTACAAACAGACACTTAAATTTTATTAACCAACTTCCCAAAAAGGAACTGATGAAGAAGACCACAGATGGCGACTGGGTCTCCTTGATAAGTATGTCACGGGTATAAGACAATGAAGCGGCTTTCAGACTACGCTATTATATAATAGCATATGGTATATACACAACAATATCGCACACCAAACATTGTTTTGGACACGTTCACACTGTACTGGATTATATATTAGTAGCTGTGCCCGCGGCTTCGCTCCCGTCATCTGCCTGCCAAGCCAACCCTACCCTACTTACCTTCCTGCCTACCCTACATACCTACATACCATTTTTTTTCTAGGGTCATTCTTTCGCATATAATCTTAACACCACCATTCAGTAAATGACTTCAAATGCACAACGCCATCTATCGAATATCGAGTTCAACTGTCCTAGTAACTAAATTGCGTGTGCTGTGATAATTTGCCTTCTTGAACACTTTATTCATCTAACTTTTGATAAAGTAAACCGATTGTGATGAAACAAAAACTAAGTAATTCTTCAAGTTACGCACAATTTTTATGTATAAGAGTTATATACATTGGTTTCGTACATTTCACGTGATGCGTGCACAAATAAACAGATTGCAGTGCACAAAAATGCTGGCAATGGGTTCTGTTGGTTTTAACTTTAACACCCTGGCAATTTTTTTTGGGCTTTTTTTCGATGTACAAAAATATTTTCTACAGATTTATTATATGTATTGATTAGCTTATTTTTTAGATTCGCTATAAAATTGGTGCGGTGCGCTGAGTTCATGCTGTGATATATCACGCGCCGCCGTCTTCCTCCTCCCTCACCTCCGGCCATCCCGCAAGCACTGCTCTTCAAAGATCGCAGTCAACTGAGCTTGCTATATACTATAAATGCTTGCGATAATATCGCGTAATGTGAACGCCATGCTATATAGTATAGCATTAGGTCCTTCTTTGCTATACTATATAGCACAATAATATAGCGTAGTCTGAAAACCGCTTATCTTGAATAGGTACTGATGAAAACGTTACCATCGAACTGATCTGATCATGAAGCCGGAAGGTAGGAACTGGAACTCCGAAATAAAACAATGTATCCAAATCGTGTTTGGGCTTATTGGAATCGTTATGAGATCTACTTGGGTTATTAATGATTTCATGGTAATTTGAGGTACCAAAACTAAAAAGTAAAATTTAAAACTTTTAACAAATAATAATAATAATAATAATAACCTGAGATCCCTCTCTCCAAACGAAACCTATAAGTATTTGGGTATGTCGGAAGCGTTAGGTATCAGCACTACTGACATGAAGCAATCGTTGAGGGAACGCTTCTTTGGCCGCCTGAAAAAGGTATTCAATAGCCTTCTTTCAGGCGGAAACAAGGTGCGCGCCTTCAACGGTTGGGTCATGCCGGTATTGATGTACTCTTTCGGCGTACTCAAATGGACTCAAACGGAACTCGACGCGCTGGATAGGCGGGTCCGTACACTGCTGACTGCAAATCGAATGCATCACCCACGATCGTCAGTCATGAGATTGTATATCCCGCGGAAGTGTGGAGGCCGAGGCTTTTTAAATGCCAAAAACCTCCACAACCGCGAGATATGCAATCTCAGGGAATATTTTCTAAACACCGACGTAGGTATGCATCGAGATGTAGTAGCAGTGGACAAGGGACTCACCCCGCTCTCCATGGCGAATGAGAACTGGCGCAAGCCTGTAGTGCTTGAAACTAACGACCGTAGGGAAGTATGGCAGAGTAAGGAGCTTCACGGACGCTTTTTCCGGGCCCTACATGGGTCTGATGTAGACCAAGCAGCGTCCGTAGCCTGGCTGCGTTTCGGTGACCTCTTTGGGGAAACCGAAGGTTTTGTCTGTGCAATTATGGACGAAGTTATCATGACGAATAACTACCGGAGATTTATTGTGAAGGATGGCACGGTTGACATCTGTCGGGCATGTCACCGCCCGGGTGAATCGATCCGCCACATTATCTCTGGATGTTCTCGTCTAGCTAACGAAGAGTATTTGCATAGGCACAATCTTGTAGCCAGGATCATCCACCAGCAACTTGCTCTGAAATACACTCTTGTGGCATCGGAGGTACCGTACTACAGGTATGTGCCCGACCCAGTTCTCTAAAATGGCAATATCACATTGTACTGGGATCGGTCCATCATCACTGACAGGACTATTATCGCTAACAAGCCTGATATAGTGGTGGTGGACCGAATCGAGAGGCGTGCAATGATTGTTGACATAACTGTCCCGCATGACGGGAACCTCGTGAAAGCCGAGAAAGATAAACAAATCAAGTATCTTGACTTAGCTCGCGAGGTTGTCGACATGTGGGATGTAGACACAGCGATCATTGTACCGATAGTCGTGTCAGCCAATGGCTTAATAGCCACGAGCCTCGACCAACATCTTAGAAGGCTCTCGTTAGGCAGCTGGGTCAAGGGCCTGATCCAGAAAGCAGTACTGCTGGACACGGCTCGTATAGTTAGGAGGTTCCTCTCTCTGGAGCCCTGACCGCCGGTAGCTTGGACCCTGTTCCCGATACCGGTGGGCCTCTATTTTTTATATTTTTAAATGTTTTTGTTTTTTAATTTATTTTATAAAAATATTTAAAAATGTAAATAATAAGAAAACTGTTAAATAAAAGAACATAATAATAATAAATTTTATTTAAAATCATTTGGTATAACAATAATTACATTTTTTGCTTAAATCTATGTCAAGTTCACACGTGTTATGTGCCTGAACTAGGTAATCCTGTGTTTCAGGCGAAAATAGTACTTTTTTTTTTTTTAATAATTACTGAAAATCAAATATAAGGTAGTCTTAGGTATTTTTTACGGGTGCAAATAATACAATAAAATTCTTATTTTCTAACATCTTAGATACTAATACCTATTTTAATACAAGTAATAACTTCTCTGTATCTTCATAGGACATCATTTGTAGAATTTCTTTGAGAATTCTCTTACAGTTACAATAATTTAGGGAATAAATGTTTGCTGTTACGTTTAGTCTATTGTAGAGTAGTGGTCCGAGGAACACGTAAAATTTGTCAGTGAATGTATGTTTTGTACTTTTTTGAAGGCAAACTACATCTCTCCGTCTTTTTTTAGTATAGTCAATGCGATAGGGGAGGGCTGCGTGTTGTTTTAATACGATGTTCATTATGAATAATTGTCGAACTGTTAGTACTTCACAAGATTTATAGAGGAGGTTAGTGGGAAATAGGAACGGGCGGAAAGTAGACACCTTGAGGATCGCTCTCTGCGCTCTCTCGATGGGTAGTAACAAAGTTTTACCCACTCCACCCCATGAGGTAATGCAGTAAGTCAAAATTGATTGACATAGAGCAAAGTAAACTTGCCTAATTAGTAGTGGGTCTGCAATATATCGTAGCTTTTTAAATACGAATATTAGCTTACGAATTCTATTATTTAAAGCTTCTATGTGCTGTTTAAAGGAAAGGGTTTCATCTATAATGATACCTAGGTATTTTATTTTTTTAGCCATATTGATATTGGGACACCCACACTGGCTATCGGTAGAGTCCGTACAACTATGAGCATACAACGTTGGGGCAATATTAGTTGTCTGTTTGCGCATCGAAAACCTAATGTAGTTAGTCTTATCTGCATTTAGTGTTAGTGAGTTATGTTGAAGCCAATTATTTACAATATTGAATCCGTGTTGCGCAAGTTTGTACACTTCATTTTCTGAGTCTGCCGAAAAAAGTAGAGCAGTGTCGTCAGCGTAAGATACAATTATGCCGTGTTCTAGCTTTAGATTACAAAGGTCATTTATGTATATCAAAAACAAAGTAGGCCCTAAAACACTTCCCTGGGGAACACCAAATGACGTGTTTTTCTTATCAGCGCTGAGAACTTTGCCAATCTTTACGCATTGGGTACGGTCCTCCAAATAACTTTTAAAGAGTTTCAGCTGGGTTCCTCTTACCCCAATGGTCTCAAGCTTGCGCAACAGTATGGGAATGGAAACAGTGTCAAAAGCTTTGGCGAGGTCCAGGAAAATTCCTACTGTGTGGTTACCCTTGTCAAGTTCCTGTGCTAGATAGTCAGTCAGATGATGTACGGCATCGGCGGTTGAGACTTTAGGCCTAAATCCAAACTGGCACTTGGATAAAATTGATTTATCCTCCAGATATCTAAACAATCTTTTATTGATAATTTTTTCTAATATTTTAGACATACAAGGCAGTAAAGAAATAGGTCTATAATTTGTCACTTGCTCTTTACTGCCTGATTTATAGATAGGGAGAACTACTGCTTTTTTTAGGCATTCAGGAAAAATACCTGAAGATAAACAAATGCGGAAAATATAAGTCAGTGGTGGTATTAAAATATGCCTGAATTGTTTAATAATTCTATTGGATATATTATCCCAACCAACTGCACAGTCGTCTTTCAAAGTCATTATTATGCTTTCTACCTCAGTCTCATCAGTATCCAGCAGCCCAAAAGATGTTAAAGTGGTGCTACGCATAAAAGGAATGCCTGTTAGATAATGTGGTTGACCCCGAACTTTTTCTGCCAGACACTTGCCAACATTAACAAAGAAATTATTCGCTGCGTTAGCAGATGATAGGTGTGACGAATGTGCTTGTAATAAACCTGATGATGACACATTTTGTTTTGAGGTATATGTTAAATTTTTTATATATTTCCAGACCTTTTTACTATTTGTGCCAGCCTTTTCCAGTTCAATTCTATCGTAGTTGCATTTAACTTTTCTCAATAGATCATTGCAAAAATTTCTGTATCTTTTGTACGACAATTGAAATATTACATTATCTGGATTAGATTTTGCTTTCAAATGGAGTTTATCTCTATGTTTCATACAGCGAATAAGCCCTGGCGTGATCCATGGTTTTAAGTTGTGATTTTTATTGTTCAACTGCGATAAAACTGTGTTTTTCTGAATTGCATTTCGAACGTTTTCTATTACATACAACATACAAAACTGCGGGTCAGCGGAATTGTAGACTGGCTCAAAATCGATGACGCGTAAATCTTCATCAAGTTTATTTATATTTAATTTAGAAATTGTTCGTGTGTTTAATTTAGGTAATTCACAATTAAGGGTTAGTAGGGCAGCATTATGATCGGTTATTGTTGAATTAACAACAAGTGTAAGTGAGGGAAAAATCGATTTAAGCATGATATGGTCCAAACAAGATCCACTGTGATGTGTAGGAAAGCTGTGTGCGGGGAGCAGGCCATGAAAGGCACATAAATTGAGATAGTCCTGAGCAGGTGCATTAGCACTACCTGAAAGAATATTGATATTAATGTCGCCAATTAAAATAGTGTTTTTAAAGGATGACAGGCTTTGCAAGATGTCGTTCAGGGAGTCAGTAAAACTGGTGGTATTTTTAAAAGAGGGCGGTCTATAAAGCGCTAGTATAGCAAATTCAGACTCAATTTTAATTAACAATCTGTTACAGTCGTGCATATTTGGTTCCTCAACAGAGACATTCAGATGATTTCTTGCATAAACTATCACTCCATCGTTTTGATTATAATTTGTATTACTTCTATACATATTATATCCCGGTATTAGTGGTATGTTATATTGCTTACCAAGCCAGCATTCAGTTAAAACAATAATATCACAGTTTATGTTTAGCCGTTGCTGAAATGTACTAAAGCTATCAAAATTCTTAAAAATACTGCGAATATTTTGTGTTAGTATGGTTAACGGATTTTTGTAGCCGGATAGATATTGTTTGCAGTTTTCAGCTTCACAAACCTTAGACTCGGACACAGAGAAATTATCTAAGTCATCAATTAAATTATTAATCATATTTATGACAGCTGAACAATAAAATAAAATTTAAAAATAAATAAATATAAAACGTAAGAAAGAAAGAAAGAAAAAAAAAAAACAACAATAAAACTAAAAAAGGTCCGAAAATAACCAATTTACGGCGCTCTTAGGCGCCTCCATAATCAATGGAATTTATGTACCTTTTTTCAGCCATTATTTTCGCGGGGCAGTCAGCAGAACCTGTGTTATGTTTGTCGGGCTTTTTGAAATGCAAACAAGTAGCGCATTTTGGGTCATCTGCCTTCTTTGGACATTCTTTTATAGAGTGCCCTTGATCGCCACAGTGACCACAGGTGTAGGATGCCTGTCGACATGACTTGGCAGCATGTCCATACTGCTGGCACTTATAACATCGTGTGACCAGGGTAAAATCTCTAACAGGACATGATGACCAATTCACAAACACGCGGTCTTTTGACATCAGGGCTTTGCGTATGACTGCAGACACTTCTACCACATAGTTACAGGTCTCAGCGTCCTTCTTACCTGACTTGTGGCTCAACTTAATTGAGGTCAAAAACGTCTCAAGGCTGTCCTGTAGTTTCTCGGCCAGATTTTGATGGTATATACAAGTAAAAACCTCTTTTTCAGGCATGGATGTCGGCACTCCTATAATAACCACCCTAGGCTTCCTTTTATAAGTCTCGTCGACTATTAGGCCAGATTTCGTTAGCTGCACCGATTGTCTCAGCTTCTCGATGTCGTCCTTCGTCTCAGTGCTGATAATAACGCCCCCGTTCCTCGTCTTGCGCAGTCCTCTCACGTGGAGCTTCATCTGTTCAGGATGGATAATTTTTTGGACAAGAGATTTTGTCTCATCGCTGGTCTTCAATTTGTCATTAGGATAGATGGCCACAGAACTTAAGTTTATTGGCTGTATATAATTGTTGGCTCCTTTTTTTACCATGTCCGCAAAAGAAGTTCCCTGAGTAGGTCTCATAAATTCGCCGATACTCTGCTTAAGGTTCTGTAGTTGCTTCGATAGGTCAAGTTGCTTCTCAAGGCTTTCCATAGCGAGGTGGTATTGGACAGCTCTCGCTTTGATGGACTGGTAGTGTACGGCCATTTGCGATGTGCCGTGACCTACTTTACGGCATAAAGCATTGATACGTAGCTTCTGTTCCGTATTCATTTTACCGTCGGCTACAATAGTGCACACCTCCTTCAGGCTCTGCTCGATGGTCACCATCCAGTTCTGAATTTCATCATAGAAAACAAATAGAGTTCCCTAGCATTACAAAGCGAAAAATAACTTTATCTGTCGAAAAACGAAAAATGATAGGTACCATAGACTTTTATTATTTGTATAGATTGTATAGATACGCTTGAAACGCCAATCCATATTGACCAATGCTTGCCAGCGTCTCAAACTATCTCCACACCAAGTTTCATCTAAATCGGTTACATCATCGCTTACCATCAGGTGAGATAGTGGTCAAACGCAAACCTTTTAATAATAATGTTGTTGAATTAGGTACTCGTAATTTACCAATGTTTTCAATATTTGTAAGTATGTGAGAACCATGTTCCTATTTATCAAAGGAATGAATTTGCCTGTTAGAGTTTGTAATACTTTATATCTATGCATAGTGTAGTAGTGTTAGTCTGGGTGCATCGTCCTCCTCTTGTCCCGTTCTTCTCCATAACAAGCTACTTTTCCAAATTGACGGTAGAATCAATTACTATTAATTATAAATGTCTGACGTTCAAAAGTGCCGCTTAATGGCCTAATTGAAATAAAGAAATTTGACTGTGATTTTAAATAAAGAAAACATTGAAATTGGTTCATCTAGTAAAACGTTTTGAGGTATTACACATAAAAAAACCAGTTGAATTGAGAACCGTTTTTTGAAGTCAGTTAAAGAAGACTGAACCGCGTAAACGATCTTAGGTTAGGCACAGTAGAACGCGCGTTTCAATGTGTATTGGCTCTAAGAGTAGACGAAAATAAAGAAATAAATAAGAATTCAATTTTTTACTTTATTTATGAATTTATTACCTGCATGTCTATACATGTTAATTGGATATTGCAATTATAAGAAACCGGTGTATAAATCGCAAGATTATCCTCATGATTACAAAAAGTACATAAATATCTTTAAGACTCTGTCGTCAATGCCAGTCGGTCTCCGAGCTTTGGATCAAGTTGTTCTTGCTACGAACCGACTTCGACAGTTCAGTGAAAAGTGAAACTTATAATAATTGACACAAGAATGAATTTAATATTGATTGCTGTTGCTATCTGCGCTGGACTTACGTTTGGACGTACTCGTAAGATTGCATTTCTTTATATTTGTTTAGTTCTCTACTAATACGAGAGCAGCTTTTGACTAAGGCCTAGTATTTTGATCCGTAGTTAACTCAATCAATGGTTAAATATGCTAACCAATGAATTCAAATTTCACTAATATGCGTTAATTCATAATTTGTTAGCCTCACAAATAGTCAAATAACTTAATAAGTTGGAAAATTAATTATTAAACCATTTGTTAGACTGACAATTGATAAGTAAAGGTGTTTTACCGAATTTTAAAACCATTGGTTAGCATATTTAACCATTGGCTGAGTTAATTAAAACCACAGTCACGACATGCATCTGCTTTTTAACCGACTTACCAAAAAGGAGGAGGTTCTATGTTCGACATTATGTATGTTTTTTTTTTTGTGTATGTTCACCGATATCTCCGTCAATTATGGACCGATTTCGAAAATTCTTTTTTTTTTTAAATAGTATGTTCCGAAATTGGTCCCATTTTAGTTTGGTGAAGATCTGATGAAGAACTTCGGAGATATATAACAGAACTCTTCAATAAATAATGGCAAATCTCTCGGGATTGCTGAAATCGCATGTCTGTTCATTGTTTCTACCATTTCATAACATAACATCACGCCAGTACGCTCTTAAGGGGTACGCAGATCTCTCATTTCACCGTTTATGTTCAAGTTTCATGATATTCGGGTAATCTATACTGGCGTTATAGGTAACTTACTAAACAACTTGCTATTAGGTTGATACAACTAAAAAGTGAAAAATAAAAAAAAACCTTTTTTGCAAAAAAATACTACCGACTTCCAAATAAAAAACAACAAAGTGAAAAATAACTTTATTTTTGGAAGTCGGTGTCCATAACGCAAAAAAATGGTACCTACGAAAGAGTCGGTAGTAATTTTTTAGCAAAAAAGTTTTTTTATACTTATCAATCATCCTACTAGTCAAAGTTAATCATACTATGAGTAGTATGATTAAATTTGACCAACACCGAATGACTGTACGGATCAGTTGTCAGGAGAAGATAAGAAGCAATTGGGTGTATGGCCGTCAACATCCAGTACCCGCGTTGCCACATTCACCAGCTGGGTTAGATCTAGCGATAGAGAAAACTTGCGCGCCTCTTACCCGGCATGGTCAGTTTTCCGGTATGGGTACAACCACTCTTTATGATGGGCGTTAAAGTCCCCCAGAAAATTAAGCTTCGCTGTTGGGTACCGTTGCTGGGCTATGTCAGCCGACTCCACGAGGCAATTAAAAAGCGCTGTCGTCTCCTGGTCACCGGAGTGCAATCGGTAGACGCCGATGTAGAGAGACTTCTCCACGCCAGTGTCCACAAGTAGCCATATAACTCAAATTTAGTATTTTATTTTAATCTTACTTTTCTTTACTAACATGATTTAAGTACTTACTAAAACTATAGTTAAGGGTTTAATTTAAGGAACAATCAAAAAAAAAAAAATTTTTATTTGTGGCGAATAAATACTTTTTCTTTCTTTCTTTCTAACTAGGGATAAAAAACTGGGCCTAGGTAATAACAGTTGCACGGGTCGTTCTTCATGATAAAGCATCACTTGCCAAGGAAGATCCGTGGATCATGACCATCGTGACCATCTATATATAGCGAGATTCTTCCGTGCCTCGGATAGCACGTTAAGGTTACACTAGTCGATTTTTTTTCCATACAAACGAAGTCTAGGGATTATTCCACTGTTTGACGATGTACGTTCAAAATAAAAAGTGATATCAATTTGTCTCATCATTATCTAGCCCTGTATGGAAGCAAAAAAGTAAAAAAAGAAAATATTTGAAAGTTATGAGCGTCGAAAGTTCCACATTTCGACACTAATTTTAACGCATATTCGGGCGCAAATAAATACCATAAGAAGACGGAAAATTGTAAAACGGCCTCCATAAAGGGATAGATTAGTACTTCAACAATGCATATAATTTTATTTTGAACAGATAGATTTAGTCGTTTTTTTATGATATCTAGACAGCCAAAGGTCTGTTTATAAAATTTCGCGCGCTCGGTTTCGTCCTAAATCATTATCCATTTCGCTACAAATTTGCAAAAGTGTGTTTTCGTACGCGAACTAACTTCCTACTGCTCATCACAGCATCTATCTCTGCCGCACGTGTTATCGGTTGATATAAAATGCATTTTAACCCCGCGCACAAAATAGTTCGTGCCGTCGACTAGTATACCCTTAAGACGACGACGTTTCATACCCGCGTGACCAAAAACTCGGTAGATTTTTGTACTTACCATAATATATCTACTACTCTAGGACTTAAAAAAAGCCTCAGATCGAAATGTATATAATGATGAAAATTTCATTTAAATATACCCGGCTGTTTTGGTGCGATTGTCGTTTTTTTGTCCGTGTTAGACATAACTTCAGAAATGAATTACACTATGTTATACGAAAAAAACTTAAAATTTTCACAGATCAAGTTATTCCTTTAGGCATAGCACGCACTGCGTTTTTTGTTCGCGCCAATTTTTCCGCACATTCCGTGACCTATGGAAAGAATAATGAATAATGATTACAGTATAAAAAAAATTCACCCGACTTCGTTGCGTGACCAAGACAGTTTAACTTCTTCGCCGGGACTTCGTCGAGCTTCATTGCCTCAGCGCTTTTCTGGCGGTCGCCACTGTTAATTCTGGCTTGCAGGAGTTGCAGTGGTTTGGGAATAGTGCGGTGGGATTGTAAGATCAAATTAATAAGAAAGTGGTCTAATGTAACATATATTTTTGTCTTACGTCAATCAATTTGTCTTAACCTTGCGGATGTCACTGGTTACATTAGAATTGGAAAACAGGAAAATAGCGGCTTTCGGGTGCCATATTTTCGGTCAATCGTTTCGTGTGGTATATCAAAATAAAGGGTTCCCCCTTTAAAAGTACATAATTCGAAAAAAAAAATTGACTAAAAAGTTATAAGTAAAAACAGTTAATACAAAAAACCGGCCAAGTGCGAGTTGGACTCGCGCACTAAGGGTTCCGTACCAATATCGCAAAAACGGCTAAAAAATCGTCGTTGTTGTACGAGTATGGGAGCCCCAAGGCTCACGACGATTTTTTTAAATATATATTTATTCTGTTTTTAGTATTTGTTGTTCTAGCGGCAACAGAAATACATCATTTGTGAAAATTTCATCTGTCTAGCTATCACGGTTCATGAGATACAGCCTGGTGACAGACAGACAGACGGACCGCGGAGTCTTAGTAATAGGGTCCCGTTTTACCCTTTGGGTACGGAACCATAAAAATCCAAAAAACCCGACTGCTTATGAAGCGAACTAAAAAGACGTAAACAAGAAGAAAATCATGCTGTTCAGTCGAAGGATGCATCTGGTTTTGGTCAGCCAGCTCGAAAATATGTATCCATATGTAATAATATGTACTTACCCTCCTTACCTAAGCAGTCGGGTAATAAAATCTTATACCATTTGTAAGGTACATACCCAGGCAAAACCGGGGCGGGCTACTAGACTGCTAATAAAATAATACCGGGATTATTTGAACCTGCTGACTTAGTTTATTATCACTTTCAGATGCCAGTCCTCCTCCAGCGTACGACAGTTGTCAAGCACAGATGACGGCGTTCCCTCTCGATCCTGGTTCTAAATGCTGTAGCCATGGGCACAAAATCACGACTTTAGGAGGTCAGTATACAAGTAAAAGTATGAAAAGGATTTTTAATTATAATAATAAATGAGAGAGAGATAAGAAAAGTAAGTAGTACCTTGATCTGGCCCGCGAGGTTGTCGACATGTGGGATGTGAATACAGCAGTAACTGTGCCGATAGTCGTGACGGCCAATGGCATAATGGCCAAGGGTCTTGACGGACATCTGAGGAGGCTCTCGTTGGGCAGCTGGATCTTGATCCAGGAATACCGCTTTCTGGATCAAGCCCTTGGACTTGATCCAGAAAGTGGACATGGCGCGTATCGTTAGGAGGTTCCTCTCTCAGGAGCCCTGAATACCGGTGGCTTGGACCCTGTTCCCGATACCGGTGCACTACTGATGACCTACCAAATTTTGTGTAGGAATCGCGGAGAAACTGAAAACGTACAAACAGTAAATAGCACATTAAAGAGCATATTATTTGAACCATGCGAGAATCACGATATGCAGCACAGCAAATTGAAATAAAAGTATTCAATTATCTGAACTTTTCAGGGAATAACAGCTTGTCAAATATCGATCAGCATCCGTGGACGGTACTTATAGATTACGAACTTCTTAAAAAAGGCGACACGAAAAGGTTGTGTTCAGGAACTTTAATCAGCGCCAGATATGTCCTGACTGCAGCCCATTGTATCATCGGAGAAGTTTTGGATATAGCAACGCCGTAAGATTGTTATTCTTATTTATTATCTTTATTTATTTAATTAAGGACAACCAACAAAGCATACACCAAAAAATACATGTTAAATTACTCATATTTTTACATTGTATAGTGTAGCCTTAATTAAAGGCTGCCACGGCATGCATTAAACAAAGGAATAGGAAATGTAGATCAGTTACCAACAATTTTTTTTTTAAATAGATTGTTACATAAATACAGTTTTTTGTAACGTAAATCACACAAATATACAAAAACTCATGAATGAATGCTGGTTTTCCTCGATTAATCCAAACAATTTTGTTCAACGTTGTGTCGACCAACAAAAAAAAAGAAAAACATACAAACATATTCCAAGTATTTATATTTATGTAAAAAAACAACTATATTTTTTTTTTCACTTTGGGGTAATGCCCTATGCAAGACAGACTTAACTTTATGTAAAGAGTTCTTGATATCTTCTGAATCTTTGATATTATTATATGGTTGTGGTGGGCCAGTGGCTAAGGCATCGCCTCTCTTGCCCGTGAGTTCAAATCTGGGCAACAACCAATGTGACTTCTACGATTCATATACACTTTCGAAGTTTTTCTTGGGCATCGCTGACATTGGTGAAGGAAAAAACTTAGAAAACTTGTATGTTATGATCATTATTGTGAAGACTTGAAAATTATATTCCAGGACTAAAGTTCGCCTTGGAGAATATGACATGAATCATGAAGGTCCTGATTGTGTATCAGTCCCTGGAGCTGGAGAGGACTGCAATGATGGACCCATCAGCATCGATATCGAAACGACCATACCGTTTCCAAAGTACTATTACCCTAGTCACCCTTCGAAGTGGAATGATGTTGGCTTGATCAGGTTGAAGGAGGCAGCTCCGTACACAGGTTTGTAGCACTGCTTTTGGTATTGTCCTACATGCATAACATCATTATGTGTATCCCTGGTGGGTTGGGTAGAAGTGCATCCTCATTTAGCCAGTTATATTCAAGTTCCATGTTGTAGAGAGCAAATCTATTGATATCAGCAGGGTACAAGTTCAGACTCTGGGCTTCCGGAAAAATTCCAGATGGTAAAACCCAATATCGCCTAACCTGGGAATTGAACCCTTCAGTAATAGTGCTTGTGGCCTTTACTAACGCGGCAGTCAGTTCTTTATGTTGTGTAAACTCCTTTTGCGTTTTAATAAAATAAATAAACAAATATTGTTTATATTTGGGACTACATAAACAATATTCCCGTTCCATCATCGGACTAACAGACGTACGGCGATGCGTCATCGGTACATGGTGGACATCCCACCCATACGCACAAAACGTTTTGGGGACACTTTTATTATGCGTACAGCTAAAGAGTGGAATTCCCTGCTGGAGTCTGTGTTTCCCGATAGCTACAATCTAAGGGTCTTTAAGTCAAGAGTGAATGGAGTTCTTCTAGGCAAGCGTGCTTCACCGTCGACCACATGATCGCTTACCATCTGGTGAGATAGTGATCAAGCGCAAGCCTATAGACAATAAAAAAATTAAAAAAACTACATAGGAACCATTTTTGTTAGTAAACACCTTAAATACTACGACTTACACACTAAGATTAGTAACAAATTTAATAACAGCAGACAATTTAGTGAGTCATGGGGTTAGTCCCAGATTACCCCAATCCCAGATGACCCCGTCCCGGTAGACCCCGATTTTTTTTTCTATAGAAACTCAATTAAAGGTCCCTTTATATCTACAGACACTAAGCGTGCCAGACACGTGCCGTGGAAGACAAAATAATATTCTTTTATACAGTGTCTATTAACTTATTTATATCTATCGCTACACGGCCGCGCAGACACCAACAGACACGGGCCGTGCACGGCCAGTATTCGCGGAAAGAATATTTTGTCTGTACGGTTCATGTCTGTACGTGTCTGTAGCTACCTACCGAGCAGTGTGAATAGAGCAATAGGAACCGGGCAGAGGTCTTTTGTTTCCTTTACCTGTCGGAATCGCGCAGCAACAACGAAATTATGGATAAATCTTCCATAGAAACTTCATCTTCAAGAAGAAAGAAAAATTTGGAAATTTAGAATTTGGGCTTCTTTCCTTAAAGAAGAGAGCTACCTGGAGACGCATGATACGGAGGGCCGACCCCAAGTAAAATGGGAAAGGGCCAGGCAGAGAGAGAGAGAAGTGTCTGAACATTGTGAAAACTGTTCATAAACTGCTTATAGAGCGCGCCCGTCGCTGACAACGGAGTCTGTCGATGTCTGACACGACACGCTCAGACGTAAATAAACGGTGTCTGTCGGTGTCTGTCCTGGCACGTGTTGACACGCTCAATGTCTGTAGATGTAAGCAGATACTAGGTTAAATAAATTTTTATTACTTACTCAAATTTTAATACTAACTTAAAGGATCGGGAAAAATAAATTATAAATAATCAACTTTAGTAATAAAAGTTTTAAAAATCAAATATTAACATGTTCAATCAGTCTTTTCAAAACATACAAAATCATTCTTCTCACATAAATTTGATAATTATAAATAACTAAATTTAAATTAAAAAACAAAAAAAACTATAACAAAGTTGATCAGATTTTTTAGGCGTTATAAGCAAGATTTTACTAAGATCTTACTTTAATAAAATTTAGTGCAATATGTCTTTCTTTCTTCGTAGTCCTTTGTCAGATTTGCGATAGCTTTTTAGTTGAGAATACTTCTGCACTTCTTTTGGGATGGGTTTCACATACATTTTAAATGTTGACCGTATAAGTTGAAAATGATAGAAAAAAGAAATGTAATAATATTTATCGTATTTGGGGTCTAACGGGACGGGGTCATCTGGGATCGGGGTACACTGGGACTAACCCGAGTCATGTACTTACGAGGCATTTCATGTGGACAGTGATTCCGAATGAGATGCCCAGCACAGGCTGACGATGATGATGATGATGATGATGTGTTCCAACTTCTAGCCACTGGGCTTATCAGAAATTCCACGTGACTACAAAACTTACATTTACCAATCATAAAAATTATTGGCTCATTTGTCCAGTTCGAGTTTTAGTTCGATGCCCGGGTGCAGCAAAGTGGTATTGGGTATTTCCATCTGGAATTTCTCAGTAGCAGCACGGACTCTGGACTTGTGCCCGAATAATGGCAATAGGCGCCCCCCATTTCGTGGGATTTAAACATAATTGGCAAAAAAGAAACTTTTTTTTAGTTTATTGGTCTCCATTATGTTAATGTAAAGTAGGGGAAGTAGCGAATCAGCCCCAACACAAGTATTATTAATAACTTAATGGGGCTGCCTCATAAAACACTTATGTAATGATTTTGGAACAATAAACAACAATTTAATTTAATTAAAAAAAAAAATCTCATATATTTAAAATTTAATTTTTTGTGAAAAAGTTTTTATTTCTCTCTTTTTAGTTTTAGTACACCATCACTAAAAATTAGCAATTTCTATAGCACGGTACCTAAAGGATTGACAAAATACCCATAATAACTCAATTTACACATCCGAGCTGCTTGTTGCAAACATACATACAAACATACATACACTTATGAAATTTGGCACACGTGTTTAGGACCACACATAGAATAACATATGTGAATATTGTGGAGTTTCAACAATATTACATACATACGTGTTGAATTGTTTTCCTCCTTTTTTAGAAGTTGGTAAAATATGGGTTTACTGCAGGTGTATCTCTGTCTGGGTCGCGGATAAATATGAAAAAGAGTTACCGCGGCCCTGGCTCAAGCAACCGAAGGAACACGGGTGGATTTTAGTCAGTAAAAGTCTGACACGCCCTCCCGCCTCACCCAGAGCGGGAGAAGTCATTGGATGATATCCCACCCAAAAAAAAAAAATGGTGTATCTCTGTCTATTCCTTTTGTGGAATATAGGCGTATTGTAATGAAAAATATATCTAAAGTAAATATTGGACAAAATCGTTAATCCTGCCTGGCCTTTTTCCCAAAGCATGATGGGAACGACTTTCAGAGTAACTAGATGTAGCTAAATTCCAGTGTATTTGTAAGTGGTTTATGTAAACCGACTGAAACCACGAACAGGGCAATAGCACATTTTTTTATCACTTGTTTCCATTCTAGATTTCATACGCCCCATCTGCCTGCCAACTAAGAAACCGGAGACCATTCCGCCTAACCATTCGCTGTATGCTGTTGGTTGGAACAAAGATAATGTCAAAGTGATTTATGAAGTGCCCTTCGTCAATCATGAAGTAAGTAATCAACTTGATTTTTTTTTCAAGAACGAAACGGTATCAACAGGTGGACCGATGATCTGGTGAAGATTGCGGGAATCCGCTGGTTGCGGGACGCACGGGACCGGTCAATGTGGCGACGCTTGGGGGAGGCCTAAGTCCAGCAGTGGACGTCTTTCGGCTGATATGATGATGATGATGATGAAACGGTACTGCTTAAATTTATCGAAATAGTGATTTATTCTTAAGTGTTTCTCTAAGATCCTCAATCCTCTTTTTAACCGACTTCAAATTGAAGGAGGTTATCAATTCGACTGTATTTTTTTTGTGTGTCAGTCACCTCAGAACTTTTTACTAGGTAAACCGATTTTGATGATTTTTTATTTGAAAGCTGGTGCTTCTCGTGAGGTCCCATTTAAATTTGGTAAAGATCTGATGATGAACTTCGGAGATATACAACATAACTCTTCAATAAACAACGGCAAAACTCTCGGGATTGTTGCAATCGCATGTCTATTTATTTTTTACACCATTTTGTAACATACCATCACGCTGGTACGCTCCAAAGGGGTACACAGATGTGTACGGTTCACCCTTGTACACTCTCATTTCACCAGTGTGTTCTAGTTTTATGTTATTCATGTAATCTATTCTGACATAACTTTGTGCACTAAGTATAGGTACCTTACTATAGAACCACAACTAAAAAGTATAAAATAAAAACATTAAAAAAACAACCGACTGCCAAAAAAAACACTACAAACAAAAAAATATAATTTCGGAAGTCGGTGTCAAAAAACAAATAAACAAAAACAGAAACACCGACTTCCAAAATTTTAAAGGTAATACAATCAAAAAACCCGACTGAAAAAAAAGATAACTGGTAAAAAGATGTGAATAAAAAATGTCATCTCATCTTTTTACCAGTTATCTTTTTTTTCGAATTTCTTTACACATATAAGAGTATATATTTTCGTAACCACCTCTAAAAACCCTTCACTTTGATACCCCACTCAATGGGTTGCAAAGAAAAAAAAATTGCAACCCCTACAATATGGCGTCCAAAAGCCGCCAAGTTTATTTTTTTCAACGGCACTTATCTAAGAACACTTGGGCGGCCAAGACCTATCTAACGATGTCTTAATTATAAAAATCAGTCAAGTGGTTTGAAAGATACGAGGTAATAAAGAATATTACATACATACAAACATACAAGATACGCGCGAAATAAACGGCCGAACAAAGCCGGGTAAAAATATTGGAAAACAAAGTAATAAGAAGCTACCAAAATCAGCATGTTTTTAGCCAATATATTGATAAAACAGATTTTTCTTTGAAATGCCCTCATTTTTCCTATTACAAAAAAAAATGATTTTGCGGATTGGTACCGAACCCTAAATGTGCGAAGTCCGACACACACTTGGCCGATATTTTTTAAATCGCTTAGCAACTCCTCCGTTAATAGAATATAACTTAAATAGAACCTCAGATCATCTTGCCACCGCATTCTGGGCCGGCCTCGGCGACGCCCTCGATCTTCTGGCAAGCATTGTGGCAGCATTGTGTGGAGGTTTTTGCCCAGCGATGATCATGTATACGACAGATATGATCAATGCCCATTATATTTCTTATTCTTACAATCTTCATGTGTGGCCGGCAAATATTAATAATTTATAAAGTACTGCCTAGCGTTCGATTAAGCTGAAACTTGGTATACTTATGTAACTTTAAAACATTGAAATAATATGGTGTAATGGAGCTGGTCCCATGATGGAGCCGGAAGGTGGCCATAGCATCTCCTCAACTAGATAAGATGGCTTTTTGTGTTTAGGCTGAGGGATGTGTATTGACAAGTTATGTTATATTTAGAGGTAAAAAAAAATATGTAAGTAGTCTAAGATTGTCAACTGCATTGTCGTGCGATTGTTTTTCCGTGTTAGACATAACTTTACAAATGAATTACACTATAATATGTTATACGAATAAAACTCAAAATTTTCTTTGATGAAATTACTAAGAAAATGGTCTAATCTAACATATATTTTTCCAATAAATAACGACTAGCCGTTTAAAAGTGATTTTCATTTTATAATCAGCTACTGAGGGTTATCTGCGCTGAAAGATTTGTTCTTATTTTGTGATCTTCTAGACTGGCAAAACTAACACGAAACTTCATTATTCCACAGAAATGCAAACCCATCTATAGCAGTCGGAACGTCATTTTGGCAGATGGTCAACTCTGTGCGGGTGGAATTGAAGGCATGGATCCTTGCAGAGGAGACGGCGGTGGCCCTTTAGTGAACGAAAATAAAGAAGGATTAGCAGAACTTATTGGCATCGTCAGCTTTGGACCAGTTCCGTGTGGCCAAAAAGATATTCCTTCAGTTTATACCAGTGTATACGAATACCTTGATTGGATAAGGACTATTATTAAAGCATAAGATAATTTATTTAGCACATACTATGGCTGATAATCCATCGAACGCTCCACGTTCCCTTCCACGCAGGATTCCTTTCAGCATTCATAAATGATTTTGCTTTGCTTTGGTACCTAGTACCCATTACTTCTAGGAACAAAAAACATCAGAATCTTTAAAAATAAAAATATTATGTCAAAGAAGGTGTTTCATTCTATAAATAACTATGTTGGTTACAATATTAACAAAAGACGAACATACTTAAAAACAGCGAGCGTAGTGAGCTCCCCCAGAAATGCAAGCGAGTAGGATCACTCTCAAAATCAGTAGAGGGATTCTTGTAGGGGCTTGCCCTACAAGAAGAACGAGTTCCACGAGTCTACTTAAGAGACGAGCGAGCAAAGCGAGCTCATTGTCAAAACTAGTAACCACCAGTAGCGCCACCAGTTCTTCGGCGAAAAGCTAACACACTTCGCTCACTTGGCTCACAAAAAAACCACCGAGCTACAGCAAATGGACTAGTGTAACGGTCTTGATATGCGAGTTTGAACCTAGCCAGGCACTTTTATTTCTGTAATTTATTTCATCATCACACAAGAAGAAAAACATCGTCAAGAAACCATAAATTCTAAAACCCGACATCTACCACTGCATAAGATGCGCCTAGTCGATTACATTAAAGGAAAAGTAGAAGGCACTAGACCGCGTGGACCCATGCGTTGGACCGACCAGATCAATTCTGCTGTGGTCGGTCCCGTGCACGAATGTACCCGGATGAGTTATAATCGGGAAATGTGCCGAGACATTGTGAGACGCATTACATCTGCCTCAAATAGAAGATGAAGAAGTGGATTACAGCTCACTCTTTCTTACAGAGAGGAGAGTCTCTGTATCCCAGTAGTAGGTTGATTGTATGAAGTCCGACAACACATCCGAATCAATAAATGTCAAACAAAATACACTCAAAATATCAAACTCTAGTTTCAAGAAACCCAGTCAAGTTTTTAATAAAGCCATAAATACACGACTAACGTTGGAGAACCGATACAAACTATTTCCAAAACTACGAGTTTTAATCTCACAAATCCGCTGGTTTCAGTTTGTTGTGTGTGTGTGTGGTCCAATACATGAGATTCAGCGATTGGTAAATAAGATAATAATTATGTATGTGTTCTGTAGTTAAGTGTAGGAATGTGAATGTAGAAAATAAAAGACTTCCACTTAGGGGTACTCACAATTATAATCTTCAGTATCACAATCACAACACGTTGTGTTAGTAGATAAAACGAAAACCAGAAATGGAAGATGCTTTAAGGTTGTAACAAATAAAATGTTAAGGGCAATAGACATTAAAAATAATATAAAATTGTATAACTGAATAATTACGTTCTAGTCGTTTAAGCCTTTTGTGCTCTCCTTTTACTTTTTAACTGATTTTCCAAAAAGGACTATATTCTATGTTCGACTTTGTTGTTTTTTTTTGTGTTGGTCCACCGATTTCTCCGACAATTGTGAACCGATTTTGAAAATTCTTTTTTTGTTTGAAAGGGTATACTTTTGAGGTGTTCTGCTTGTCAAAAAGTCAGGATCTGGTAAGGGGATCCCATGGAAACCGAGGAACACCTCAAATTTTATTTATTTATTTATTACATGCTTTATTGTACACCTTAAAATAAAACTATAAAGAGAACCTTAAAATTAATACATAATACAATGGGCGGCCTTATCGCATTCCGCGATCTCTTCGAGGCAACCTGGTATGGACAGTAATTGTCTGGACATGAAGTGGGGTTGTCATTGGTGTGACAATAACATTGTTAAAATACTATACTACAATAGATACACAGATAAATACATATGCTAAAAATGCAAATTTTATAGGTATTCATATAGCGATTTGGTATTCAAATTAACATGGCAAGCATTGGCATTTATAAAGTATCGTTTGGTGAAGTGGAACTCGGTTATCGGCTCGGAAGTCGGTTATTTTTTTTCTTTTGTAATTTTTTTTTCCATTCTGTCAAAGGTCGTGCTTTGGAGGTAAGCGGAAGATGGTGTGAAGTTTCTTAAGCCTCCATTGTAAAGGAAAGATCCTCCGGCCAGACGGGTGTTCTCGAACTGTTCTATTATGTTCAAATCGCGCCGAAAACTTTGCTTGCGCGTTGCAAGATTTTGTGACGACAGGATATTAGTTCGTATGCTGCTACAGTGCTTCATTCCAGTCAAGTAGTAATGCTAAATATCGTGCTGAGTAGTTAAAACTATTTGAGTAGTTTACATGTCCTAAGATAATTAGAAAAATGTTTTTTAACCAAAATCCTAGGATATTTGCAAATGACCAGACTCTATAAATTAACAGATAATTTTGGAAACAGACGAACTGCTTTCAGATTTTTTGGCAATAGATTTTCCATCCCGCTTCGCCCAAACATTTGCCCCATCAACCAAGGTGGGGGCCGGGTAGGGCGGAGTCCCACATAACAATCGTAGCTATTTGACATTAACGAGCGAAGTTCTGCCATTAAATGAGATTACTCCGCCAGTTAAAATACTTACAGAGCTGGTAAGGATTTTAGAGCTCTGAAAAATGCGAGACCATAAATTCTGGGGTGCCATTCTGTCGTTGGATCACTGGACTTGTAATGGTTTTTGGAAAGATCGCTGATGAGTTGGTGGCAGATTCTTAATGAAGACTTGATACTTTCATCTTGCGTCTCCAACCTTGACCTACAAGATCTTAGAATTAAGACGAGTTCATGCCTTCTGAAATGTTCTTTACCAGAGTTTATCTAGTCGTCAGTAATCTTGGTTAGTTGATTGGTTGGTTCATAGCATTTCTGGATATATATTTTGGAAGATAAGCATATTACACTCATGGAAAGGAAAAAAATAAACTCAGATAATAACTTATAGATATTTATGAAACAGAAAGTTATAATAACAGCTCGTGGCTAAATAATAACAGCCGCACGGGTCGATCATCAAGGTTAAGCAACGCTTGACGAGATCGGTCAGTGGATGGGTAACCATTTCAACATACCGAGTTTCCTCCGTGCCTCGGAAAGCACGTTAAGCCGTTGGTCCCGGCTGTCATTTGAAGATCTTTGACAGTCGTTACAGGTAGTCAGAAGCTTGAAATCTGACACCAGTCTTGCCAAAGGGGTACCGTGTTACCCAGTTACTGGGTTGTGGAGGTCAGATAGGCAGTCGCTCCACGTATAACACTGGTACTTAGCTGAATCCGGTAAGACTGGAATCCGACCCCAATATAGTTGGGAAAAAGGCTAGGCAGTTGATGAGAAAGTTATGCATCCGATTGGGTTTCGCTTCAGCGAATATCCTATTCCAACTTTTACTACTATTTAACTATTTATCAGGATCATCATCAGTGGAGGAGCTCGTGGCTAAATAATAACAGCCGCACGGGTCGATCATCAAGGTTAAGCAACGCTTGACGAATTCGGTCCGTGGATGGGTGACCATTTCAACATACCGAGTTACCTCCGTGCGTCGGAAAACACGTTAAGCCGTTGGTCCCGGCTGTCATTTGAAGAGCTTTGACAGTCGTTACGGGTAGTCAGAAGCTTGAGATCTGACACCAGTCTTGCCAAGGGGTACCGTGTTACCCAGTTACTGGCTTGTGGAGGTCAGATAGGCAGTCGCTCCATGTAAAACACTAGTACTCAGCTGAATCCAGTAAGACTGGAAGCCGACCCCAATATAGTTGGGAAAAGGCTATGCAGATTGATTGATTGATCAGGATCATCATCATTAAAACCGAAAAACTTCCAATGCTGGACATAGGCTTCCCCCAAGTGTCACCACATTGACCGGTCATATGCTTTTCGCATTCACCGTATGCCCAATCCTTCCCTGTTCCTTTCTTCGGCTTTTTTACAGGCTTTTATTTAAACATGCAATGAATGTATTTTAAAGTGTTCGGGTCAAATCTTGCAACTGAATTTTAAAGCAATTATCCTCCACCGATTAATATGAAATTTTGTATACACGTTTAGTTTGGATGACAATGCATGGACAGCTAAGTGACGTCATTCTAAATCCAATATGGGGGACGGCCCAAGATAGCGGACTAGTAATTTTTTTGCACTGCCTTGATATGGGTATCAAATAAGAAAGAAAAAAGAAAAAGAAAGAAAAAATATTTAATTGCCACAAAACGACATACAAACATTACATTTCAAGAACAAGAACAGTGGTCACAGATTTTGAAAACTAAACCCTTACAATAGTGCTAGTAGTTCTTAAATTATGTTAGAAAAGTAAAAAAGACAAAAAATAATAATGCGAATATAAATAAAAGCAGATGCATGACGTGGTTGTGGCAAGAAGGCTTCCACTCAGCATTATGCTGTGCCGTGGGAGACCCACTGCATGGCGCTGATTTTCAAATGAAAGGATTTGCTGAGAAGAATACGAAAAAAGCTTGTTTCAAAAAAGATTTTGTTAATGAATAATTTTCTAACATCCTTTCTCAGTTTTGAACCTCTTACGCAACATTAAATGCAGAGAGATAAGACCAAACAGTTAAGGTTGAATCTATCAGCGAATAAACCAATTCATTTATTTGGGCGGACAAAGTCCACCCCATAAAAAGTCTTGATATTAATGTCACTTGTTATCATCACTCTTATTACGTCATCATAATCATACCCATCCTCATAACAGTAAATCCTGCACCAATAACAAAAGACTATCCTAATTATTTGAATCGCCACATTATACGCCCCTACAAATGTCATTAGACTAACGATTAGCAAAATGGGTACTAAGCCACGAAATAGATTGGTACAGAAGGTCGACTCAATACAACGTGCGAAAACGCACGCACACATAGGCACGCTTCACGTACTGCTAGTGCAAGCGCACTCACGACATTCAAGCAACAAAAGCGTCGCGAAAGCGATTAGTTTAATGTCAAATATGTATGGAATTGCTTAACGCTATCGAAATGTCACGTGATCAATGCATTTTACTTTGGCATTTGGACCATCGCTTTCGTTGCTAGAATGTGTCACAGCGAGTACAACCGCACTCGTGACCAGAGACTCTAGACGATTGGCATTCTAGCAACAAAAGCGTCGCGAAAACGATTAGTTAAATGTCAAACATGTGTGGAATTGCCAAGCGCTATCGAAATGTCACGTGATCAATGCCTTTTACTTTGGCATTTCGACAATCGCTTTCGTTGCTAGAATATCTCGCAACATGTACAACCGCACTCGTGACCAGAGACTCTAGACGATTGACATTCTAGCAACAATAGCGACGCGATAGCGACTAGTTAAATGTCAAAGTGTATGGAATTGCCAAGCGCTATCGAAATGCCACGTGATCAATGCCTTTTACTTTGGCATTTCGACAATCGTCATCATTGTTAGATAGAAACTTTTTCAAGCTTGCATTTTTTTTAACTTGTAAAGTATGTATGTAAGTGTGTTCGGGTCTAATATTGCAACTGAATTTTAAAGCAGTTATCCTCCACCGATTACGATGAAATTTTGCATACACGTTTAGTTTAGATGACAATGCATTGTTAGCTAAGTGACGTTATTCTAAATCCAATATGGCGGACGGTCCGAGATAGTGGCCTAGTTATTATTTGTGCACTGCCATGATATGGATATCAAATGAAAGGGTTTCCTGGGAGACAATACGAAAAAAGCTGGCTTTTATTCTACCTAGAGCCTCAGTTTGAGATCGCCATGCATTCGTGTCTATGTGTACGTCCGCCTATTTTCACTCAAACTCGATAGATGTGTGTTGAACAGAGTGGCGTCTCCTGCAATCCTCCATTGAAAAGGGAGGATCCTCCGACCGGGTGTTTGGTCTGTTTCGGGCAACAGCCAAACTGTTGTTGCCGGACTGTTATAAGTGTTCCAATCGTGTCAAGAACTCTGCTTGCACGATGCAAGATTTTGTGTGACCTCAATTCATTAGGTTCCTTGTGGAATAAATACCGCTACAATTGTTTGGAACCGACCTTCTGTACCTATATATTCCGTGACCAAACGATCCGAAATGCTCGTCACAAAGTCATTATTAGCAATTATTCGGATCTTAGGCATTAATCTTAGGATTTGTCTAATACTACAACAGATTAAACGGTTGTTTAGTTGTTTGGGGGATCAAGTGGATTTAGGATAATTGTTTATTGCATGAAATGAAGTGAGGGTTAGGTTAGGTTAGGTTAGGTTAGGTTAGACACCCCCCCGAATTGGTTCCCGCCTTGTCGTGGCGGGGGGGCTCAGTAGCCGTGGTGGCGGAAACCCACGGTGAAGCCAAGAGGAACCTAGGCGGGGGCCGCTCGTCTAGGCTTTTGCCGCTAAGCCAACGACGAGTGGCCCAATAGTTGCGGTGCCGCGGGTGCCGCCTGTAGCGGCATCGCAACTGAGCGGGCTGCGATGCCCCCCCCCCCTCTGTTGGGGGGGGCATTGCGGCGGAGTGCGGGGGGCCGCGGCGGGGAGGGGAGTGTCGGTGTGGCTTCGGCCATTCTCCCTTACCTCCCGCGGCCTCAACGGGGCCGCCACCTTCAGATGGCGGACGCGGTGGGGCCGCAGGGGAAGAGGACTGTCGGTGTATCGTTGCCGCTGTCCCTGTCCCCTGCGGCCGAAAGGTGGTAGGTGACGGGGCCACAGACCCGACCCGTCACAGGGGGAGCTCCGGCGTGCCAGCATGACTGCGGCGCGTCGGAGGGCCTGGACCCCTCGCTTCCTGGCGTGGGTAGCGCCATGCTGGAAGGCGACGGGTCTGGGCAGCGGTCGCCTCCTTTTGCGAGGGTGGTAAATCGCAAAAGGAGGCGAAGGTGGTGATACGCGGGCGACAGGTGCGGGGGCCCCTTCGCCTGCATTGCACATCACCACCCGCGGGAGGGAATGGCCGAGCACTCGCGGTCATTCCCGGGCCCCTCCGTTGAGAGGGGCATGAGGGGCCCGCTGTGACACAGCGGGCAGTCGTCGGCGGGGGACTGGAGTAAAGGCTCTGCCGGTTTCCCAGTCCTCCTCCACTAAGACGATGCGGGAGTGCCGTTGGGTTTTTTAGTGGGTATACCGGAAGCAGGATCCGGGGAGTCCCACATACCCCTCCCTTCCCCCGGAGGGAGGATGATGCGTAATGCATTTTTCCCAGCGCAACAAAAAAAAAAAAAAAAAAAAAAAAAGGTTAGGTTAGACAAAGCTCCATTACGAAAACGATGGCTATGATTGAAATGGCAAAATGTAAGGGTATTATCATCATCATATCAGCGAAAGACGTCCACTGCTGGACATAGGTCTCCCCCAAGCGTCGAAACATCGACGGGTGCCGCGCGTCCCGAATTCAGCGGATCCCCGCAAACTTCACCAGGTCATCGGTCCAACTAGTGAGAGGCCTTTCAACGCAACGTCTTCCGGATCGCGGTTGCCACTCCAAAACTTTTCTGCCCCATCGGCCATCCGTTCTGCGAGCAATGTGGCTTGCCCACTGCCACTTAAGTTTGGTAATTCTTCGGGCTATGTCGGTAACCAACCAGGGTTAGTTATCGACATAGCGCCATGATCCCCTCTTGCGGATCACTACATTTCTGATTCGATCATGCAAGGATACTCCGAGCCCTCTCCATTGCACTTTGGGTGACTGTAATATTTCTGATGAGGCCCATTGTGAACGACATTTACAATTTTTTTCTTTTTTTTTCGACATTTCTATAGCACTTGGGATTCTCATACATTTATGATTTTTCCAATCGCTATCACGTCGCCTTCGATGATAGAATGTCTCTAGAGTCTCTGGTTCAGTTCATGATTGTATCTCGATTCTGAATTAGATGTCAAGCATCTATTTATTTATACTATTGATGAAATGTTGTTGTTTTCTCAGACATCATGAGATTAGTTAGTTACCATAATAATTAGGAACTATGGGTCAAAACTGCCTAAATGACCATAACTACCACCAAAAACATCGTATTATTAAGCTACTTTAACAAAGTTATAATAGAACATAATTATGCATGATTACTGCCCGTCAATTAACCAAATTTTACGTGTTTGCCGATTAGCTAAGCCGAAGAGTTGTTCGGCTTAGATATTATGATCATAACATCTTGCATGTGTAACATCTCGTTAGTTTAGTGGTTGTAAGCACTACTGTAATGTTGAGCACAAGGTCTTGGGTTCGATTGCCCGGTAATCGGTAAAGCCACTATCTGGCCACTTTCGTATAGTCCGAACAGTCGGCGACTAGTTACCGATTATTCGGCAAATACCGCCGATTATATGGTTTTATTGAGTAATACAACATACAAAATAAGATTTTGTATGTTGTATTACTCAATAAAATGTATACAGGAGGTATTAAATAATAACTAAAATTAAAATAACCCCCAACATACATTTATTTTATGCTACATAATTTATCTAGTAGTAGACACGCTCTTTCGACAATCTATTGAACACGTAATTATGACACGATATCTTGCGAAAGCACCCTGATTCAAACAGTAAAACGCCCATAACTTTTGAATGGCCAAACCGATTTTCATCAAATATATCAAAGTCATTTTTCAAACAAGAAAATGAAATCAAAATCGGTTCATCCGTTTAGGAGCTATGATGCCACAAACAGATACACAGGAACACACGTCTATAAACGCCTTTTTTCCGTCGGGGGTTATTAATTGATTGATTGCTCTCTTATCTTCCATGTTCTTACAAAAAGAGATGGCAGATAACCTTCTCTCTTTCCCCCTATTTCGAACCTGCACAATATTATTGTTTTGAATTCATTAATTTGAGTGTTGGGGTAACTTAATTGAGTGTAAATTGGTGCTGCGTCGAATCTCCTCGTTTTATGCCCGTAAATATTCTACCGGGGCGTTTCGTTGTTTTATTAATTTTATGAAAGGGAAATGGTGAATAATTGTAAAGCAGTTAACATTGATTAAATGCAATTTTTAGGCCAAATCGCTTGTCTTTTGTTTGTTACAAACAATTCGATTTTAAATTGTATTGGAAAGAGTTGTACTTACAGAGCGCGCTTAAATCGTGTTATGTTAAAAAAATGACCCAAACGCAAAGCATTTTATTTTAATCTAGCTATCACCCGCGACTTTGTCTGCGTAGCATCGCCATAAAAACTGCATTTCCCTTAAGGATGATTTCCGGAAAACAATCGTAAACTACCATAAATCCTGCCCAGTCAAACAGAGCTACTTTCCATATAAAATATTAGTATGGATTATCCATATTCGAAGTCACACACACTTAACACTTTCGAGCAAACAAATTATTCGATGCGCCACAAAAACAGACTTGATCAACCCTCCTCCCGCCTCAAATTACACTCTTCTAGTCCGAATACTATGTCGATAAAAATATATAACAAACTACCGGAATACATAAAACTAGTAAGTAAAACTAATATTTTTATTAATAAATTAAAACAATTCTTAATTGGTAAAAGCTATTACACAATTGACGAATATCTGACGGATAAATTCAATTAAAATAATGACAACTGTAATTAACTCGATAAGTAAAATGATATTAATAAATAATTGACTCAAAATATACGGACATTTTAATTTTAATTTTGTATGAATTTTATTAAATATACGTATTGTAATATAAAACTAAAAGAAATAATTAATATTTAAGAACAACATAATTTGACACGGAAATAAAAAGGTATACGTATAAACCAAATAAAAACAAATAGTAAGAGAATAGTTAACTAAAATGTAGAATGAATGAATGTATAGATTAGGAAAATATTGAACGCTATTCCTCTCTCCTAGACACTGACTGTATCTAGAATGTTGCTGTGCCCGACAGGGTCCATAATTGTTTCTGTAACTTATATTTACCACCTGTATGTACATTATGGATGCAATAATTTGAATTTGAGTTATCCAGGACTCGGGCAATCAGACAGATGACCAAATCGTAGATTTTCATGAAGAAGAACCAGCAAGAAACTTTAAAATATAATTTACCCTAAAAAGCACAATAGGGATGTTTCTTGGGTAGAAAAATTATACTTCTATTTAGTTCTTCAGTGAGATTATCAAATAATATTGGATACGTATTTTTTTATTTATCTAATAAATTAAAATTGACAAAGTTATAACGCATCAAAGTTCAGGAGTGGGGGCTTGTGACGTCACATTGTCAGTATAAAGTGTAGCACACCGTGACGTCACACGATATTTCAACGCATTGTATCGTCGTATTTTTAAACGACTTTCGAAAACAGAGGAGGTTCTATGTTCGACTTCTTGTATGCTTTTCTTTTTTTATGTATGTTCACCGATATCTCCGTCAATTGTGGACCCATTTTGAAAATTCTTATTTTATTTGAAAGAGTATGTTCCGAAATTGGTCCAATTTTAATTTGGTGAAGATCTGATAAAGAACTTCGAAGATATACAACAGAACTCTTCAATTAATAACGGAAAATCTCTAGTGATTGCTGCAATCGCATGTCTGTTCATTGTTTATACTATTTCATAACATAACATCACGCCAGTACGCTCTTATGGGTACGCAGATCTCTAATTTCACCGGTCATGTTCAAGTTTCATGATATTCGGTTAATCTATTCTGGCGTTAAAGGTTACTAAACAACTTGCCTATTAGGTAGGTACAACTAAAAAGTGGAAAATAAAAACATTTTTACAAAAAAATACTACCGACTTCCAAATAAAAAACTACAAAGTGAAAAATAACTTTATTTTTGGAAGTCGGTGTCCATAACGCAAAAAAATGGTACCTACGAAAGACAAGTTTTGTAAAAAAAAAAAAATATTTGTTGACGTGTCAAAATAAAAATACCTGTCTAACTGACGGAATAAATAATATTTTTTAGTCAAGTACCCTATTAGATACATGAGGATGTCTTCTTCTTCTTGTTAGAATGGCACATGAGGATGTCAATTTCTGCCAACAATAAACTTGACACAAAAACTAAATAACAAACAAAATCATTGTTTACAAAGTCTCTTCAGATACATAGACAACTCACACAAATATTGGGCTCGAAATAAAAATTGAAGCTTTCAGGTTTCAGTAAATAAAATGATTGATTATTTCTTGTACAAATACAGGGACAATTTAAAAACCGGTCAAGTGCGAGTCCGTCTCGCACAAGTAGGGATCCGAACCATTATTGCAAAAAACAGCAAAAAAATCACGTTTGTTGTATCGGAGCCCCGCTTAAATATTTATTTTATTCTGATTTTAGTATTTGTTGTTATAGCGGCAACAGAAATATATATCTATAATCATTTGTGAAAATTTCCACTGTCCACGGTTCATGAGATACAGCCTGGTGACAGACAGACAGACGGACCGCGGAGTCTTAGTAATAGGGTCCCGTTTTTACCCTTTGGGCACGGAACCCTAAAAAATATCGACGCTCACACCATGTTTACTTTTATATAGATTTGGTGCTTTATTTGCGAATCGCCATGTGTGATGATGTTTTTGCTAGCAGAAATTGAACAGAGCCCCTAGCACAAGTTTCTGACGTTTTCGTATCGTCATCGTGACGTTTTCACCAGACGTTAACGTACTCGATACTGCGTCAATTAACTTGGTAGCACGAGTTCAAAAAATGTCTTGCGACAACTCGGAAGTAGTAATTGAACGATGGTTATTTAAGGCCGAGAACCCAATAGCGTTTGGATTGGTTTGTAGTGAAAGTGCGTTCTGAAAATAGAAGACATAAAACGGGTAACTATGTCTTAAATAATTTAAGACTAAAACTGTTTTTTTTTGTTATAAACAAATGTTAAAACATATTTAACATTTTTATTAATTCTTTTTTTTAATAAGTCATAGAAAATTTCAGTTTATTGGAGTTTTCATTTATGATAAATAGTTCGGTTTCGAACGGTCCCGTACATGACGTTTGACAATTGTCACTTAATGTTTGACGGTTTCCTTCAAATTACAAAATTATTTTCTCTAATCATTATAAAACCATTAGCACACTGATGCAAACGCGTGTAGATGCGAAATTCTGCCGACGAACTTTCCGAACTCAGGGATTGGTAAAAGTAGGTACGTCCACACCGAAACTTTAAATACTTTTTTAAACTTAATTATTATTATTTTTTTTTAAGTCAACAGGGCCCACAGAATAACTTAAGCTTAATACAGAATATTATATTCATAGTATTAGTAACAATATAAACTTATCAATATACTTGATTTCAGCTAAACCATTTAAAGGCATTTTTGAATAATCAAACAAAAGATGAATCTAGTTGCACATTTGCAAGCGTCAGTACTAGTAGGTCCCTATGGAGAAGAACGTGCAAGAAACTCCAAGGGCACTCTTTTCCATGAATACAGTTCAATTACAAGTATTTGGTTACAAGGAAATTACATAGATATGTGAGAACGATGGAAAAAAACTTATACGTATGTTAGTAACACAATAAAAAAAACAACATTTATACACACAAACATTTAACACTTACACACAGGCAACCATCATTGCTTTAGTATTCCAGCTGAAATACTGGAGCAACGATTTTGTACATCACAGCCTGTCAGCAATCATGCCCGGAATGCTAGACATAATAAATATACCTAAATTATTGTTCACCAGAATTTTCCACTTAATCATTCACATTTTACGCATGAAATTAACATATGAATAAATAGATTGCAATAATGGCGGATTTGATCACTTATTTTTTTTTAATTTTAAATGCCACGCGGTTGATATGTACTATCGCATTGCTTCTCGGTGTGAGCAGACCCTAAGGTGTAAACGTCTATTGTTGTTTGTTGTCATTTCAAATAATTATTATAATTTACCAATTCAGACGAAAATCTGTAATGTACGATGGTTCTGTGATTTTAGAATTAAGGAATCCAAAAAGAACTTGCTTCACTCAGTTCATCATCATGGTGAATTTCTTAAAAAAGCAAACAAGTAAGTTTATTGCACAGATTCATACAATTATGCAAAATTCGCTTAATCCCATGAGGTCTCATGTAGTAAGAGGCGGGCTTATTACCGTGCACAGCGCACAGAGTAAGACTCCGGGTTGCCACTAAGAAATTCCTAATGGAAAAGTCCAAAAACACTGCACGACCAACAATGTTGTATTTAGTTTCAGAATAATTGTATTTTGTTCTATATCAAGTTCTTTTACCAACAGGAGATGAATAGTAATATTCCGGGTACTAGCTAAAAGCCTTTGTCGTCACCGCAACAATATAAGCCAGTATTGCCACTAAGAGAAGACAAGCCATTCCGATCGATTGCACCACCGTCTACAAGACTGCAGCCATGATTTTTTCAAAGCCCACGTCCAGCTATTCGACTCTTTGTGCAATAATGACATCTAACGAAGGAATTGGGGGAATATTTTGTAACTTACGACGTTAAAAAGTATCTACAAATTCACAACCGTTTAGGTACAAATGCTCTTTATGCTATTTCAAGCATTTGGAACAGCTATGAGCTAAGGTTGAAATCATAGAAGCTCTGCCAATTCACTATGATTCGAATATGAAAGAACATTATGTAATACAAAGTTTTGTTAATTAAATCTGTATTTTATTTCATCAATGCATTATGTAGGTTCCTACCATCTACAACAGCCATATATTCTATTACTTATTCTTAATGCAGCTGTTGCATGATCAGCCCATAAAGTTTTTACTACTACACCTAGCGGTAGGAACGGCAAGCGTTTCCTTCCAGAGATTACCTTGTACAAATATAGTAAAAAACCATTTTAAAATATTAGTTTAGAATAGAAATTACCTATGTGTGGTGTAATTTTGAATGATAGATTGAAGAACGATGATGAGATGAGAGAGAAGAAGTAGTAAGAACGTTATGGTTTAAATAAAGATGTATTAACTAAAACTGAAAATAGTATGTATGCTTAGATGGTTTGACCATCTTGAGAAGATGAATGAAAGGAAACTAACAAAGGGGTATTTAAAAGGCAGAAGTGAGTGAAGACGCCCGCTGGAGACGCCCTAGAAGGACATACACGGATTTTGTCGGCGACGAAACCCTATCTGCAAGCTAAGTAGCAAGTACATAGGTAAAAATGGGATTCATGCAATACCCAAGTATCTGTAATTGTTAATGATTTCTATTTAGATAGTTTCCAATTAGAAAATATTACGAGTATTAGTGTATTATATTATTATAGTTATTGTAAGTCTGATAAAGCCAAGTCAGAGGTCTGTGCGGTTCCCAGAGGCAGGCTTAACTAACTCTGATACCAGAGGTGGCCACATCCTCACAAGAAAAGAAAAAGAAGAAGTGTTGTAATGTTATTTCGTTTCTAAGTAGCAAGAGAGTAGTTTTAATATTTTTTTTCAAGTAGATTCATATTAAAATCCTAGTGTTTAATGTAGTTTAATCATTGATGAAGATACCTAGTTTTTAAAGAAATTTTGTTATGAGTTTATAGTGATCATAGTGATGATGATCTTGAAAACATGATTTTTATGTTTATGGAGATATTGCAACGATATTGAACCATTTTATCCGTTTGAAAAATGTTAATCGGTCCATACGTTTACGAGATTCGCTTATCCAATGTAATGAAGGTATACCAAACTGTTAATGCTATTGTTCTACGAACTTTTTAATTGTTTTAAAATGTGTAATTATTATTGTCGTATGTCAATACGACTATAATGACAAAAGGGGTGTAAAAATCTAAAATTGTAATGATTATATTTATGTTTAAAAGGTTAATAAGGCTCTTAAAATTTCGGCTAAGTATCTAAAGATGAACGCAAAAAATAGCCTAAAACACGTGCAAAAAGATTTTTCAAGTAAAAGCCCGATTTTTATTTCTTTAGTCAAAACGTGGGTCTTGTATGTTGGTCGTCCTCGTACCTACCATCCTACACTACATACGCATTCAGAGGTGCGTGGTGACGTGTGCCACCAGCAGAGTCGCCGGACTCAGAGCGTATGGAAAACACGTCAAACAACAGTGGGATACTGTCCCAGGGCGACCGTGGGTACTTACACCACCCTGATGCCTTCCGCAACAGATCTTATTGTGATGTTCTTCAGAAAGGCCAGCGTGCGTGCATGTCATAACCAGCGTGCGTGTAGATGTATGAACGTGAATATAACGCAGCAGGTGGCATTTTGTAGTATCTTCCTACTCACACCCATCCGAAAAAAGCGTAAGTTTATGTATGTATGTTCAGATTAGGTAAATTAGGAAAAACATAGTTTCTGTTTATTTAGGTTTTTATTATCACATTAATAGCTTAGTTAGTTACTTAGTTAATTCACGGCTACTTTGTGTACATTTATGTACATGTTAGAAATGTAATAAACTAGCTTCTGCCAGCGGCTTCGCCCGCGTGTATTATACATATGAACCTTCCTCTTGAATCACTCTATCTATTAAAAATAAACCGCACCAAAATCCGTTGCGTAGTTTTAAAAATCTAAGCATACAAGTAGGAATTTTAAATAAAAATAGCCAACAAGGCTTTCCATGTACGCATACGGAATGATAAATGACTTAGGATTCGATTAGTTTTGAAGGAGAGGCCTGTCAAAGTCAACTCTCTGGATCGATTTCTCGTCTCATAAAGATTACTCTGGATTCTGGAACATTGGCTGTCAGGTGGCAATTACGATGGAATTCCCTTCTCTTTCTAATAGACTCCATAGTTAGTCTTTATAATAGACCGTTCGTCACGCTGCGGAGGGCATCTATTTCATTTTTGTCTTAGTTCTCTCTTTCATTGTACATCTGTCTCTGTTTATCATCGACGGACTAGCTAGACTTGTAGAACGGCTTACGGTTTGCTACTTAAAATACTGCAACCATTGCCACAAGACCTGCTGAAGAACATGTTATATTAATACATTTTAGATTTGTATTTTTGGTAATAGGGTAGACAAGAACGTTTTAGCTGCCGATAAATGAAAGGGCTTCAGTTGCCTAGAAGCAACTGCCAATGTTGTTTATCCCAAATTCTAACCCATATTCCCAAACTATCTTTGTAAACCGATATAAACCAGTTGCAAAATATATAGGCATACGTACATACCTACTAGTATTATATTAGGGATAATCCCTCATTTATAAAGAATATCGCCGTTTACTTCGATTCTTGAATCTTCAAATGAGTCATGATAGTTATGGAGCACCGCAAGAAAAGCGTAGAGTTGCGGCGAATAACGCGCTAGAGACCGTACTTCATCACGGCTGGAAGACCGCTCTATATGTGGCATCGACCATACAGTGTGGTTAGCATCAATAACTTATAGAAATGATTTATTATAAAAAACTATTACTGTTTGTTTATAAAGAAAATGAAAATTTTACCTACCTCGTTTAACATCTTCTCCTAGCCTCTTTATTAAAATAGGGGGTAAGATAATCAATAGACAGCATGCCTTCCCCTTTTATTCATGATTAAATAGCACATTATTGCAAAAATTACCCAAATAAATACGGAAAATTATTTGACGTGAAATGTCACGCCAAGAAAATGTCAGTGAGATAGTTTTCGACGTGCTTTCGTCACACCTAGCGTAAAACTCGATACTACATGTCAAAATGAAAACTCGTGCTACCGATTCCCATACATTTGGAGCGTTAACGCACCGTAAATACGTCTACTCGATACGAAGGCAATTGTCAAAAACTTGTGCTACCGATTTTTTAGTTCCAAATACGGACACATGGCGCTGATTAATTTTGCATACAAAAATTGTCGGAGTCGATACGTTAACGTAGTCGAACCAATTACGCAGAAACTCGTGCTAGGGGCTCTGTCCTATAGTTGTATTTCAGGTGCTTGAAAAATTTTACTATGCTCATAGTCTCGAGAGATGTTGTGGTGGCCCTGTGGCCAAGACCTCAACTCTCGTGGTCACAGGTTTAAATCTGGCCAAGAAACAATGAGTTATTTTCAATGCATATTATTATGTAAGAATTGCCGTTGTCTGTTAGACAAGCCCAGTCACTGGCTTTTTTTAAGAACCTTGTTAAAAACCATTTCCTTTCTCTCTAACGCTTTTATATTTGAATCTAATTTCTTTCATCATTATTCAAAATATATATTTGTTTGTCCCTCCTTTCTTTGCATTTGTAATATTGTGTATGTATATATTTAAGTATATATGTATGTAAGTATAAGTTTACGGAAAGTATTTATTATAACAATAATGTTTTGTACATATTTATGTTTTAAAGTAATAGCAGTACACCACAGACTACCCCCTTTTTTTCCTTTTCAGTACTTTCAGTCCACCCAAAGGTTGTCTGGTAGATATCACTGTCAGCGATAAGACCACCTGTGTACCCGTATAATTAAGTATATATTCTATTCTATATATTCTATGTACTTTCTAAGTTTATCATTCATTTAATTTTAATTTATTTATATCTAAACAATTCATATTCAGAATAACATTCTTTATACACAAAATGACAAAACATACAAATACAGTAGGACAGCTTGTACAAAGGCGAGCTTAACCCATAATTTTGTTCTCTTACATCAAACCTCAGTGTCATAGACATACAGATTTTGATTAAATGAGGACGGTATACTTAAGTGCACAATAAAACTTAAATCACTTAACATTTAAATTCATACTAACAAAATGAACTAAACAAAAACGTGTACAGCACAATATATATTTGAACATAATAAGAAGATCATCAACACATCAACAACAACTCACAAAACAACATCAACTACAACAACTTTAACAACAACATCAACTTTTCCTAAAAATCCCCAACGAAAGGCTAACACGTATGGACTGAGGGAGATCATTCCAGAGGCGGACAGCACAAACAGTAAATGATCCACCGTAACGACTTCAAGGGTGGGGTCATCGTTAATAACGGTGAAGGAAAACACCGTGAGGAAAATTTATTTTATTAATTCTTTAGTAATTTATATTTCCTTGTTTCAAAGCAAAATACGTTCAAAATTCAAACTTAAACCTTGTAACATCACAGCCCAATTAAATTCTCTTCAATTAAGAATAGAAATGAACTCACAAAAGTCTTATTATTTCTTAAGCAAACATACCGTAATTAGGTTAATAGTCTGCCAGATAAGAGCTGTTTTCATTAACGTTTTAAAGGATTATCAAAAGGTTTTATAAGAGTGCTAAAGGCGTTTCGGAACTCAAAGATTGTTGCTTTTTGAAGTTATGATAGAAATATTTGAACACTAGCTGTGCCCGCGGCTTCGCTCCCGTCATCTGTCTGCCAACCCTACCTTACTTGCCTACTTACAAATTTTGTTTCTATAGTAGTCATCATTCTTTCGCGGAAAATCTTAACACCGCCATTCAGAAAATTACTTCAAATGCACAACGCCATCTATCGAAAATCGAGTTAAACTGTCCAAGTATCTGAATTGCGCGTGTTGAAAATTTTACTTCTTGAACTTTAAATGCATCTAACTTTTGATAAAGTGAACCGATTGCGATGAAACAAAAACTAAGTAATTCTTCAAGTTACGCACAATTTTTATGTATAAAAGTTATTTACGTTGGCTTCGTACATTTCGCGTGATGCGTGCACAAATAAACAGACCTTTAACATCCTGACTATTTTTTTTGGAAATATTTTCGATGTACAAAAATTACTTTTCTACAGATTTATTATATGTATTGATGATAGATTGATTGGCAAAATGGATGGTTGGTTTTGTGTTGCATTAGAATAATTACAAAATTACAAACTTGCATTTGAATAGGCAATATCGGGTTATAATAAATAAGTAAAGAAAATTCAAGAAATACGAGAGACAAGTGAGGTGAAAGAAAGCGTAATGTTAGGGATAACTTGCTTGCTTGGAAAGCCTATACATTTTTGATATTTTACGTATCGATATTGCTTCGCTTTTTGTTGATTGAATATCACTTGTCTGGCCGGAGCTTCTGGATTTCTGTTCACTCCTCATTCATGGAATGAAAATCTAAACTATAACAATTCAAAGGTAAGATGGGTAAGATGTTTCTTTCTTTAGTATATTTGTGAAAGGTAATATTTAGAATTAATACTGATCTAATAACGAAAAAAGGCAGCGAAGCCGCATCCAGCGGGTCCATCGGTATACCTGGTGGGAGGCCTTCCAACGCAACGTCTGCTTGTTCGTTCCAGAATTTAGCTGCCCCATTGGCTATCTGTTCTGCGAGCAATGTGCTCTGCCCACTGCCACTTATTATAAGTTTGGCAATGCCTTAGGCTATGTCGGTAACCCTGGTTCTTTTGCGGATCTCTACATTTCTGATTGGATCACGCAAGGAAACTCCGAGAATAGCCCTCTCCATTACCCAAATGGGGTTACTGTAAGCTTTCTGTTGAAGCCCATTGTGAGCGACCACGTCTCAGAGCCATAGGTTATCACTGGCAACAAACACTGGTCATAGACGTTCGTCTTGAGACGCTGTGTGTAAGTCGGTTTTTATTATACAATTATATAATTCCTGAGTTGTCTGGTGCTATAACCCCAGTCTGGGTAAAGATCTCCTCCAGTTTACTCCAAGCCTCTATGCCTTGCTTTTATTTGCCATTATTTTCCTGATGTGGCTATTATTTCTTTTATCCACCTGTTCTTTTAACGCCCTCCGATTCTTTTACCAATTTTATGGTGTTGGAAATAAATTGGTTTAATTTTTATTTCCAAATTATTATACCAACATCTTACTGGGTTAACTTCCTTCCTCCGAGCACGTTTGTTCTTGCGAATGTCCATTCAAGCCAGCCAATTAAGGTAAGAGGTAGGTGGGATCTAAGTTCCCCGTCAGTGTTCACCCCGACCGGTAAATAAAGGCAAGTCGGACATGAGAGACAAGAGTTCTCCCTTGAGATCAGCTCCGTGAGGTTGCCATTGCCCACCAGCTCACCACAAAGCTGCTCTGTGGTTATTATTGTTTTTTTTTCTTACTTTGTTTATTTTTGTGTACAATAAAGTATATTCTATTATATTTCTTGTGTTGATTTTCAAGCTTCCGACTACCCGTAACTTCGGTAATTCTCAGTAACGACCACCAAGCGGTCACTTGATTAATAAATTCATGACCAATTGATTTTCATTGTCATAATCCAATAATTTAATATTTATTTAGGACGGCCATAATTTATTATACAAACCCTAAGTAAATATCGCTTAATTGGGTAAATAGAACGGGTTTGATAAAGGGTTTAGTCTGTTACAGAAATGTGTATGATTTTGCACTGATTTCGCAAGAAAATATTTGCTCAGATAATATTGAGCAAAATAATTATTCATGTCTGTGGCAGATTTTGTATTTATTTATTTTCATGTAAAAATCACAAAGGCAGACTTAATGCCTTAGGCATTCTCTACCAGTCAACCCTTTGGTTGATATACACTTACAAGGCATAGAGATGAATAAACTCTCGCCTTTTTTCCATGGGGGAAGGCAAAAACTACCGAACACCATCTGGTAGGATCCTTAAGGTTTCACTAGTCGAAAATTCTTCCATACAAACATAGTCTAGGGATTATTCCACTGTTTGAATATGTGCGTTCAAAATAAAAAGTGATATCAATTTGTCTCATCATTATCTAGCCCTGTATGGAAGCAAGAAAAATAAAAAATAAAAATATTTGAAAGTTATGAGCGTCGAAAGTTCCACATTTCGACACTAATTTTAACGCATTTTTGGGCGCAAATAAGTACCATATGAAGACGGAAAATTTCAAAACGGCCTCCATACAGGGATAGATTAGTAGTTCAACAATGCAAATAATTTTATTTTGAACAGATAGATTTAGTCGTTTTTTCATGATATCTAGACTGCCAATTAAAGGTCTGTTTATAAAATTTCGCGCGCTCGGTTTCGTCCTAAATCATTATCCATTTCGCTACAAATTTGCAAAAGTGTGTATTCATACGCGAACTAGCTTCCTACTGCTCATCACAGCATCTATCTCTTCCGCACGTGTTGTCGGTTGATATTAAATGCATTTTAACCCCGCGCACAAAATAGTTCGTGCCATCGACTAGTGTACCCTTAAATACTCCTTTTACGTACAAACGTCTAGTAATACACGCACGCCGGTTGCAAGTAGTGAGCACCTTGCCTTTCTGAAGAACATTACCAATCAGATCCGTGTATGTGAACTAAGGCGTCCTGGCGATTTCACTCACGTCTCCCTTGTAAATACATTTTTTAAAGGCGACTATACTCCATTTGAAATAAAATTAGACACGTTTCCAAATCTTTTTACAGTCCGTTCAACCGATTTTGAGTTCTATTCCGTAAACACAAGGATGACATAAAAAGCATAAACCTGTTACCAAAACCAACTGTTTACTACAGCTATCATTTGTCGTATCACCAACGCAATAGAAGTCAAAATCGGTTAAACGCGCTGTAAAATGGGCTAATTTAAACGTCTAACGTTATTGTACGGTCTCATCACCGTACATTTTTCTGCATACTTGCAACCTACTTTAGGCCAACGATGTGCGTCATAATTTGACCGTATAAAACATCATAATAAAGCAACCAACGTTGATAGTGATCTTACAGCCGTGTTGCTATCCAAACCAAGAGAGAGAAATAGTCGCCTTCCATCTAAGTTATAGTATAGTTTACTTAACTCAAATATATTTAACTAGTGGATCTAACTGTGATGTGTTTCTCTCCAACCAACTAACGGCGAATCAGTGTACGGACTTACGACCCGTACAGTTATCTTAAATGGAGTTTAGCCTGTCATTAATTCTCTCAACATGGCCAAATCATCTACACATAATCTTTTTTTTTTTTTTTTTTTATTATTGATAGGCTCGCGCTTGACCACTATCTCACCTGATGGTAAGTGATGATGTGGTCGACGATGAAGCGCGCTTACCTAGAAGAAACCTATTCACTCTTGACTTAAAGACTCCCAGGTTGACTCCCATCTTTTAATTTTTTGTCACTACATCTTCTTATTTAAGCCCGACGGAAAACGAAGGGTGTTATAAATTTGACGTGTTTACCTGTGTGTTTGTGTATTTGTGTATCTGTCTATAGCATCATAGCTGCTAAACGGATGAACCGATTTTGATTTCCTTTGGGTTCCGTACCAAAATGGTAAAAAGGAACCGTTATGGTGCGACTCGCTGTCTGTTTATCCGTTTGCTGGACATCTAAAGAACTACTCTTGCTATTAACTTGAAATTTGGTAGGTATATTTTTAGATGACGTTTGCCCAACCTTTTTGCAAATAAGAACGAATTTTTTTTTTTCTTTGCTAAGACCCCTTCCAGTAAACATGTACTGAAAGAGGTTTCAGTACATGTTTACTGGAAGGGGGACTTAAAAAATCGAAGTAAGGCTACTAGGGCTTGTGGGGTATCATATGAAAGAGCGCTATATGCACATTCTCATTTTTTTTTGCCCCATTGCTTTAGGCTTTTGAAGAAGAAAAAATACCGTTCCTCTTCCCTTATCTCCAAAGTTTGAATAGAAAAAAATATGAAATTATTATATGTGATAGAAGTTTATTTAAAGACTAGCTGTCGCACGCGGCTTCGCTCCCGTCAACTGGCTACGTACCTACCCTATCCTACCTACCCTACTCTACACCTACCCTACACCTACCCTACACATACCCTACACCTACGCTACACCTACCCTACACCTAACGTCCTCAAAAAGTAATATTCTTTCCCGTTTTTGCAACGTTTTTCATTTATGCTCCGCTCCTATTGGTCGTAGCGTGATGTTATATAGCCTATAGCACTCAGGAATAATGTAGCTTTCTACCAGTGAAAAATTTTTTAGAATTGGATCATTAGTTCCAGAGATTACCCCCTACATACAAACTTACAAATTTTACCTCTTCATAATATTAGTATAGATTACAGAAAAAATAAAACAATGCCTCTAAACAGCCCACTTTTTCAGAAATCAACAACAATAATTACATGTATCGGTCAAGAGATGGCGCTGACCTCTAACTGCAATATACTACACCGCAGTCATGTTAAAATTCTCTGACGAATATGGCTCGCCGATGAACATTTAAAAACATTTCACGTTTCACAATCAAAATGTCCTCCTTCCTACCTACTCGCAGGTTGCTTTGGGTGAAGTACAGTTGTAGTTTTTCTGGGCATAGAACTATTCAGATACCCAAGGACTGTACCTAAAGTAACAAATCCAAAATATTTATTTATGATGGTACGGAACCCTCGGTGCGCGAGTCCAACTCGCTCTTAACCGATATTTTGTTTGAAAGGTGACTTTATCGAGAGAATTATTAGCTATGTTTGATGAAAATCCGTTGAGCCGTTCAAAAGTTATGGGTGTTTTACTGTTTGAATCGGGGTGTTTTCGCAAGATATCGTGTCATAATTACGTGTTCAACAGATCATCGATTGAAGCGTGTCTACTACTAGATAAAAAAAGTTTAGATTCTAGGATGATTACAAAATTATTTGAGCATTTTCAGGTATGTGTAGTGTTAGTGTTTGTATGTATGTGTGGCGGGATGGATGAGCGGGGTGTATGAGAGTGTGTAGGTGTGTGTGTATGTTAATAATTGAATTACTGTTGTATGTTATGATTGGGATGAGGAGCTCGTGGCTAAATTATAACAGCCGCACGGGTCGATCATCAAGGTTAAGCAACGCTTGACGAGGTCGGTCCATGGATGGGTGACCATTTCAACATACCGAGTTTCCTCCGTGCCTCGGCAAGCACGTTAAGCCGTTGGTCCCGGCTGTCATTTGAAGATCTTTGACAGTCGTTACGGGTAGTCAGAAGCTTGAGATCTGACACCAGTCTTGCCAAGGGGTACCGTGTTACCCAGTTACTGGGTTGTGGAGGTCAGATAGGCAGTCGCTCCATGTAAAACACTGGCACTTAGCTGAATCCGGTAAGACTGGAAGCCGACTCCAATATCGTTGGGAAAAGGCTAGGCTGATGATGTTATGATTGGGTACAGGTTCTTCTTTAGCATATTCTGCTAAATAAAAGTTCAATTTATCGTACGTTTGTAATTAATAAAATGAGCTACACTCATATACGTGGGACACTCAGAAAGTTTTGCGAAACTAAAAAAAATTGTTCTATACGTACATATATTTTTATTAAATCTTTTCAAAGTACTTTCCACCAGCCTCTATACAAAGATTCATGCGCCTAAACCAGTTTTCAAAACACTTTTTCCAGTCCGCCGCAGACACCTCGTTTACAGCCTGCTCGAACGCAGCCAGCGCATCTTCCGGCGACGAAAATTGTATCCCTTTGAGCTGATTTTTTATTTTTGGGAATAAAAAGAAGTCACACGGTGCTAGATCAGGGCTGTAAGGAGGGTGACCCAGGAGTTTGACTGGCGTGCTGTCCAGGAAGTCCCTCGTTTTGAGTGCGGTGTGCGCAGGTGCATTGTCGTGGTGGAGCAGTAGCCCGCGGAGCCCTGTGTTTGGTCGCTTGTTGCTTATAACAGAGAAAACTTCTGGCAAACATTTGGTAGTATACCATTCGGCATTAATGCTTCTTTGATCCCGTAAGGGAATTGATACCAAGTGGCCAGTCAAATTAAAAAAGCTAGCGATCAAAATCTTACCCCCGCTTCTAGATCGCTTCACTTTGGTAGGCGTTGGCTCATTTTGAAACACCCAAACAGTCGACTGGCGCTTGGTTTCTGGGTCGTATTGATAAATCCAGGACTCATCACCTGTAACGATGTCGTAAACACGCCGAGACGAGCCTGCTTCAAATTTGTTAAGCATATCACGGCACCATTCCACCCGGGCCTGCTTCTGAGCATCGGTGAGGTTGTGCGGCACCCAGCGTGATACTATCCTCCTCACGCGAAGATGGCTGTGTAGAATCTCGTGAACGCTTCCCGATCCAATCTTCAATATGTGTTGAATCTCCTGATATGTAATTCGCCTATTGTCTTGGATTAAATTTTTCACTGCTAGCACGTTTTCTTCGGTAACAGCCGTCAAAGGGCGACCGCTTCTTTCGTCATCCCCCAAAGTTGGTCGACCGCGCTTGAATTCGTTATACCAACGATACACGGTTGCCTTGGAAGGGCCTTCATCCATGAATGCCATTTGAAGTCTATCGTACGATTCATCCGGTTTCAGGCGACACTTGAAATCGTATAAAATCATAGCTCTAAAATGTTCCCGGCGCAGATCCATATTTCAGTGAGACACAATACTTTGAATTAACTCGCAAAAAATGTGGAGGGAAATTTTGAAATTGGAACTTACTTATTTTTACTTATAAATAATCATATTTTCGAAAAACATTATAACTGGCCAGTCTCCCATATATAAAAACTTTTTTTCGCAATACTTTCTGAGGGGCCTGGTACATTTCTTCTATACCAAATATCTGTAAACAAATGCATTTTTCTTGTGCCTTTATTTCATTCAAAATCACATTTCACAAAACAAATAATGTCAATGTGTGATCACAAAAATGCAATATAATGATATTGAAAAATTCTCTAAAGAAATGGATTCTCATTCGGATTTCATTGGCGTGTGTCGACTTTATTGGACAGTCGGTTGCGTCAACTGTGTCACACGACTTTGCTTGGGATTATTTGAATTTGAGAATATTTAGGACTGTATTTTGTACCATGTTGTTTGTATTTCGAATAGAATAGAAAAACATTTATTCGACACCACACAACACACAATAAAAGAGCAGAATAGTAAAAAAAAAAGTACAAACACAAATTGAGCTGAGCGTGCCCTTGCCGAAACGGTTACCAACTCAGTATTAGCTGAGCGTCAGCATTGGCTTTTGGCCTTCTAATAAAATAATAGTATAGAAAGATTATTGTTTTAAATATTCCTTCTTTGTTAGTTTATTCTAAATTTATAGAATTTTTAGGTAAATCTGTCTTTTCACGAAAATTCTTTCACAGACAGAATGCTTCACAATCACTGAGTGCCATTGGCTATGCACGGTTCTGTAGAGACCATTAAGAGGATCAACTGTGGTAGACCAATACTGAAATTTTTTGCGCGGAAATCTTAATTAAGGCACAGATTTTTTTTTCTGATGGGTTTTCTCTTGACTCTAGTCTAGGTCACAGAGACAGAGTCGACGATGGAGTGAGCTTACCCAGAAGAAGCCAGTTCACTCTAACTTTGAAGAGATTCGGGTTGAATGCGTTCGGAAACACAGACGCAGGTAGTGAGTTCCATTCATTAGCTATGCGCATTATGAAGGATGTTTGGAAGCGCTTGGTGTGAATTTGTGGAATGGCAACAAGGGAAGGATGATAACTTGCAGTGCGTCTAGATGTCCGATGGTAGAAGGGGGCTGGTGGGATGAGGTCGTGGATTTCTTGAGCACGCTCACCGAAGTACAGTCTGTAGAAGACCAACAAGCAGGCAACTTTGCGGCGATGAGCCAAGCTGTGAAGCTTGGCGTCCACCAGTTCAACGTCGCCAATGAGCCTCTTGGCTCTGCGTTCCACCGAGTCAAGCGCGGCAAGCTGATACTTAGCTGAGCCATCCCAAAGATTACCTTGATACCCTTGAGTAGCTGATTTTAAAATGATAATCACGTCTAAACGGCTAGTTGTATTTAAAAAAAAAAACATGTGTTACATTAGACCATTTTCCTAATAATTTGATCTTAGAAAATGTTGAGTTTTATTCATATAACATGGTGTAATTAATTTGTAAAGTTATATCTAAAACGGACAAAAACACGACAATCGCACCAAAATCGCTGAGCGTATTTTAATGAAATCGACACCATCTCAAAGACAATTTAATCATCTACATTTTTGATCTGAGGCTGTTTTTTAAAGTCCCATAATAATAAGGAAAGTACAAAAAACTACATAATTTTTGGTCGCGTTTTGTTCAAAATTATTATTATTATAAATGTTAAATTAATATTATTATAAATGTGAAAGTATGGGTTGATGCATGTTTTTTTTTTTTTTTATTAAAAACATTGCCCCACATTAGGAATTTCTCCTGTATCGTGGGTGCGTTTACAAACATATAAACTCACATACACAAACACCCAGAGCCGAAACAACTATTTGTAGATCATACAAATATTTGTTCCGTGCGGGAATCGAACCCGCGACACGCAGCGCAGCAGTCAATCGCTCAACCACTGCGCCAACCGTGCGCCCAAACTTGTGTGTTACTCAATTACGCAAGTCAGAACGGCTAAACGGATATGGACAGAGATAGATTATAGACTGGAATGGCTCATAGACTATTTTTATCCCGGTACTATGTTCCTGTGGGACAAATGCCGACTACAACGCGGGCGTAGCCGCTGGCAGAAGCTAGCATCTAATAAACCTCAGACACTTTGGAAGAAAGATCGGCAAATGAATCTTAACAATTATAGCGGCAAAATGTTAGTAGATATACCTGTCAAGCTAGAATAGGCTATCAGCGAAAACAAAGCTTGTAGAAAAATCATTTTAACAAAAAAATCTCTAAACCGACTTCCAAAATTAATTTATTAATTTGCATCCTGAATTTCGTATTTTTTTGTGTATTTCTTACAATAACAAGAACATTTACTTTTTAAAGTATTATGTTATTTAATTTTAATTATTGTGAATGTGTTCTTTTTCTTTTGTTTTTTTTTTAATTTTTCTCACGTTTAATCATGGTCTGTCAGTTTGAGTAATTTATGCGGCCTTTGAAATGTCCTTTTTTTGGTATTGTTCGTCGAATCGTTGAGCTCCTTAAATTCTGTGTTCAGCTGCCCGGTTATTGACAAATGCGTGCTCTGACTGGACAGGTCCACTCAATCTGGCTGGTTCTTTCCTCAAAAGACCATTTCAGACATCAGTCTACATGGTCTTCACATGATCTAACCAAGATTTTGTCTCAACTTTAAAAGAGACTGTGACCTCTGAGCTTATTTCAGCCTTTCTTTTCAGAGTAGTCAGATAGAAAACGCCGACCTCATCTAGTTTAAAAAACCGGCCAAGAGCGAGTCGGACTCGCGCACGAAGGGTTCCGTACCATTTTCGCAAAAAACGGCAAAATAATCAAGTTTGTTGTATGGGAGCCCCACTTAAATATTTATTTTATTCTGTTGTTAGTATTTGTTGTTATAACGGCAACATAAATACATCATCTATGAAAATTTCAACTGCCTAGCTATCATATAATAGGGTCCCGTTTTCACCCTTTGGGTAAGGAACCCTAAAAATGCTCCATCCAATAAAACAAGAATCATCAAAATCGGTTCGTAATTGGCAGATTAATCGCGTAACAAACGTACAAAAAAACATTTAGTCGAATTGAGAACCTCCAAAAAACCTCCAAAGCCGACATCAAAAAGTATTTTGAAATCGGTTGAAAAAGCAAGTTATCACAATGTAGCATCTACTTCAAAAACGCATCACGATCTGGCGTGATAACCACAAACTAAACCATTCCACATCAAGATATCAAGGTATAGTAATAATTTTCGTATCCTAACATTCCACTTCTTCTTCGTCGTGTACCTGGCACGACAGTAATAGAGACTTTTTTGGCCGAAAACTTTGCCACTTTCACGGCATCGTCAGTGCATGTTTTGGGCTCATAAGGCAAGGCAGGACATGGTGTGACTGAACTTGCTGCTGTACCGTCAAGGTGGGGATACCACTTTGCAAGTTTGGACCCACACCTTAAGACCACGTGACACCTTCCAACTAACCCAAGTAGGCACGTGTAACTCAAACCAAGTTGAACTAACAAACAAACAAACATCGAACTCCGCATATACAGAATTCATATTAAATTCGGAGAAATGTTTTCGGTCCATAAAAGATGCTGAATTTCAAAAACCCGTGAGCAATAATACACTGTTCCATATATGACAATTGCATGAACCAGCGGGTACATGATTGTTCGTATGATAAAAATAGGACTCCTTGTAAATCTTATATTGTGCTTCGTGATTTTTCTGGACAAAAATATATTTGAGTAATATTTCGTAACGCTTTTTTGTGAAGAACTATTCATACAGTGAGGTAGCTAAAGAGAGAGAGGGAGAGAGTGAGGTTTGCTTTCATGCTCGTTTATGCCGCTCTTTATGTTCAGCAGGATAAATAAATAAAACATGCAGTCATGGCAACTGCTGACAGAAGTGAAACCTTAAATGTTGCAATTAGCATGTTCTTGACGCGAAGCCATAAGTTTTGCTCTGCCAAAAATCGCACAGCTAAAGAAGTATTCACTTCAAAAATATATCTCGCTTAGAGCTGTATGTATTTATTATTATATGTTTCGAGTCTGTATATACGCATAAAGTCGCAAGCCTAAAGGGTGAGTCCACGTTTGTGCGCAAATCCATCTATCTATACACCGTGAAATTTAAGTGGTTGTTTTCCCGCGGCAGAACGACTTGCCTTAAGGAGTACTTTCGAAGCACAGAGTGAAAAAAAAAATAACGATGTTTTTGTTTTAAAATAATAAAAAAAAAAAACATAAACTCGAAAAAGTGAGTAACAATAGTAACTTGTAGGTACTAGGTACTACTCGCGTCACCACCGTATTATTCACCGTAGTACCTGGTACCTACAAGTTACTATTGTTACTCACTTTTTCGAGTTGATGAATATTTTTTAAATTATTTTAAAATAAAAACATCGTTATTTTTTTACTTTAACTCTATGCTTCGAAAGTACTCCTAAAGGCAAGTCGTTCTGCCGCGGGAAAACAACCACTTAAATTTCACGGTGTATATATAAAAGAGAAAGTATGTATGTATGTATGATCCTTATATACTCCGAAACTGCTGGACCGATTTTAATGCAATGAAATTTTCAGACAATCTAAAGATTGACCCAGCGGGTCAATCTTTAGATTGTTTGGCCCCTGGCCCCTGTATAGTTTGGTGGCGATCGGAACCTTTTTTTTGATCTTTGAACACGGGCAAATCCGCGGGCAGAACATTCAATTAAATAAAAATATATAATTATTATATAAATTTACATTAAATAACCCTTCTGTTATTACTATAAAATTAATGCAAGAAGCTTTTGATTACTTAAATATAAAACAATTTCATATAGAAATACAACACATCGATGAAAACCGTACTGAATTAGCTTTTATTATTTGAATACCAAACAAAATCTTTAACCCAAAACCACAAAATTATTCAACGTTCTGTCTTGGTTACAAAACTGCTGAAAATACATTCCTAGACTACAAAGATACTGGAAAACTAAAACATATCTCAGGTGAGGTAAGGTTGCCTGTTATTGAACTTCCACACGAATGTTTTTGCACTCTCGAAAGAATAAAGTTGAATTTAACTCGTTGTTACAAGAACAGGATTCGATATGACCTGAATTTCAAGTTGTTCAGTAGTTTTCAATGCTATGTTTGAAATAGTTTTTGAAGTTGTTGCCAAGATGTAAGGGAATGTTGAGAGGAAACGAAATGAAGGTCTTGATTTCAAAGCCTTTTGACGATGTGTTTATCAGTCTATGTATATTTCTCTGGGCTTTCTAGAAACCAAACGCGTAAGCCGATTTTGATGATTCTTACGTCAATCGATTCGTTTTAACATTGCGAGTGTGACTGACTACTTAAAATTTAAAAAATAATTGTGAGGGGCAATTTTTTTTTGCTTCTAAACTCGTCGTGTGGGTTATCAAAATGAAGGGTTATAAGAGGTGATTACAAAAATATATATACAACTTACGTGTTTAAAAGTAATTCGAATCTATGTATCTTTGTATCTATGTAACGGAATCTTTGAACGTGATTTTCACCCCCTTCAAAACGTCATAGGACAGACCTATTTACATGGCCTGAAGCATGCCATATATCAGTATTCAGTGAATTCCTCGCTTAACGCTAAGCTGCCACTAATACTTACACTTTTGATTAATCCAAAAGCAGAATAAAAATCACTATAACAAAGAGTGCGTGGAAATGCAGTTAAACCATTTTTAATTAGCAAGCCCAAATGCTTCAGTGTAAAATTCTGTTCAATTTAATTGAACCGAATCCTGTTGATTAAGTCTTGTTTCAATTCAATTACGAGATTAATCATTTATTTAATCTTTGGTTGTAATTGATATCTTTGAAATATTTTCCTGCAGGAAGTTGAATTCAGATATTTTGTTTGGAGTATATTTCAATTTCTTTAGAAGTCAATATATATAATATAATTCCGCGAACCGGAAGACGATACGTTGGAAGGCCTCTCACTAGGTGGACCGATGACCTGGTTAAGGTTGCGGGAAGGCGCTGGATGCGAGACGCACGGGATCGGTCAATGTGGCAACGCCTGGGGGAGGCCTATGTCCAGCAGTGGACGTCTTTCGGCTGAAATGATGATGATGATGATTAAGAAGAAATTGATTCATTAACGGGCTAAAGGAATGAGATTTATTTTTCTCTTGTGTGCACTGTTTATGAGATTACTTGTCTTCCCCTGCTTAGTGAGTCTGTGGCATATATAAAATATTATGTTTGGACCAGAATTCAGCAATTGTAACACCATTCGGTGACGCGTCCTTAAGATCTTCGCACGTACAGGCGACAGGGCATGCTGCGCTTATAAAGAGATGAGATTCTTTGTAACCTCATCCCTCTCTCACACTGGAACAATGATGGCTATTACACGTCATAGCTCCTCTTCTACTCATTCTTCCAGGGTTAGTTTTTTAGACTTATAGGGTAATCTTTGAAACCACTCAAACTCTTTCATACAATCATTTATCTTTTGAAAGTTACATTGTTCCCAGGCAGGATAGTTTTAGTTTAAGTCTAGATTTTTAGAAGATAAGGTCTAAGACAGTGATTTCAAATGTGCGGAACTACCTCCACTAGGGGGGCACGACAAAATGTAAAGGAAGCATGAGACTGCAGGACGAGTGCATATTACTCCGTCACCAGCTCAAATTTGATTTAAGAGTACAATACGAATAAAATCAAATAGAATTAGAATAGTATAAAAATAGAATAAGAATAGAATAAGTATAGGATAAGAATAGAAAAATAATAGAGTAGGAATAGAGTAAGAATAGAAAAAGAAAAGAATAAAAATAGAATAAGAATAGACTAACAATAGAATAAGAATTGTATAACAATGTAATCATAATAGAATAACAATAGAATCAGAATAAATCTTTATTATTTTTTGTTCAAATTTCATATGTACATACTTAAAAACTAAACAAAAGTAAACTTTACAAACTTAAAATTAAACTAACTACTTACACTATATACAAAAGAAAGGTACACTTAGGCGTCGAAGTACTCATCCACATCGCTGTCATCCGAGAACGTGCCCAGAAGACTGGCGGCATTGCCACGTTGAATGGCAATGCTGATTCTTTGCGCAAAGAAAGAGCCAGCCCTCTGGTCACGCACGGTGTCGATCAGTCGGCGAGAGATCTCCTTAAAAAGGAGACGTGCACTAAAAATAATAATAAAATAAATAATAATAAAAATAATAATATAATAAAATAAATAAAATAACATATATAATATAATATATATAATATATTTTATCAGAATAGAATAACAATGTAATCAGAATAGAGCATAAAGAGAATGATATTAAAATGATAATATACTTATAATAGAACAAGAATATGCTTATAATAGAATAAGAATAGAGTGTGTTTAATACAAGTAAACAATACAAAGGACGCTTAACAGAGAAGAAATTAGTAAAAAGTGCAATCAAGGTTCAAGGCTTTTTTACTATCCGCCACAGATATAAATCTAACTAGATAACGCTAGTCCCTCCATCTGTATGAAAACCAAGCGTGCCACTTTTTCACACACAAATTAAATTACTAATGATAGAAAACATTTCCAATGCCTCGGCCAACTTTTTCTATACATTCTTTACAGCTAAATATGGCATAAAAAGGTATTTTTCTAGATTTCGTTGTATTTCTGGTGCCGATAATACTAAATGCAAAGCTCAGATTACGATCATTGATTAAATAATAATAAATAAAGTTTATTATCAATAAAGCCAAATACAATTTTCCATCCAACATATTTTATACAAAACTATGCATTATTTGAGACAGAGTGAACGTCTGTGTCTGTGCTAGTATAAACTGTGTTACAGACACAGTTTATACTTTGATTGTAACTTTGCTCCGTTTTTTGGCGAAGTACTATCGCGTCATCTAGTTGGATTTATATCTGTGCTATCCGCAGTAGGAGGCATGACAAAAAAATCTTTTGAAAACCCTAGTCAATTACTTAATGTTTTCAAGAGTTATCGGGTTCCCATATTATACTGGCTGTTATTTATTTGGTTATACTGAGCGTGGAAGAGTTCGTGGCTAAATAAACAGTCACACCAACGCTTGCAGATTTCGGTCGATGTATGGAAAGAAAGAAAGAAAGAAAGAAAAAATATTTATTTGTGACCCGCACAGGAGACACGAGATAAGCAAAACACAAACCACAATAAAACATAAAAAACCCCGTGCGAGACCAAAAAGGCTCCTATCTCAGCATGTGCAACGATATTAAAAAGAAAATATCACTGCGCTGACCATTCATTACGTACCGCAACTCCTCCTCCCCGGGAAGCGTCGTTGGTCTCAGCTATCATTCGTAGATCTTTACTCGGCAGACTTCTCTTCCGAGTAGAAAGACAGAAAATCTAACAACGATCTTGCCAAGGGGTATCGTGCTACCCAGTTACTGAGTTGTGAAGGATACCAACCAAGGGACCATTTCAGACATCAGTCTATATGGTCTTCACATGATCTAACCAAGTTTTTGTCTTGACTTTAAAAGAGACTGTGACCTCTGAGTTTGTTTTGGCCTTTCTTCTCAGAGTAGTCAGATAGGTAACGCCGACCTCATCTAGTTTAAAAAAATATGATTGACAAGTAAAACCCGGTTCCAACTTTCCGAACTGTGACCGTGCCAATAACTGACCATCTTGAGCTTCTTGGCGTTACGTTGACATCGACTCTCAATTTTGGCCCTTACATAGAGGCAAAGGTTTAGCTGGCTGCCAAGAAGCTGGGGATACTTGCAAAGGTGAGAAGGTACTTCACGCCAGAACAGCTGCTCAGCTTGTATCAAGCGCAAGTTCGATCATGCATGGAGTACTGTTCTAATCTCTGGAACGGATCTGTCAAATACCAACTTGATGCACTAGAGTCGATCGAAAAGCGGGCCAAGAGGCTCATCGGCGATGAGGCATTGGTTAAGTCAAAGCTCCAGAGCCTTGAACATCGTCGCCGAGTTGCCGGCTTGTCGGTTTTTTATCGATTACATTTCGGGGAATGTGCGATGGAATTGCATCAGTTCCGCCCAGCCCGTTTCATTATCGGACTACCAGACGTACGGCGATGCGCCATCGTTACATGGTGGACATCCCACCCATACGCACTAAACGTTTTGAGAATACTTTTATTATGCGTACAGCTAAGGAGTGGAATTCCCTGCCGGAGTCTGTGTTTCCCGATAGCTACAACCTAGGGGTCTTTAAGTCAAGAGTGAATAGGTTTCTTCTAGGCAAGCGTACTCCATCATCGACCACATCATCGCTTACCATCAGGTGAGATGGTGGTCAGTCGCGAGCCAATATAAGATAAAAAAAAGTGTGCAAACCAACTTACAGAAAATAAATAATTTATCATTTTATCATAAATAGGCAGAAGCTCCATTCAGCTGCTGTAAACTGAAACATGGTTGAAAAAATGCTAGGCGGAATATTAAATTAATTGTTAGTTAAAGCTACTACCGGGAAATCTGTAATATTATACATAGACCGATTTCCTGGAACGAAAATTGTCGCAAAACTCCTGTGACTAATTATTGACAAACGAGCGTTAACAGCCGTGATTCGTTGAACTAATTTTCAACTGCCAATTATATCGCTTGATTTGCGTTTAATTTGTGACACGTTGAAAGGTTGACTGGTAAAGAATGCCTTGCTGCATTAAGTCCGCCTGTGTATCACCATTGTACATGAAGTTTAAATAAATAAATATTTTTGCGAGAAATCATAGGTCTGTGTATCTGTGTGTCTATCAGTGGAATCGTAGCTCCTATATGGTGTGCATTTTTGTTTAAAAAGCATGAAATAAAAACCAAGCTATGTAAATAAAATAATAGGTAAATACAGAAAGGAGGTACCCCAAATTTTATTTCTTTATCATATTAATTTAGATTATTAAGATTCGGTATCAGTTATCAGTAAACTTTTCAGTTTGGTAATAATTTCTCTCAAGACACGTTTCATGTGGTTATTTACTCAAGCTCCAGTAATCACTTACACGAGTTGTATTCATGTATCCTTATACATAGATGGTAAGTACTTCGAAAACCTTAGTTAGTTCTTGCTAAGGAGAATTTATTCTTAATACTAATTGATTATAAGATTATTTCTTAGAAATAAGAGAAACGTTAATTCCTCGAAGTGTTTACTATAAGGACTTTAAATATAGGAATAATATGCCTTAAATCACAGAACAGAGAAGACAGTAGAAATCGCATATAGCTTTATTAGTAACGGAACCAGCGTACCCAAACTCACACATATACAGTTTATTTGTATTTCATAACACTAAGAAATCTTTGGTGTGATTGGTTGATTAATTTTTAGATGAAAGTAGAAAATATGTCAGTCGTCGCTTATTTGAAAATAAACCACAGCGTTATGACAATAGAGTTGGTTTATTGTCTACTCTTTTTGAGTATTTATTACTTTTTTCGTTTAAAGCGCACACGGAATAGTTTAATGAACAAGTTACGCTACCCGCCGCTAGATGTCACTATAGTAAATTCATTTAATTTAAAGCCGTATTTCGTTACCGATAAGATTGATATTTGTGTAATGAGGTCATTACTACTCGTCCTTCTGTAGTGATGTACCACGGTCGTTGACTTATTTATCGACATTCCGTTTTATTTTCAAACAAAATACAGTTTAGTTTTTAAAAAAAACGTTGCCCCACACTAGGAATTTCTCCTGTATCGTGGGTGCGTTTACAAACATATAATTTCACATACACAAACACCCAGAGCCGGAACAATTATTTGTAGATCATACAAATATTTGTTTCGTGCGGGAATCGAACCTGCGACACGCAGCGCAGCAGTCAATCGCTCAACCACTGCGACAACCGTGCGCCCAATAACTAGAGTCGATAAATATTATTATGTTTGTAATCAAGTTTTTATATAAATTTATTCCAATACTTACGATTTATAGAAAGTATTATTAAGATATTTTATTGTAAACTACTGATCCGATTTTAAAAATGATTCTATTGATACAAAGATGGGCGTATCTTTGTATGTGGTGTTTTTGTTCTATCAATAGAATTATAGAATACAATACTCTTTATTATGTACACCATATAAGTTACAGAAAGTATAGACGACTTACGACGACGACTTTTTCCTACTCTTCCGTTATTATTTTCTGATTAATTTCGTTGCGGGATCCAAGACAGTTAAATTCATTCGCCGGGACTTCGTCGAGCTTCATTGCCTCAGCGCTTTTCTGGTGGTCGCCACTGTTGATTCTGGCTTTCAGGAGTTGCAGTGGTTTAGGAATAGTGCGGTGGGATTGTCCCAAAAAAAAAGTATAGACGAAGAAAACATTACACTGGGTGGCACAATGGGCGGCCTTATCGCTAAAAGCGATCTTTTCAAGACAACCTTTCCATGGATTTAAAAAATGAAAGGAAAGTCAGTACTGTACGTAGTCTTTGGTGTACTATTATTAATTACAAGCTGTGACCGCGGCTTCGCTCCCGTCATCTGTTTGCCAACCCTACCCTACTTACCTTCCTGCCTACCCTACTTATCTACCGACCATATTTGTTTCTATAGTCATCAATCTTTCGCGGAGAATCTTAACACCGTGATTCAGAAAATGACTTCAAATTCACAACGCCATCTATCGAATATCGAGTTCAACTCTCCGAGTATCTGAATTGCGTGTGTTGAACTTTAAATTCATCTAACTTTTGATAGAGTGAATTTTGATTGCGATGACACAAAAACTAAGTAATTCTTCAAGTTACGGTTCTGAATTCGTCGTAATCTTTATTTTTACACGGCTGCAAGGAAAGAGTTATGTTTTTCGCGCGTAAGAAGATTTTTTCGAATATTGTAAATTTAAAGTATCGATAACTCATTATCGATATTGGTAATCTCTAATTGAGTAGCTGAATGTGACATGTGCATAGTTGGAATCTTCGAGAACAATGTTTGAGTTTTAAAGAAAGTAGACCTTAAATTTAACATCATAAAATCAACTTTTACTTGTCTTGTTTAATGAAATATTGTTTTTACATTTTTATGGAAATAATATAAATTAAGACTTGCCGATGGTAAGATATACCTACATTTGATACGATTTTGGTTCTGTTATCGTGTTTACATTCTAAAACAGCACAATAAGGCATTTTTGTATTTTTTTTCAAGTTTTTGTCATCGTGACGGTTGAACCAAGACTGATGTGCGTAGTTTGTGCGCGGAAGGAAACATATGCAGAACTGTGCAAAACTCGGGGTACGCGGGCCCCGCCCACTTGCGACTTCTATTGTAGTAGGCGTTTTTTTTTGTTCTGTGCCTTAAATAAACAACGTTAAGCATATTATTATAGTTGTAAGACAAGACAAAGTTATCACACACACACACAGTCACAATTCAAAGTAACCCTTTTCATAACACGATAATTTTAATTTACTTAATAAACCGCTCAAAAATTTTACCTTTGATTAATGGCCATCAATGGCGGAGTTTCGTCCTTTATTTTCGAAGTTCTTCATCATCATCATTTCAGCCATAAAACGTACACTGCTGGACATAGGCCTTCCCCAAGCGTCGCAAAGTATTACACTGATCGGTTCTGTGCGTCTCGCATCCACCGGACACCCGTAGCCTAGACCAGGTCGTCGCTCCACCTAGTGGAAATCTTGCATCATTTTCATCAGATCATGTCAATATGCGGATCCCTATCAAAATTAAATCACCCGATTGCAGACAAAGGTGGGATAGTACAGTTCAGGTGTGCTCGATGAGAGGCCTCATTGGTGCGTTGCGTAGCGTCGTCGCAGCGACAACGCTGCGTCGTTTTACATATATTTTTAGTGAAATGCCACATTATGCGTTACGTCGTCGCACGCGACGCATCTACGGATCAACGAACGAGAGACGAAGCAAGGGGCGGGAAATGCATTGCGCTGTCGGAGTTCCGGTGCGACGACGGACAGTGTTTGTTCCGATCTTTTGCCCTGAACTCCACACTGACTGCGCTGCGACGATGTGCGTCGCCCTTTTGCGTTGCAACATCGTGCGTCGTTGCAACGCGGGTCTGGCATTCAATGTGTTAATACGTTCCGACGATGCAACGCAACGCACTAATGAGGCCTTAGCCTTA